>JAYESA010000011.1:144172776-145380282 GCA_036927795.1 Iris macrosiphon
ACATTGGTAGACAAGTTTTAGATCTGATTATTAATTCTTAGATCTGAATTATTAATTCTGATTTGTAACAATCCTATGACCTTCTGCTAGGTTGAATAAGTAGGATTGTCACCATTGTGTCTTGCACAATGCTACTGAAACTAGTCACTTCTTGATGTTCAAATGTAGTTCTTACCACTGCTTTAAAAGTAATTTCATATGGTCAATAGATGCATCACAGGCTGTGTGGTCTGTTATTCAGACAACTCTCATGAATATGGAAAAAGTGCGCATGGCCAATCAAAGCGCCGCCCCGATAGACCCAAGAACCTCTAGCGTACTATGTGTGCTATTTTCTGAATCTGGTCCAAGAAGTCTGATTCAAGGCATAGTCCATCAACCACTTCTTCAGACAAAGACAATAGTCACTAAGTGAGATTCAAGGCTGTAGTCCATCTCATCTATACATAGTATATACTTGTCCAGAAATTCTCTATTATTGTTCTTTTGTTATCTCTGTCTTTGGAACTTGGTTTTTTGGGGGGGATTGTTATATGTGTGTTGCTTTGTTCACACACATAGTAGTAGCAAAAACCAAGTCTTTCTTGACCGGTTCCAATGGCCTTTTAATAGGCAATATTATTGGTATATTAGGTTGGGTTTCCTACTATATATAGGATCAAATTCTTCTTTGTTGAGACACAATTGGTTTTTATAAAAACATATCTACCGCTCTCTCCTCAAAACTTTGTTTTCTCTCCTCCTTTAATACATATCTCAGTTCAAATCATTTCTCTGGGCAAAGCTAAGTTTGGGTCATTCTTCCGAAGCCGTGTGCGGTGACGGAAAACCGGTAGTAAGGGGATTTTACCACTAGGAGAATTCGAAATGATGTCTGCACATAGACCTCGAATAAACTCTTAGGGCAGTGCTTCGTGCACGACTTTCCCGTAGACCGGTAAATCTAACCCATTGTTATTTTGTTTCATAAATCGATGGTAATATTTTTCCAACAGTATTTGAATGCCAAGCCTCGCCTTGCGTTTCCAGTGTTAGCAAATGCCCTTTCAATGCTTTGTACATAGTTAAATTCATCTTGTTTGACATATTCTTTATCCAAATGAATTCATAATAAGCTACGGGCGGAAAGTGTTGTCTCACTTGGTTGTACGCATCATTTACCATTGTCTGCACCATCCCAAGACCAGCAGACATGTTCTAGCTGGACATCAATTTGTATTTTGTTAATCAACTCAGCAAACTGCCTCCCAATCGGATGAACAACGAGCTTCCATGCACCCTCTGTTATAAGCCTACGTACTTGTTCCTGCCTTCCTATATTAGCGAATGCTTCCCAACCTAAACAAAGTTCGCACACATCTGGTCCACTTTTCTTATAGTCGTTGTGGGTAACATAATGGTCTGCAGACAAAAAATGGATATAGAAGAGATGACTGAGCGAATCTGTTGATATGGTATGTTGGGTGTCATATTTAAGTATAGTATAAGCACATGGAAATATCCTGAGGACATATTTGGGATGCCAGAATATGTCACAGGATATTCCATTATGAGATTATTGTCATAATGATTGAGATTATTGTATTAATGACTGTAAGGCTATATAATGCCAATGAGACAATCAATAAAATCATCAACTAATTTCAACATGGTATCAGATCCAAGTTTCCACAAACCCTATCCGTCACCAAGCTTCCACAAACCCACAGGAGGATTTCCTAGATCTCCTCCACCGAACTCTTCCACAACCCCCCCCCCCCCCCCCCCCTCTTCCCTTCTCCGCCCTTCGCAGGCCGCCCTTCGCTGTTGCTGCCCCGTCCCGCTACTGCTGCGGCTGCTGCGGCTGCTGCGACTGCTGCTGCGACGGCGGCTGTGACATGCGTGCTGCCGCCTCCTCCGCACCAACACGAGACAGCGCCTAATAGGGATGCCTAGATCTGAAAAAAGTAGGGACATGTTCGGATCTAGGAGCGGACGACGAGGACGAGCGTGAGTCGTGGAGCGGACGTGACGTGATTGGATAGACGACGCATCGATGGAGGAGATCATCAAGAAGCTAGATTCTACAGAGGTGGCGACGTTGATGAAGTTGTTGACGATGTCCGCTGGTGAGAACACGACACGAACATCGCCGGAGTTGAAGCTTCCCTCCATCGATCTGAAATTAGAAGGACCAGTCACTAGCTCAGGTAACACAGGATCTAAGGGTGAGCCCTGGTAGCATAACCGACAGTGCTACAACTGTGGGGAGATGGGTCATCATCGGTATACTTGTACCAAACCACCTAGGGAGGGAGATTCAGGTGGTGGACGAGGACCGTTCGGCGGACGAGGATATAATGGAGGACGTGGTCGTGGTCGAGGGGGTAGACGAGGCGGCCGAGGAGATTATCGGGCGAACCTCCTGATATCAGAAGGGAACGGAGAAGCTGATGGCACCTTTACTGTGGAGGACCAGGCACTGGGAGACATGAGGAGTAGAACAGAGGAGGCGTCCACCTCATTCTTTGTTAGGGGCAACGCTGCCATGTATGCCCATCCATCAGAAGGTACTGACGAATCACTTGCCCTTGCGTCTATCTCTTCCCTTAAATCATCAGACTGGATTATTGACTCGGGAGCATCTCGGCATGTGACGGGGAATGCTAGTGAGTTTTCTTCCTACACTCACCTAGCATCAGCAGACAGCATTCAGACAGCTGATGGCACTTTCCAGCCAGTGGTCGGTAAGGGTACTGTTAATTGTACAGGTTCAGTAAGATTATCCAATGTTTTACATGCTCCATTCTTTCCAGTCAGTCTCTTGTCCATTAGTTCTATAATCCTCTAACTTAAATGCATTGTTTCTTTTGATATTCCTAAGGTGACCTTCCAGGAGAAAGCGACAGGACGAAGACTTGGGACTGGCACTTGGCATGAGGGACTGTGGTACCTAGATCGAGAAGGACTGGACTCAGCATTAGTATCTATGGCAGAGAAGGCTGGCATGGAAGGACTGCAGCAGAGGACTGAGGATACCTTGATACTCCATCATCGGAGGATGGAACATTCTTCCTTTGATACTCTAAGTAAGTTGTATCCAGAGATTTATTCAAAAACAAATAAAGAAAAATTAGTATGTGATGCGTGCGAGTTAGGAAAACTTACTAGGAGCTCATATGTTGGCACGGGTCATAGGAGCACTTTTGCTTTTGAGGTAGTACATTCTGATGTCTAGGGTACATGTGCTACTAACACTATGAATGGTTATAAGTACTTTGTCTCTTTCATTGAGTGTGCCTCTCGTGTTACCTAGTTATATTTGATGAAAAATAAGAATGATGTACCTGCTTGTTTTCGGGATTTCCATAAGCATGTCCAGACTCAGTACAAAGCAGTTGTGAAGGTACTGAGGTCTGACAATGGAACGGAGTATACCAACAGGACGCTTGCAGAATACTTATCAGCACACGAAATACAGCATCAGACCACCTGTGCATACACACCAGCACAAAATGGAGTTGCAGAAAGGAAAAACAGACACCTTATGGAGGTCGCAAGAAGTATGATGATCGACATGAATGTCCCACAGAGTCTGTGGGGGCATGCAGTGTTGACAGCAGCTCAACTCATCAACAGGATGCCCTCGAAGGTCCTCGGATGGAAGTCCCCATGTGAGGTATTGCAAGGCAATAATAGTGGGATACTCCCACTGAAGGTGTTTGGGTGTGTGTGTTTTGTGAAGGACAACAGGCCATCAGTTGGAAAACTTGACCCTAGAGCAGTCAAATGCATCTTCGTAGGCTACTCGGCGACCCAGAAGGGGTATGTGTGCTGGAGTCCAGTAGAGAAGAAGAAGTTTTTCAGTATGGATGTCCACTTTCGGGAGCATGAGCCATACTACCACCAGGACGAAACTTCACACAACACGCCTAATACTGCCCGTATTAGGCGAGAGGGGGAGATGGAGAACTTGGTGGTAACCGATTTAGAAGTTTGGCATGGAGGCACGGAGAAGGGACAAGAAGGTGAAGGTGTTAGGCCTACGGCTCAGGGAGAGTTACTTACCTACAGCAGGAGAGAGAAGCAAACTGCAGGACCAGTACCGACAGTGCCAGTGCCAAGTCCCTTGCCTGCGTTTATCCCAACTCCTGAGGCACCGACACCAACCCCCCTTAAGGTGATACCCCCTCCTTCACAAGATATCATTCCTCCTACTTCTACTCCTCCCACACCACTATCTGTACGGAGGACCACTCGCAGCAATGCAGGAAATCCTCCAAACAGATATGGTTGGGATATTGCTCAGTTTGTTTCTTATGACCATATCCCTTCTTCTTATGGAGCATTTATAGCATCTTTGGATAGTATTACTGTACCTAACAATTGGCAGGTTGCCAAGAACGATCCAAAGTGAAAAGCGGCAATGCACGAGGAGTTGGGAGCTCTGGAAAAGAACCACACTTGGGAGCTTGTGAAACTGCCAGAGGGGAAGAGAGCAGTTGGATGCAAGTGGGTCTTTACCGTAAAGCAGAACCCAGATGGACAGGTTGAGCGCTACAAAGCTCGACTAGTAGCCAAAGGATACAGTCAGACGTACGGCATCGACTATGACGAGACCTTTGCACCAGTTGCAAAGATGAGCACTGTCAGGACTCTGATTTCTCTGGCAGCGAATGATGGATGGAAGCTACACCAACTGGATGTGAAGAATGTGTTTCTTCACGAAGATCTAGTGGAGGAGGTGTACATGGAGATACCACCAGGATTTGGCACCAATCAGACAGTAGACAAGGTCTGCAGGTTGAAGAAGTCCCTCTATGGACTGAAGCAGTCTCCTCGAGCGTGGTTTGACAGATTCAGAAAGGCGATGATAGGGATGGGATATCAGCAGATCAATGTTGATCATACTGTGTTCTTCCGTCGGAGTGGAGGCCACATCACCATGCTTGCGGTGTATGTGGACGATATGATTATCACAGGAGATGATGAACAGGAGATCGCCCAACTCAAAGGAAAGCTTGGCAAGGAATTCGAGGTGAAGGATCTCGGCCTTCTTCGGTACTTCCTTGGGATTGAGATTGCTCGAGAAGCAGAGGGGATTATTCTCTCTCAAAGGAAGTATGCACTGGACCTTCTCACAGAAACTGGGATGTTGGGGTGCAAACCTGCAGCGACACCAATAGATCAGAGGTTCAAGATTAATGCTGAGGCTGGAGAACCAGTTGATCAGGACAGATACCAGAGACTGGTTGGCAAGTTAATCTATTTGTGCCACACACGTCCTGATATCTGCTTTGCAGTAAGTGTGGTGAGCCGCTACATGCGTGACCCACGGAAGGGTCATATGGATGCAGTGTACCAGATTCTGAGGTACTTGAAAGTTGCTCCCGGGAAGGGACTAATATTCAGGAAGAACAATCACGTGAGCATCGAGGGCTACTGTGATTCTGACTGGGCTAGTTGTGCTGATGACAAGAGGTCTACCTCGGGATATTGCATATTTGTAGGAGGTAACTTGGTCTCCTGGAGGAGTAAGAAGCAGCCTGTGGTGGCCAGATCGACAGCTGAAGCAGAGTACAGAGCTATGGCCTTGGGAGTTGCAGAGCTACTATGGTTGAAGAATATGCTGGTGGAGCTGAAGCTGGATCAAGGAGCCAAGATGAAGTTGTGGTGTGACAATCAGTCAGCTATTAGTATCGCCAATAATCCAGTACAGCATGACAGGACCAAACACATCGAGATTGATAGATTCTTCATCAAAGAGAAGTTGGATAGTGGATTACTGGAGCTTGGCCATGTTCCAACCAGGGATCAAGTAGCAGATGGACTAACCAAGGGACTCGCCTCAGTGAGCATGATTAGAGGATGTGACAAGATGGGCTTAGTGAATATCTTTCACCCATCTTGAGGGAGAGTGTTGATATGGTATGTTGGGTGTCATATTTAAGTATAGTATAAGCTCATGGGAATATCCTGAGGACATATTTAGGATGCCAGAATATGTCACAGGATATTCCATTATGAGATTATTGTCATAATGATTGAGATCATTGTATTAATGACTGTAAGGCTATATAATGCCAATGAGGCAATCAATAAAATCATCAACTAATTTTAACAGAATCAATTCTTTACGCCCTCCGAATGATAAGCATTGAGCCTGCCAATCCTCGATCCGACGTTGAACATATTCAACAAAAAATCTTGGCATTCCTGTTCCCAGGCCTAGTTAACCAATAGATGTAGCCCCAAATATTTGACATGCAAAGAACCTCTTTTAATATATACGACCTCCTCTAGCACTTCCTGGTCTGGACAATGGGAGCTAATTAAAGTACATTTTGCTCTTATCTCGGTTCAGTCGCAAGCCTGATAAATCCTCAAACTTGGACATAATAAAACCTATATTGCGTAAACCACTGGTGGATGGTACCAAAAAAATAAGTAAATCGTCAGCGTAAATCAAATAAGAGACAATAGGAGACACCTCTCTGTATAATGGAATAATGCTTTTACGCTGGACATCCATATCCAACATGCATGTGAAGAACTTCATAACTATAGTAAACAAGTATGGGGATAGCAGATATCCCTGAGGTAGGCTCGATTGCTGAAGAAGAACCCATAAGGCTGCCCTTTAATTAACACTGAGAAGGTAGGAGTCATAATACACTCTCGGATCAAGGACACCCATGTAGAATCAAACCCTATAGCCAACATCATATGACATACGAACTCTCGGTTCACTGTATCATAAGCTTCCAGAAGATCCAACTTTATGCATGTTTTGCACCCATCTACCTTGTTGAAATTTTTGACCATCTCATGCACCAATAAGCTATTTTTCGCTATGGATCTTCCTTTGACAAAAGCCGCCTGGTTAAGCGATATGAGACCCTGCATAATACTCTCCATCCTCCAACACATGATCGACATGATGATCTTGTACAAGAAGTTACAACAAGAGGTCGGTCTAAAGTCAGTTAAAGACGTGGCTCTTTCCTGTTTGCAAGAAAAAAATTATACGAAACTTTTGTATTACCAACTATTGAAAAGAAATAAAAGTACAAAAAGATCCTAAACAGGAATCTAAGTACAACTGATTCTGGAGAAATATAGTTGTAGAGATCTGATTTGCAGGCAATCACTTTACTCCTTGGACCACTCGATGACGAAGAAATGCACGCGCCGACAAAGAACTGCACACGATGACGAAGAAATGTAGGGAATGCTGTGAACAACTTGGAGAGTTGAACAATAAGAAATCTTTGGCAACAACGGCACGAGAAGCTTCTATTTCTCTCACTCTGTCCTTGAATTTCAAAGACTTAAAAATTCTAGCCCCTTTCTCTCTATCTGTCTGTTTGTGCTCCTCTCTGTCTAGGTGTAGGTAGGTGTCCTAATGGTTGTACCACACCTATATTTATAGATTTTAGGAACGATTTTGAGAGTGTGCACGCACTTTGGACAATCAACACTATTTTACCATTGTGCGCGCACTTTTGGTGGACTAACACCCCACGTTCTGAATTAGTGGGTGCACAACTTCCTGCCTGCTTGAAACGTAGCTTCCTATATGAGGAAAGCATAGGTCGTAGGGACAGTTATTTGTACACTTTTAACGAGAAGTACGGCATGTAAGATGCACTTATAACTGCTCACTGTCGGTTAGAATAATATGTGCATTTTAGAAGTCATCTGGAGACTGACGCATTTTTTGTAAGATTGACACTGCGGCGCATTTTTGAAGCATTTGGCACTACGATACATTTTTGAAGGTATTGGTACTACGACGCATTTTTGAAGAAGTTAGCACTACAGCGCACTTTTGAAGAAGTTGGCACAATGGCGCACTTTTGAAGAAATTGGCACAACGATATACTTTTGAAGAAGTTGGTACTACGACGCACTTTTAAAAAAATTGGCACAGCGGCGCACTTTTGAAGTTAGCACAGCGAATGGGTCGCTAAACGACAACTTGAGTGTGTGTGTGTGCCGCAACACAGCTATAATGATGACTTCTAACTCTTCAGTTTCTGCAACTGTCAGCTGTCAGTCTGCTGCATTAAATGCTGAGCGAGGAAAGATCGTTTATGCGCCAGCTTTCATAACTCTAAGAAAGTGCTCCACTTTTCTGTTCTCAAAATAGTGCTCCATCCTCTGCAATTAATGGAAAGTGTGCCAAAGTATTAAATATTAATAAAGTGTGCGCCTTTCTTCTGAAATAAGTAGAAAGTTCGTCGTTCTTCTACTGTTAGATTTATTTATAGAAAACTGCGTCATCTATCTAAGGCACACTTTTTATGCTTCTACAAGACCCCCTTTAAAGTTTTTGAATTCGTTCAGATGAATTCAAAATACTTTGAATTAGAAGCATAAAAGTTTTGAGATGTTCGTGCGTGCACTCTGGACAGAAACTCAACGGATTTGCTGACGTAGCTGACATGCACGTATCTTTGGCTTGCTTTTTTGGTTTTGACGCGGTCTTTGAGGAGACACATGCGGCTTTTCAGGAGCAATTTTCGAGAACTATGCTGACTTTGGCACGTCTTCTCCTATAAATAGGAATAAAACTTTTCCAACATTTCCAGACTTATCTCTTTCTTGCTGTGAGGCTTGAGCATGGCCATTGTTAAGTATGAGCCTACGAAGATGACCGTAGCAGTATGGCTCTAGCGGCTTTATTGTCCGCTGAGAAGACGCAAGAGGAGACACTTCTCAACGATGAGTGAGAGGCTCATTTGGAGATTATTGATGCCGAGCTCTTTGTGTGATGGAGCATGGAAGGATATCATAGGCTTCGTCGTTCTTATTGAACTAATGAATTACCCAGAAGGCTATTCATTATCTTAAAACCTAGCTCATTGGAATTACTCTCTTAACATGGCCCCTGTGCTGCTTACAAGGTCGGGATTGGAATCACAATCGGGACTTCTAGCGTTGGTGTTGGATGGCGATAGCGGAACAACTTTCGTTTAGCTCGCCATATCCTCCATCGAGTCCGATAGAAATGGGGTCGTGCTAATTTAAACAGTCCCAGTCCTGTATAGCATCCTCGCCCACAACATGGATTTTTTTTCCATGTACTGTAGTTTGCACTGAGGAACCCATTTCTTTTGTACCTTAATTTATCTGCATCGGGAGCAGACATGATACAGATATGGGGATGGCTCTGTGATAGATCTCTATCATATAAAAATTCGGGTGTAATAAATTTTCATATATATAATCATGATTTTTAGAATAAAAATCTAGGTGTGATAGATCTCCATCATATGTAATCATGATTAAGCTTCAATAAAATTTTTGCTTTTTTATTGTATTGTATGTGTGTTGCTGACTGAAGACTTTGGTCGACGTGCACCAGAAAAGACTGAACATATTGTATTTTCCTTGTCATCCCACTGATACGCACATAAATATGCATTCAGAGAAAACTGGATTTTGTGCTCACTGTGTAGTTTGTCGCGTGCATTTTTTAATTTGTCTGGTCATGCACACTATGCAACATTTTCTATCAATCAGAAAAATACGCGCACAAGGGAATCCTCGGACCAACATACAAAACAGTTTTATGTTTTGTATTATGCTCTTTGCTTGGGGAACAAACCGTTGTACCTTTTATGATTTGTGCATGGGGACCTAAACCGTCGTCTTCCTTCACAAATAGTAGGGTTCTGAATTATTACCCTTATTGTCAATGAATCATGTGGAGAAATTAGAACCATCGCCCTATTCTTATAAATAAGAGTCAGCTACTAAATTCAACATTCTTTATTTGAATCTGTTGATGGCTTTTGTCACCCTCACTTTTCCAGCTAAGGGTAGTTTAGTAATTTGGCATGGGTATTTAATTTTAGGAATATAATATTGAATAATTGTGTGATGATTATATAATTTATTTAATTAAGTTGAGCTATGGTTATTGGACTTGTATTAATTGGTTATTAGATACTTGTGTCATGCGTCAATTAGTTAGAGAGAGACTAGACACTATTTAGACTTGTCATATATGGACCTATTTAGATTTGTCATGACAATTAGTGAGCCCAACTTGGACCCAAGCCCATTAGTCATTCCACTAATTAAATTAAGGAGGATTAGTTTAATTACAATTAGTTAGAGACTTCCAAAATACCCATCCTTAATTATTCTTTATAATGCAACATGTAGAGGCAACTTGGACATTTGAATTTGCTTGGGGAAGGGGGACTAGGCCAGCCACTATAGAAGGGGGTTCTTCTCTCTCTCTCTCTCTCTCTCTCCTCATTTGCATTTTATTTTGATCCAAATTCGAGATCCCCAATTTTTTATTTTCCCTCCATTAATTTTTTACATAATTCACCACCAATTCCTTCTCAAATTCATCACTCTTGGAGTCTTGGAGCTTGGAGAAGCAAGAAGCACAAGGAGGAAGAACTTTGGAGCTAGAGATCGTGTCTGGATCGTGTCCAATTGCATTTTATTAAAAATCCATCTCCCAATTGATAATTTCTGAATTTCTCTCTCATTATGGCTTCTTAATCAAGCATTTGACCATTAGAAATGACCCCATGGCATAGGACTACCTATAGGAACAAGTTCTAGGCTATTTGACTTTGTATTGTGAGTTCTATATGATATTTTGTGTGCATGTTGGGGAAATTATGAATTTGACACATCAATTGTGTGTCATGAGACCAATTAGATCTAATTAGACTTAGATCGGGGTTGTGGGACTTGGTACGTGTCCATATATGGATACGTGTAGGTCGTATCAGGGTATTTTGTGATACAGTACGACACGGGAACTCATTTTAGGGAATTTGTGCATGATAGTGTATTTTATATTCATTTTCCTTTGTAGCTAATTATATTAACCATATGTAGTTGTTATTAATATGTATAATTGATAATTATGGAGAATTTAGAGATTTTGTACTTTAGTTGAGGGTGTACCAAGGCTATCTCAATATTGCACTTGAGGTGTTTGGTGTTATGACTCTTAGTGTGTATTATCTATCCTCAAGCATCATTTGTGTACATAAATATAAACAATGTATATATGATTATCCTCTTGTGTATGTTAGATCTAGTTGTTGGTATGGGTGATATCCATAGAGTTTCAGTCCCTGTGTATAAAGCATCATTGTGTTTAAACACTGGCAGTTGTACATGTGTGTGCAGGTATCAGTTAGGGCTCTGTTTAGTGTAAAGTTTAGTGGAGTAGGACTCAAGTCTGTTCCAGACTTGGGTTGGTATCAAGTGACATTAATAGTGGTGAAGGGGATGTTGCAGTCCAGGTTGTTGTGGGTTATTATTGCTGTAGGATGTTGGAAGGTTGCAGTTAATGCACTAAGTGTTGTTCTTGCTGTAGAATGGGGAGGGGCCAATGCTCAGGATTGTGTACTAGGGCAGAGGGTTAAAGTAGTAGCAGTGTGCAACATGCAGTTGCAGCAACAGCATACTCGAGCAGTGCAGTAGCATCATGCTCAAGCAGTATGCAACAACAGTAGCAGCTAGGAGCAGCAGAAACACATAGGCAGCAACAGTAGGGACTTGGCTGTGTTGTGCACAAGTTTGCCTGCAGTGCACACAGATGTGCAAGCTCAGTCAAGGTTGTAGAGAACTGCAACATGCAGTGCAGCAGGTAGGAGTTTAAGTGTGCAACTGGGTTTTGGGTGCAGGTTTGTGAGAAGTAGAGTGAGTATTGTAAGGTATTAAGATAATGTTAGTTAAGTATTTATACTAGGGTATCTTGGTGTATCATGCTAAGTGAATCATGAGTAGAATTGTTGTGGGTAAGTCTTAGATGTTAGGATATTATTGATATGTATATAATTATGGATATACAGTTAGTGAGGAGATACTTAGATAATAATGTATGTATATAAGGCTAACTAGATATGTATTGGGTTAGGGTATATATATGTATATAGCTAGGTAAGGGGTTCTATATCAAGTTAATTGTGAATATGAGTTAGGTATATAGGATACTTAATGCATGTTGACTAGTATAGCTAATTATCTAAGGTATTGACTTAGAAACTTGAGTACAACCTAGTGTCACCTAGTATTTACTAGTTTAGACTTATAATCACCCTAGAAGCTAGGTATGGACCTAAAATTAAGGTAAACATCTAGTTTGACCTAGTTCGACTAGTGTGACCTAGAAATGGCCTAGAAAATCATATTAGTGCATTTTAACTCATTTATCATCCATTACACCTAAGTGATATTGATATTTCATATATAGGTTTGTGTGACACCATCTTGGACATCGAGTTATACCATTTGCTTAGGACCACAGGCGAGTACATTTCTCTGTTAGTTTTTATTTTATAATAGTGTATATATCTCATGTTCTAGAATTGTAAACTTAATTCCGACACAGTGGTTTCACGGACTGGTACTACATGGATCCTGTCAGAAGATGTTATCCCTTATCGTGTTCAGCGGGTACTCTTTCACATAAATTTTATCGTGTGTATCGGATATTGATTTAGTGTACTTCGAGTTCACACACTACTCATATTCAGTGTGCTTATATTCGTGTACACATACTGCTCGTGTTCAGTGTGCCCATATTCGTATTCGTAATGTGTCATGATTAGATCGATTGGTATTGGTTGGGATGGGAGAATAGAAGTTGATTATGTGATCAAGTCCAGTTTATTCGTGTACATGTCGATTACATATCACACGTGTAATCGAGTTACCATATTTTATTCATCTTTAACCTAAATTGATCACATAATGAACTTGTATTCCATGGCACATTAGCTAGTTTTATTTATTGCCATTATACTGCAGTTATTCTATTGTCTGTTCTCCATTCTAGCACATTACCTGTTCACTCTAGTTTATTTCATTAGGTTGTTTAGTTATCATGTATTCTTTCCTATTACCTGTTATATATTCTCGATTATGTATTTAAAACTGCTTTCAGAGGTATGTACTTCGCTCTAATCCTGACTGGATATATTTTTTAGATGACTGGCTCGTAGACCAATGTCCTACCTACTAAGGATCGCAGGATGACGTACCATTAGAGGATACTCATTTAGAGCCAAAGGACTTAGTAATAGAGCCTGAGGAGGCTTAGATCATTTGTTAGACTTGTATTAGACTTTTATTAAGGTTTGTCATACCCTAGTCCTAAAATATCGAGGGACTAGCCACGTGGCAATGGCCAGCAGCACACACCAATGGGCAAACCCAATTTAATGGACCCATTAGGGTATATTTAAGCTGTAAAACAATAGTAAAGGTCTACGATACAGGTCACATGAATAAATCTAATCTCATTCACAGCAGATAATCACAAAATAATGTCAGAATAATCAAGATCAAATATATCCAACAAATCTCCATAAAAAGTCTCAGGGAACAACCCGAGAATAAGTTTAATACAATAATATAAGAGACATGAAATAAAGTAACTAGAAACAAAAATAACTGAGTATATAAAGCAAGTACTCAGGAGAAATCCTCTGGTATCACCTAGTCCTCTGGTGTTAGTACTGCTTCAATATCTGCTCCGGTCATGTATACCTCTGGGTAGATCTCCTCTGCTATACCTGGGGACATAATCCAGATTCCAGGTCCTCAGGGGACATAGCAAGATGCAAGAATAACTCAAGCCAAATAAATACAGTATAAAAATAAATAAATCAATAGGGTAAACTATATAACCAGCTATGTGATATGCAAGTGAGAGCATCACTAGTACTCAGGCTGAGACAACTACAAGCTCTGTGTCAGGGAGCCGGTAGCAGTAATATCACGTAATGTGCCAAGCTCGGGAGTAGAGTCTTGAGCACCGCAATAATAAGAATTTTATATAATCAGCCTGTAGCCTGTGTATCTCTCCCTACCCAATGTAATCACACGTCTCATGTCCATGACACGCAAGATCATAACCTCTAACTGATGCAGCGAGTCATAATGATAGCTAAGCATATGTAATATCTATGTCACAAATCCTGTAGCCTATACAGAATCACCATGAATAACTCAGAAGATTCTATCACATAAATAGTGTCAGGTGTCCTATGATATGACATACTTGATAATGCAAGCACGCAAATGTATAGGGTCACGATATCAACTCCCTATGTGACGTTACATGACTCAACGCACGGCGTCGTCACCCAAATATTATTCGGACACTAAGTAATGTCACACAATCCTAGGTTAAACAGATATATCATATAAATAAATCAAGAAAATAATATAAATCAAGTACTACAAGATTGGCAAGGTACACTTGCCTGGGGTTTGGATTTCTCCAATTGCTCCGATAATAGTGGGATCTTCAAGTACTCCTCCGGATGCTGAAATAATCATGGCCATCATGCTCAGAACATATAAAATAGCTAGGATTGCCTGTCCATAAGTCCAATTTGGATACAGGGACAAAATTGACAATTTTTGGTCGAAGCGGAGTCCACATGTGGCCCACTTCGCACCAAAAAATGTGTCAAAGACAAAGTTCTATAAATTTGTCAAACTTAGTATCTACAAGTTCAGAACAATGATACGAACCCAATAGAATATCCAAAACTGGATTCTGATGAGTCGATCATAAAATCTCCCGTCAAGTAGTATCGTGGGGCCCACTATACGGAATTTTGTCAACATTCTCAGAATTGAACCAAACTTGGGTCACAGGACCAACCTATCGCTACGAGTTCGATGGAGTAAGTTTCGTTGCGAAACGATGAGCACACACGAAGTTACAACGAGTTTTAGAATATGGCCGATACGGGACGTTGTCGACGGATACGCGTTGATTCCAGTGTGCACGTACATCCAAATCAACTTCCACGAAATTCTACACATCCGTATTAACGGTGCGCACTTCTCGGTGAAGTTCGCATACGACCAAGTCGCCTCATTTATTGGGACACACCCAGTTCGAAAAAATTCGAGTTTTTTAAAAATCAAGTTTTTGGTCAATTTTACCCGCGAATAAAACACAACATACATCATAATAAAATAAACTAATTATAGGGTTTTAATCTCGGTTATATTGTCTAATTAATTGTTCAAACAGAATCTAAAATTATAAAACAGGTTGGGAGAAAAATGGCCGTGAACATGTGAGTTCGGGGCGAGTTCTGAATTTCAGAAAATGGGTTGATTTTCCTGTTTTTGCGTCGCGATTTACGACCGACACAGGACGCGATACCCCGAACGAGTTACACGGATTTTGAGAGGGTCACGCCGTTTTCGCATAGGATTTGACAGAACGAAAAATGGATCAATGTATATGGAGTTACGTACGACAGAAAAGGGATACCTCGCTAACTTTTTCGTGTCAGGGCGGCGCTGCGGGGCAAGGCGGCGACGACAGTTGCTGTGGCTGCGGCGACTGCTGGGCTGCTCGACTTCTGGTGGGTCGGCTGTGGGTCATCGGCGAGTCGGCCGGAGGAGTCGCCCGAGTCGTCGCCTGAGTCGAGTGGCCGGAGGGGGTGACGGTGGAGGTGGTAGCGTGATATTGGCGGTCGGGTTGGCTCGGGGGTTTAAATAGGGGGGAGAGCCGGTTATGGGGCAGGCCGAGCGGGGGTAGTAGGGTTTCCGTGGCGGAGGGCGGAGTCGTGCGGCCGGTGGAGGAGTCGGGGTCGTGGGGATCGTGGGGTCTCAGCAGAGTCGGGGAAATCATGGGTTGCTGGCGGGTTAGCGGGTAGGCGGGTCGGGTCCAGACCCGACCTGTCACTACCACATTCCAAAAATAGGGATATTTTTGACTTTTTATATATTATTAATATTATGTGTAGTTATTTTAAATAATTGCATGAGATGTGTATTTATATTATATTATATACAGTGTTCTTAATGTTTGAGCTAGTAGACTTGACCTAGAAGCCCACTAGATGAACCCCTGACCGAAATACAGGGTTATAAAATTAATTTGTATTATTTAGGATTAAATTATTTGAGGTTGTAATTAATTACCGTGATTTTATATAATTGTTGCGCCTTACCATTGCTTCGATATTTGGAGCGCTACCCTAGCTTTTGTCTTCCAACAAATTTTACAACCTTGTCCTAGACGTGCCCCCCTTTCATTCTGACCTTTGTGTAACTCATAGTTATGCTCTCTTGTACTTTATTTTAGTCGCACAATATTCGTCACAGACGTTATTATTTAATTTTAATAAATTTAACTTTGTATCGTTATGCGTTCCAATCAAAATTGAAGACACAATCTCGATCCATTTTCGTGCAACCTAAATTAGGGTAATATTCTATTCTGAGTCTTCTTCATTCACGATACTTCTATCCCACTTAATTTTAGCCCCATGTACCTTCAATTAATTTTAGAACACCACTTATATTTATTTATTAATTAAATTGGGGATACCAACTTTGACTAATCTAATTTTAACCCCAATTTAATCCAAATACCCTATTCATTAAGCCCATACAAAACACACAACATCCCCTCACCAGACAAAACACCAAACACCAAATCGTCCACCAATTTTTTTTATTTCATGTGTTTGTACAAATATCCAAATTTAAGGGGCTTATTTACAAATATTGCATTATGTGTCATCACCCCATTTGTTCAAACCAAATAGAGAAGCCCTAATTCTTTGACTAGTCAACCCAACCCCTCACCTTTGTATGAATAATCTATCATGTTAAATCTGAGCCACCCATTCAAATGGGGACTCATCATCACCACACACTCTACATCACCCTCCCCTATATAATGTCTCTTCATGCACCCTTTCCCAAGCAGGCCCTAATCCCCACACCTTGGAAAACCCCCACCTTCTCTCTCCTCCCTCTTCTCCATATACAACTATAGCATTTTTCTTCTTCTTCTTCCTTTCTTCTTCCTTCTTCTTCTTCCTCTTCACCTCTTTTTTTCATTTGGTTCAAACCAACTGAACCGGCACCCAACTCCAGCCAGCCGGCCCTGTAGCTCCGACGAGCTACTGTAGCGTCCACCCCGGCCGAGCTCTCTCTTCCACGGCTGCTACTGCTACTTCCATACGCGCCTGACTCTGCCGCTGCACCCAACTCCGGCAACCATCACAGCCGAGTTCCTCCCTGCCTGAAGCTCCCCCCCGACCACCCTTTTCTTCTTCCTCACGAGCCTCCCTCCGCCTCACCCGATCATGGCCAACTATTGTAATCCGCTGCCTCCACCGCCGTCTGCACGCACCAGCACTCCCTCGACCCGCTGCCACCCTCTCTCACTGAACTCGCCGGCGAGCCAGCATCACCCGCCAACTGCACCTGAAGCACCACCATCATCATCAGAATCACCACCACCATTACAACCACCACGACCTGCAACCTTCCTGCTCTGGCCACTCCTTCTTCTCCACCGTGACCGCCTCACCTCCACCATCCACCGACCACTGAGCCTGCACTCTCCGGCCTCCTTCCCCGGCTGCTACTGCCACGTCCCTCCCACTGCAACTACCTGTATCACCACCATCACCTCCCTCCAGCCGAGTTCCTCCCCCTCGACCTGGCCTGAGTTCCTCCACCACCCCGTACCACCAGCACCACCACCCCATACCACCAGTACCACCACTCTTCACCATCATCGTCATTGTCGTCATCATCGTCACCTTCGTCGTCGTCATTGTTATCATCTTCGTCGTCATCATCGTTACCTTCGTCGTTGCCATCTTCGTCATCAACATCGTGGACATCGTCGTCATCGCCGATCTCGTGCACGTGCACGCCGAAGCCAAGGTAAGGAGCATTTCTCTGGTGATTGTGTGTATATGTATTTATATGGGGTATATATGTACGTATTAGTATTTGTAATTAGTATGTGTTTATATATATATATATATATATATATATATATATATATATATATATATATATATATAAAATGTAAATGAACCTAATTGGTATATGGGTATTGTTCAATTTGTATAGTATGTACATATATTTAGTATGTATATATTGTTCAAACTAGTATATGTTTAATATATGTATATAATTGGTATATATATAGTATATGTATTCCCTAATATATGTTAATATGGATATAATTGATATGTATATATATACATATAGATATGGTATAAATTCATTAGTGTATATACATATATTATATATGAAATTAATTGGTATACATATATATTGTATATGTATTTAATTTGTATATGTACAATACGTATATATATGGTACATGCATATAATTGGTATACATATATATACTATGGGTATTAATGCTATATGCTAGTTAATAATATGTAATATGTCTATGTACTAGATGACCCAAGTGTAACCACGGATACCCCGTAGTTACAATGACCTGTGACCATGTAACATGTTAGAAAACTGCCATATGTACACCGATGTACTGGCAAGACCCGTATTATTTTGACTGTCTATTTTGCACAGCATTTGCAGATGCGACACCAACGCAATTAGACGCGCACTTGACCCTAGTTGACCAGTGTCATACCTAGCGTAGCCCCTGAGTTCAATGTATTTATGATTGTGTGTTAGTGTAATGTCTGATGCAATATTGTATTATTTAATGATGTCTATATGATTGTTGGATTGTTCAGACAAGACTTCAGAATTAGGTTATTGGTATTGCCAGCAGCAGGACCCCAGGCGAGTACATTCTCTGACAGTTTCCATTATGTTGATTATCTCTATAATTCTTGTTATATAGCGTGCATGACTCTGACACTGTTGTTCACACGAGTTGGCATTATCGAGACCTATCACGAGGAGTCATGATTTGGAATCCATCGTGCTAGCTGGGGAAAATGGGAAAATATTAGTAGCTTATGTGATCATACCCAACTTTACATGTATCATAGCTCACCCATATCTCACGTCGGTACAACCTTACCACATGCCTCATAGCTGTTACATGTGGTTAGCCTGACTATTACTCGCATCATAGCTATCCGGATGGTTAGCCTGACCTTACAAGAATGATAGCTAATCATATGTAACGAGCCTGATCAGTCCCAAGCCGATCACATGATATGCTGATATTTTAACACTTAGTTAGATGATTCTTGACATGTATCTCTAGTATATTGATATAGCATTCCTTATGTTCTAGTCATGATTCTAGCATCCATATATATACTAGCTAGATGTACATTGATGATGACATATGCTCTAGTATCCATTTATTCCAGTATTTCTTATTCCAGTATTTCTTATGGCCAGTATTCATATCTGTCTTGTATTTTTTTACACTGTGTTATAGTTTTTGTCAATATATGTGGAACTGCTGTTAGTGCATGTACTTTGCTCCATCCTAACTAGAAATATTTTTCCAGACTACGCCTTAGAGGACTGGTGTCCGATATTTTATGGACCACAGGGAGAGTAGCTGTAGACTTGGATCTTATAGTTCAGTTGTGATTCTGAGAGGTCTAACCGGGATCACTAGTTATATAGTTAGTTTCTTTTAGCAGTTTATGGTACCGAATTTGTCTCCGGCATACTTCGTTGAGACTTGGATATTATTGTTGAGTTAGATTATTTCTATTTAGACTTGTGTTCCATTTTATTTATTTTTTAGATATTTTATCGTGTTGTAGTTATGTGTTTGAGTATGTTGTTCATATTATATTGTGTTATCCGTGTCTCCTTATGGAGTTGGATGCTCGTGTGAGATTGTTTAGATAGTATCATGACCTAGACAACGTTCTACCGCCGATGCTGCAGCGTAGGCTAGACGTACCCACGTACTCGTGTCCAAATTTTGGGTACGGGTCGTGACACATTTTTAGTGGTGGCCCATGTAGGTCAGACTTCGTAAGTTGTGCGATGTCGTGGTAGTACAACATCTTAGTTGTACTATTGCGTGCTTGCGATAGGATATAGGACATAGGATACTAGGATGAGAGAGGATACTCAATCACAAGTTATTGGAGAGATTCCTAGGACGACCCATGAGAATATTATTGTAATTTCTAATTTAAATCTTTTTCCCTTGTTCCCGTCCATTCTTACTTGTTGTTATTGAAATCGATTCTTGTTGATCAGTTATTAAATTTAATTCTTGGTATCGTTGTTGAGTTTTGATTTTATATCGAGATGAATTTTACGGGCTAAAATTACGGTATTATCTGATGACATATGTTGATGAGGACAGAAAGAAAGGTAAAACGTCTACTTTGGTTATGGAGCCTAGAGTTTATCGCAGCCATATTAGCTGGCATATCAGAAACGTAGGAACCTGACTTGGATGTACATATCTTAGTTATGAATTTAGAGTTTCTCGCAGCCATACCGGTTGGCATGACGAGGATCCTAGATGACGTGATTATAGAGTTACATACCTTAGTCATGGAACCTGTCGTTTATCATAGCTATGCTTACTGGCGTGGCGAGAATTTTGAGTGTCATAATTTTGGACAGACGTGTATGATTATCATGTTGTATCTTAAATTAGTTCTTAAAGTATCATCTCAATACTTATCTACTTCTATTATTATATAACTTTGTTCCATTATTCCTTTGCTAGCAATAGTGATACCTTCAGTCCTTAACCCAGTTTCTTTTGAGCTTTAATTCATTTGAGATCCTTGTTAGTGTGATAATTAGTGACTTACAATTTGGTCAGTGTCTTGTATCAGTGTTGACTGAGTGTGACTTATTAGTTTGTAAGTGTTTCTTAGTTGGACATGTGAGCAGTAGGCATTAATCTAGAGATACCCATAGCATAGTACCTTGTAGCAATAGTTCTATGATAGGCGTTATTATAGTTAGTATTGGTAATATAAGTAGAAGGAGAGTATAGAGTATCAGTAATAGTTCCAAGAGTTAGTATCAGAGTCAGCATACCAGTCATGGATAGCCATAAATTTATGTAATTGGATGATCTATGTAAACAATTAAGGATCAAGAAAATTATATTAAAAATTAATGGAGCATAATATTCAATTTGATGGTTGATTACTTGGGTGTGACAAGAGTAACAAAATATACATGCATAAAGGGGTATTAATGAGTGTGTCATGGGTAGAAAATATCAAGAAGGATCATGCTGTAACACCCCGTTCCGCTCAAGCGGACTGCCGTCTCAATCGGCAATCGTGCAGCTGTCCCGACCTGCTTTGCCTCAAAGGAGAAGCAAAGGATATCCAGACTTGTCCCTACAGGAATCCGGCTTGGACTTTCAGAGGCTCGCTCAGACGTATCGCTCTACCGAGGCGAATCATCGCTAAGGTGGGTGGCTACGGTGAACTTGTCTTTGCTTAGCCAGCACACATAAAATCTGGAATGTTTATGCTAGTCGCTAGGTGAATCACCCCCTGCATGCTAATAATTCCAACGCACCTAGCTAAGGGAATAATCCCAACTTGTATTGCTATGCTAGAACATGGAAAAAGGAAATATTGCTTATACTCAGACCCTCGCATGCTAAGTCCTTTAACGGTTTCACTTCTCGGCTTACCTTCGGGCCCGAGCAACGTGCCTGCTTATGTTCCTTAGAAACGCATGCTTGTCTGCTTAAATGTTACCGTATTTTCATGCAAACCCCGGAAGACTACTACGTAGTCGTTCCGTGCCTGAACGAACCTGCAAGTATCCGAGACCGTTAGGTCATCAAGGCAGCCCCGAACCAGGGGAATGCATCAAGACAAGTTATTGTACAGAACCAAGATTCAAGTATCCCGTATACTCATATACTCGTGTTCCCGTGCACTCGTGTTCTCGTGTTCTCGTGTTCTAGTGCACGCGTGTTCTCGTATATCTCGTGTAAATCGTGTTGCCTGAGATTGGTTAAATCGTGTTGCCTGAGAATGGTTAAATCGTATTGCCTGAGATTGGTTAACCCTGAAGTGCATATCGCGGACAACTCGGAAACGAGGCATAGTTCCACGGACGGTCACCGGGGCACTGGGGCCGCTCCGATCCGGATGGAACTTCAAGTGTGGTTCATCGTGTGCAGGCGAGTGGTTTGCAGCATATCGTGTACTCGGTTGCATTCCACTTGGCCTAGGACCACATCATGTGTAGTCTATCGTGTGCTGGCGAGATGGTTTGCAACATATCGTGTACTTGGTTGCATTCCATCTTGGCCTTGGACTACATATGCAATCTATCGTGTACGGGCGAGATGGTTCGTAGCGCATTGTGTGCTCTCATTGCGTTCCACTCTCGTCTGGGATTAGTCCTTTATGGCTTTGCCAGCGACTCATGTTCATATAGATAAGTCATCCTCGCTTAGCGGCTATCCGCGTGCGAGTTACTACATCGCATCAAGTACAACTGAGCACACCAAATACTGTCCCGTTCAATAACTCTCGTATTGCATGTTGCATATGCTATGCTCCTGAATGCTTATACTTGCCCGTGCTTGAATTAATAATGTTTGCCTTGGACAGGGAAGGAGATGGTAAGTCTCGCCGTGTTTTCTCTCATGTCGCACGGCGCACTGCCACACGAACTATGCTATTCAATATCTGCATGAAACTGATCCTAAGGCAACTAGAAAGACAACTTAATAGTTGTGCACGGAACCTGTAAATCGTGTTTGGATTTGTCGAGCGGGCGAGTAGCTTCCCCACCAGTGCATTCAATGTACTGATAATCCACCAGTTTGATATGCAGGGTGCGGGAGAACCTCGTGCGGTGCGGACGCCTCCTTCGTGCGTGCCAAGGCCAGGAGTTCCCTCTGAAGCCTTGCAACGGTGCGTCCGGGACTGAAGCGCTTATACAAGACATAAGTTGTGAACATCGCCTGACCATCGCCTGTACATTCATTCCACAGTTGTAGCCACTTGGCACGCTTTTACTGTTTCAGAGAGAGAGGCTTGAGCGACTTGTAATCTCGGCTATACGCCGCCTGTAATACATGTTTCATATCAATAAAGAGATTACTTTACTTGTTTCAATGCTTCCGCTATATTTGTCGACTCAGTGAACCTGTAACCGATCGCCTATGCATTCATGACTCCGCTGCACTCGGACAATCTGTGCGGCTCTGTGGCTTAGAACTCTAACCGCCAGCCAATGAACCGTGGCCTTGCACAAGCGTGGCTCACGCTCGTGCGGCATCACGCCCGGATAGGTTAAGCGATCGTTCCGCGGGAGCGCTGGCGAGGGTGATTCCCGCCGAGCGGGAACGGCCGATTGCCTGCGGGAGACCGGGGCGTGACATATTGGTATCAGAGCCTGGCTTCTACGCCTTCGTCCTCAATTCGATATCTCTGTTTCGAAAGCTCGTTCGTGGGTTATGTGCACGCTCTCTCTCAATGCCTCGATGGGATGTTCCAACAATAAGTCTAAATACTTTCAAAATGCGTTTAGATTGATATGCTTGCTTGTCTGGTTGTATGCTGCGAGTGGCCTTTGTGCCAACCTGTGCGAACCCTTGAGAGTATCGCTAGTAGCTTGTCCGATTTTTACTAACCCTAAGTTTGGTTGAATGCATCTATTCGAGGGACGCCTTGAACTAGTGCACCATCCAAGACTTAAGAAAAGGTGAAACTCGAGTGCTAAGACTTCGCTATCACTGAGCTGGTTGACGTGTTCACACTAGAAATGCATGTCGAAGGTGCGCACGATCCAGTCTAAGCGGTATGCTGATTTCGAAGCTTGTGCAAGTGAATATCCAAATGAAACAAGTACAAACGACTTGTCTAGGATTGCCTCAACCCTAGATTACTGCTTGTCCTTAGTAAGTCTCGAGGACGAGACTTTTTCTAAGTTGGGTAGGATGTAACACCCTGTTCCGCTCAAGCGGACTGCCGTCTCAATCGGCAATCGTGCAGCTGTCCCGACCTGCTTTGCCTCAAAGGAGAAGCAAAGGATATCCAGACTTGTCCCTACAGGAATCCGGCTTGGACTTTCAGAGGCTCGCTCAGACGTATCGCTCTACCGAGGCGAATCATCGCTAAGGTGGGTGGCTACGGTGAACTTGTCTTTGCTTAGCCAGCACACATAAAATCTGGAATGTTTATGCTAGTCGCTAGGTGAATCACCCCCTGCATGCTAATAATTCCAACGCACCTAGCTAAGGGAATAATCCCAACTTGTATTGCTATGCTAGAACATGGAAAAAGGAAATATTGCTTATACTCAGACCCTCGCATGCTAAGTCCTTTAACGGTTTCACTTCTCGGCTTACCTTCGGGCCCGAGCAACGTGCCTGCTTATGTTCCTTAGAAACGCATGCTTGTCTGCTTAAATGTTACCGTATTTTTATGCAAACCCCGAAAGACTACTACGTAGTCGTTCCGTGCCTGAACGAACCTACAAGTATCCGAGACCGTTAGGTCATCAAGGCAGCCCCGAACCAGGGGAATGCATCAAGACAAGTTATTGTACAGAACCAAGATTCAAGTATCCCGTATACTCGTATACTCGTGTTCCCTTGCACTCGTGTTCTCGTGTTCTCGTGTTCTAGTGCACGCGTGTTCTCGTGTATCTCGTGTAAATCGTGTTGCCTGAGATTGGTTAAATCGTGTTGCCTGAGAATGGTTAAATCGTGTTGCCTGAGATTGGTTAACCCTAAAGTGCATGTCGCGGACAACTCGGAAACGAGGCATAGTTCCACGGACGGTCACCGGGGCACTGGAGCCGCTCCGATCCGGATGGAACTTCAAGTGTGGTTCATCGTGTGCAGGCGAGTGGTTTGCAACATATCGTGTACTCGGTTGCATTCCACTTGGCCTAGGACCACATCATGTGTAGTCTATCGTGTGCTGGCGAGATGGTTTGCAACATATCGTGTACTTGGTTGCATTCTATCTTGGCCTTGGACTACATATGCAATCCATCGTGTACGGGCGAGATAGTTCGTAGCGCATCGTGTGCTCTCGTTGCGTTCCACTCTCGTCTGGGATTAGTCCTTTATGGCTTTGCCAGCGACTCATGTTCATATAGATAAGTCATCCTCGCTTAGCGGCTATCCGCGTACGAGTTACTACATCGCATCAAGTACAACTGAGCACACCAAATACTGTCCCGTTCAATAACTCTCGTGTTGCATGTTGCATATGCTATGCTCCTGAATGCTTATACTTGCCCGTGCTTGAATTAATAATGTTTGCCTTGGACAGGGAAGGAGATGGTAAGTCTCCCCGTGTTTCCTCTCATGTCGCACGGTGCACTGCCACACGAACTACGCTATTCAATATCTGCATGAAACTGATCCTAAGGCAACTAGAAAGACAACTTAATAGTTGTGCACGGAACCTGTAAATCATGTTTGGATTTGTCGAGCGGGCGAGTAGCTTCCCCACCAGTGCATTCAATGTACTGATAATCCACCAGTTTGATATGCAGGGTGCGGGAGAACCTCGTGCGGTGCGGACGCCTCCTTCGTACGTGCCAAGGCCAGGAGTTCCCTCTGAAGCCTTGCAACGGTGCGTCCGGGACTGAAGCGCTTATACAAGACATAAGTTGTGAACATCGCCTGACCATCGCCTGTACATTCATTCCACAGTTGTAGCCACTTGGCACGCTTTTACTGTTTCAGAGAGAGAGGCTTGAGCGACTTGTAATCTCGGCTATACGCCGCCTGTAATATATGTTTCATATCAATAAAGAGATTACTTTACTTGTTTCAATGCTTCCGCTATATTTGTCGACTCAGTGAACCTGTTACCGATCGCCTATGCGTTCATGACTCCGCTGCACTCGGACAATCTGTGCGGCTCTGTGGCTTAGAACTCTAACCGCCAGCCAATGAACCATGGCCTTGCACTGGCGTGGCTCACGCTCGTGCGGCATCACGCCCGGATAGGTTAAGCGATCGTTCCGCGGGAGCGCTGGCGAGGGTGATTCCCGCCTAGCGGGAACGGCCGATTGCCTGCGGAAGACCGGCGCGTGACACATGCAAAGTATGAAGTGTATCACAGATTAGTGTAACAGCCTATAAAAGATTAAAAGGAGATACATATACATCAATTGAGATATGGAACCATATGCCTGCCTTTGAGAGTGAAGTAAAATAGGTGTATTATAAAATGTACAAGTGATCGTGAGTTTGATGAGGTGATCTAATGATGAAGCTAGTGTTACCATACCAATAGTGCTAGTGTTTCTATATCAAGGATTTGTTGAGAATTGTGCTAGTAACATTAAGTACTTCGTGGGATGATAATTAGATTGGTGTATCAGTTAATATAGATAGAAAATTATTGGAGAAGATACGCGTGATGATAACTTTAATATTGGGAGTAATATTACAAGTAATCCAGGCAGTGCAATATTCAGTACACAGTTGAGAGTTGTAGATAATTGATGTATTTGTGTGCACCTTGAAGTATTGAGAATGTGAGTATTTATATGTATACTTGTGGATTTAAATTTATAATTTGAAGATTGGAAATAAATTTCAATTTTTAAGAATTTTTGAGGAGCTAAGATTTTATGTTATTAAATTTTTGAGGATTCAAATTCAATTCAATAAACATAGTCAGAGCTATAAAGATTTTGAAAGTGATTAAAAATTTTATTTCAATATTTGAATATTTGACTTTTGAGGAAAGAATATACATTTTAATTTAAATTATTCGAGAAGTTAAATTTTGAGGATTTTATTTTGAGGATAAAATTTTATGGTGGTAAGAAATGTAAATTTGTATAAGAATAGAAGATGTGCATGTGTAAGGATCTATTGGCTTGAGAATGCTTGAGATGGCACTACAAACAGACTTGGGTGTCCATCTAGTGTTGTATTAGAATGAGTAGTACTTAGTATGGTGTGTTGCACTTAGTGTGCCCTTGAGTGATAAGAACAAATAGTATAAACAATTGTAGCAGGTAAGAGAGCTAGCAGTGGTTATGCTTGTAGTAGAAACAATGATACCTACAAGGATAGAGATATCAACTTTGGATGCATCATTAAACCTATGGTTGTGTTAGAAGGCTATGTTTTGTTCTTTCCTTCTGTTCTTTTTGTCTATTTGATTGATTAATTAATTTTCTAGTACCATAGCTTGTATCAATGATTCTCTTGCTTGAATGTAGTTAGTAGTATACCCTGACAGAGACTATAATACCATGAAAAAAGTGACCATAACCATACTTGTTTTCCTTAGATTGCATGTTGTATGATTATAGGTAGGATTTTATTGGACCTTGATTGTTGGAGGTTTGACCGTAGTGAAGATTAATGAAGAGGTTATGACTTGACAGAGAGAGACAATGTGCCTTAAATTTCGAGGATAAATATTAATTTAAATGAAGAGTTGAGAACTCAATATGGCAGAATTGACGATTCGTTAAAACATTAATTTTTATGAAGATTATGAAATAATTGAATTTATCATTAAATCTTGAGGAATTTAAGAAGGTTATCATTATATTTATTGGACTGCAAGTTATGAACTTATATTTTGAATATTGTATTGAAGATTTCATAAGTATTACATCATTGGGTATTATGTGGAAAAAGAAATCGAGGAATAAGATCATTAATGGATTAGTGTTGAATTCGAAATTTTGGGATAAGGATTTTAATTTTTTTTACGCATCGATTGGACTTAAATTAGAAGAGTAAGGTGCTTAATGGATTAGTGTTTGAAATTCAAACTTTTCGGATGAGATTTTTTTTTATATGCATTGATTGGATGTCAATTAAAGGATTGGATAGTAAATTTGTATTTAGTGATTTACTTAAAATTTTAGAGGAGATTGTAATAAGAATAGGATTTGATTTTAGATTTGAAGATTTTTAGGAATATGATATCTATAGAATTATGAAAGTATTATGAAATGACAATATGGATTACTTCATGATTATATGGTTTGAAGAATTTAAATTTTGATGGAAAATAATATAATAAATACGACTATTGAGGATCTTAAATTTTGAGGAAGAAATTCTTTTAAGGAGGGTAGACTTGTCACTACCATGTTCCAAAAATGGGGATATTTTTTACTTTTTATATATTATTAATATTAATATTGTGTGTAGTTATTTTAAATAATTGCATGAGATGTGTATTTATATTATATTATATACAGTGTTCTTAATGTTTGAGCTAGTAGACTCGACCTAGAAGCCCACTAGATGAACCCTTGACCGAAATGCAGGGTTATAAAATTAATTTGTATTATTTAGGATTAAATTATTTGAGGTTGTAATTGATTATCGTGATTTTATTTAATTGTTGCGTCTTACCGTTGCTTCGATATTAGGAGCGCTACCTTAGCTTTTGCCTTCCAACAAATTTTACAACCTTGTCCTAGACGTGCCCGCCTTTCATTCTGACCTTTGTGTAACTCATAATTATGCTCTCTTGTACTTTATTTTAGTCGCACAATATTCGTCACATACGTTATTATTTAATTCTAATAAATTTGACTTTGTATCGTTGTGCGTTCCAATCAAAATTGGAGACACAATCTCGATCCATTTTCGTGCAACCCAAATTAGGGTAATATTCTGTTCTGAGTCTTCTTTATTCATGACACTTCTGTCCCACTTACATTTATTCTTTAATTAAATTGGGGATACCAACTTTGACTAATCCAATTTTAACCCCAATTTAATCCAAATACCCTATTCATTAAGCCCATACAAAACACACAATACCCCCTCACCCTACAAAATACCAAACACCAAATCGCCCACCAATTTTTTATTATTTTATGTGTCTGTACAAATACCTAAATTTAAGGGACTTATTTACAAATGTTGCATTAGGTGTTATCACCCCATTGGTTCAAACCAAATAGAGAAGCCCTAATTCTTTGACTAGTTAACCCAACCCCTCTCTTTTGTATGAATAATCCATCATGTTAAATTTGAGCCACCCATTCAAATAGGGACTCATCATCACCACACACTCTACATCACCCTCCCCTATATAATGTCTCTTCATGCACCCTTTCCTAAGCAGGCCCTAATCCCCAAACCTTAGAAAAACCCTACCTTCTCTCTCCTCCCTCTTCTCCATACACAACCGTAGCATTTTTCTTCTTCTTCTTCCTTTCTTCTTCCTTCTTCTTCTTCTTCCTCTTCACCTCTTTTTTTCATTTGGTTCAAACCAACTGAACCGGCCCCCAACTCCGGCCAGCCAGCCCCGTAGCTCCGACCAGCTACTGCAGCATCCACCCTGGCCGAGCTCCCTCTCCTGCGGCTACTACTGCTGCTTCCATACGCGCCTGACTCCTCCGCTGCACCCAACTCCGGCAACCATCACAGCCGAGTTCCTCCCTGCCTGAAGCTCCCCCCCGACCACCCTCTTCTTCTTCCCCACGAGCCTCCCTCCGCCTCACCTTATCCTGGCCAACTACTGCAACCCGTTGCCTCCACCGCCGTCTGCACGCACCACCACTCCCTCGACCCGCTGCCACCCTCTCTCACTGAACTCGCCGGCGAGCCAGCACAACCGCCGACTGCACCTGAAGCACCACCATCATCATCAGAATCACCACCACCATTACAACTACCACAACCTGCAACCTCCCTGCTCCGGCCACTTCTTTTTCTCCACCGTGATCGCCTCACCTCCACCATCCATCGACCACTGAGCCTGCACTCTCCGACCTCCTTCCCCGGCTGCTATTGCCACGTCCCTCCCGCTGCAACCACCTGTATCACCACCATCACCTCCCTCCAGCCAAGTTCCTCCCCCTCGACCTCGCCTGAGTTCCTCCACCATCCCGTACCACCAGCACCACCACCCTGTACCACCAGCACCAGCACCACCACTCTTCACCATCATCGTCATCGTCATCATCATCGTCACCTTCGTCGTCGTCATCATCATCATCTTCGTTGTCATCATCGTCACCTTCGTCATCGCCATCTTCGTCATCAACATCGTGGACGTCGTCGTCATCGCCGATCTCGTGCACGTGCACGCCGAAGCCATGGTGAGGAGCATTTCTCTGGTGATTGTGTGTATATATATTTATATGGGGTATATATGTACGTATTAGTATTTGTAATTAGTATGTGTTTATATATATATATATATATATAAAGTAAATGAACCTAATTGGTATATGAGTATTGTTCAATTTGTATAGTATGTACATATATTTAGTATGTATATATTGTTCAAACTAGTATATGTTTAATATATGTATATAATTGGTATATATATATATATATATATATATATATAGTATATGTATTCCCTAATATATGTTAATATGAATATAATTGATATGTATATGTATACATATAGATATGGTATAAATTCATTAGTGTATATACATATATTATATATGAAATTAATTGGTATACGTATATATTGTATATGTATTTAATTAGTGTATATACAATATGTATATATATGGTATATGCATTTAATTGGTATACATATATATACTATGGGTATTAATGTTATATAATAGTTAATAATATGTAATGTCTATGTACTAGATGACCCGAGTGTAACCACGGATACCCCGTAGTTACATTGACCTATGACCATGTAACATATTAGAAAACTGCCATATGTACACCGATGTACTGGCAAGACCCATATTATTTTGACTGTCTGTTTTGCACAGCATTTGCAGACGCGACACCCGCGCAATTAGACGCGCACTTGACCCTAGTTGACCAGTGTCATACCTAGCGTAGCCCCTTAGTTCAATGTATTTATGATTGTGTGTTAATGTAATGTCTGATGCAATATTGTATTGTTTAATGATGTCTATAAGATTGTTGGATTGTTCAGACAAGACTTCGGAATCAGGTTATTAGTATTGCCAGCAGCAGGATCCCAGGCAAGTACATTCTCTGACAGTTTCCATTATGTTAATTATCTCTATAATTCTTGTTGTATAGCGTGCATGACTCTGACACTGTTGTTTATACGAGTTGGCATTATCGAGACCTATCACGAGGAGTCGTGATTTGGAATCCATCGTGCTAGCTGGGAAAAACGAGGAAATATTAGTAACTTATGTGATCATACCAAACTTTACATGCATCATAGCTCATCCACACCTCACGTCGGTGCAGCCTTGTCATTACATGTCTCATACCTGTTACATGTGGTTAACCTGACTATTACTCGCATCATAGCTATCCGGATGGTTAGCCTGACCTTACAAGAATGATAGCTAATCATATGTAACGAGCCTGATCAGTCCCAAGCCGATCACATGATATGCTGATATTTTACACACTTAGTTAGATGATTCTTGACATGTATCTCTAGTATATTGATATAGTATTCTTTATGTTCTAGTCATGATTCTAGCATCCACATATATACCAGCTCATTGCTCTTGCATGTACTTATATTTTTATTTCATTGCTAGTTGTACATTGATGATGACATATGCTCCAGTATCCATTATTCCAGTATTTCTTATTCCAGTATTTCTTATGGCCAGTATTCATATCTGTCTTGTATTTCTTTACACTGTGTTATAGTTTTTGTCAATATATGTGGAACTGCTGTTAGTGCATGTACTTTGCTCCATCCTGACTGGAAATATTTTTCCAGACTATGCCTTAGAGGAATGGTGTCCGACATTTTATGGACCACAGGGAGAGTAGCTGCAGACTTGGATCTTATAGTTCAGTTACGATTCCGGGAGGTCTAGCTGGGATCACTAGTTATTTAGTTAGTTTCTTTTAGCAGTTTATGGTACCGAATTTGTCTCCGGCATACTTTGTTGAGACTTGGATATTATTGTTGAGTTAGATTATTTCTATTTAAACTTGTGTTGCATTTTATTTATTTCTTCGATATCTTATCGTGCTGTAGTTATGTGTTTGAGTATGTTGTTCATATTATATTGTGTTATCCGTGTCTCCTTATGGAGTCGGATGCTCGTGTGAGATTGTTTAGATAGTATCATGACCTAGACAGCGTTCTACCACCGATGTTGCAGCGTAGGCTGGACGTACCCATGTACTCGTGCCCAAATTCTGGGTGTGGGTCATGACATGACCCGTTAGGGCGGTTGGGTCAGTTTGGGTTCGGTTCGAGTTGGTTTAATCCGGTTTAAATAAAACAAGGGTTTTTAGCTATATAAAAATAGTTTTTGAGCCCAATAAATTCCAGAAAAATTATACAACATCCAATAATTAAATATACACCCAAAAATATAATTTTTGTAATATTTTAATACTTAATTTAATACATCAAAATATTAATCCATGAAGGACATTTTTATTACTTAATTAAAAAAATTACAGAAAAATCTAAAAAAAAAAAAAATTTAAATAAAAAAAACAGGTTGTTACAAGGTTATTGGCATGTATATATTATTTCGGGCTTGTAGATGTATTGTGACTCTTTCTTTCGTTATTCCATCTCATGCTTTATCTTTCTTAGTTTGCATTATGATTGAGTATAGTTTATTATTTTCAGATACTATATTGTTCCTCTGTTTGGAGTTGAGATGATTGACAGATACCATATATATATTGTATAAAATATTTTGTTAGTAGAGTTGACCCAAACAAAATTCTACTACCGATGATGTGGCGTAGGCTGGGTGTTGCTCACTACTCCTGCCCTTATTCCGGGTGCGGGTCGTGACAGCTTCCCAGAACAAGTCTCTGAAGGAGGAAAGAAAGTCTGATGAATTGATTATTCTTCCACCTATTACGACTAACTCTGGTTGTGCCTCTACTACTCCCGCACCGCCTCCGGATGGCCTTTTCCCGCTCCAGAATGAGATCACTGATTCCCTCATTCCTTTTGTTGATTCGGGAAAATAAGAAAAAATATTTGAAACAGACGTCCTACGTCAACTGTTTGTTGTATGCTCTTGCGATGTTTATGAACAACTCGGAAGATTCTGGCCAATCCTCTTCTTAAGCATTTGTATTATCCTTTCCTCATTTTCTATCAATAAAGATATTTTGTTTTACCTTAGTGATACTTTCAAATCGAGACCCATTGAATATATATATCTGTTCAGAGGTATTATGGACATGACAGAATAGCTCTGTGGGAGAATTTGGTAGATTTATCACTCAAGGCATACTCATGCTGAGTACAAATGATAAATTTTACATGATGCAATACTATTAGAGGTGATATGGACGTGATAGTTCACTAGTTTACTCCACTGGTAAAGAGAAGAAAGAGTAGTTCAAGGGCGAACTATTATCTTCTCTTTAAGGGATAATAAATAAAATATAATTTAGAGGTAATATGGACATGAATCACATTACACTTATTGACTGGTGAATAAACATGTGAGATTATTTCCAACCCAACTGGGGATCAAAAATAGGATATCCTTAAAATAACTGGGCTTTAAGAATAAAATATTTTTGTTGGAGAGAATCGTTTAGATGATCTCAACGAGAGTGTTCCGTTGGATTTGAGTATTGTCCCGCTGAAGAACTTTGAGGACCCATTACCCATTTCTTATTCAAAAATGAATATAGGCAACAGTTCGAGAGGCCGTGTAGGCTATGAGTTGCTGGAGATTAAACAAAATATATTTGTTGTACATCTTATTTTAATATGCTGAAGATGGAGAAGAATATTTTATGCTTAGACATAATACTTCTTGAGGAATTTGCAATTGTTAGGCATCATTATTAAATCACTATTAGGCTTAGTGAGCCTGTAGGCTCCGTTGAAAAATACTGTCTCCACCACATAAGGACCTGCCCATTTAGCTTAGAATTTTTTTTTGCTCTTATGGGTTGTGATCATAGGTCTCCTCATTGAAAGGACCAATTCACCGACCTGGAATATTCTTTCCTTGACCTTTCGATTAAAAGCTCTAAAAATGCGTGCTTGGTATAGTTTAATGAGCTATTGAATGTTTAGGTGCTTTTCATCGAATGCTTCTAATTCTTGCAAGCGTAATCGATCATTATTCTCTACTGTTAGCTCATTAGCAATAGCTATTCTGAGAGAAGATATCTGAATTTTGAGTGGAAGGACCGCTTCATACCCATAGACCAGAGAGAATAGTGTATAACCAGTTGGAGTTTGAACTGTCGTACGACAAGCCCATAAACACTCCCCGAGTTTCTCATTCCAATCGCGTTTTTAGATGAGACAAACTTTTTAAGGAGTTTGATTATGGTCTTGTTGAATGCTTCTGCTAGACCGTTGGCTGTTGGATTGTAGGTCGTAGATGCAACATTCTAGATTTAATTCTTGTCACATAATCGATAAAATGTTTGACTGGAAAATTATGGTCCATTATCATGTATTATCCTCCTGGGAACACCGAAACGATAGATAACATGGTGTTTAACAAAGTTAATTATGTTGGACATTTTAACTTTGATGAGCGGGACTGCTTCTGTCCATTTGGAGAAGTAATCGATTATTGCATGTATAAATCGATGTCCTCTAGAAAAAGATAGGCTGATCGGACCAATAATATCTATTCTCCAAGCTTCAAAAGGCCAGGAGGCAGTTGTAGGGTGTAAGAACTCTGCTGGCTAGTGGATAAAATTAGCATATATTTGACATGACTTGCATTTATGGGCATAATCTATGGCATCTGCCACCATGGTGGGCCAATAATAATCTATTCTCCTATAGCGGTCTTGTAATTTAGGACCTGGTTGATGTGCTCCACAGATGCCGTCATGAGTTTCACGGAGTGATTGTCTTGCTTCAGGGTTGGAAAGACAACGTAGCAGCAATCCCTCATAAGAACGATGATATAATATTTTGGACGAGGCGTGTAAACCCCCTCACCCAAAATTAGGTCTACTTAGCTTAGATAGTGAAACTAGGGCTAGTTTGAACCCAAATAGAAATAGAACACATTATTTATTTAATTTTGCAATATTTATATCACTTAGAGCACCTTACCGTTGCTTCGATAATTGGAGCACTACACTAGCCACTGCCTTCCTAAAAACTTCACATCCTTGTCCTAGACGTGGCCGCCTTCTATTCTGACCTCGGTGTAACTTATAATTATACTCTCTTGTGCAATATTTTAGTCGCACAATATTCGTTGCAGACGTTCATATTTAATTCTAAATAAATTTAAACCTTGTACCCTTGTGCGTTCCAATCGAAATTGGAGACACAATCTTGACCGTTTTGTGCAACCCAAATTTATGATAAAATTCTACTCTGAGCCCTCTACGTCCATGATACTTGTGTCTCACCTAATTTTAGCCCCATGTACTTCTAATTAATTCAAGAACACCATCTGCATTTATTTTAATTATTTTAAATCTAATTTCTACCTTTGTGCAATTTTCTAATTTTTGGGCGCTTTTATGCAAAAGTGCATTGAGTTGTCTACACCATTGGATACAACGCATGAAGAAACCTATTTTACCTTCATACGAATTTTTCTTATAAATTTTTGGAATGTGCAACGCGCAACATCGCCCCCTCATTTAACCCTATCCTTGTATTTCAAACAATATAATTTATAGCCCTCCAAACATCCCTATGTGAGGCCAAGGCCCAACTACAAGGAGATGTTGACCAAGCCCAACCCCTAGGTCAAACATCAAACCCTATTTTCTACATATAAATACAAACTTTTTTTTATTCATTTACAAAACCCATCCCCAACCCTATTCCTCAGCCGACCCCTTTACAAACTATTGTTCATCTCCTTCTCCCTGCTGCCGAGTCCGGCCACCCCGACCTCGCCGGACCACCCGCCTCGGCCGTCGATGCCTCTCCGCTGCTAATCCGCCTGAACCAAGCACCCCACCTCACCTGAGAGAACCTGACCTCCGCTCTCCTTCTCCCTGTCATCCTCCTTGACATTTCCTCCCTGAGCTGTACCTCGACCACCTCCACAGCTGCTGGACCGACTTCATCTCCGCCTTGTCAGCCACCTGAGCCACCCTCTTCACCATCGTCCCCTACCTCCTGCACCATTACCACCATCACCACCTCCATGTTCCTCTCCTCCCCATCTCATATATCACCCCTACTCCACCCGACCGCCTGAACCGACGCCACCCCCGACTCGACCACCACGTTCACCCCTCCTTCGTCCTCCTTGCCGGAGCCGACTCGCCCGAGATCCTCCGCTTGAGTTGATCTCCTCCACCTCCTTCTCTGGTTCATCACCACCACCAGCACCGAGCTCCTCTTCTCCCTTCCTCCCTGAGCCGCTCATCACCACCACCGTTGCCTCCTCTCCTTCAACCAGAGCAGCCCTTCACGACCGTCCCCGACCCCGAGAGCCTGAGCACGTCAGACAACAGCTGAGCAGTGCAGCAGTCTTCTCCCTCACGTTCACCTCTCCTCCTCGACCATTAACACCACCACACTACCAGCACGAGCACCCCATTCTCCCCTCTTCCCTGTCTTCCTCCTTCCTGAACTCCTCCTTCTCCACGACCACGGCTCCTCCTCGCCGGACCTCCCCCCTGGCCGGAGCAGTACGATCACCATCCATGTCATCATCATTATCACACTTACCCCTTCAATCAACAACCATCATCATCACCATTACCTTAACCTTTATCAACATCATAATCATCATCCACATCATCATCCTCGTCATCACCATCATCCTCGTCATCACCATTATCCATATCATTATCCTCGTCATAACCATCATCCACATTATCATCCTCGTCGTTACCATCATCCCAATCATCATCCTCGTCATCACCATCATCCACATCATCATCTTTGTCATCACCATCATCCACATCATCATCTTCGTCATCACCATCATCCCCATCACCATCTACATCACCACCATTATCATAATTTCCATCATCATCACCATGGTAATCATTATTATCTCCATTATAATCATCATCACCATTATAATCCCCATCATCAACATAACAATTAGTTTATCGTCATCACCCTCATCATCGTGTTCATCATGGACCCGTCACCCTTCCGAAGGCAACCGGTAGCAGTTACCCCGATTCCCGTTCCTGTGTACGCTGACCTCGAGGGTATTGGATTTATTCTACACGACTTCCGGAGCAGGATATTGGGACTACATAGCTTCTTGCCAGGCAAGTATACCTTGCCAAATTGTTTACAGTACTTTGCATGCTATTTATATTTCTGTATATTCATTGCATGTATAGTTTCGTTCAGTCATTACTATATATTATATATGTTGACACACACTTGACACCTAGTATCATGAGAGGACAATCATTAGGTGTATGGGCTTTAACCACTCTGGTAAACCATAGTATCTAGCTCGCACTACGGGAGTATGTCGCGCTGGTCGCTACCCCCACGGTATGTCAATTTTGGAGTCTCGCTGGTCGCTACCCCCATGGTATATCGATTTTTGATGTCCACTGACGTGTGTGTGAGTTGTGAGATTTATATCGAGTAGCCTACTGTTGCCCATACGTCAAAAAGTTGTCCTCATTTTGCATTCATATAGATTGTCTTGTACAGCGTACTTATTTATTTTCAAATATTATGCATGTTCATTGTATTCAATTGTCTTGCTTTTATGTATCTTGTTATGTCCCTCTGAGGACCTGGTCCCTTGCCAGGTATAGACGACCATGAGTATCCGCAGGAGTACGGACCCGGACCTGACGTATTACTTTTTGCCGAGAAGATATTACCCACTGAGCATCATTGATTATCTCTAGCGATGGATACTTTAGCTGACACTCTTATATCATCACCTTATTTTATATTAGTGATTTTACTCTTCTCTCTCATTTTAGTTTTGTTTTAGTCATTGGTAGTGGATTTGTCTCCACCCGACTATCAATGTTGGATTATTCAGACTCTTTATTCTAGTTTAGTTATATTCCTTTCTGTGACTTGTTGTGTAGATGAGATTAGTATTTCTGTGACTTGTGATAATATAGATACCACTTGTGAATTATTGTTCATAACACAACATATGTGTGTATTATGGTATCCATATATTAGAGTTGCCATATACATACGGTTGGCATGCTTACGTGTACCTAGTCCGACGTATTTTGGGACTGGGGCATGACATATTTTTTTTGTGGTGGCCCATGCAGGTCGAGAGCATATTGTCTCGGTTACGTTACTGTACCGAGCAAGCTTGCAACTAGGATTAGAGTATAGGATCTCATCCATAAGGGACTATGACTCATCTTTCTTCCAATCTGTTCTATCTAAATAATCACATCCTGCTTGATTCCTATGCTTCCCTAATAGTTCCTTGAGTATAGCCTTCTCCTAGAGTATAGGAATACCTGTTATTAGGATGATAATTAGGGTAACACACCTACTGAGAATACAACTAGAGTATTGACACATCACTAAGTTTGGAATATCTAGTGAACCCTAGCATTCCTTATCCATAGATTGGTTTACCATTACCCCTTGATGTATTTATGAGGACTTGAGAGTGGTGTAGACACTACTAGAGTTAATTAGAAATTTAACCATATTGTTTGACCCTAGTATTGAGGGACCACTAGAAATCTAAGGTTGAATATTAGGACCAAACATAACTTTTATAGTGAGATAGTATTATAGAACTATACATTTAGATTATTATCTTGATGTTAGCAGACAGTACCCTAGGAAGCTAAGAGGAATAAAATAATACTTCCCTAGATCATACCTCGAACACAGAGATTAGCATACCACCTTCCCCTTAGACAACTATGATATTACCTAGAGCCTTTCTATTTAAATTCAAATCTTGTTCCTCTGAAAACCTAACGCTCTCTATTTGTGCGACGACTAATTATGTTCTCCTTTCCTTTCAACTCGTTCCACCTAACCCTTCCATTCTTAATATTAACCCTTTTGTTCTATGAGCACTATGATTAAGACCTAAGATGAACACTACCTATGGAGTTTTATAATAGGATACCCTAATAAATACCAATGTCTTTTCTCGTAAACCTTAATAGGAGTTTCCACTTTATCCTTAAGGCGGTACATTATTAGTTAATTCTTCTAAGTTTGGTAGTATGCCTCACAACATAGTATCACATAGTCCTCTTAACCCATTGATGAAGTATAATTGAATGACACCAACTTTAGACTTGCATAAGAAAATAGTGTTTATTTAGACTGTAGAAATTAGAGGCCCATACCCCTATTTGGTCGACTAGCAACTTAGACAAGGAGCTAGTATGACAACTGTAAAGACTGTAGAGTCTCACCTTCCTTGTGAACTTAAATTATTATGTACCTTCTTTTATCACAATCCAGCGTATTTATATCTTCTGTACTACCTTGACTTATGCCACTATTATAGCCTAGTTTTGCAAGATTACTCTTTTATTGAGCTTGATCATGATATATATATATTATTGGGTATACACATTAATATATTTTAGAATCAGTGTATTACGGTCAGATCAGCCATAGTGCGCTTGGTTCGCCCCTCGCATAACTACTTATATGGATTGAGATAAAATTGAATTAGCTTCTTAGACAAATGTACTTGCCCTCTAGACATGTCTGAGCGTATCGTATCGATTACATAACTATACTGATACGAGCATGCGAATAAAAAATTACCAAATAGGATTTTAATCCACAACTTCCTTGACAATTCCCATTTGAATTCTTTAAAAGCCTTGACCTCCATACTTCTATTCTATTACCTCCCCCTTGAACTCTTTAATTATTGTTTTCCGTCTTTTCTTATTTCGGAAAGACGAAACCTTGTGCTTGGTATAAGTTGATACACTAATAGTACTAGATATACCCCATAGGCTAATCACATGACTTGGTGACTCTCTTTTATAATTGATTAAGGGCATATCATAGTTAATATGTTTGGTGTTAAAACTTTGAGGATTGAATAACATGATTAAATAATTTAAGAAATATTTTCTTAGATGTATAGCCTTAGGTGATAGATGGATAAATTCTAAGTTGGGTAGAAACCGCATTGTTAAAACTTGAGGTAAATTCTTTTAGATTGTGATCAAGTGAGATTATATAGAGAGAAACCATGCCTTATTTTAATTTTGAGAACGAAATTATTTTAAGTTGGGTAGATTGTAAACCCTCTCACCCAAAATTAGGTCTACTTGGCTTAGATAGTAAAACTAGGGCTAGTTTGAACCCAAATAGAAATAGAACACGGTATTTATTTAATTTTGTAATATTTATATCACTTAGCGCACTTACCGTTGCTTCGATAATTGGAGCACTATACTAGCCACTGCATTCCTACAAAATTCACACCCTTGTCCTAGACATGGCCGCCTTCCATTCTGACCTCGGTGTAACTTTAATTATACTCACTTGTGCTATATTTTAGTCGTACAATATTCATCGCTAACGTTCATGTTTAATTCTAAATAAATTCAAACTTTGTACCCTTGTACGTTCCAATCAAAATTGGAGACACAATCTTGACCGTTTTGTGCAACCCAAATTTATAATAAAATTCTACTATGAGCCCTCTACGTCCATGACACTTGTGTCCCACCTAATTTTAGTCCCATGTACTTCTAATTAATTCAAGAACACCGTCTGCATTTATTTTAATTATTTTAAATCTAATTTCTACCTTTGTGCAATTTTCTAATTTTTGGGCGCTTTTATGCTAAAGTGCATTGAGATGTCCACACCATTGGACACAACGCATGAAGAAACCTATTTTTCCTTCATACAAATTTTTTCCATAATTTTTAGAATGTGCAACGCGCAACATCGCCCCCCCATTTAACCCTATCCTTGCATTTTAAACAATATAATTTATAGCCCTTCAAACATCTATATGTGAGGCCAAGGCCCAACTCCAAGGAGATGTTGACCAAGCCCAACCCCTAGGTCAAACAGCAAACCCTATTTTCTACATATAAATACAAACTTTTCTTTTTTTTATTCATTTACAAAACCCATCCCCAACCCTATTCCTCAGCCGACCCCTTTACAAACTACGGTTCATCTCCTTCTCCCTGTTGCCGAGTCCGATACCCCGACCTCGCCGGACCACCCGCCTCGGCCGTCGACGCCTCCCCGCTGTTAATCCGCCTGAACCAAGAACCCCACCTCGCTTGAGAGAACCTGACCTCTGCTCTCCTCCTCCCTGTCATCCTCCTTGACATTTCCTCTCTGAGCTGCACCTCGACCACCTCCACAGCTGCTGGACCGACTTCATCTCCGCCCTGTCAGCCACCAGAGCCACCTTCTTCACTATCGTCCGCGACCTCCTGCACTATTACCACCATCACCACCTCCACGTTCCTCTCCTCCCCATCTCATCCATCACCCCGACTCCACCCGACCACCTGAACTGACGCCACCCCCGACTCGACCACCACGTTCACCCCTCATTCATCCTCCTCGCCGGAGCTGACTCGCCCGAGATCCTTCGCCTGAGTCGATCTCCTCCACCTCCTTCTCCGGTTCATCACCACCACCAGCACCGAGCTCCTCTTCTCCCTTCCTCCCTGAGCCGCTCATCACCACCACCATTACCTCCTCTCCTTCAACCAGAGCAGCCCCTCACGACCGTCCCCGACCCCAATAGCCTGAGCACGCCGGACAATAGTCGAGCAGTGCAGCAATCTCCTCCCTCAAGTTTACCTCTCCCCCTCGACCATCAACACCACCACACCACTAGCACGACCACCCCGTTCTCCCCTCTTCCCTATCTTCCTCCTTCCTGAACTCCTCATTCTCCACGACCATGGCTCCTCCTGGCCGGACCTCCCCCCTGGCCGGAACAGTACGATCACCATCCATGTCATCATCACCATCACACTTACCCCTTCAATCAACAACCATCATCATCACCATTACCTTAACCTTCATCAACATCATAATCATCATCCACATCATCATCCTCGTCATCACCATCATCCACATCATCATCAACATCATAATCATCATCCACATCATCATCCTCGTCATCACCATCATTCATATCATCATCCTCGTCATCACTATCATCCACATCATCATCCTCGTCGTCTTTATCATCCCAATCATCATCCTCGTCATCACTATCATCTACATCATCATCCTCGTCATCACCATCACCACCATTATCATAATTTCTATCATAATTCCATTATCATCACCATGGTAATCATCATCATCTCTATTATTATCATCATCACCATTATAATCCCCATCATCAACATAACAATCATCTTATCGTCATCACCCTCGTCATCGTGTTCATCATGGACCCGTCACCCTTGTCGAAGACAACCAGTAGCAGTCACCCTGATTTTCGTGCCTGTGTACGCTGACCCCGAGGGTATTGGATTTATTTTACACGACTTCTGGAGCAGGATATTGGGACTATATAGCTTCTTGCCAGGCAAGTATACCTTGCCAAATTGTTTACAGTACTTTGCATGCTATTTATATTTCTGTATATTCATTGCATGTGTAGTTTTATTCAGTCATTACTATATATTATATATGTTGACACACACTTGACACCTAGTATCATGAGAGGACAATCATTAGGCATATGGGCTTTAACCACTCTGGTAAACCGTAGTATCTAGCTTGCACTACGGGAGTGTGTCGCGTTGGTCGCTACCCCCGCGGTATATCAATTTTTGGAGTCTCGCTGGTTGCTACCCTCATGGTATATCGATTTCTGATGTCCATTGACGTGTGTGTGAGTTGTGAGATTTAGATCGAGTAGCCTACCTTTGCCCATACGTCAAAAAGTTGTCCTTATTTTGCATTCATATAGATTGTCTTGTATAGCGTACTTATTTATTTTCAAACATTATGCATGTTCATTGTATTCAATTGGCTTGCTTCTATGTATCTTATTATGTCCCTCTGAGGACCTGGTCCCTTGCCAGGTATAGACGACCATGAGTATCCGCAGGAGTACGGACCCGGACCTGACGCATTACTTTCTGCCGAGGAGACCTTACCCACTGAGCATCATTGATTATATCTAGCGATGGATACTTTAGCTGACACTCTTATATCATCACCTTATTTTATATTGGTGATTTTACTCTTCTCTCTCATTTTAGTTTTGTTTTAGTAATTGGTAGTGGATTTGTCTCCACCTGACTATCATTGTTGGATTATTCAGACTCTTTATTCTAGTTTAGTTATATTCCTTTATGTGACTTGTTGTGTGGATGAGATTAGTATTTCTGTAACTTATGATAATATAGATACCACTTGTGAATTATTGTTTATAATACAACGTACATATATATTATGGTATCCATATATTGGAGTTGCCATATACATACGGCTGGCATGCTTACGTGTACCTAGTCCGACGTATTTTGGGACTGGGGCGTGACAAGGCATCATAGTAGAATCGGAGTGAGCGACTTCTAATAGAAGTTGCTTCTTTCGGATCTTCTCTGTCATGCCCTGATCTCCCGCAAGCTAATCGGTCGTCTCAGCTAGGCGAGAATCACCACGGTAGCGCTTCCGCAGGACGATTGCTTGGGTCCATCTGGGCGTGATGCCGCACGAGCGTGAGCCATGCCCGTGCAAGGCCATGGTTCATTGGCTGGCGGTAAGAGGTTTAAGCCACAGAGTCGCACAGATTGTCCGAGTACAGCAGAATTTTAAACGCATAGCGATTGGGTAATAAGTTCACAGAGTCTACAATAGTGGAAGCATTGAATAACATAAGTTGAAGTAAAATAAACTCTTTTATTGATATTAACAAGTATTACAGGCGGCGCTAGGCCGAGATTACAAGTCACTCAAGCCTCTCTCTCTCTGAAACAGTAAAAGTGTGCCAAGTGGTTACATTTATGGAATGATGTACAGGCGATATTCCAATATTATGTCTTGTATATGTGCTTCAATTTTGGACGCAGCACTCCAAGACTTTAGAGTGAACTCCACGCCTTAGCACGCACGAAGGAGGCATCTGCACCGAACGAGGTTCTCCCGCACCCTGCAAACAATCTGGTAGATTATCAGTACACGAATGCACTGGTGGGGAGACGACTCGCCCGCTCGACAAATCCAAACACGTTCAATAGGTTTCGTGCACCAACTATTATGTTGTCTTTCTAGTTGCCTTAGGATTAGTTTTATGGCATAGATGAATAGCCTATGTCGTGTGGCAGTGCGCCGTGTGACATAAGAGGAAACACGATGAGACTTACCAACTTACCATTTTCCTTCCCTGTCTAAGGCAAACCAAGTTAATTCAAGCACGAGCATATATATACAATAAAGTTCAGGGGCATAGCATATGCAAATACAAGTTTTTCAGTACGAGATTTTATATCGGGTGAACGAGCATACAGGTTATCCAGAAGTTTTACAGCGAATACTCAAGTGTTTAATTATGTAAAAGTATCTCATACTCAAGATAGTTCAGTTGATTCCTATATTCTTGATGCGATACAATAACTCGCACGCGGATAGCCGCTAAGCAAGAATGACTTATCTATATGAACGATTGTCACTGGCATAGCCATAAAGGACAAGTTATAATCACGGGATAAAAATGGAATACAACGCAGGTGGCGATCCCCGATGTATGCCATTTTCTCCTCTAACATAATGATTATTGCAGACTTTCTGTCCGGATCGGATCGGTCCCAGTGCCCCGATAACCGTCCGCAGAACCAATTCATACCCCTGTGCACAGGTTGTCCGCGACATGCAGTCTTGGATCTTCTAAATCCATAACTTGATATGATAATTCATAATTCTTTGTTTTGAACCGAGCAATTGCTCCACGAGCTGTGATTCTTTCTTTACTTGACCTGATTCTTGTTCAGATGTAATCTGGATCTGATTATCATTCAAATGTAACTTGATATGCTTTCTATTCAGATATACACTTGCCTTGATGCATTCCTCTAGTGCGGGGACTGCCTTTAGCGACCAAATGGTCCCGGATACTTGCAGGTTCATATTGCACAAAATGACTATTTGATAGTCTTCTGGCTAACTCGAATGCATGCACGATACACGATAGTGTACCTGATTGTGGTATGGTATTTTGTATAGTAAACATTCAATGAGGCAATGTGTACAAACTACACTAAGCAGGCAAGCATGCATTCATATTGAAAACTTAAGCATTCACATTGGCTCGGGCCCAAAGGTAAGCCGAGGAGTGAAACCATAAGGAAATATACCGAGCGACATAATCCAGGGTCATGCAGTATAAGGAGTGAACCGTGTACTACTGAATTTACATATATCGTTCTTACTTGAGGTATAACAGGGTCTAGTTGCACAAGGAAAAGGTAGCATGCAAGGGTCTGATATAAGCAATATTTTCTTTCCATGTTCTAGCCCAAGCAATACAAGTTGGAATTATACCCTTAGCTAGGTGCATTGGATTCTTATTAGCATGCAGGGGTAATTCACCTAGCGACTAGCATGTATCGTTCTATATTTTAAGTGTGCTGGCTAAGCAAAGATAAGTTCACCGTAGCCACCCACGTTAGCGATGATTCACCTCGGTTAAGCGATACTCCGAGCGAGCCTATGAAAGCCTAAGGTGAACTCCTGTAGGGACAAGTCTGGATATCCTTTGCCTCAAATGAGTATTCTCGCCTGAGCAAAGCGGGTCTAGATATTGCACTTTTGTCGTTTGAATCGGCAGTCCGCTTGCGCAGAACAAGGTGTTACATCATATACCACTCAGAAAAAGTCTCGTCCTTGAGACTTATTGAAGGTAGGCCGGTCTATCGTTGTAGAAGAATGAAAAATACGTTGGAGAATTATACTCATAAAATACCCAACGTGCATGAAGCCCACGTAAAATAGAACTCCAGCACTGTGTGGCATAAAATATGACTTCAGAGCTATGGGCGTACAGCAGAGCTTCAACGCTATCCGGCGTAGAACAGAGCTCCAAAACAACCCGCGTAAGGCAACACTCCCAGGCTGTTTTGGCGTAAAAAGGTTGCTACACTTCGGCGTAAACTATGTCTGCTTTTAATGCAGCGTAAAGTTGTACGAGGAACTCTTAGTATTCCTCGAATGAACCTGTCAGACAAAACAGTGAACCTGACTCCTGATAAAGAGTACTGCACGACGATCGAGAGGACGGTTGTAATAATAATTCTGCACAGAGCCCCAGGTTATCGTTTAGTGACATGTCCTTGATACAAGTCATTTTTACGCACTCAAGGAATACGCTGCCTATTTTACACAGGCAGAAATGAGCCTTTACGCTCAAGATGAGACAAAATCAGATGCCACGTCAAAAGCTGTTCTTCATACAGAACTCGAGGCATATCTCTGCAGTTAATGTGCGAGATGGGGGCAGATCTCTACATTTAATGGACGAGATTTTGTTCTATTTTTAATGACTAGGAGAGCTAAAATTAGGGCTAATACGCTCACATCACCATCCTTGCATGTTACGCCAACCAGGCTATTTTCAACTATAGGAGTATGCCATATGCTATCTCCTCGAAATATGCCAACTCTGGCTATATTTGCAAAGGTACGTGATAAGACTATTTGGCCTAGAATACGCTCGAGATCTCAGTCAAGGAAGGATAATTGGCTATCTTTACGCTGGTTATCTATTATGCAGCCATTTGGCTTTTACACCAACAGGACAGCTACTTGGCTTTTACGCCAACAGGACATCTACTTGGTTTTTACGCCAACAGGACAGCTACTTGGTTTTTAAGCCAACAGGACAGCTACTTGGTTTTTATGCCAACAGGACAGCTACTTGGTTTTTACGCCAACAAGACAGCTATTTGGTTTTTACGCCAACGAGACAGTTATTTGGCTTTTATGCCAACCATCTCTACGTAAGGGGCAGTTACCTCATAATGGGATACGCGTCACACGCGGATTCAGGAGATCATTCAAACGTGGGTAGCAGTTATTATAACCGCCGCGTAAAAGGTGCAACTCTCTCCACTAATTGGCTTCTACGCTAACTGGTCAGTTACTGTGACCGAGCTCTATAAATAGAGACTTTCGATCACAGAAGACAAGGGTGGAGATCAGAGAGAGAGCACATATAGAGAGTGTTGATTGACGACTTTGGCAACGAGAGTTCAATCCCTCTTGCAATCTTTGAAGCTCCTTCTTCTACAGCACTTCTTCGTCATCGTGTGGTCCAAGGGACAAAGTGATCGATCGCCTATAGCAATATTTTTCCAGAATCATTTTTTTTATTGTACTTAACATCCTCGTATAGGATTAATTGTACTCTTTTTTCTTGTTTGTAAACAAAGAAAGGGTTTCGTATAAACCTACTCTCAATTTCTTTTATTTATCATCAAACACAAGATGTCGACTCTACTGGGGACTACTTTCTCATCTGATGAGAAAGCCATTGCTCAACACGATGCTGTATCCGTCGGATCAACGAAGAAGACTTTGGTCGTCTAATTTGACCAATCGGCTTATGAAGACATGCTTCGCGCAGGGGGTGGCTCTTATTCTCTCTCTGTCCAGGACAACAGGAAGCTGCGTAAAGTATGGATGCCCCGGACATCCTCTACCCTTCCTGCAGGCTCTCTCTCTCCGATCAACATGGTTGTGACAGCACAACCTATACGCCTTGTGCGTAAAAACCTGTCTCCCGTCTGTGACGTGGAAGACAAAATTTCTGACAAGGCCTCAGTGCCAATTCAGAAATTTCAAACGCGTCCTACGCGTAAAACTTCGTCTCTCGTCTGTGACGTGGCAGACAAAATTTCTGACAAGGCCTCAGTGCCAATTCAGATATTTTAAACACGCCTTGCACGTAAAAATGTATCTCCCATCTACAAGAAGGCAGATGGACCCTTGGATCATATCAAGGGAAAATGAGTGGCGAATCTCCCGACCGCTAGAGTTGTACGCCACCAAGAGAAGAAGTTATCCGCTCTTCAGAATATGCGTGACACTGGAGGCCATTTGAAGACTTCTCCTGTTTTACGCGAACTTGTGCAAAGCTCCAGATTACGCCAGGATAAGCCCATCCGCGTAAAAAAGACCCGCTTCACAGGAAAATATGCTCCTCAGACGGATGATGGATCGTATGCCACTCACATGGCTGAACTGCTGTATTCTTATGGCAGGGAGAGAGTTATGTTTTCCAATCTCCATGCCCCTACTAATGTAAAAAGGCAGAATAAGCCTTCTTCTTCTTCTGTTAATTCTCCTGATCTGCGTGATTTCTTGATCCAGAAGCGCAAAGACAGGAGATCTTCTAACATGTCTATTACACCCCCTAGGGAGCATTGTTGTAATAGTCATAAAATTATAGTTAACTACTGCTGTTCTAAGGCAAAATGGTCAGTTTTTGACCGGTTGAACTACTCTTTGTCTCTACAGGAAGAAGAGCCGACATTTGCATCAGTGAACATGGCTTCACACATTCCTAGAGGAAGGTCAAGTTTAAGACGTCATCCCTCTAGAACTCCAAGTCAAAGGAGATTTGACAAACTCCTTGAGAATATTGAGGCAGGTGTTTTTCGAAACACCCGCTCGAGGTCACGACAACCGGCTTCATATTCTTCTGATTCCGACACTGGGGGTCGCCAGTTTCCCGAATCTGATGCTGAAAGTATAGACTCGATCTTTACAGAGATCTATACTAATCCCTCAGTAGCATCCAGAAAAATGGGAGTTTATGCCATTGGAGATTAACATGAAGAAGCTTCCCCATCTGGAAGTACTGAGCAATGCATTGCTATATTAGAAGCATCGCTTAAAGAGATGTATTCCATGATGGAGAGTATACGTCAGATGATGGTGACTCAACATGTAGCTGCAATAGCTCAAACATCGGTTCCTCCAAATCAATTACGTGTGGGGGTGGACCTACCACCATCCAACGCAAACCAGGAGCCTGTTCTAAATCAAGAGTCAGCGGCTCCTTAACTTTTTAACTCGGAGAATGTATTGCCTCATGTTGGAGTTATAATACAACCGACCTCTCACCACTCTGCGGTCCCTTTCCCAGCGGAAGATCCGATGCAGGCAGTTCAGGAATTGAAAGCCCAATTTGATGCCTTGAAGCATAAGGATCAGCTCAAGAAGTTGGGAATCAACCAGCCATATCCAGCTATCTGGGACGAGATCCCTTTCCCACCTAAATACAAACCACAGGCTATGGTTTTGTTTGAGGGAAAGATGTCACCAAGCCAGTACATGAACTACTTTAGCATGATGATAGTGTTGTTACAGGGGAATGACGCCCTTCTCACTCGAGTGTTTAAAGGCTGTCTATCTGGAGTGGCCTATCAATGGTACCGTAGTCTAGCAGACAACTGCATTACTTCTTTTGAAGATTTCAAGACTCTGTTCTTCGCTCGATTCTACGAAGGAGAGATGGACATGTCTATGTCATCACTTATCGAAGTAAAGCAGAAAGAGAAAGAGAGCGTTCGTACTTTTATCGAACGTTTTCGTCAGGCTACTTTGCAGATGCCTCCCAGAGTTCCGGATTCTGCCTTGGTGGACATTTGCAAGAAGAACCTTCTCCCACTGATCTCAGTGTTCACGGGACCATATCAATTCTATGATTGTCCCTCGTTTATCATCTCAGCGGGAGCCACTGAAGATAACAGTCGGAAGGAGCGTGACAATGGAATCATGATCTCTACCTCTGATAGAAGGAAGCGGTCATCCTCTACTAGTGACCATACTCGTGGTTCCAAAGGAAAGGAAGCTCTGGCAATCAATACGTCTAGGCAACATACTCCAGTGACTACGCAGACGAATCCTGGGACTTCTAGGCCTAAAGAAGAATATTCTTTTGACGACGACGATATTTCGAACATATTCGATTGTCTAGTCAAAAGTGGCAAGCTCACTCTCCCCGAGGTAAAGCGGCCAAATGAAGTTGCCAGTACCAATAACCCTAAGTACTGTATTTTCTATAGATACATACATCACCCCACAAAGGCATTTTATGTACTAAAAAGGAAAATCTAGGAGTTGATCAACGCCAAGGCCATAACTCTCCGTAATAGCGAGAAGACGGTCACTGCCAACATGATCTCTCTCCAATTTGGCAATCTGTCCCCTCAGGAAGTCCCGGATGGTGTAGTACCTATTCCACGGGCAATGATGAACATTATTAATCTTCCTCTGGCCAGGGGTCAAAATTATGACCTGGTACCCCTAACTACCAAGCGTGGTGAGATCATGTGGGTTCACCCAGATCTGGTGTTAGAGATTGAGGAAAAGACTCAAGCTGCTAAAGCTAAGTCTAAAAAGAACTCAAGATGCAAACCATGCCATATGGTTGCAATATTTCCGACATCAGAAGAAGCGATTTTGGCAACCGAAACCCGGTCAGGCAAATCCTATCTCAAGGACTATGGAGGGAACCAAGGGGAATCAACGGCAGACACTTCAGTTGCCAAACCTCCAGAGCCCGAACCTGTTATTCCAGAGACAGGTCCTTCTAGACCAACTTCGACGGACAAGGGCAAGCAAAAAGAAGTTCATTTTGATAAACCTTTGAAGAATATTCAAAACAAAGGTTTAGAGAAACCATATAATTTCGACATCTTGGCCCAGTTGGCTAATATACCTGCCAGATTGTCCATTTTTGAGCTACTTAGGTTATCCAAAGACACTCGTCAAGCCTTGAGTGAAGCGTTAATGCAGGCGGATGTATGCTTGACTCAGCTCAAATCCCCTGATAAAGAGCCTATGGCATGTCCTCAATTCCATAGTGTGATAGAATTGGTCCCTAATATCACTTTCACTCAAGAGGACATATTGTTGAAACATAACAAACATGACAGCCTCTTTATTACACCGGATATGTCGGCTCCATAGAGGTAGACCGGATTCACATAGATCCGGGATCGTCGATCAGCATTATCCCTCATAGTCTGCTAAGACCATTGAGAATTCCTACAAGCGAACTGGCGTACACTACCACTACAATCGTAGGCTTCAATGCCAGAAAAAGCAAGCTGTTGGGGAAGATTCATCTAAGAATCTAGATTGGTGACCTTAGATCAGTGGCTACATGCTACGTCATTGATTCGGAGGTGTCTTACAATATTCTGTTAGGCAGACCATGGATCCACGATCACAATATTGTTCCTTCCACTCTACATCAATGCTTCAAATATGTAGACGCCGAAGGAACAGTGAAGACAGAGTTTGCTGATCTCAACCCATTCAAAGGAGTTGAGTCCTACTATTCTGATGCCATGTTGTACACCCAAGACTACATGAAGGAGGTGTCAGGCAAAACAAAGGAGAAATCCCATCGGGAGCCAGGAGAACCATATGTTGAGCAACCTTTGTCAATCCAGGTAAAAGGGCGGACTACCCGTCCGAAAGTCATGGAATCCATGGCTATTCACTTGAGCGGAATCAAATCGGGAGGAGGAAGTGATCCCCTAGTGATCACTCTAAACCAGAAGCCTCCACCTTTGGTCATCAACCTTAGGCGCAACACGCAGCCGATTGATGTAAATACAACCGAGAATGTGGTTTCTGACGATAATAAAGATTCACTTTTCTAGTATACTGATGCTCAATTTCCTAATCAGGAATCCTTCCCCCATAACGATATAGAGCCTATAGCACAAAAATTCTTGGAAGCTATAGACTCCTATCATTCGTATGTGTAGGAAGTAGCGTCAACGTCTAATGTCATCACGACATATGGGCCACATAAAGATTCTATCTTTATTGTTCTACCTACTCGCAATGATCAGCGTCCAATAGTCTTCGGTCGCATACGGAATAGACTAATTGTACAAGAAGATTATCACGAGTTTGATGCTGGGAAAATGCAGGTTCACAAATATAGCCCACAGGCTTTGAAGATTATGCAAAGCATGGGTTATAACTTAAAGTTGGAGCTAGGTCTCAACTATGGAAAAGGCAGACGAATGTCGTTGCATGGTGATCCCTACTGTCAACGAACTCATTTTGGGTTAGGGTATACCACACATCTTGCAACTTCCAACGACTCTAAGTCAAGTGAGGAGACCATTTCCTCTTCTCAAGACGATTTATCATCCTCCGATTCACATGATGAACTCGAACAGGCATTATCAGTAAATATGGTGTTGACAGATTCTTTCGAAATAGAGGAACAAGAATCTGAATCATTTGAAGATGAATCCTGGGTCCAGCAAATGGATACACAATGGATACTTTGGTTCGATCAAAGAGAACCACCCACTGAAGATAAAGTTATCCAAGTCAATGTTGGGGATGAATTTTCACCAAAGCCGATATTTATCAGTAACAATCTTTTCGAAGAAGAAAGGAAAGAAATGATCCAGCTGATAAAAGAATATATCGATATCTTTGCGTGGAATTATGAGGATATGCCAGGTCTTGATCCAAAAGTGGCTACCCATAAACTCAACTTACTGCCCAATTCAAAGCCTGTAAAGCAACACCAACGTTGGTTCCGCCCGGATATGATGGATGTCATTGAAGCTGAAATCAAGAAGCTAATAGCCTGTGGGTTCATCCGAGAAGAACAACATCCTGATTGGGTCGCTAATGTTGTCCCGGTTATGAAGAAAAGCGGGAAAGTACGTGTTTGTATCGACTTCCGAGATCTAAACGTGGCCTGCCCTAAAGATGAGTTCCCTCTTCCCATTACAGACGTCATGATTGATAATACGTGCGGTTTTAAGCGCATGTCTTTCATGGACGGATTTTTAGGATACAATCAGATTAAGATGAATCCTGAAGATGAGAAGCATACTGCCTTCCGTACACCACTGGGGGTATATTGCTATACAGTCATGCCTTTTGGATTGAAGAATGTCGGAGCTACCTATCAGCGAGCTATGAGTAACATATTCCATAAGCATCTACGCAAAACGGTGGAATGTTACGTAGACAATATCGCTGTCAAAAGCCGCCTCAAGGATAATCACATCCAAGACTTGCAGACAGTGTTCGAGTTGATGCGCCAACATCAGCTCAAAATGAACCCTATAAAGTCCTTTCTTGGTGTATCCAGTGGCAAATTCCTGAGATTTGTCATTACCGCTAAAGGCATTCAAGTTGACCCTGATAAAGTAAAGGCTATTCTAGAAATGTGACCGCCCCATAATCTGAGAGAACTCAGAGGATTTCAAGGTCGTCTAGCTTATATCAGGAGATTCATATCCAACCTCTTTAGGAGATGTCAACCTTTTTCTTGCCTGATGAAGAAAAGTGTGTCATTCATTTGGGACAAAGCCTGTCAACAAGCATTTAATGACATCAAACGCTATCTTACTAATCCTCCAGTTCTAGTACCTCCCGTCATAGGAAGACCATTTTTGCTGTATGTTCGAGCAATGGATTATTCTTTAGGGGCTCTTCTCGCACAGAAGAACAATGAGGGTCATGAACAGGCTATCTACTATTTGAGCAGGATGATGGTCGGAGCTGAACACCGGTACAACCCAGTGGAAAAAGAATGCTTGGCCCTAATGTTTGCCATTCAGAAGACGCGACATTACGTGATAGGCCAAACTATTCATATCATCTCCAGAATCAATCCTCTTAGGGTATTGATGAATAAGCCAAGTGTTCTTAATTCCTGACTCGCGACTTGGGCGATGTTATTAACACCTTATGATATGGTGTACGTCCCTCAGAAGTCCATGAAAGGTCAAGCCTTGGCTGATTTCTTAGCTGCTCACCCAATTTCGGAAACCTCCAAATTATATGAGGACATTCCTGATGAAGTTGTAGAATGTAATTCTGCAATGGAAGGTGATACATGGCAGTTATTCTTTGATGGTGCCTCCAGGACCGGTCCCAGGGGAAACGTGGTTTCAGGAGTGGAAAATATTCTGGTAACTCCTGATAAACTCGTCATCTATCGAGCATATTCTCTTAGCGAACCCTGCTCTAATAATGTGGCAGAGTATAATGCTATGCTAATCGGGCTTCAAGTCGCTAAAGAATTGGATGTTGAATACCTGGAAGCTTTTGGTGATTACCAGCTGATCGTCAATCAGGTCAGAGAAATATATGAAGTCCGCAATCCAGACCTCATTCCTTATCACCAAACAATGATCGAGATAGCCATATCTTTTAAAGGATTCTTTTTAGAGCATGTGCATCAATCTCAAAATTTGGAAGCTGATGTTCTGGCCAGCCTAGCTGCAGATCTAGCTATTCCTATAAGAAGGCATAATTCGGTGATCCTTCTTAACAGAGACTTATTCTGTGTGAAAAATAATTTTTACATAGAACGCAGCTATGCTATAAACACGGTTCCTCCTAAAAGAGACTGGAGAAGTCCCTTTATAGAATTTGTGTCATACAGAATCTTACCAGAGGATCCTAAAGAAGCAGTATCTATTAAGAGATGATCATTACGTTTTTATTTTGATGCTTCTTCACAAAGTCTATATCGCCGAACTTACGATGGACTATTGTGTCACGCCTCGATCTCCCGCAGGCAATCGGCCGTTCCCGCTAGGCGGGAATCACCCTCGCCAGCGCTCCCGCGGAACGATCGCTTAACCCATCCGGGCGTGATGCCGCACGAGCGTGATCCACGCCCGTGTAAGGCCATGGTTCATTGGCTGGCGGCAAGAGTTCTAAGCCACAGAGTCGCACAGATTGTCCGAGTGCAGCGGAGTCATGAACGCATAGGCGATCGGTAACAGGTTCACTGAGTCGACAAATATAGCGGAAGCATTGAAATAAGTAAAGTAATCTCTTTATTGATATGAAACATGTATTACAGGCGGCGTATAGCCGAGATTACAAGTCGCTCAAGCCTCTCTCCCTGAAACAGTAAAAGCGTGCCAAGTGGCTACAACTGTGGAATGAATGTACAGGCGATGGTCAGGCGATGTTCACAACTTATGTCTTGTATATGTGCTTCAGTCCCGGACGTACCGTTGCTTCGGAGTGTTGTCCACGCCTTAGCACGCACGAAGGAGGCGTCCGCACCGCACGAGGTTCTCCCGCACCCTGCATATCAAACTGGTGGATTATCAGTACATTGAATGCACTGGTGGGGAAGCTACTCGCCCGCTCGACAAATCTAAACACGTAATATAGGTTCCGTGCACAACTATTAAGTTGTCTTTCTAGTTGCCTTAGGATCAGTTTCATGCAAACATTGAATAGCTTAACGTGTCGGGCAGTGCGCCGTGCGATGTTTGAGGAAACACGGCGAGACTTACCAACTTACCATTTCTCCTTTCCTGTCCAAGGCAAACATGATTAATTCAAGCACGGTAAGTATAAACATTCAGGAAGCATAGCATATGCAAACAGGAGGGTCGTTTTAACATGATCGTTCAGGTGTTCAGTCGATGCAATGCAGTGACTCGCACGCGGATAGCCGCTAAGCGAGGATGACTTATCTATATGAACAGGAGTCGCTGGCATAGCCATAAATGACAATAGTCACTGGCGGTAATGGTATGCAGCAATAGTACAAGGGGCGCTACATGCCATTCCGTCCAGCACAATGGACTATACAATACGGTTCAGTCACTGGAGAGAATGTATGCAGCGAAAGAACAAGGGGCGCTACATGCCATCCCGTCCAGCATAATGGACTGTACAATAACGTGAGCTCCATCCGGATCGGATCGGTCCCAGTGCCCCGGTGACCGTCCGTGGAACTATACCTCGTTTCCGAGTTGTCTGCGACATGCAAGTCAGGGTTAACCAATCTCAGGCAACACGATTTAACCAATCTCAGGCAACACGATTTAACCAATCTCAGGCAACACGATTACACGAGATACACGAGAACACGCGTGCACTAGAACACGAGAACACGAGAACACGAGTGCACGGGAACACGAGTACACGAGTATACGGGATACTTGAATCTTGGTTCTGTACAATAACTTGTCTTGATGCATTCCCCTGGTTCGGGGCTGCCTTGGTGACCTAACGGTCCCGGATACTTGCAGGTTCGTTCAGGCACGGAACGACTACGTAGTAGTCTTCCGGGGTTTGGATGAAAACACGGTAACTATCAAGCAGACAAGCATGCGTTTCTAGGAACATAAGCAGGCACGTTGCTCGGGCCCGAAGGTAGTCCGAGAGATGAAACCGTTAAGGGACTTAGCATGCGAGGGTCTGAATATAAGCAGTATTTCATTTCCATGTTCTAGCAAGCAATATGAGTTGGGATTATTCCCTTAGCTAGGTGCGTTGGATTTATTAGCATGCAGGGGTGATTCACCTAGCGACTAGCATAAACATTCCAGATTTCATGTGTGCTGGCTAAGCAAAGACAAGTTCACCGTAGCCACCCACCTTAGCGATGATTCGCCTCGGTAGAGCGATACGTCTGAGCGAGCCTCTGAAAGTCCAAGCCGGATTCCTGTAGGGACAAGTCTGGATATCCTTTGCTTCTTGATCGAGGCAAAGCGGGTCGGAACAGCTGCACGATTGCCGTTTGAGATGACAGTTTGCTTGAGCGGAACAGGGTGTTACATCCTACCCAACTTAGGAAAAGTCTCGTCCTCGAGACTTACTAAGGACAAGCAGTAATCTAGGGTTGAGGCAATCCTAGACAAGTCGTTTTACTTGTTCATTTGGATATTCACTTGCACAAGCTTTGAAATTAGCATATCGCTTAGACTGGATCGTGCGCACTTTCGAAGTGCACTTCTAGCGTGAAAACGTCAACCAGCTCAGGGATAGCGAAGTCTTAGCACTCGAGTTTCACCTTTTCTTAAGTCTTGGATGGTGCACTAGTTCAAGGCGTCCCTCGAATAGATGCATTCAACCAAACTTAGGGTTAGTGAAAATCGGACAAGCTACTAGCGATACTCTCAAGGGTTCGCACAGGTTGGCACAAAGGCCACTCGCAGCATACAACCAGACAAGCAAGTATATCAATCAAAACGCATTTTGAAAGTATTTAGACTTATTGTTGGAACATCCCATCGAGGCATTGAGAGAGAGCGTGCACATAACCCACGAACGAGCTTTCGAAACAGAGATATTGAGAGAGAGCGTGCACATAACCCACGAACGAGCTTTCGAAACAGAGATATCGAATTGAGGACAAAGGCGTAGAAGCCAGGCTCTGATACCAACCTGTCATGCCCCGATCTCCCGTAGGCAATCGGCCGTTCCCGCTAGGCGGGAATCACCCTCGCCAGCGCTCCCGCGGAACGATCGCTTAACCCATCCGGGCGTGATGCCGCACGAGCGTGATCTACGCCCGTGCAAGGCCATGGTTCATTGGCTGGCGGCAAGAGTTCTAAGCCACAGAGTCGCACAGATTGTCCGAGTGCAGCGAAGTCATGAACGCATAGGCGATCGGTAACAGGTTCACTGAGTCGACAAATATAGCGGAAGCATTGAAACAAGTAAAGTAATCTCTTTATTGATATGAAACATGTATTACAGGCGGCGTATAGCCGAGATTACAAGTCGCTCAAGCCTCTCTCTCTGAAATAGTAAAAGCGTGCCAAGTGGCTACAACTGTGGAATAAATGTACAGGCGATGGTCAGGCGATGTTCACAACTTATGTCTTGTATATGTGCTTCAGTCCCGGATGCACCGTTGCTTCGGAGTGTTGTCCACGCCTTAGCACGCACGAAGGAGGCGTCCGTACCGCACGAGGTTCTCCCGTACCCTGCATATCAAACTGGTGGATTATCAGTACATTGAATGCACTGGTGGGGAAGCTACTCGCCCGCTCGACAAATCCAAACACGTAATACAGGTTCCGTGCACAACTATTAAGTTGTCTTTCTAGTTGCCTTAGGATCAGTTTTATGCAAACATTGAATAGCTTAACGTGTCGGGCAGTGCGCCGTGCGATGTTTGAGGAAACACGGCGAGACTTACCAACTTACCATTTATCCTTTCCTGTCCAAGGCAAACATGATTAATTCAAGCACGGTAAGTATAAACATTCAGGAAGCATAGCATATGCAAACAGGAGGGTCGTTTTAACATGATCGTTCAGGTGTTCAGTCGATGCGATGCAGTGACTCGCACGCGGATAGCCGCTAAGCGAGGATGACTTATCTATATGAACAGGAGTCGCTGGCATAGCCATAAAGGACAATAGTCACTGGCGGTAATGGTATGCAGCAATAGTATAAGGGGCGCTACATGCCATTCCGTCCAGCACAATGGACTATACAATACGGTTCAGTCACTGGAGAGAATGTATGCAGCGAAAGAACAAGGGGCGCTACATGCCATCCCGTCCAACACAATGGACTGTACAATAACGTGAGCTCTATCCGGATCGGATCGGTCCCAGTGCCCCGGTGACCGTCCGTGGAACTATACCTCATTTCCGAGTTGTCCGCGACATGCAAGTCAGGGTTAACCAATCTCAGGCAACACGATTTAACCAATCTCAGGCAACACGATTTAACCAATCTCAGGCAACACGATTACACGATATACACGAGAACACACGTGCACTAGAACACGAGAACACGAGTGCACGGGAACACAAGTACACGAGTATACGGGATACTTGAATCTTGGTTCTGTACAATAACTTGTCTTGATGCATTCCCCTGGTTCGGGGCTGCCTTGGTGACCTAACGGTCCCGGATACTTGCAGGTTCATTCAGGTACGGAACGACTACGTAGTAGTCTTCCGGGGTTTGGATGAAAACACGATAACTATCAAGCAGACAAGCATGCGTTTCTAGGAACATAAGCAGGCACGTTGCTCGGGCCCGAAGGTAGTCCGAGAGATGAAACCGTTAAGGGACTTAGCATGCGAGGGTCTGATTATAAGCAGTATTTCATTTCCATGTTCTAGCAAGCAATATGAGTTGGGATTATTCCCTTAGCTAGGTGCGTTGGATTTATTAGCATGCAGGGGTGATTCACCTAGCGACTAGCATAAATATTCCAGATTTCATGTGTGCTGGCTAAGCAAAGACAAGTTCACCGTAGCCACCCACCTTAGCGATGATTCGCCTCGGTAGAGCGATACGTCTGAGCGAGCCTCTAAAAGTCCAAGCCGGATTCCTGTAGGGACAAGTCTGGATATCCTTTGCTTCTTGATCGAGGCAAAGCGGGTCGGAACAGCTGCACGATTGCCGTTTGAGACGACAGTCCGCTTGAGCGGAACAGGGTGTTACATATTGTTACGATGTCTCTCTGATGATGATGCAAAGCGGGTTATCCGAGAAGCTCATGACGGTGTATGTGGAGCACATCAACCCGGTCCTAAGTTACAGGATCGTATTAGGAGGATGGGCTACTACTGGCCTACTATGATTGCAGATGCTGTGAAATATGCAAGGCAATGCAAAGCATGTCAAGTTCATGCGGATTTCATACATCAGCCTTCTGAGTATTTACATCCTACGATTGCATCATGGCCCTTTGAAGCATGGGGTATGGATATCATTGGTCCGATTCACCCGTCATCTTCTAGAGGACATCGGTTCATATTGGCTATCACAGATTATTTCTCCAAATGGGCGGAGGCGATCCCTCTTGCTGAGGTAAATACATCCAACGTGATTAGTTTTATCAAGCACCATGTAATTTATCGCTTTGGGATACCCCAAAGGATAATTTATGATAATGGGCCTCAATTCATCAGCCAAGCGTTTCACCGATTTTGCGATAAGAATCAGATATAAAATATGGCCTCGACGGCATATAATCCTGCTGCTAATGGTTTGGCGGAAGCCTTCAACAAAACTATCATCAAACTCTTGAAGAAGTTCGTTTCTTCGAACAAAAAAGATTGGAATGAGAAGCTGGGAGAATGTCTCTGGGCATACCGCACAATGGTATGAACACCAATGGGTTGTACCCCATTCTCATTAGTTTACGGGTGTAAAGCAGTTCTCCCCATTGAAGTCCAAATTCCATCACTCAGAATAGCAGTGGCTAATGAGTTGACTCAGGAAAATAATGATCGATTAAGGCTTCAAGAGCTAGAAAGATTAGACGAGAAATGCCTTCAAGCTCAACAGCATATTGCGTTCTACCAGGCACGCATTTCCAGAGCTTTTAACCAAAAAGTGAAAGAAAGAGTGTTCAAAGTTGGTGAGCTAGTTCTTGCTGTAAAGAGACCAATGATCATTACGCACAAAAGTAAGGGTAAATTTCAGCCCAAATGGGAGGGCCCTTATATGATTAAAACGACGTTTTTAAATGGTGCTTACAAATTAGCCAAGCCAAATAGAGATTTGATAATGGCTCCTATCAACGGCAAATTCCTAAAGAAGTACTATGCTTGATCTCCTTTGCTCAAAGGGGTATAGTAAAGATTTCATTCTGACGATACTACGTACAAAATTTAGTTGGATCATATCCTATTATGTTCTTATGACCTCTGAATAGATATGTTTAACTAATTTGGAAATTCAAAACCTATCACGTCCATATTACCTCTGATAGCATTTTGTATACAAATTTAGTTGGATCATATTCTATCATGTCCATATAACCTCTAAATAGATATATCCAGCTGAAACTTACCGAAAGTATATCATGTCCATATTACCTCTGATATTACTTTCATCCTAGCCTATCATTTATATTCTAAAATGATGGGTCCACAAAGTCAGAAAAAGTATCTTTATTATCTCTGGGAATAACAGATTACATAAGAAGCAAAAAAGTACATCATTGGGGAGGAGCAGTTAAATCGCGAATCTGTTGCGCCAAAGCAACCATTCTCTCATTCCTGGAGTTCAAAATATGGTTGCGAGCCCGTTCCAGCCTTGCTTCGTCATTTCTCAAGTGAGATAGTTCGGACAGAGAATTAACAAAACTTGCGTGGATGACACCCACATGTGTCAAGTTCTGTTTAGCTGTATCCACTTGGCCCTTCAACACATTGCGAACTGTCGATGTCTTGAGAAGCCTCTCCCTTTCTTGAGTGAGTTCAGCTTCCAATTCTCGAACCCTCGCTTCATCTCCCTCACATTCGGCCTGGCACTTAGCTAGTTGAGGAATGACCTCCACTAAGACAGCTTGCTCTTTATCTATCTCTTGTTGCTATTCCTGGATGGATTTGTTTAGAGTTTCTATTTGCTCAGCAAGTTTTGCAGTTAAGGAGTCATACTCAGCTTGAACCAGATCGTCGATGCTGCCTCGGGATAGTTATAAATACTCATTAATGGGTTGTTCTAAACCATTAACTATTTGCTCTAGCGCATCAGCTCTTTCAACGTCACTGAAATTTCTAATCTGCACTATAGAAAGATTGGAGGACATCTTCAGAGCATTAAAACCTAGGTTCTTCTCCAGCACCATCGATATCAATTCTTTCAAAGTGAGGTAGAATATGCTAGTGTATTGATCCACTAACATAGCAAAGCTCGAATGGATGCTGGGAGTGGCCGCAATATCGGTAAGTCTCCTTTCTGAAATGGCTGCAGAGGAGGTTGCCATAGTCGTTGCTTCAACAGATGGCGCGACAAAAGAAGAGACACCCACAACAGTTGAAGTTGCTGGTACACTCGACGAAGAAGGCATGGACGAGATAGTAGGTTCATCCTCCTCTGATGTTATTTGAACTGCCACTGGCGGGATGACACCCAAGAATGTTGCGGATGAAAGATCGGTAGCTTCAAAGCATGCTTCTTCGACGTCGAGCATCACCGTTTCATCAGCTGGATCCGCAACAAAGTCAGAGGTCATGTCAACCCCGCCCTCCCCAGAGATGTCTTCGCCTAAAAAGAAGACAACAAAAAGTTAATATCAATTCGATGTTAATTTTCCTGAAAGAAGCATGAAGACAATATTTACCCATGGCCGATGGTATGTATGTTGCGTCTGCAGCCTGTATAGCTAAATTATTTCTTAATTATGCTAAACAAGCTGTCATACTTGGAGAAGAGGGTGCACCGACTGATGCTTGAGGGAAGTCATCCCAGTCATCACCCAGATCCACTCGAGGTTCATCGGGTGGAATCTCGCTGGAAATACTTACAGACGAAGGAGGGGTTACTCCCATTATTTGTCTGGATAAAGGTATATTGATTCTGAATATGCTCGGTCTCGAAGGCGACCTCGAAGCACTACCAGTAACGGTGGTAGTGGCAGCAATCGCGAGCAAAGAATCTCCAGTACTGTCAGCCAAAATTGTGGAGGTTACCTCTTTAAAAGGCGAAGGACCTCTGATCAAAGAATCATCCCCAATAGGGGAAACAACAGGCTCACTCCTAGAGTCCCCCTTGGTGGAAATCCTTTTAGGACCTCTGACCGTCTTCTTCTTGCGGGGGGAAGGCTCTTTCAGAGTGGAAGCCTTTCGCTTATTGGAGATAACGAGAGGCTCTGATGGCGGAGCTATTAGGCCTCTCGGTATTATCAACAAAAAATTGTCTGCACCGATAGTGTCTTCACCTTCATCAGAAGAGACGGATGGGATCTCCTCTCTTCCAGTAGACTTATGGGAAGGCATCCTAAAACTTCCATACACATCGAAATCACGATGGAAGGTATTGATGGACGCGTAAAACTGTGCGTACGAGTGAAGGATGCGCAACTCCATGGAGAGAGAAGTCGCGGGCACAGCAAAGATTGTACCAGTACAACCCGTGATAAAATACTGCCATCCTTTGGCTCCATCAATAAGTCCACCTTTGGACTTGAAGCGGGTGATGGGATTCTCCACATGCAACTGGTCGTACCCAAATTGTCTAGCGAACCGGCTTGGCAGATAAGGCTCCAAGTAGCAGTGGTCCTCACTTCTGTACAGCAAGTAGGAAGGTCTAATGCAGACCAACCAATAAAAGGCTTCAGGAGAAAGAATAGTCCTCCCTTGGCCTGCATCCTGAAGTTTCATCTCCTGTTGATTGATATGTACGGGAGGGACGGTACAAAAGAGCTTCCAGCCATGGGCAAAATTTAATGCTCGTCGGCAATCTATGACGCTCGCCACATTCCAAAGGGAATTCTTATAATTCAACAAAAAGTTATTTCCCGAACTGTTGGCAGAGCCGGGAGACATCACCCTGGTGTTGTGAAGGATTAACCATCCCATTAGGTATAGGAATGGTAATTCCACTCTGGGAAATCCTTTATGCTGCGTATCATCAGCTAGCAGCCCATCAGTAATGGCCCTCAGGCCAGCTTGTATTCTACATACCAAGGCAGGAAGCAGGCCCAGTCTTGCTCCAAACACCAAACGTACTACGGGCCATATGGTGTTGCGATGAATGCGATCCGCATACGCGATGCCAGGCACTACCCATCGGCATAGCCAGACAGAGAGGAAGCCAGCCAGTTGAGCTTCCCTCGACAGAGGCTTGCGACAATGCCTCATATAACTGAAGGCTTTATTGCCTGCAGGATAACCCCCTATCTCCTCATCGAGAATATAATCTGAAGCCCCTGCGTCTTCAATAAGGTCATCGACCGTGTTGGCGCTAAGCATGCTAATGAGGTTCAAGGGCTTATCTCTGCTATCTGCAACCTTATCCGGCTTAGCATTTCTAGCCTGATGGAAGAAGAGGTAGGATACCCATTTGTTGATATGAGCCAAATCAGAGGGCTCTTTGTAGAAGGTGGTGCAGGCAAGATAGTGGCTCATCAGCTCCTGGTATACTGCCACTGCCCGAGGGTTTATATCCCTCAGCTCCCTATTCGTGGGAACGTACTCTTAATAAGGAGTGTCCCCCATTGGCAGCTTTGAAATCTCTGCCATCTTATGAAGGGCTAAGCCCAACTCACCTAGTGGAGTGGTGAAAGTCCCAGTAAGCGAATTGTATCGCTCCATCAAAGCTAAGAACAAGTTGGGATTGACAGGCAGCCCAACACTGGTGGCACTCACAGCCGCAAACAAGCCAATACTTTCCAGCTCCGTCTGAAAGTGCTTCAGGACCCAGGCAGTTAAACTGGCCCATCGAAGATTCCCAGGGCTAAGCCATCCACTGGTGCGAGGGTTAACCTTGGGGTACACTCCTCCTTGCCCCCATAAAGTTAGTACAGAAAGTCGATATTTGAACCGGCTGGATCAATGAAGTGTCTTCACTCGGAACGCTACCAGGAAGTAATCCTCTGAAAGGCATAACAGGGCCTGAAGGACTGCTCACAAAGACTCATCAGTTCAATACTTTCTTGTATGAGATCTTCCCTGGCCGCCCATGAAGATTTGGAGTCAGAGTCCACATTATTTTCCTAGGATGTGTGGCATGGAATAATACTGAGATAGGGTAATCTCTGGGCATCCTGGGCAGATACATGACCGTGCCCTCAGCAGAAAATACTTAATCTTCTTTCTTGGGCTTAGTCTGTGACTGTTTGTCGATAACATCCCCGAATAAGAAACCTGGTTTCTTATATTCAGTCCCATTTATGTATGTCAGGGGCTCCCCACTGATCATACTCAGCAGCATTCGTTCTCCTTGGGACGAGATCAGAGTTCCCCTTTCTTGAGGATACTCGATTCCAGAAATGGAGAATGTCACATGGGACAAGTCCTCCAGATAGCTGGAATTCAGCATCCCAGCAGCAGAGCCCATCACTTCAGCCAAAGGAGGGATCTGCAAGTCCACTGCAAAATGCAAGAAAATAAGTCAGTTTTTACCCTAGATGTTACACTCTTGCAGTATACGCCAAAGACTAAAAGTTTGCGCTTTTATGCCAGACTGCAAAAACTTGAGCTTTTACACTGGAACCGATTTTTTGGCAGTATACGCCAAAATTAACAGTCCGAGCTTTTTACGCCAGACTGTCAAAATTTGAGTTTTTATGCCGAAATTTACATCCAGCGCGTAAAACTCAAAGTTTGTAGTATACGCCAAATTTCGACAGTCTGAGTTTTTATGCCAAACTGCGAAAATATAGAGTTTTTATGCTGACACATTAGGAATATGGGCGTAATGATAAAATATCTCTGTGCATCATCTTCCTCGAAGAGGCTCTTAGCACAGAAGACGACCTTGCGCATACACGTACAACGTGTATGAAGGGTTTTATTCCTCTCGAAGTCTTTACCTGTGATGCCCGGAGCGCAGCTCGTCGGAGGAGCACTTCATTCAGATCGGGGCTCGCTCAGCCTAATGGGGGTTGCTCGTGCTTGAGCAGAGGAACGAGATGAAAAAGAGGCGACTTTCTTTCCCTTAGCAGTGGAAGCCTGTTTCGGTGCCATGGCGAAGCTCAAAGTTCTCAGAAAATAGACGAAGACGAAGAGTTCTCAAAGAGACAAAGGGTTTTGCAAAGACAGATGAAGGGTTTCTCTCTCAAGACCTTATGCTATTTATAGAGTTCGGATAACTCTTCGAATCCCTAACAAAATCCGATATTTAATAGTCGGTTATGATTTGGGACCACGTCAGCCTATCATTTAAAAAAGAAGACGGACAGTCATGCTGCGTAACGGATCCAGATTTTACGTGCAGAGCAGATCTATGGTTTTACGCTCAGAGGCTACAAATCTATGGTTTTACGCTCAGAAGCTTTTACGCTCAGAGGCTACAAATCTATGGTTTTACGCTCAGAGGCTACAAATCTATAATTTTACGCTCAGAAGCTATAGATTTATGATTTTACGCTCAGAAGCTTTTACGCTCAGAGGCTACAAATCTACGGTTTTACGCTCAGAAGCTACAAATCTACGATTCTACGCTCAGAAGCTACAGAAGGCCAATTACAAGGGTTTACGAAGAAAATGCTCCTTTTTGGCTACAAAATATTCTAAGTGCCTGAAACACACAGAGGTCAGCATTTAAGATGACTCTTTTTCTTGGGCCATTGGAAGGTCATTCGAAGTCTAGCCAGAATCCTTTACATCTAATTTCAAGTATGGCCTGTTCGGCGGATATTTCTTGCCCTATTTCGAGGGATGTTTGGGGAAACCATTCTTGAAGATGATATTCTGAACATAAATTCTTCGTATCAGAGAAGTGACAGTTCAGAATTCTATGCGACTCCTCGTCCAAAAATAGCATGACAGTTGGATCTTCAAGACAACTTAATGCTAAAGAGCTTTTTACGCATCTTCTGTTACGCATAAAAGACGGGACGTGACCAGATAAGCATTTATTAGAGTTGGCGTAAAATTATCCATACGTGTCGAAGCTGCACATTATCAGACTTTCTCACAGCAAATATGGCAAATCAACAATGCGTAAAAGAAGACAAGTTTATTAATCATGATTACATATGATGAAAATCCAGTTAACAAAGGATTTTTCATTTTCATGATTACATATGATGGAAATCCTTTTTTTACAAAAGATTTCTCATTAAAGATCACACTGGGAATCTGTTGTGCCAGGTTCTCATATTGGTGGAGATCTTTTTCTTCTTCTACGGCACTTCATCGACTTCTGCGGCCGATGAACAAGAAAATGATTAATGGCGGGAGGATACAAAACTGGGCCTGTTTTATTCAAGCCCACCCTCCATACGCCATGGCAGCTATGCCCTGGAATTGTGTTAGGGATTCAGACCCAACACAATACTGGAAGACAGGACCAAACTGCCTACCTACGTCCCGCTTCATAATAGGAGAAAATACAGCTAGCAAGCTGTGTGGTCCGATGAGACCCTTCCTATCTCCTGGACGAATCGCCATATAAAATTGCTGATTATCCCGAGCAAAGGAAGCTATGATATCCTTCCATGATCCATCGTTGCAGAGGATATTTGCTCGAAGACGCCTCTTTTTATGGCTCCTTACATGCTGAAAGAGCATGATCTTATTCTTCCTCAGGTCAGCCCAATGGATCTCGGCAACCATCTCTTTTGGTGAAGGAAGTGTGAAAAAACAGGTTTACTCGCTTGCCTTTATATAGGCAGAAAAGAACATACCAAATCCCAATAAATTCCTAAAATTCGCCGAGAAATCAGCCTCGCAGAACGAGTCAAATTTGACCGTTTCATGCTTCATTCAAAGTATTTTAAATTGCGAGGAATTTGAAAACTTTGAAGGGGGACTTGTAGAAGCATGAAAATATGCTGGAGAATTATACGCATAAAACCCCCAACGTGCATGAAGCCCGCGTAAAACAGAACTCCAGCACTATGTAGCGTAAAATATGACTTCAGAGCTATGGGCGTACAGCAGAGCTTCAACGCTATCCGACGTAGAACAGAGCTCCAAAATAACCCGCGTAAGGCAGTACTCCCAGGCTGTTTTGGCATAAAAAGGTTGCTACACTCCGGCGTAAACTATGTCTGCTTTTAATGCAGCGTGAAGTTGTACGAGGAACTCTTCGTATTCCTCGAATGAACCTGTCAGACAAAACAGTGAACCTGACTCCTAACAAAGAGTACTGCACAACGATTGAGAGGACGGCTGTAATAATGATTCTGCACAGAGCCCCAGGTTGTCGTTTAGTGACATATCCTTGATACAAGTCCTTTTTATGCACTCAAGGAATATGCTGCCTATTTTACACAGGCAGAAATGAGCCTTTACGCTCAAGATGAGACGAAATTAGCTGCCACGTCAAAAGTTGTTCTTCGTAAAGAACTCGAGGCATATCTCTGCAGTTAATGCGCGAGATGGAGGCAGATCTCTGCATTTAATGCACGAGATTTTGTTCTATTTTCAATGACTAGGAGAGCTAAAATTAGGGCTAATACGCTCACATCACCATCCTTGCATGTTAAGCCAACCAGGCTATTTTCAACTATAGGAGTACGTCGTATGCTATCTCCTCGAAATACGCCAACTCTGGCTATATTTGCAAAGGTACATGATAAGGCTATTTGGCCCAGAATATGCTCGAGACCTCAGTCAAGGAAGGATAATTGGCTATCTTTACGCTGGTTATCTATTATGCAGCCATTTGGCTTTTACGCCAACAGGACAGCTACTTGGCTTTTACGCCAACATGACAGCTACTTGGTTTTTACGCCAACAGGACAGTTACTTGGTTTTTACGCCAACAGGACAGCTACTTGGTTTTTACGCCAACAGGACACCTACTTGGTTTTTACGCCAACAAGACAGCTATTTGGTTTTTACGCCAACGAGACAGTTATTTGGCTTTTATGCCAACCATCTCTACGCGAGGGGCAGTTACCTACGTGGCTTGCATGCCATGATCTTCGATGAGCGATTATACGCATTACCTCATAATGGGACACGTGTTACAAGCAGATTTAGGAGATCATTCAGACGTGGGTAGCAGTTATTATAACCGTCGCGTAAAAGGTGCAACTCTCTCCACTAATTGGCTTCTACGCCGACTGGTCAGTTACTGTGACCGAGCTCTATAAATAGAGACTTCCGGTCACAAGAGACAAGGGTGGAGATCAGAGAGAGAACACATATAGAGAGTGTTGATTGACGACTTTGGCAATGAGAGTTCAATCCCTCTTGCAATCTTTGAAGCTCCTTCTTCTTCTACAACACTTCTTCGTCATCGTGTGGTCCAAGGGACAAAGTGATCGACCGCAGATCAGACTCCTATAGCAATATTTCCCCATAATTATTTTTTTATTGTACTTAACATCCTCGTATAGGATTAATTGTACTCTTTTTTCTTGTTTGTAAACAAAGAAAGGGTTTCGTATAAACCTACTCTCAATTTCTTTTGTTTATCATCAAACAATCGTATTATGGAATCTATTCCAAGTGTAGAAATCGGTACCACTAAATCTAATTGGACACAATCTCCTACTCGGTCCTTACGCCGTATCGCGTATATGCTGAGTCAGTCTCATTTGCGCCTTAGCGCGAGACATATTGCTTAACGCAGAGTACATTTCAACCAATCTTGATTTCGATTTAAGGCTGAGGAAAACTTATACAAGTTGTTATACTTATTCGTGTGGATATTCACTTGCACTAGCATCGAGATCAGCATATCGCAAGTTTGGATCGTGCACACATTCAAGGCGTCCCTCAAACATATGCATTCAACCAAACATAGAGATAGTAAAATCGGACAAGCCACTGGAAAAAATCTTAAGGGTTCTCGTCTTTTGATTCACAAGGATACTTCCGATAGGGTCAATCAAATACAAGCCATTTTCTATTCCAACTCAAAATCAAGTACTTGCACCACCGTTTGGCATGATCTATTCGATTTACCGACTAGCATTTCTCCGTTCGGGTCAAACTTAGCACTCGTTACCGTTCCCAAGTTTAACCCTAAGTCTTATTGCGCCAGTTTTGTAGTTCGTTCAAGCAATATGCTAAAGTCGGTAACACAGGTTCATTCACTCGGCACATGGTCGTCTGCCTAATTGCTAGGTTAGTCCACAAGGTCATAGGTACAAGTTCAAGCCCATGATATATCATGCAAATTCGTCGTATAATGCTCGCCCCAATTTCTAGGGTCAAACCATTGTTCATTTGTACGGGATATTCTACCCAAGCTCATTTTACTCAGATTTCTAAACATCAAGTACAGATTTTCCTACGCTGAATAACACGTTCGTTTGTACGGGGGATGAGTTCGTTCAGTAAAATCCATAATGTATCCAAGTTGCAGGACAAGTCTAGTAATTTTGCATAGTCTATCTCTCCAAACATGCTTTGATAAAATTGATTTCCATTCCAAGTCTACCAACCCAAGATTCAGTTCTAAACCTGTAAACCCCCTGAATTTTCAAAATTTTAAAAACTGAATTTTTTACAATTTTCTGGAATTTTCTGGGATTTTTCCGTAATTTAAAAACAGAGTTTTAATTATTCAATGATTTTTAATTGATAATAAATGATATTAAAATATTACTAAAATAATATTTTTGGATGTAAAATGAAAAACTGGACTTAGGATAATTTTTCTGGAATTTATCGGACCCCGGACCTATTTTTAAATGCCTAAAAAGTATTTACCTATTTAATTAATTATTTATTATTAATTACTGTTTTTATTTATTATTTATTATTATTATTTTCTTTTTATTTTTAACCCAGCCCGTTGGGCCGGCCCAGCCCGGCCCAACAGACCCAGCCCAACCCGAGCCCAGCCCCTAGTGGGTCGGGTCGGATCCAATAGACCCGACCCGGACCCACAATCCGCTAGCCACCCCCTCTCTCCCACGACGCTCCCCTCCCGCGTCGTGCGCCGCCTCCGCCGCGTCCTCCGCCCGCTCCGGCCGCCCATGCCTCCACGTCCACCCCCGCGCCACCCCGCTCGGCCTCCCCTCACCCCTCGCTCCTCCCTATTTAAACCCTCTCCGGCCCCCTCCGCAGCACCACCACGCCGCCACCGCTCCCCACCGTGCTCTGCCCTAGCCCCCGCTCCGTCGACCTCCGCCCGCAGTCGCCTCGCCGCCGCCTGTAGCCCCTCACCCCTCCTCCTTCCCCGGCGAGCAGCAACAGCAGTGAGCAACCCCCACGCCGCCTCCAGCTCCGCCGCGAGCCCGGCGCCGCCTCGCCGCGCCGTCCCCGGCCCCCAACCGCCGCAGCCAGCCCCCCCATTTCGCCGTCTCCGCCGCCCCTCGCCGGATCCCCAAGCCAAGCCCTAACCCTAACCCTAGTTCGAATCCCTGTGTCTGACACGAGTCGGACACGTGTCGGACACAACTCGACCCTGTTTTTCGGGTCCCCTTCAGGTACGTGTAACTTTTTGCTCGTAGCTCCATTTTCGTTTCCGTAAATTGCGTTGCGAAGCCTGTATGACCCTCTCGGTGCCCGAATAAACTGTTCGGGGCATCGCGTCCTGTGGTGATCGCACACCGCGATCCAAAAACAGGAAAAATCAGACCATATTTCACCCCGGAACTGAGTACGCCCCGCCAAACGGGACGACTTGGTCGCGTGCGGTCTTCACAGATACGTGCGCGTCGTCGATACGGACGTACGGGATTTCGCGGAAGCTGATTCGGGTGTGCGTGCACACCGAAATCAATGCGTATCCGCGGACATCGCCCCGTATCCGACTTTTCTGTAATTTGACCTAACTTTGTGTACACACGTCGGATCGAGACGAAACTTGCGCCATCGGACTCGTAGTGATACGCTGGTCCTGTGGGTCAAGTTTGGTTCGATTCTGAGAACGTTGACGAAATCGCGTGTCGTGGGCCCCACAGGCCCCGCTCGACGGGCAATTTTGTGAACGGCTCATCGAAATTCAATTCTGAAAGTTCCGTTGTGTTCGTATCAGCGTTTCTGACCTGTTGACACTAAGTTTGGTGAATTTGGAGACCTTTGACCCTGACGCATTTTTTGGTGCAAAGCGGGCCCACCGGTGGACCCTGTTTTGGCCCGAAACTGCCGTTTTTGTCCTTGCCTCCAAATTGGACCCAAGGACAGGCGTTTCTCGCTGATTGATATTTTCTGGATCTGATGGTGATGTTTATTTCAACAACCGGAGTACCGCCTGCAATTCCCGCCGAAGTCAGAACTGCAAACATAGCCGGAACCACAGGCAAGTGTACCTTGCCAAACCCTGCAGCTTGCTAGTTATTTTCTGGACTTGTTTATACATCAGTGGGCAAGTAAAGCTTGCCAATTCTCAGATAATCCTGGTTATAGTATTTTACTTGATTTCTGGTAGATTCTTATGCAACATGTTTAACTGCTTAACCCAGGACACCGGACATTATTCATGTGACGGAATTGCCTGAGATATACCTGGTGATTCCGTATAGGATACATTTTCATGTCATTTCCAGTTTACATGCTTAGATTTTAGCTTGACTCATTGCATTAGTTCAAACTTGCGTGACTTGTACCTGATATTTTTTGGAACTGTGACGTAAAATTACATGGGGTGGGGAGAGTATTATCATATCAAGGCTGAATATAATATAATATAAATACTTTTATCTGGCGGTACCTTAGACTCTGATACAGAGCTTTGGTTCCTTACTGGCTCTTCGAGAAAATACTGCTATGGTTTCTTCGACACTGATCCTGTAGTAGTCTCAGCCTGAGTATGACTAAAACTCTCACTTGCATATCACTAGCTGGTTTACATATTTACCCTGCTGTTTCATTATTGCTGCACTGCATATGTTTTGGCTTGTATTTTCTGTACCTTGTTATGTCCCCTGAGGACCTGGAATGGACTATGTCCCCAGGTATAGCCGAGGAGAACTACCCCGAGGTGTACGGTACAGGAGCACTCCTTGGAGCAGAACCCGGAACCGAGGACGAGATAGTTGCAGAAGACTTCTCCTGAGCACCGGCTACATATTCACAGTATTTCCATTTCAGTATTTTATTTCCTGTCTTTTTCTTAAAATATAACAGAATAATTCTCGGATTTGTTTTCCGAGACACTTATTTGATATTGCTTATTTATTTCCATTGCATTATTTCTGGCAATTAATCTGTGTTTTTTCTGTGGATGAGATTAGTAATACCTGAGACTTGTACTTAGTACTGCTAGACTACAGCTTAAGCATGCCCTGATGGATCCATTAAATTGGATTGTCCATCAGTGCGTGCTGCTGGCCATTGCCACGCTTCTCCAGTCCCTAGTCATTTTGGGACTGGGGCGTGACAAAACCTTTATTTATAACTTCAAGTCGTCCAACCTGATTCACGTATCCATTCACGAAACCATCAAGCGTAATTTATTTCAGGTTCTAGGCTAACTTATCTATCGAAATATTTTCTATTCACGTGCATTCCAATTCGTCTTATCGTGTCAAACTAAAAGTCAAGATGATCCATAAATTATCACACTCCGGTCTTGTAAACTTCCTCACCCAAAATAGGTATTTGTGTATATTTTATATTATTATATTTATTATAGATGTTGAATTTATTTAAAGTATTCTCTTAGTTAATTAGAAAATAATTTTTTTAGTATATTTACTTATATAAATATTCATTTAGAATTATTTTAGGTTATTTTAGATTTTTTGAGATTTTTCTAGAATTTTTGGTAATTAAAACTTAGAAAACATAAATTTCTAGGACTTCTATGATTTAATATACGACCATACTTGCATGTCATTCCTACCAAATATTTATTTTAGTTTAAAATATTTAATTATATTTTTTTGTAATTTATTTAGAATTTTAAGAAATTTATTTAGATTTTAAAATTATTTATGATTTATTTGGATATATATACTCGTAGTATTAGATAGATGCTAATTTAGTGTTAATAGATATTAATAAGATTTTATAAATTATTTGTATTATCTTTAATTATATTTAAGATTATAAATTATTAAGATAAATTCAAACTCTATTTTAAATTAATTCAAATCCTGAACCTACTAGGAAATCAACTTCATGCATATCCTATCCTTATTTAAATTCATCATAATCCTATCCAAATTAACCAATCCTAGTCGTATTTAATTAAGTAATCTCCACCATTATAAATACCTCATCATTCATATTTTTCTTCCCCAAAATTCCTCTCTTTTTCGTCTAAAAATAGCCAAAATTCGTCATAAATACAGCCTCATTTTCTACTAGTTATGACAAATTAAAAAGACGATATCTCCTAGCTCCGGACTCCAAATGCGCTCCAATTTTTTTTGTTAGAACGATAATGAGATTAGCTTTCTGATTATATAAATTGTTTTCTAAATTATTAGTATTAAATTCTGGAAAATTTATAGAGCACAGTATGTCCGAAAATAGACGTATTTCGATGTTTTCACAATTTTGGGAGAACCCGAAATCAGAATCATGAACCGTTTAAAGTTTCGGAAAGCTAATGTCGAGATCATCAACATATATTTTTCCTAGAATTAATTCGAAGTATTTACATACTGTTAATTCTGTAGAACTTCTAGGTTAGAATTTAACCATCGGTGCACAATACAAAATTTGTATGTGGCATAATTCCCAAACGAATTTGAATTCGGACGAGCCGTAAATTCCAGTATGTTTTTTATGCTGAAATCTATAGGAAATCATGCATGAAAGTTGAGTTTGTGTCAATTAACTTTTCGGTCAACAGATCGTCTCGATTTGCGTGCCATGAGTCTCGAGTTGATAAAATTCAGTTTCTTTGGACAAAATTTAGAAATTAACATAAAAATCAGAATAATAAGATTAAAATAGGATTTTAGAGTAATTATTCCAGAATTAAATAAATTAAAATAAATTATCTTTTGACGTGATAAATTTGTAATACATAGGCTATTTGGATTGTGACTTGGACTCTGATTCATACCAGCAGCAGGACCCCAGGCAAGATACCTTGCCAAATTGTTACAGTACTTTTGCATGCTACTTATATTTCTTTATATTTATTGTATTTCTGTTTATTCTTGCATGTGTAGTTTTCTTTCAGTCATTACTATGTATTAGATATGTTGACACACACATGGCACTTAGTATCATAGAGGACAATTATTAGGCGTATGGGCTTTTAACCACTCTGGTAAACCGTAGTATATAGTTCGCACTACGGGCGTGTGTCACGCTGGTCGCTACCCCCGCGGTATGTCGATTTCTGGAGTCTCGCTGGTCGCTACCCCCGCGGTATGTCAATTTCTGATGTCCATTGACGTGTGTGTGAGTTGTGAGGTAGATCGAGTAGCCTACCCTTGCCCATATGTCGAAAAGTTGTCCTCATTTGCATTCATATAGATTGTCTGGTACAGCGTACTTATTTATTTTCAAATTATATGCATGTTTACTGTGTTCAAGTTGGCTCATATTTTCTATATTTTGTTACGTCCCTCTGAGGACCTGGTCCGCTGCCAGGTGTATCTTTTCTTGAGCATTTGCAGGAGCGCAGGTTTGGATGGTTACATGTGATCCGAGGATGTCTTCTTTTCGAGCTGTGATGGATAGCTGGTATTCTTATATTGTGTTGTGGTGTTGTACTCATATTGTATTTGCTCTTATATTCGAGTTGGTAGTGGATTTGTTTCCATCCAACTATCATCCTTAGATACTTCTTATTGAGATCTAGTTTCATAGATACTGGTTATTTATTTCTATATGATTTTGGTGGATGAGATTTAGATTTTACCCTGTGACTTATGATACATTTTATACCACTTGTGGATTTTATATTCATATTACAGCGTACGTATGGATTTGGTTTCCATATATTGGAGTTGCCATATCCATGCGGCTGGCATGCTTACGTATTCTAGTCCTACGTATTTTTGGGACTGGGGCGTGACATATTTTTGTGGTGGCCCATGCAGGTCAAGAGCATATTGTCTCAGTTACGTTACTGTACCGAACAAGCCTGCACCTAGGACTAGAGTATAGGATCTCATCCACAATTGACTATGATTCATCTTCCTCCTCTCTATTCTATTCGAATAATTACATCCTGTTTGATTCATGTACTTCCCTAATAGTTCTTTGAGAATAGCCTTCTGCTAGAATATAGGAACCCTATTATTAGGATGATAATTATGGTAGCACACCTATTAAGAATACAACGAGAATATAGACACACCACTAAGTTTAGAATATCTAGTGAACCCTAGAATTCCTTATCTATAGATTGGTTTACTATTACCCCTTGATGTATTATGAGGACGTGAGGGTAGTATAGACGCTACTAGAGTTAGAAGTTTTACCATAATGTTTGACACCTCGTATCACATAGTCTTTTGACCTATTAATTGAAGTATAACCGAATGATATTTATCGCATGCTAGCAAAAGACGACAATGTTTATTCAGACCATAGAATTTAGAGGTCCTTGCCCTATTTGGTCGACTAGCGACTTAGATAAGAAGGTTGTATAATAACTGTAGAGATTGTAGAGTCTTTTATTATTATTGCTTATGTTATTTTTGCTTTTGCGAACTTGAATTATTTTGTAACTTCTCACATCATAATCCAGCGTTATATTTTCTGTGCTACCTTGAATTATGCTGCTATTATAGCCTAGTTTTTGTAAGCTTAATCTTATATCGAGCTTGTTCATGACATATGTGTTATTGGGGCCTGATCAACCACACTAATACAAATTGTCTAATCAGAATCAGTGTATTATGGTCTAGCTAGTCATAATGCGCTTGATTCGCCCTTCACAATAGTATTTTACGTGGATTGAGATGTATAGTGGACCAGTAGACAAATATACTTACCCTCTAGATACGACAAAGCATATCATATCAAGTACATAACTGCACCGATGTGAGCATGTGAATAGGAAATTACCAAATTAAGATTTCAATCCATAACTGTCTTGACAATTTCCATTTGAATTCTTTAAACGCTTTGATTCCCATGCTTCCATTCTATTACCCCTCCTTGAACTCTTTTCCGTTGCTTTCCGTCTTTCCTTATTTCGGAAAGACGAAATCTCGTGCTTGGATATAAGTGATACACGGATAGTACAAGATATACCCCATAGGCCAATCATATTATTTGGTGACTATCTTTCATAATTGATTAAGGGCATATCACATATGATATAGTTGGTGTTAAAGTTTTGAGGATTGAATGACATGAGAAAATAAATTGAGAAATATTTTTCTTAAGTGTAAGAGTCTTATGTGATAGATGGGTAAATTCTAAGTTGGGTAGAAATTGCATTATTAAACTTGAGGAGAATTCTTTTAGATTGTGATCAAGTAGGATTAGATTGAGAGATTAAGTCCTTTTAAATGTGGAGAATTTTAAAAGAAGGATTAAGATAATGAGGATTTAATGAATTTTAAAAATCTTGATATTGAGGACCCAATATTTATACTTTGAGCACATAATTTAAAATTTTGAATATTGAAGGATGAATCATCGATTTAAATTTTAAGGATAAATATAGAATTTTAGACTTGAACAATTGGTTAATTAGATTTAAATTTACAATTTGATGATTTGAATTAAAAGTTTAATTTTGATTGTTGGGTCACCTATTTGAAATATTGAGGATGTAAATTGAGTTTAAATATTTGAATAGTACAAAATTCTTAAGTTAAGAATAGGAATAATATTTGATTAGAATTGTTTATTGTTCAAAGTCTAGAGGAGATTATGATAGTTGAAAATTATGATATAAATTTTGATGTGGGATGTCATATAGACTTGAGTTAGATTTGGATGTTGATTATTTAAAAATCGAGAAGAGATTACGACAGGTTGAATTTTGATTTAAACAGTGGTTATATTAATTTTGAAGTGATCGCGATAGATTCAAATAGATTTTGTTATTTAAATTTTTGAAAGAGATTGCGATTGACATACCTTATGTACGAATGTGAAGGATTTAATAATTTATGTCTTATTTTAATTTCGAGGACGAAATTGTTTTAAGTTGGGTAGATTGTAAACTCCCTCACCCAAAATAGGTATTTGTGTATATTTTATATTATTATATTTATTATAGATGTTGAATTTATTTAGAGTATTCTCTTAGTTAATTAGAAAATAATTTTTTTAGTATATTTACTTATATAAATATTCATTTAGAATTATTTTAGGTTATTTTAGATTTTTGGAGATTTTTCTAGAATTTTTGGTAATTAAAACTTAGAAAACATAAATTTTTAGGACTTCTATGATTTAATATACGACCATACTTGCATGTCGTTCCTACCAAATATTTATTTTAGTTTAAAATATTTAATTATATTTTTTTATAATTTATTTAGAATTTTAAGAAATTTATTTAGATTTTAAAATTATTTATGATTTATTTGGATATATATACTCGTAGTATTAGATAGATGCTAATTTAGTGTTAATAGATATTAATAAGATTTTATAAATTATTTGTATTATCTTTAATTATATTTAAGATTATAAATTATTGAGATAAATTCAAACTCTATTTTAAATTAATTCAAATCCTGAACCTACTAGGAAATCAACTTCATGCATATCCTATCCTTATTTAAATTTATCATAATCCTATCCAAATTAACCAATCCTAGTCGTATTTAATTAAGTAGTCTCCACCATTATAAATACCTCATCATTCATATTTTTCTTCCCCAAAATTTCCTCTCTTTTTCGTCCAAAAATAGCCAAAATTCGTCATAAATACAGCCTCATTTTCTACTAGTTATGACGAATTAAAAAAACGATATCTCCTAGCTCCGGACTCCAAATGAGCTCCAATTTTTTTTGTTAGAACGATAATGAGGTTAGCTTTCTGATTATATAAATTTTTTTTCTAAATTATTAGTATTAAATTCTAGAAAATTTGTAGAGCACAGCATGTCCAAAAATAGACGTATTTTGATATTTTCATAATTTCGGGAGAACCCGGAATCAGAATCACAAACCGTTTAAAGTTTCGGAAAGGTAATGTCGAGATCATCAACATATATTTTTCCCAGAATTTAATTCGAAGTATTTATATACTGTTAATTCTGTAGAACTTCTAGGTTAGAATTTAACCATCGGTGCACAATACAAAATTTGTATGTGGCATAATTCCCAAACGAATTTGAATTCGGATGAGCCGTAAATTCTAGTATGTTTTTTATGCTGAAATCTACAGGAAATCATGCATGAAAGTTGAGTTTGTGTCGGTTGACTTTTTTGTCAACAGATCGCCTCGATTTGCGTGTCATGAGTCTCGAGTTGATAAAATTCAGTTTCTTTGGACAAAATTTAGGAATTAACATAAAAATCAGAATAATAAGATTAAAATAGGATTTTAGAGTAATTATTCCAGAATTAAATAAATTAAAATAAATTATCTTTTGACGTGATAAATTTGTAATACATAGGCTATTTGGACTGTGACTTGGACTCTGATTCATACCAGCAGCAGGACCCCAGGCAAGATACCTTGCCAAATTATTACAGTACTTTTGCATGCTACTTATATTTCTTTATATTTATTGTATTTCTGTTTATTCTTGCATGTGTAGTTTTCTTTCAGTCATTACTATGTATTAGATATGTTGACACACACATGGCACTTAGTATCATAGAGGACAATCATTAGGCGTATAGGCTTTTAACCACTCTGGTAAACCGTAGTATATAGTTCGCACTACGGGCGTGTGTCGCGCTGGTCGCTACCCCCGCGGTATGTCAATTTCTGGAGTCTCGCTGGTCGCTACCCCCGCGGTATGTCAATTTCTGATGTCCATTGACGTGTGTGTGAGTTGTGAGGTAGATCGAGTAGCCTACCCTTGCCCATATGTCGAAAAGTTGTCCTCATTTGCATTCATATAGATTGTCTGGTACAGCGTACTTATTTATTTTCAAATTATATGCATGTTTACTATGTTCAAGTTGGCTCGTATTTTCTGTATCTTGTTACGTCCCTCTGAGGACCTGGTCCGCTGCCAGGTGTATCTTTTCTTGAGCATTTACAGGAGCGCAGGTTTGGATGGTTACATGTGATCCGAGGATGTCTTCTCTTCGAGCTGTGATGGATAGCTGGTATTCTTATATTGTGTTGTGGTGTTGTACTCATATTGTATTTGCTCTTATATTCGAGTTGGTAGTGGATTTATTTCCATCCAACTATCATCCTTAGATACTTCTTATTGAGATCTAGTTTCATAGATACTGGTTATTTATTTCTATATGATTTTGGTGGATGAGATTTAGATTTTACCCTGTGACTTATGATACATTTTATACCACTTGTGGATTTTATATTCATATTACAGCGTACGTATGGATTTGGTTTCCATATATTGGAGTTGCCATATCCATGCGGCTGGCATGCTTACGTATTCTAGTCCTACGTATTTTTGGGACTGGGACGTGACAGGTCTCCCGCCAGTTCGATCATCCTTGTTGGACGTGAGATCTTCACGCCAACGCTTTCGCTGGATAATCGTCCTAATCCGGGCATAACGCATGTGCAGACATAGAGTTACGCTCGCACAAGACAAGAACGTTTGAATGTTATGGTTATCTTTGGCACGATCAAGACACCTTATCATTTCCCTTTACTCCAACCGAGTTATATATCCATCGAGTTAAGTCCATTCATGCAGTGATTATAATTTGTCTGGCAAAATCATCCAACTTTAATGTTACTGTTCGGTAATTCCATAGTCTACTTATATCATTCCTCAAGCAACTAGTTTTAAATATTCAAGCCCAAGTTTATTCCATCTTGATACGTTCCATTCATCGAGTTCATTTGGAATAATCACCGAGCATGTTTCCGTGAGTTCGATCATCCCCGCCGTACATGAAATTACCACGTCGGCGCTACCGCAGGATAACCGTTCTCGTTGGGACTGATTTCGAGAGTTATCGTTTCAAACTTGATTTTAAGATCGTTCTTCTGAACTCCCAGCCAAATCCATTATCGTTTATCTCTTCATCGAACCAAGATATTTATTTCTGGCTAATTTCTATTCGAGCGATATTGTATTCAAGTTCAATCCGTTTGTTTCAATCCAAAATCGCTCGCACAATCCTTAAGTTTCCAACAAGTTTTTCTTAACGAGATATCAATTTCCATTTTCGGGAATCCTAATTCGATATAAGCCTTATCATTTCTTCAAGACATTATGAAATCGTTCGATCCAACTATTGCATGCGACCTATGAATCCGTTTAGACATTTCTAAGTGATCCATACACCATTCGGAATTGAGTCATCCAATTAAATCCTTAACTGAGTTGTATCTTTTTGACATAAAATATCGTTCGAGCTATTTCCCAAAATTTAAGCACGATTCTCTATATTCGCCTAAGCGATAAATCCGAAAATGTTTTATCGGTTGGCATTCTAAGTCTGACTTGTCTTATTCCTGAACGATATCCCAATTTTGTTGCAACTAGCTTACACCAAAGGGTCTTGGCGTACAATACTCTACACAACTTAGCCGAAAGGCTGTGTATATAGCTAACCGTTCGGGACAATATTCGATTTCGTACTAACCAGTTGGGCAAACATGTATAGACAATTCGGGTTTGCACATATGTCGCGATTCTAACATGAGTCTAATCCCGAAGTCTAGCACAGGTTGGCACAAAGGCCAATCGTATTACAATTTCATACAAGCAATCACATCATTCACATGTACTTTTCGAAAGTACTTAGACTTATTATTGGAATATTTTATTTGGGACATTGAGAGAGAGTGTGCACATAACCCACGAACGAGCTTTCGAAACTGTAAAAATCGAAACGAAGTCCAAGGGCGTATAGTCAAGCTCTGATACGAATCTGTCACACCCCGATCTCCCGTAGGCTAATCGGCCATCCTCGCTAGGCGAGAATTACTGCACCAATGCTCCCATGGGACGATCGCTTGGGCCCATCTGGGCGTGATGCTGCACGAGCGTGAGCTGCGCCCGTGCAAGGTCGTGGTTCATTGGCTGGCGGTAAGAGGTCTAAGCCACAGAGTCGCACAGATTGTCCGAGTATAGCAGAATTTTAAACGCATAGCGATTGGGTAACAAGTTCACAGAGTCTACAATAGCGAAAGTATTGAATAACACAAGTTAAAGTAAAATAAACTCTTTTATTGATATTAACAAGTGTTACAGGGGGCGCTAGGCCGAGATTATAAGTCGCTCAAGCCTCTCTCTCTGAAACAGTAAAAGCGTGCCAAGTGGCTACATTTATGGAATGATGTACAGGCGATGTTCTAACATTATGTCTTGTATATGTGCTTTAGTTCCGGCCGCAGCGCACCAAGGCTCCAGAGTGAACTCCATGCCTTAGCACGCACGAAGGAAGCACCCGCACCGAACGAGGTTCTCCCGTACCCTGCAAACAATCTAGTGGATTATCATACACGAATGCACTAGTGGGGAGGCTACTCGTCCGCTCGACAAATCCAAACACGTTCAATAGTTTCCATGCACAAACTATTATGTTGTCTTTCTAGTTGCCTTAGGATCAGTTTCATGGCATAGATGAATAACCTATCTCGTGTGGCAGTGCACCGTGCGACATAAGAGGAAACACGGCGAGACTTACCAACTTACCATTTTTCTTTCCTGTCCAAGGCAAACCAAGTTAATTCAAGCACGAGCGTATATATATAATGAAGTTCACGGGCATAGCATATGCAAACACAAGTGTTTCAATACGAGATTTCATATCGGGTGCACGAGCATACAGGTTATCCAGAAGTGTTGCAGCGGATACTTAAGTGTTAGATTACGTACAAGTATCTCATACTCAAGATCGTTCAGTTGATTCCGATATTCTTGATGTGATGCAATGACTCGCACGCGGATAGCCGCTAAGCGAGTATAACTTATCTATATGAACGATTGTTGCTGGCATAGCCATAAAGGACAAGTTATAATCACGGGATAAAAATGGAATACAACGTAGGTGGCGATCCCCACTGCATGCCATTTCCTCCTCTAATGTACTGATTATTGCAAACTTTCCATCCGGATCGGGTCGGTCCCAGTGCCCCGGCAACCGTCCGCGGAACAAATTCATACCCCTGTGCACAGGTTGTCCGCGACACACAGTCTTGGCTCTTCTAAATCCATAACTTGATATGATAATCCATAATTCTTTGTTCTGAATCGAGCAATTGTTCCACGATCTGTGATTCTTTCTTTACTTGACCTGATTCTCGTTCAGATGTAATCTGGATGTGATTTTCATTCAAATGTAACTTGATATGCTTTCTATTCAGATATACACTTGCCTTGATGCATTTTCCTAGTGCGGGGACTGCCTTTGGCGACCAAATGGTCCTGGATACTTGCAGGTTCATATTGCACAAAATGACTATTTAATAGTCTTCTGGCTAACTCGAATGCATGCACGATATACGATAGTGTGCTTGATTGTGGCATGGTATTTCGTGTAGCAAATATTCAATGAGGCAATGTGTACAAACTACACTAAGTAGGCAAGCATGCATTCATATTGAAAACTTAAGTATTCACATTGGCTTGGGCCCGAAGGTAAGCCGAGGAGTGAAACCGTAAGAAAACATACCGAGCGACATAATCCAGGGTCGTGCAGTATAAGGAGTGAACCGTGCACTACTGAATTTACATATATTGTTCTTACTCGAGGTATAACGGGGTCTAGTTGCACAAGGCAAAGGTAGCATGCAAGGGTCTGATATAAACAATATTTCCTTTTCATGTTCTAGCTCAAGCAATACAAGTTGGGATTATTCCCTTAGCTAGGTGCGTTTGATTCTTATTAGCATGCAGGGGGTGATTCACCTAGCGACTAGCATATATCGTTCCATATTTTAAGTGTGCTGGCTAAGCAAAGATAAGTTCACCGTAGCCACCCACCTTAGCGATGATTCGCCTCGGTTGAGCGATACTCCGAGCGAGCCTCTGAAAGCCTAAGCTGAACTCCTGTAGGGACAAGTCTGGATATCCTTTGCCTCAAACGAGTATTCTCGCCTGAGCAAAGCGGGTCGGGACATTGCACTTTTATCGTTTGAATCGGCAATCCGCTTGAGCGGAATGGGGTATTACATTCTAGAAGAATCCCGTAAGCAGCGTAGTCTATAAAAGGGTCTCTCCAATCTTTATCCATGGAGGTTAAAGTTATGACGTAACTCTGTTCAATGTGCAAGTTATTTTTTGTACAGAACAACTCTAGTCCTGTTATCATGATTGAGTGTCGTCTCTTTAGAGGAATAGCCGATGATGCTGCTAGGCCGGACAAAGCATCCGCTTCTATATTCTGTAACCGAGGCACATACTCGATGAAGAATCCTTTGAAAGTAAAAGCCAGTTCGATTGTCGCTTGATGATAAGGGATGCGGTCTTCATGCCGAACCTCATACTCTCCCCTGATCTGATTGATTATTAGTTTGGAATCTCCGTAGGCTTCAAGATATTCTATGTCCAATTCTTTAGCTAATTGGATAACCGATGAGTAGAGTATTGTATTCTGCCACATTATTGGAACATGGTTCACTGAGAGAATATGCTCGATGAATGAGTAGTTTGACAGGAGATACTAGGACTATGCCAACTCCAGCTACTATGTAATATTTGGTCATATTCTTGATGCGCCGTCAAAGAATAGTTGCCAGGTGTCATTTTTTATTGCCATTCAAATTATGCACTTGAGACCAAAATGTCGGTGTCCTTCTCGATAACATATGTTCCGACCTAAATTTAGTTTCCAGTAGAGCCGTAATCGAGCTCTTTGTTCCCCTCATCTTCTCTTTAATTTCTCGACATCGACATAATGAGTCCCCCCCCCCCCCCCGCGCGCATATTCTAAGTAAGAATAAACATTAATGACAGTTGGTTTGTCCTTGATCCTCACCTAAACTCAACGCCAGGTCATCGGTGAATTCAGTTTGCATACCAATCAAATGCCCCAAGTACTTATTTGTGGACTCGTTATTCGATTTCATAAGTTGTTCCCACTTGGGATTATCTTCCTAGCACTCACCATGTTCCTTACCAATGGAGGGATGCTTCTTTCTGCCCGCCCTGCTCTCTGAAGACTAATTTTTTTCTTTCTTTCTTACGTAGTTAAGAACTGGTCTTACCCCGTCGCTTTCCTCTCTTGTCGACCCAGCAGTATTATCTTGGCTCCTAGTAGTCATGCCTCGTTGTGCCCCAAAAATGACCAAAGGTCCTGGAGATGGCCTCTCCTCTGGTGTACTGGGTAACTCCGGAACTGGCCACTTACCAAGCCGTCGATCCTCAAGCTGGTTCTGAGCATTAGTCTCAACCACAACAAGTGCCATATCGTCTGACCTCTCTGTATCATTTACTGCTACATCACTCCCTGTAGACGATAGAACACCCATGCCTTCTTCCATGTTAACATCACCTCCATCGAGCCCACTCCCCTCCCGACGTTGCTCTTACACGTTCGGTTACTCCCCATTAGCTGGTATCTCCTCCTATAGTAGACATTGTCTTTGAACATGATCGAAACATCCACACATTTTACAAATCGGTGGTACCCACTCGTATTCCACCTTTTGGGAACATATTTCTCCCGATGGAAGCTCATATACCAAAATCGGCAAAAGTTTTGCAGTTGTATTAGTCTCCAAGAACACCCTAACATATATAGGGGAGGCACAAACCAAACTCTAACAACCACCGCAAACAAAATTCAGAGAGAATTCCTAATGTAAATTAGTCTTTTAAACTCATGTGGGTGCGTTTGATTATAAGGTGAAAAATATGTGAAAAATAAATTAATTTTACGGAATTATTTTTCTAGAAAAGAATTCCATAGAAATTTAAATTTTTCTTATAGGAAACTTTATTTGGTATTTGATTGCCATTATTTTTCACGTTTCCTATGGGTTGGACAAGTTTCATTTTTCACCATTTTGAAAAAAAATATGAAAAATGATAAATTTTTAGAAAAGATTCTATGAAAAATATAAGCTATCAAATACTACAATCGATAAAAAAATTTGTGATAGAAATATTTTCTATGAAAAAAAGTCAAACTATTTTTATTGTAAACCTTCTTTCAAAGGGTATAATATATTATTTTTATTAAAAATATATTTTCTAAAGATTTTTTTTAATGCTTATCGGCATTTCATCAAAGATTGTTTATGTCATTCTAATCGTATCAAAGTTTAATGCTTTGAAGAAAATTTTTGTGCCCAATAATAATAAAAATAATCTTCCACCACACATTTCCCCCAAACCCCTATCTAGATTCTAAACCCAATCCCATATCTCCCATGCCCCATCCCTATGTATTTCCGACCTACAAACAAAGTATTCATTCCCGAAGAAAGGAAAAAATAAAAAAGGAAAGACAATAAACAAATAAGAGAAAAGAAAATAAAGAAATGGCTGAGGAGGAACAGGAGCAGCAGCCGCTAGAATCTAGCGGCAGCAACGTGGCCCCAGCAGCAGTGTTCGGCTTGGAGGAGTCGATCCTGACCGTCCTCCCCGCGGACCCCTTCGAGCAGCTGGACGTGGCCAGGAAGATCACCTCCATCGCGCTCGCCTCCCGCGTGTCCACCCTCGAGTTCGACGCCTCGTCGCTGCGCCGGAGCGCCGCGCGCAAGGACGAGAGGATCACCGAGCTCTCGGCCCAGGTCGAGGCCCTCGACGCCTCCCGCGCCGACCTCTCCCGCGCCCTCGCCAAGGCCCTCGAGGAAAAGGTTTCTTTCTCTCTCTTTGCCTCATTTTTTTTGGAAGCTCTTTCTTTTTTTGTTTATTTCTTTTTTTTTTTCCTTTCTTTTTCTTTCTTGTAGGAGGCTCTGCTGAGTGAGAATGCGTCGCTTTCCAACACAGTCAAGAAGCTCAATCGAGACGTTTCCAAAGTAAATTTCGCGACTTCGTAAATGTATAGTGCTAGCATTTTAAAGTACAATTTTGTTGTTGTTGCTGCTGCTGCTGCTTTTGATAACTGTATAATGCAATTTAAAGTGGTGCTGTTTGTTTTTTCATCGCTTTAAAATGTATTAGAAATACTAGTAAATTCAAGTACTTAAAATAAATATTTTATGATATTGTTGACAAATAGTTTTAATATTTAAATATATTTAAATTAAGATTTGTTAAACAATCTAAATATTTCTGTTATTTTTTTCTTTAAATTAATTTTTAAATTTAGTTTTTAAACAATTTTAAATTTAGTTTTTAGATAATATATTTGTGCGGAAGAAAATAGAGAAAGTTTTTTTTGTTGTAAGCAAGGTTTAAAAACTCGGTATCGGTATCGGACAGTTTGTATGAGTATCCGTATCGGTAGTATCGGCAGTATCGACGGTATCGGATTAGAGTATTGGATTTTTTGGTATCGGCTGTATCGACAATATTTAAATAATTATTAATAAATTAGTACAAAAATAGAAAAATTATTTACATATTTATGCATTATTTAAGTTTTTTTATTTTATTTTTATTATAATTGAATAAAACAATAGTCATCATGTGTATGTCTGTAGAAGAATTTGCCTCTATTTATAGTTTTTTTTTTGTCTACTATTTTGGTTCTTTATTATTGTTCTCTGTTGGATTTGATGTCTGGAATCAATTTCTACTTTTTTTTAGCTTTTTATAGAACATCTACTTTGTTAAAGTTCCTGTGATGATCTGATTTGATCTGATTTTTTTCCGTATCGGACAGTATCGGCCTGTATCGGCCAGTATCGGTCTCGTATCGGCCAGTATCGGCCCGTATCGGCCGATACAGACCGATACGAAATTTTTATGTCCCAGTTTCGGCTGATACCGATTTTTTTGGTCGATATCGGATCGGCCAAGGCCAGATCCGATCCAATACGGCCGATACGTATCGGTATCGGCCGATACTTTAAACCCTGATTGTAAGAAGATTTTAAAAACAATTTAGACGGTTCAATTTTAAGTCGTTTCCAAGCCTTATTATAAGATTAGAGATATTAATTGACAATTTTGCCTAAATATTTTATGACATCATTTTAAACACAAATTCACTAGTACAAATAAAGAAAATATAAGTGTACCCTCAAGTTTACCTTCAAATAACAACAAAATTAAAAATTATTAATAATTTGGAAACTATTTTTTTGGGACCGATGTCACGTTCCGACTCCGAAAAATCGAAAGTAGCCACGAGCGTAATGTCGTACAAGCCTAGATTGCACTTGTACAAGGCAAGAAGATAGACAAGGCATGATATATCTTAGAAACAACGAAATCGCAACGAAATTAAGCAGACAAATTGAAGTCACAATGAATATAATGCAAAGCTTCTCTTTATTGATAATGATAAGGATCTACCTCCCATAAAGGTTCATTCTAGACTTACCTAACCCGACTAGGTCAATCTAGAACTGCATAATCAATTTCAATATCCATCAAGTAAATTTCCAACAAAATCAAAATCCGAAGTGCTCATATGTGTTATTGCAACTTCTTGATATCATAATCATTCTTCTAGTTGTACCAATATGTCATTCTTGAATTTTCATGCGTCTGATTTATCTATGGGACAAGGCAACTAACCCAAAGTTATACTATTTGTGATCCTTGCTCTCAATTCTTCCCCGTTCATGTTATGTATTCATATGTGCAATTTACCCAATAGTTCATAGCCGACAATATCACCCAACCAATATATTAAAAATACCTTTCTTCCGATTCATTCTGTCGAACTTACTTTTGCCAACTTTATTTTTGATAGGGTCAACGTTCATTCACATTAACCATCAACTTAATTGCATCACCTCATCAATGTCTCACCGAATTTTATCTCGCTTAACCACCTTCGATAATTATTCGCGTACTCGATATATTGGTCAAACCATTAAGCTAGGGATCATCCCATATTAATAATTTGATAAATTATATTCGCCCATCAATTGTCACCCAAGCGACTAAGGTATCTGCCAACCAACCGTTATTGATGGGACAAAAATTTTCGTCAATAGTATTTATCCCAATGTGCTAGACCTCAAGCTTTATTTGTATTCCATCCATCGAAGTCACTCATATAGAACTTCCATATGATACTAAGCAATAAGGGTCATCGATTAATCCTTGCAATCCCACAAGTTCATATACTGACTGATTATTATCCATCAACTTTTAGGTTCAAGTATTATCGCTGCACGGCTATTACCCTTATAAGTTAGGCCTGTAGTAAATGCTACACACCTAAGGTCAAAGGAAATAGTTTTCCACATACTCGATCCAACTGTAAATTATTTTCAAGAACTTTCAACTTAGGTAACCAAGGATTATATCCTGCCTGTGATTTTCATTCGATTACAACTAATCTCATTCGACATACGATCTAACTTGTTTATCGATAGTAACATTCGATCATTGATGCAAAAATTTGAAACTTCCACCCAACCGATTACAGTCATCGTCTAACCGTATAATCCAACTCGTTGTTCCCAACTAAGGCATTCGTCTCATACCTTCACACTTTCCTGCTACCCAATGTAATATTAAGCTATCGAGGGTCTGCTATTGATACACTATCCAAAATACCCTAGGGACACTCGCATCATATTATCACCAGCATCATTTCCGACTTAGTTTCGGCACTACCCCATTGCTACTGATAGGCTCAATACTATCACTATGGAAGGGTCACTGCACAAGTATCGCTAAGAGGGTAGAGACATATACCACTCAAAGACAAAACAGTTCCTGACAATCAAATTATCCTTACACTGATCCAACATTCATTCCGTATTACCTTTACATGGTAGCATTGTCAGTCACAAACATGATTCCCATGCTTAGATATAGCACACAATCTCGCTATCACACACGAATCGATTTAGCATTCCTGTTGATTTTCTTTTGAAATTACTCATGCATAATTCACATTGATTACATCACATATTAATTTCTCCTTATTCCCACATGCAAAGTTATTAATCCCAAGTTATTCTTCTATGACATCGAATCATTGTTGGGTTCTTAGTATCTTTTACAAATTAAGAAGCACAACTTAGGACAATCACCATATTTACGCTTATTGTATGGAACATTCAGTAAGTGTAACCAAGAGGTCAAATATTTCCGATTGCAGAAGCACATTCGAACAATAGCGGAAGCAACACAGAACGATCACAGATACAAATTCGATAATCACAGAAGCAACTTTGAATACTTGCAGAAGGCAACTTTGAATACGCACTGAGGAGCGTGTGACTATTGACATAAGAGACTTTGAATGGCCACTAAAGCAACTTTGAGTATCCGCAGATACCTTTTTGAGTAATTGTGGAAGCAACTTTGCTTTAAAATTTGCCGAGTCCAAGGATGCATAACCGTGCTCTGATACCAATTTGTCACGTCCCTATTCCGAAGAACCGAAAGTAGCCACGGACGTAATATCGTACAAGCCTAGATTGCACTTGTACAATGCAAGAAAATAGACAAGGCTTAGTATATCTCAGAAACAACGACTTTGCAACGAAATTAAGCAGACAAATTGAAGTCACAATGATTATAATAAAAAGTTTCTCTTTATTGATAATAATAATTGAGTATATGGCTTACAAAAGATTTACATAACTCTCAAATACAACTAATACTTGGACAATTGACTTACATTGATATTTGTCGTCTTGGCTTACAATCTCACTGATACAACTGAATTATACTGTTTCATACATTATGCCATTTATAACAGAAGACGTCTCCAATGGAAGAAGAGCTTCTGCACGCCCCAACAATGCTTTGATATCTTGGAACTGTACTAGCCACTCCCCAATGCTGAGTACCTGGGGATGTCCACAAACGTGGATCAGTATATATCGCATACTGTTGAGCAAAAACTAGCCCACTCGCCTAAACCAATACTAAGTAATCATGTGAGAAGCATGCACATTTATTTAGTGGTCTTTCTATTAGGGACTAGGTTCATTTCAATGTAACCAAGATATCTTAGCAGCACATTGAACGCATCATTAACGGTTCAACAGCATAATGGAAACAGGTTATAGATCAGCAACATACATTGAATACGAGAAAATTATTACATTTCGCTTATCAGCGATTCTTACCAACAGTCCACTCGTGGTATCCCTACAAAACAAGGATTAGCGATACAATAATCATTATGAAAATTTTCTGTGACTGATCTGTTAGGCAAGCATAATTGTTCTCGTCAATATGCAGCCTAACTATATGAGGGTCATTAGCGTTATTTCACCATATAGTACTTTACCACGGTACGCATTGCACCTCCTCAGGAAGGTAGCTAGCCTCCACTGAGAATCCTGCAATACCTCGTGCTTAAAAGCACGTACAAATTATTTTTCCCTAGGCCGAACGATCCCGGTGCCTCGGTGTATCTCGTTCGTTGAAACTTACTACCTTGTGCACAAGTTGTCCATGACCATGCAACGTCTATGCAAATAAAATCTTAAGCATAATTGTACGGTACAAAGAATATAAATAACTGATCTCTCGATCATGCTCACGAATTCAGCATTCTCATTTCTCATATGGACTGGTGACCCGCAGGTCCCAACATACTTTCATCTTACTTTCTTTCATGGGGACTCATCAGTCCATACTTTCTTTCTTGAGTAGTTCCCTTCTCGATGTTACAAGTAGATAAAATAGATTGCGCACTATTACTTCTTTCTCATGTAAAACTTACTTTATAGCATTCTTGTGTTGATAATACTAGCCGTTATCATTCATGTGTTTCTTGGTTTACAACAGCATTGAATAAAAGGCATCATTATTATTGTGTGGACTAGAGCAGCACATAGTTATGACATACAGCAAATCAACACTATCATTCATTTTATTAGGGCATGAAGGAGTAGGAGAAGGGACAAATCTATTCACTTATATAAATATTGTTTCCAAGCCATGATCCCACATTCGCCTACGATCCCTCAAGAATGATCCGACGCGATGCACAGTCTTCTAACTTGGCATAATCATACGTTCGAACCATGCCGCATGAGATATCTCATCCGGCCAAGTTAAGCAATACTGTATCATCACACCAAGCATCTCGATTTTTCGCACCACTTGTATCCCATCGGTCTGATCCATCTATAATTCTAGCATAATGCCTTTCCGCTGAGCGGGACATTACAACCGAGGCGAAAATTATTTAAATGTTAATTTTCAAGCCAAATGTCTATTTTCGGCACCGAAAATTATTTGGGAATTTGGGAAGTTTGAAACTAGTTTTTTGTGTTTCTAGAACTAAAGAAAACGGGAAGAAGAAAGAATTAAGATTGTTTGCACATGTTTTGTAATAATTAAATTTGTTGAAGACTATAATTATCTTTTTTTGCACTTACAAGCTAAGTGGTAATTTAAGCTTACAATTTGTCATTATAAAGGGCATTACTATATAGTGGTGTGCACTTTAAAGTTCAAAAACAAACACCTTAATTTGGTGGATCCCTCATTTGTTTGAGCACTTTAAAGTGCTCAGCACTATAAAGTGCAAAAAACTGACCCCTCTTACTCCTTTTCTTCTTTTTGTATTTGACAACTTTAGGCATCATTTACATGGAGATTACCATCTATGTTGCGCTGACACGAACATGACGCAATATGGACTTATGGTCACACGACATTGATTTCGATGTGTCAGAGTTTATCTTAAGTGCTTGTATCAAACACGGACACATGTACCACACTATAGGTTTTGTGCTCACGATCCAGATTTTCGGAGTGTCTGTGCTTCCTGTCATATAGTAGGCTAGTCCTAGGGATACATTTCAATCATTTCATAGAGTGATGTTTGGGTTGGGGGGGGGGGGGGGGGGTGGCGTTTGTGTGGGGTGTGTGTGTAAGAGGGGGGGGGGTGTTGGATATCTTGGAAAAGACTTCTTGACCTCCTAGAAGGAGATCATTACTCACATAATTTGTGAACCGAAACGTTAGTGTGAGAAAGAAAGAGAGGACTGCAAGGGTTATAGTCCATAGATTCTTTCTACGAAGGGTTGTTCACGAAGGAAGGATACCTTATGACATAAACACCCACCCATATATTCGACCTCACATAACCTCCCAAACCATCCAAATAAAGAGGAAAAACACATTGGACCAATTACGATAATCCACCTTTAGATTGTTGGTTGCTAAGAAGATGAGGAAAAATAAAAAGAAATCCTATACAAATGGGATCGCTTTTCTAGGTTAATGGGTTTCATTTTCATTTTTGTTTCTTTTCCTTTCCTTCAAATTCCACCAAAATACCAAACCTTAATGCCCGGAAAGAAAAGGAAAGTGCAGGGATGCTTTGATATTGACCAGGCTATAGTTGTCAATTGTAGAAGGTGTAGTAGTTTAGAGAGTTGCATTCTCCTTCTGGTTCTTTTTCCTCCTCTCTTCTTTAAGTGTTACGTTACTTCACTTCTTTCTGCTTTGCCCTTGCACTTTTCTACAACGTCATCTTCCATGAACCTTCTTCTTTTACCCATTTTTTAAAAAGAAATTGTGGCAATATGATGCCCTTTTGTATCATCTACGTTGCATGGAAACGAATATGACATACCATGGAACAGACACGACAACATGGACATGACACATACTTTGGTGTCCTATTGTATTTTGGAGTACCTGTGTTGTTTCCAATATGTAAGTGACGTGGACAAAACACTGGTTTTTGGAGTGCCCTTGCTTCCTAGGTATTGCTCAGTGTTCTAAATGGTGCTCGCCTCGGCCGCCTAGGCAGTCGCTCTCCACACCGCTTTTGCCGTTGGCGCCTTGTCGATGGAATATACGGCCAGCGGAGGTTTGGCGGCATAGACGGAGGTGAGTACGTGGCACACGGTGTACTCTAATTCAAATTCTGTAGTAGAATGAGTTAGGCGGCGGTGTAGGCGAACGCCTAGACGGAGCAATACCTGACTAGATGTTTTGGCAAAATAATTTTGCAAACATTATGGACCTATGAGTCACTTTTACATGACTTAAACTTCATAAATCTTTATTTTACAACTTAGCTATGCATAAAAAATCCTTAAAATATGCATATTATGCAAAAACAGTGGTAAAATATAAAAAATATATCCAAAATGTATTAAACACCTAGGCGGCGCTTAGGTGCCCTAGGCCGTAGGCGGACCCTTTCCGCCGCGCACCCGCCTACCATCGTTTAGAACATTGGTATTGCTTGAGAGTTTTGTCATCTTCCACCTTTGGGGACGTTGGTCCCAACTGAAACCGATGCAGAAACATTGTCATAGCATTGCTTTCTTGCAAGTTTGAGACTTGAGATCTCTTAAAAGTGGAAGGCATTATGAGTGGTTAGATGTATCTTGAGCAAAAAAGGTCTTTAAATAAAATTCTAAAAGTGTTCACTGGAAAGGAATTTCTTTAGTTTAATGAGAATACACGTAGGTGATTAAAAATGATTACCTTAGGCGTCAAACATATTTTATATCTTCTCCAAGATGGTAACCCAGCCAAAAAGAGTTGTAAGATGGTGATCTTACAAGGAGAGATCAGCCTAAGAGGCAAAGGAGGGTGCTAGAGTCAAAGGCTTATAAACAATAGATTTTAACTTGATGGGAGTGTCAGGATTTGATGTAAGATCAAGAGTTGGACTGCTAAGGACTGTGTTTGTCAGTTCACCATCTTTCTCTCTCCCTCCCAATTTTAATTTTCTCTCCGTCCATGTAGTTATTTATATGAGATTGTCATTTTCTTACTCTTTGGCCTTTTGTGTCGTAGAGATCAATACAATTTCTTGTACAAATTGTATCATCTTAGCTCTTCGTCTAGACTCTTTATACTCTAGGAGAACTTGAAGAGTGCTCCTTGGTTTGCACGAGCTTAAATTATATATACAAAAGGTCAGCCTGCCAACCGACTAGATTTTACGGCATGATGCTCTCATGCTCATAGCTAACATTGGTTAGGACTTTTGCACCAATATAGAGGGTTGACATCTAGACACAGTGATAAAAACCTGTCAAATTCTATGTTGTCATATCGTGGTACGTATCGTGTGTTGATTTGCTTGATTATCGTATCATGTATTGTATCGTGTTGTAATATACATTATTTAATAGGAAATACATTGGAAAATTAATATTATATATAATGATAGATTGAACACATTAAAAGCAAAAAGAGTATCATTAAGCATCTAAGGGACAATGATTATAGAGTCGACAACTAAAAGTAAACTAAAATAACCTTAGACAACCATCACAAGTTCTTAACATCCATGAAGTTATCAACCATAGATCCACGATGGAAATAATGGTCAAGGAAACACCCAAAAGAAAAGGAAAAAAAAAATCCAAAAACAAAAGGAGAAAAAAACTCAATAAATAGACAGAAAATAGAAAAGATAAAAAACTAAAAGAAAAACAAAATAATATACCGGAAATATCGTATTGTATCAGACAATACGAAAACGTATTTGCACGATTTCCCATACGATACACCTGTACGATCTGTATCATATCATACAATACTATCGTGTATCGTACACGACTAACAACATAGATCAAATCTTTTATGGAGCTTTCTTATGCTCTATAGCCGATCTCATTATGATGGGAAAGTTAGATGATGATAATGGAGATTCATGTAGTTATTTGTACATAATAATTTATATTGCATATTTATCGTTAATTGTGACAACCTCCCTCCTGGGTGTTTTTTCATGGGTTATTTTGGTCGTTTTTTTTTTTTTTGTGGATCATGTACTATTGAGGTAGACCTTGATTGTGTTTATCAACTTGCCGCTTGGATTTGTTTGTTCTCTATTGGGATGAGCCTTTTATTAGCTGGTCATGGTTGATTTGGTCTGTCCCTTTTCTCATTTATCATACTTGCTCAGTGGAACTAGTTTTCACTCGTTTGCTTTTCCCTTATGTATCCCAACTATAAATTCATCTTGGAGTATTGTAGTTAAGCTCCGCATTATGAAATGCCTCGAGGTTAATCGAGTAGGATATTAAGTTACAATTTTGTAACATACAAAATTGAATTATCACTTACAATATTTAGTGTGTTAATTTTGCTCAGTTATTTGTGAGATTTAGTTCATTATGTAGTACTGAGGTGTGAATATTTACAAGAGTTCTGTGCAAGCTGGAAAATTTTATCCTATTCCTGTATTTGTATAAACTTCTCATTGTTGCTAGTTATGTTGGCACCATATATTGTGCCCTTTCATGGCCTTAAATAGAATTGCTGGACAGACTTCATTTGCAATAAATTATGAAACCATATACTCTTTGGTTTCTTCCTGTTTTTTTCATTTCTTCTTATTCATATGTTCTTGTTTCCCCATGAGCAGTGTGAAAATTACTTTTCACACTTTTGCAGTTACTAAATACGTTGCATATATCTTTTGACATGATTTTTTTTTGGATTCTACAGTTGGAAGTTTTCAAGAAGACACTCATGCAGTCACTTACGGAGGAAGATGAAAATTCCGTAAGTCGGCTCTTTCAATCAATGTATGTATTAACTAGATTCCATTTGCTCACCATAGGAATGACTTGCCAAAGGGGGCATGAAGTGATGGTCATGAGACTTCCTTGCAAAAGCAGAGGTCTGGTTTATATGCTGGGTGGCTCCAAGGAGCTGTCCTTATTTCTTAAATATACAAAACATATAATACAAAAGAATTTGTAGCAATAAATTGATTATGTTGTCTCCTGATTACTTTAACAGGGTAGATCTGAGCCTAGAACTAGCTGGAGAACTAGTTTCATGTATATAGCACAATTTGAGCATTATCAGTTACATTTTGTACATGGTATTCATACTAAATTTATGTTCTATAGCAAGGAGGAGCTTCCAAGGTGGTTCAAAAGCAGGCTGGTGCTTCAACTGAAGCAGTTATTGGAGGTACATGATACACTATTCATATTCATATTCTAAGTGTAAATTTTGCCGAGCTGCAGCACTTTGAACATCTATCTGGGACTTGATCTGTTCATTTAAATTCCATGACAAGTAAAGGCTACTTGTGAATATTTCAGATGATGATGCTGCCCCTCCACCGTTAAAATCGTCCTCAGCAAACCAAGTCTTGGAAACTGGGAGTTCAAATTCAGAGGATGGTGTTTCCAATCATACAACAGATGGTATGCATGTCTTCTTCATTCTGGAATAAAGGGTAAATAGATAAACCACTAACACTTCGATTTTCATATTGTGGTGGTGTTCTGAAGCCTTCAAACATGACATGCAACCCAGCCTTCATATACCATCACTCAGTTCCACTCCAAGGCTCACACCTCCCGGCTCTCCCCCAAAGCTTACTGCAGCATTCTCACCACAGAGATTGTCCACACCAACTTCTCCAAGACGACATTCTATTGCAATCTCAAGTACAAGGAGCATGTTTGATGAAAGGTCGTCGATATTTTCTTCCATGCCGTCAGGTCATCGCAACACTATGACCTCTCCTTTCGATACAGGAGCTCAGACAGGTTGGTTTAAGATGAACATTTATCCTTCTCTCTTTCTATAGTTTTTATTGTCAAATTGCTGAAGATTTATATAATCTCTTATTATTTGGGAGGGTAGCCTGGGAGGGTAGCCTTGCAGGACTATACATCAATGACAACATATAGTTTTTTATTAATATGAAGCAAAAATGTGTTGAAACTTTAAAATGCATGAAGATATTACGACAAATTCAGAGTTCTGTTTGTATTTGTTGGTTAGGTATAATTTCCTAATTATGTGATGGTAGGAATAATTAGTTTATTGCCTTAATTTTGTTTTTCATGACATTTGATTTGGTATTGCTAGGTCCAGGTTTCGTTAGTAAGATTTAATATGAGGTTCCTTACATTACATAAGTTATTTTTGGTCTTGGCAATAAGTAGTTAAGAATCTGGTAATGAACTTCTGCCAGTTTATCTTGATCTATCTGCTTCACAAACCTCCCATAACTGAAGGGCATCAGCTTTATCCCTTTGGCAAATTGGAAGCCTTGCTTGTGTTTAATTATCCATGGTACTAGAGGGAGAAATGTTCTGCAATTTTAGCCTTTGGAAGTATCTTTCTAGGAACTTGCCAATGTCTGCTCGTAGGCAAAACGATGTAGAATGGATTCAGACTGACAATAGATTAGTCAGTACTATAAACCTTAGTACGGCATTGAAGTTCTAATATTTACTAATGATATAGCATACTTTTTTACATCTATGCTAAACCTTTAACAATCTTTTGCTTCAAGATCGGTACAAGTTGTAGAAAAAGCTATGTTGTATTGATTCTTTCTCTAACCTACGAACTTGATTTGTTTCAGGAAGAACTCGAGTTGATGGAAAAGAGTTTTTCCGCCAAGTTCGGTATGCAACATTGTTTGCTCAAAACTGAACCTATCGATCTCACATTTTTCGCATGCTGTAATATGTTTTGACACAATGCTTCATGGCTTATCAAAAATCAATATCAACCGGGAGCTATGGTTTCTCAATTTTTTTGATTACCCAAAAAATATATTGCTGATCTCAACTTCTTTTTGTCGTCTTCACAGGAGTCGTCTCTCTTATGAACAGTTCAGTTCTTTTTTAGCCAATGTCAAAGAATTAAATTCACACAAACAAACGAGAGAGGTATAAAGAAGCCATAAGGAAGTTTCATATAAACCCTTTGTTATTTTCATCTACTTCTAAATGATGTCGTGGGCTTATTGGATTTTATCTGAATTGGCATATAGGAAACACTACGTAAGGCTGAAGAGATTTTCGGTCCAGATAACAAGGATCTTTATGCCATATTTGAAGGCCTGATCACTCGCAATCTCCATTAAGAGTAAGCTAAAAGTCTCATCATATTATGTAAGCCCAAAGAGCTCGAGAAGGCGTGTGGCTACAGCTTCCTGTTTCTTTGATTTCAACTTTGTATTACATATTGTCTACTACAAGCTAAGCTTATTCATGTATATTTTGCAACCATTTGTAAGCTGACATGATTTGTAATTTGTACAATTTATGTTGATAGCCGGTTGAAATGTACGAGTTTTTGTTATCCTGTAATTCTTTCTTTGCTTGCATTCCTATATTTCACAAAAAATTAATGGTTGTAGAATATAATACAAGGCTACAAATGGGAAGACATACTCGTGAGGATTTTTAGTTCTATAGGTGCTAGTAAGCATGTAGGACTACAAGATTTCTACAGAAATGGCATCTACATGTTCATGTAGATAACTTCAAATTTCCAAAGGTCTCAAATTTTGCATATTGTAGAACAACACAAGTACAAAGTACAGCAACGTAGGTTCAATCGCGATTCAAATCCTTCTCAACTTGATTGAGGTACACAACGCAATCACAAATACATCAAAACTACGGGAAAAAGACTTTGATACAGGTGGCTGTATCAAAACTGCCACTGTATGACAAGTGTCCCCCTCTCTTCATAAAACGTGTAAGTCTATATATATATATATATATATATATATGTTAGAATAAACGTAGAAGAAGGAAGAAAAAAATATGGGAGAATATCTCTTATTCGTATAATCACATAGTGGGAGATAAATGTCTTATTTATACAACCCAATGAAATAATCTCTAACAAATGTGGGATTAAAATACAAAGTGAGAATCTAACCCTTTAATAACCCACGTTATAACACTCCCCCTTTGAATGACCACCATCTCTAAGCCTATTGCCTCGTTAAAACTTTGCTAGAAAACCCCATTAGGATAAAATCTGTGCGAAAGAAAAGAGTACAATTTTTAGGATGACTTATATAGGTGTTGGACACGCTTAATATTGCCTCATTAAAACCTTGTCAGAAAAAATCCAATGGAAAAAAAATCTATGACTAAGAAAAAAGAGTACAACGTGTTATAGTCCATACAAAATGTATCTCCCCCTGAAAACAATCACTCCCCCTGATGATGTTGATCCTGAACAGTCAGTTGATGAAGACGTCGCATTCCAATTTCATGAACTAGTTTATGAAAAGTTGACTTTGACAACGATTTGGTGAACAAGTATACAAGATTATCACTTGAGCGAACTTGTTGGACGTCAATATCAAAGTTCTTCTGAAGCTCATGAGTATAGAAAAACTTCGGTGAGATGTGCTTGGTCATGTCTCCTTTAATGAATCTACCTTGAATTTGTGCAATACATGCTGCATTATCCTCATGAATAACAGTTGGAGTATCTATGGAAGAGGAAAGGTAACAAGAGCTACGAATGTGTTGAATCAACGATCTCAGCCAAATACATTCTCTTTGCTTCATGGAGAGGCAATATTTCTGAATGATTTGAGGAGGTAGCAACTATTGTCTGTTTTGTTGAACGCCAAAAAATAGCTGTATTGCTATTAAGAAACACATATCCAGTTTGTGAACGACCTTTATGGGGATCAGATAAATAACATGAATCTGCAAAGCCAACTAGATTCGCGATGTCAGATAAACCACAAGTATAAAATAATTTCATGTCGGTAGTTCCACGAAGATATCTCATCACATGTTTAATGTCATTTCAATGTCTGCGAGTTGGCGTCGAGCTATATCTAGCCAACAGATTGACAAAGAATGATATCACTACTAGAATAAGCGGGATTAGCGACGTTTTTTAGCGACTCCAGGTAAAAACGTCACTAATTTAGCGACTCCATGTAAAACGTCGGTAGACGTCGCTAATTGGCGATATTTAACGACGTTTAGCGACTTATGTTCAGTTTTTATAAGATTAGTCGCTATAAGTTCAATTTTGGTCGCTAAACGTCGCTAATATATCTAAGTTAGCGACGTTTAGCGACGCAAATAGCGACGTTTATATTAGAAATATTTAGCAACGTGTTTAGCGACGACCGTAACGTCGCTATAATTTAATTTAGCGACGTCCTTATTTGACGTCGCTAAACGTCGCTAAAATTTGGTTAATTAGGGCTCGGTTTCGTTTTTCCCCATGTGTTAAAATTTCGAAACGAAACAAAATTTCCCCCGCCCCCCCCGCTCCGTCGACCGCCTGCTCCGTCGACCTCCCCCGCGGCTACTCCGGCATCCCCCTCCTCTTCCTCGAGCTCTAGGTAAAGCCTAACTCTCTCTCTCTCTCTCTCTCTCTCTCTCTCAGAACACATGTGATACTGACACAGACACGACACACACACATAGATGGTGACACAGACACGACACGACACACACACACACTGACACAGACACTGATAAGGACCTAGGGTTAGGATTAAGTTTTTTGACATGGACACAGACACTAATATCACATGGACACAGACAGACACTAATATCACATGAACACAGACACTAATATCACATGGACACAGACACTAATATCACATGGACACAGACTTGGGGCTCTGGCATGGGGCACTGCAGCAGTGCACCCAAATGGTGCCTGTCAGTTAGGCTTGGGGGCAGTCCCTAGGCAGTGCAGAGGCATGCCTTAGTGCATCTCAGTTTCAGTTTGGTATCAGTCATCAGTACTTATACACTGATACGTATCAGGGACTGTGTGAGGTATCAGTACAGGCAATTGTAGGAGTTGATGCAGGCAAGGTATAAAGTCAAGTGTTAATAGGGTATATATAGATATGTAGGTTAGTGATGTTTAGAGATGTTAGATAGGAGTGTACTAAGATGGTATCTAGAATAAGCGGGATGGCATGCTCGAGCCTTGTAGTGGGCAGTGAGAAGGAGGTCTGCAACAGTGAGCAGGCAACCGAAGAGGAAAACCATCAACACTGTGTCATTTCAGCAACCATGTATCAGTAAGTATCAACAAGTCCCACTGTATCAGTATCCGTTTTCAGTTGCATTTAGTGAGCTATGTATACTAGTTTTAGTTAGCTTAGTGTCCAGGTATTGGTTAGTTGGTTTAAGATGGGTTAGCATGAATATTGCTTATTTTAGACTTTGATAAATGAAAGTATGTATTATATCAGATATGATTTTTATAGTACGGTTAAGTTATGAAGCTAGGTGATAAACCACTGTATGTAATGATTTATATGATACATACTGTCATTTTTGCAGAAGTATCTAGAAATGGATATGAATTACTATCTGCGTCATCGTTCGTGGATGTACAACCGTCATCCTGATGACATGTGCGGTGTGCGGGATGAATTCATTGAGGGTGTACAGCAGTTCCTGCAGTTCGCCAAGGCGTTCCCTCAGTACATGGACGGTACCAAAATTAAGTGTCCGTGTGTGAGATGTCGCAACAGGAAATATCATCCAGAAGTGGAAGTTACGTATCATTTATACTCGAAGGGCTTTACGCCGAATTACTATCAGTGGACCGCGCACGGAGAACTTGTATCTCTAGCATCGGAGTCGGAGCCCTATGTGGAGCCGTATATGGATGTCCAAGACCACGATGCTTACGACGACGGGTTGGTGAACATGGTTTATGATGCAGCGGGGCCTAGTTTCAATCCTGACAATTATGATGCGGCGGGACCGAGTTTCAATCCGGACAATTATGATGCAGCTGAGAAGGCACCGAATGCCGATGCTGCAAAGTTTATGGAGTTGCTTGAGAATGCAAGGACTCCACTATATCCTGGTTGTGAGGATCATTCACCGTTGGAGGTGGTTACAAGATTATTGAGCATCAAGTCCGATTTTAACATGTCGCAAGAATGCTATAATCGACTGCTCGATTTGATTATAGAGATCTTGCCCGAGGGTGCAAAGTTGCCTAAAGACTTCTATCGATCTAAGAGGATGGTGAGATCGCTTTGGATGGGATACGAGAAAATTGATGCATGTCGCAACGGGTGCATGTTGTACTACAAAGACGACAAGGATGAAGATGCATGCAGATTCTGTGGTACTGATCGCTACAAGGCCACTGTTAGAGGAAAGTCTGTCGGTGCAAGGAAGCCTACCGATTCGATGCACTACTTGCCTTTGACGCCGCGGTTGCAGCGGTTGTTTATGGTTAAGGAGACTGCAGAAAACATGAGTTGGCACAGGCGAAAACAGATCGAAGGAGTATTGGATCATCCATCCGATGGAGAAGCATGGAAGCACTTTGATCGAGAGTATCCATATTTTGCCGAGGAAGCACGTAATGTCAGATTGGGCTCTGCTCTGACGGTTTTACCCCATTCGGATTTTCGGGCTCCCAGTATTCGTGTTGGCCTGTGATCGTCACTCCGTACAATCTACCGCCTTGGATGTGCATGAAGACTCCGTATATGTTCCTAACCGTTATTATCCCGGGTCCGAACAATCCGAAGAGGAACATCGATGTGTATTTACAGCCTTTGATAGATGAGTTGAATCAGCTGTGGGAAGTAGGTGCCAACACGTACGATGTTTCTAGGAAGCAGAATTTTCAGATGAGGGCAGCACTTATGTGGACCATCAACGACTTTCCGGCCTATGGAATGTTATCGGGATGGAGCACCCATGGTCGTCTCTCATGTCCGTATTGCATGGACCGTTCTCAGGCTTTCCGTTTGAAATACGGAGGCAAACCGTGCTTCTTCGATTGTCATCGATAATTTTTGCCGAAGGATCATCTGTACCGGAGGAATCAGAATGCTTTTCGTGCGGGAGTTGTGGAGAAGGCCAATCCACCGCCAAGGTGGCCCGGATGCACGATATGGGAAGAGGTAAAAGATTTACCAAGTGCTATCGAAGAGCCTGCTAAGGGGTACAAGTGTGACGGATTTGGTCGCACCCATAACTGGACGAAGAGGAGTATATTCTGGGATCTGCCATATTGGAGCACCAATCTGATCAGACATAACCTTGATGTCATGCATATCGAGAAGAATGTGTTTGATAACATAATTAATACTGTAATGGATGTAAAGGGGAAGACGAAAGATAATCCGAAGGCCAGGTTGGACTTAGAAGACATATGTAGACGTCCTGCATTGTATTTGATAGAGGAGGGGAATGGAAAGTTAAAGCAACCTAAGTCAGTTTTCTCACTGGATAAAGAGGATAAAGGTAGACTTTGTAGGTGGATTTAGGGTCTCAAGTTTCCAGACGGGTACGTGTCGAACTTGAAAAGATGCGTCGACCTCAAGGAGAACAAACTAGTAGGTATGAAGAGCCACGATTGTCACGTATTCATGGAGAGGTTAATTCCGATTGCATTTCGGGAATTCTTACCGCAGGTCGTTTGGGACCCATTGACAGAGCTGAGCATATTCTTCAGAGATCTTTGTTGTACTAAGTTGCTCGTCGATCGTCTAGAAAAGCAAGAGAGGGACATTGCGGTAACACTATGTAAGCTCGAGAAGGTGTTTCCTCCTAGATTCTTCGACTCTATGGAGCATTTGCCAATTCATCTTTCCTATGAGGCACGTGTTGGTGGTCCTGTCGGTTATCGGTGGATGTACCCCTTCGAGCGCCATCTGAATCACCTAAAGAGAAAGGTAAAAAATAAGGCACGGGTTGAAGGCTCTATTTGTGAAGCTTATGTTCTCGAGGAGATTACAAACTTTTGCTCGACGTATTTTAAACCGCATGTTGCTACTAATAGGACGAAAGCTCCCAGAAACGACGACGCATATCAGGAATCTAATGATGCAATACTCAAAGTATTCAATGCATCCGGAAAGCCCTCGGGAAAAATGAAGAAGAGATATTTGAATGACGATGAGCTAAGGGCTGCTCAATTGTATATATTACTCAATTGCGACGAGGATGAAGTGGAGAAGCTAGAGGGGTAAGTAATTAATACGTCCACGTTTACATCATCTCAATGTAATAGTATAAGATACTATTATGTTACTAATCAGCAGTTGCTTCATTATTTTTCAGCACATATAATGATGAGTTGAGGTCGGTTAGACCCTACATAACAGACGAAGAAGTAGAACAAGATATGAGATGCCATTTTTCTTCTTGGTTGAGCGCATATGTAAGATGCTTGGTAATTACTTTTTATTTCTGCACTTGCAAAACAAATAACTTACTATCGCTACTTTGGTATTTAGGTCGATCGTCTAATATCACCCGAGACTGAATCTATTAGGACTCTAGCCAAGGGACCAATTACTGCCGTAAAAATATGGCCAAGTTTCTGTGTGAATGGGTTCAGGTTCAAGTCAACAAATGCTCCTATCAGAGACAGCTTTCTGGATCTTGATTCCACGAAAAACAGTGGTTTGTGTATCAAATCTACAAACTACAAAGACGTCAATCCGGGCAATGATTTTTTTGGCATCTTACGAGAGATTGTGGAGTTGACATATAATTATGGCCCAGAACCTGCTAATATCGTGCTATTCAGGTGTGAATGGTTCGATCCGATTCAAGATCAAGGTTAGAAAATTGACAAGCATGGCCTTGTGGATATAAACTACAAGCGTAGATATCAAGGCTACGAACCATTTGTCCTATCAAGTCAGGCTCAGCTCGTGTACTTCACAACTTATCCTAGACGGGGGACAGCGAGGTCGGATTGGTGGGCAGTATGCAAGACTAAAGCTAGAAATACCTTTGACATTGACGAAATAGCTTATCAGGAGGACGATCTACCTCTTGTAACAAATATTGTAGATGTGGACTCAACGGAAGTTACTCATTACACGAGTAATAATATAGAAGATGTAGAATTATCCGAAGAGGACGACGAAGTAGATGAAAGTGAAGACAAGGAAGAGGAAGAGCAGGACGAGGAAGGCGAACAAGATGAATTTTTTGAAGATGATTGAAAATATAAAATATTCCATGTAGAATGTAACTGTATTTGGACTGTAAATATTGCATGTAGAAGTAGATGTTGACATTAACGAATATATGTATTATATTTTGACTGTATAATGCTTTGAGATATGTATCACATTTCGACTGTAGAATGTAGTATATATTTGTGTTTCTCTATATTCATCATATGTTGTTATCAGATATGACAGGACGACGCGGAGGATTCAGCAGGTCCCGAGGTAGACAGAGTGCCACTCCGGTACTGCCTACTGTTGGTTCTGGATCATCGTCGCCCAGTACTCCAGTATATCGATCAGTCACATCTCCGACTGCGACGACGTTGCGTGGCATCACTCCTGGGACGAGTAGTTCCAGGCGTGATAGTACTCCCTCGTCCAGCGTTCCTCCTGCTGACGGAACCATGGAGACAGATGAGCATGTAGAGGAGGTCGTGCCGACGTTGTCCCAGCATCAGCAAGATCCTCCATGCGCACCACCGGAGGAGACGAGGACAGAGATTTGGGCCGACGGTACAAAGTAAGTCAATTAGATGGTTTAGTATATATTTGTGTTTCTCTTTATTCATCGTATATTGACTTTTTCAGTAATCTAAATTATTATTTCTGTTTAGATATCGTCCATCGTCGGTTCAGAGACGCCTGGGCCAATTTTTGAGGAACAACTACGGTGGCCCTTGGATCAACTACTCTGAGGCTCCGGAGGAGAGGAAGGCGTTCTGGTTTGCGTACTTCCAGGTAAAAGTACATTAAATAAATCTTCTAATTTATGCATATTCGTGATGCTAACTTAATGAATTATTTATTGTAGCAAACGTATTTTTATCCTCCGCACCGGGCCGAGTTGATCGAGCGGCTCTTTCTTACCGTTGCCGCCAAGCTTATCCGAGATGCTCTGGATGACCAGAAGGCTCGTGATCGTGCTGGAAAACCGATCCAAGGTTGGATCACGCCTGAGCAGTGGACTGCGATGAGGGCTAGATTCGACGATCCGAGCTACAAGGAAAGGTCTAAGAAGGCCAAGGCGGCTAGGCAGAATGCTGCCAAGTGGTGTGGTGGCTCGATTCCGATGACGGAACATTTTCGTCGTTTGGTATATTTTTTCTTTTAAAATATATTATTTTAATATAAGTACCATAAAATGGTACTTGGAAAAAATATTTAAGTTTAGTAATAAAAAATATATTTTTAACAGGTACAGAGGGGTGAGGATGCAAACATGGTGACCGTCTTCTTGGCCACCCATCGCAAGGACAGAAATCTCATTGATGAGAGGGCCTCACAGACCTATGTAAGTATTACTTTACTTTGTGTTTATTTTAATATAACTTAGGCAATTATTGAGTTTCCAAACCTTTTCTAGGCCGAGTATCTTAGGCTTCGTGAGCGGGCGACTGCTAGTGCACCTACACCTGGAGAGGCTGGTGCTTCGTCGCAGCCCGGTCCATCTCCGTCGGCGGACGACCTGTGGGTGACCGCAGCTGGTGGTCTCCAGAGGGGTACATACTACGGTACGGGCTCCTATGGCGCCCTGGTTGCGACGCAGTCATCTAGGGCCTCCCCGACAGCTGTGCATTTCACACACCCCTCGCAGTCGCAGCCCTCGCAGTCGTCGGCCAGAGTCCAGGAGGCCGTCCAGGAGGCCGTTGACCGTCAGATTGTGTCTCTCCGTGACGACTTGCTGCGAAGTATGGAGGACCAGTCCCGGTCCCAGCCGCAGGCGGACGATCCGATGCTCATCGCACGATTGGATATGCTCGACCGCAGCATGACGGAGCTACGAGAATTGACAAATGATATTAGAGCCTCCAATGATCGCAACATCATGGAGCTGCAGGCGTCACACCTATCGATGGGCGAGAAGCTGACGAGGATGCATGCGTCACAGCTATCGATGGGCGAGAACCTGACGAGGATGCAGGATTCAATGGGTGATAGCAGTACGAGGCTGTTATCTACCCTGGATTCTTACAACCAGCGACTCGCATACTTGGAGCGGGCACGGCCTCCACCGACGTCACTGCCTTCTCCATCGACATCGGTGTCGATTCCACGGGACGAGTATGAGGAGTTGTTATCCTTCAAGCGCGCCGCTGGTCAGCCTCCTGCAGATCCGTAGTAGTATAGTTATTTTTATTATTATTTATGAATTATTGATACTTCAACAATAGACATGATGTATGATGCTTCTTGTGGTCTTTAATTTTTTAGTTAATTTAATTGGATTATATAGTTATCCATATTTAATTGGATTGATACTTCTTGTGGTCTTTAATTTAATTGGATTATATAGTTAACTAGATTGAATCATGTTGGTGTGTATGATGAAGATGATGTAAAACTGCAGGGAATCACCAATGTTTGCTTCTGCACATTATTTTTTTTATTTTTTTTTAAAAATTAGCGACGTTATTAGCGACGTTTAGCGACGTTAATTTACGTCGCTAATTACGTCGCTACTTAGCGACGCTGTAAAACATCGCTAAGGACGTCGCTAATGGCGTCGCTAATTACGTCGCTAAACGTCGCCAATTGCTGACATGGCAGTATAGCCAGGTCATTAAAGACGTCGGTGTAACGTCGCGATAGATGTCGCTAATCAGCGACGTTTAGCGACTTTTTTAAACGTCGCTTTTTAGTGACTTGGCGTCGCAAAACGTCGCTAAATTTAGCGACACATTAAAGTCGCTAAAAAACGTCGGCATAGCGACGTTTAGCGACGTTTTTTGTTTTAGCGACTTGGTATTTTCCGACTGCTTTGAAACGTCGCTAATTACGTCGCTAAACCTAATTAGCGACGATTTTTGGTTATTTAGCGACGTTTTTAGACGTCGCTAATTTGACTTTTTCTGGTAGTGTATGTTTGGCCTTGTACATTGTGATAGATACATTAATGCCATAATGGCACTAAGGTACGGTACTTCGGGTCCTAATATCATTTCATTGTCGTCCTTAGGACGATATGGATCTTTATTGATATCTAAAGATCGAACAACCATTGGACTGCTAAGGGGATGAGCTTTATCCATATTGAAAGATTTCAATATTTTTTTTGTGTATTTGGATTGATGCACTAAAATGGCATTAGTGCAATGCTCAATTTGTAATCCGAGATAATATTTCGTGTCTCTAAGATCTTTCATCTCGAACTCCTTTTTCAGATAGTTTGCAGTCTCATTGATTTTATGTCTTGTCTCAATCAAGTTTATGTCATCGACATATACTACAACTATAGCGAAATTCTCTTTAGATTTTTTTATGAAGACACATGGGCATATAGGATTATTCTCATATTCCTCGCTTTTCATATATTCACTAAGACAGTTGTACCACATCCTTCCGGATTGTTTTAAACTATGCAATGTGCATCTTAGCTTTATGGAATGCATGTTCTTAGCTTTTGAGCTGGATAGGTTAAATCCATCTGAAATTTTAATATAGATATCGCTATCTAAATCACTATATAGATAGGCTGTTACAACATCTATAAGTCTCATATCCTGTTTTTTCTCAACTGTCAGACTTATCAAATAACGAAACGTTGTTGCATCCATTACGGGAGAATACGTCTCTTCATAATCAATCCCGGTTCTCTGAGAAAACCCGTGTGCCACTAATCGTGCCTTAAATCGAGCGATTTTATTCTTTTTATTTCGCTTTCTTACAAACACCCACTTGTAACCTACCGGTCTGACGTCTTTTGGTGTTTGTACTATAGGTCTGAACACTCCACGTTTATTAAGGAAATACAATTCTGCTTGAATAACATCCTTCCATTTTGGCCAATATTTTATTTGTCGACATTCATCGATGCTACGTGGTTCAGTGTCATCAATTCCCTTAGATATTTCAGTAGCTACTGAGAATGAGAATATCTCATCTATTGTTATATCTTTGCGATCCTATACCTCGCTTGTATATGTATAAAACATAGAGATCACTTTGCTTTCAGGTACCTGAGCCTCCTCTTGGACTTGTGTTTTTCTAAGACAATAACCTCTTCTGGGTTTTCAGAGAGTATGGATCTGTCATTCATAACCTCTTCTTGAGCGTTATGTGTAACCTCCTTAAGAGCGTTACTTGGGCTTTTTCTCTTTCTAGGGACTAAGTCCTTCGAACCTATAGGTCTACCACGCTTCTGGCGTACATTAGATTTATTAGCCACTCTGCTATTTTTTCCTACGGGGATATCAATTCGAGCTGGCACATTTGCAGCGGACACATGTAATTTAATCACTTTAGCTGCATCAGTAAATGCATCTGGCATTTGATTTGAAATCTCATGTAGATGCAATATCCCTCGTATCTCAGTTTCACATTGATTAGTACGATGATCTAGATGAGATAGAGTGGGATTATCCCACGATAATTTATGTCGTTTATTTGTGGCGAATGGTTCTGTAAGAACATTCTTTTCTTTCTTATCTCCCCCTAACGGCGGAAATTTAGTCTTATCAAAATAGTAGTCTGTGAATCTAGTAGTAAAAATATCACCAGTTAAAGGTTTAAAATATCTAATGATTGAAGGCAAATCAAAACCAATATAAATTCCTAAACGGCGCTGAGGTCCCATTTTAGTGCGCCGAGGAGGGAGAATAGGAACATAGACAACACAACCAAATTTACGCAAATGATGGATGTTAGGTTGATGGCATGTCACAAGTTGTGATGGTGAAAATTCATGATATGCGATTCGCCTAACAATAATTAATTTAGCAGCATGTAATATGGCATGTCCCCAAGCTAAAACGGGTAAGTTTGATTGCATGAGTAAAGGCCTTGTTATGTGCTGAAAATGCTTAATCAAGGACTTTGTTAAACCATTTTGGGTATGAACATGAGGGACATAATATTCAACTTATATTCTTACGGAAGCACAATAATCATCAAAAGTACGGGAAGTGAACTCAGCTGCATTATTAAGTCGAATTATTCTAACATATTGGTCAGAAAAATGAGTCTTAAGCTTAATTAACTGAGAAAGTAGCTTGGAGAAGGCAAAATTTCTAGATGAGAGTAAGGAAACATTTGACCATCGACTAGAAGCATCTATTAGAACCATAAAATACATGAAAGGTTCGCTAGCAGGATCAATTGGTCCACAAATATTACCTTGTATTCTTTGAAGGAATGGTGGTGATTCAGAAGCTATTTTGAGAAGTGAAGGTATTGTAATGAGTTCACCCCGTGAACAAGCTACACACAAATATTCAGTAGTAAATGAGAGACTTTGGTATGATAAATTATGCCCATTGGCATTGTTGATGAACTTTCTCAACATAGTCGATCCTGGATGACCCAATCTGTCATGCCAAAGGATTAGATTCCTTGGATCCTTTAGCCTTTTGCTAGTGATGGGGTGAGATTCTACTACCTTCAGAGTAGTTTGAATAGCCCCGAGGAGATTAACTTACACTTTTCTAATGTGAGCTTATTGCTTCCATCATTAGAGGTGATACAAAGATACTCTTTGATATCATCATTCATAGTTTCAACATGAAATCCATTCATTCAAATATCTCTAAAGCTGAGTAGATTTCTATTAGATAAATTAGAGAATAATGCATTTCGAATGACTAAGTGTGTTCCATTTGGCAACACAATACCGACCTTACCATAACCTTCTATAATCTGCACGGGTCCAACAATGGTGGTCACCTTGGCAGTAATTGAGGCATATGTTGTGAATTTTTTTCTAGTTTTCAATATAGTGTGAGTTGTTGCACTATCTATCAAGCATATGACATCATCATTGTCCATACCTTTCAAAAATAAAAATTAATAATATATTAATATGCTACTAAATTGTTAAACTTGGCATATTGTCAATTATTACAAATTGATCTAAATCTAAATGAAACTGCTTCAAAGAAAGTAAACTACCTAGACTATTGATCATATAATAACCAATTTATTCAAAGTAAAAAGTAAATAAATTTAGATAAGCATACAATAACTATTCATTGACTTCGCCTATCATGGCGTTGAACTGGTCTTCCGAAATTGCGTTTTCATCCTTATCTTGGAAGAAATCATTAAAATCAATTTGTGTTGTACCCTCCATGAGATTAGTCTCCACACCATTTGAGGCTTCATACTTGTCCACTTTTTTTTTGTGAGGTTCAATAGTTTCGCATCCAATAACCAGCTCTTCCACAACATTTGTAAATATCAGTTGGAGCAGCTGGATTGGGAATTTGAGCATGGTTTCTTCGAGGATTAAATCCCTTATTTTTGAACTGTGTATCGTTCCTTGGACCTGGATTGTAGCCATTTCTTTGGCTTCCACGGCATCCATGCCCTCTACCTCTGTAATTTTCTCGACCCCTAGTATTGGTCATATTTTTTCGAGCACTAGTCGTATTCACTTCAGCTGGAATTGGTGCAGACCCAGTTGGTCTACTAGTATAATTTTTGATTAATAACTCATTATTTTTCTCGGCTACGAGTAAGACAGCAATGAGTTCAAAATACTTCTTAAAATTTCTTTCCCTATACGTCTGTTGTAGGGTCATATTAGTCGTATGAAATGTGGTGAATGTTTTCTTTAGCATGGAATATTTTGTCACTTTTTTACCACAACTTCAATTGTGAAGTAATCCTGAACATAGCTGAATTATAGGCTGCAACTGTCTTATAATCTTGGAAACGTAGATTGAGCCATTCATGGAGTGCACCTGGTAGTATGACCATTTTTTGGTGATCATATCTCTCAGCTAGAATATTCCATAGCACCAAGGGGTCTTTGATTATTAAGTACCCAGTCTTGAGATCATCATGAATATGATGTCTTAGGAAAATTAAAACCTTCGCTTTTTTGTGTGTAGATATTGTCTTATCAGCCACGATTATGTCACCTAAGCTTTTGGCTTGAAGTTACAATTCATCATCCAATCTCTAGTTGAGAAAGTTCTGGCCTTCTAAGTTTTGAGACTTGAAATCATGCTTTGTGAGGCTCGACATATTGCTGTATAAGATCAATAATAACAAGTTAACATAAGAACTTGGTAAATCACCAAACAATTCATGTTCATGATGTATGCATCAAACAATGATTTTTCAGAAGTCTATTTATACCAAACACTAGATGTTCATGGTATCCTTCGAACAATGATGTTTCAGAAGTCGTAGGTAAATACCAAACACTAGATGTTCATGGTATGCTTCGAACAATGATTATGTTCAAGAAGTCTTTCAAAAATACCACATATGATATGGTTTGAATAATGATGTTCTAGAAGTCTTATATATATAGACCAAACAATTTATGCTCATGGTCATCAGATCTCTAATGGTTTTGATCTGAATGTATTAACATATATACAAGAAATAAAGAAATAAAGAATAACTCCAGCGTTCTCTCCGAGAGATCTATATGCGATTAATATCGGAGTATTATCAGAGTTAACTAAAATAAGTGAGATGAATGGATAAAATTTATTCTTTTTGTCCTAGCGGTATGTCAAGAGATGTATAAACATCAACATCAGGCTGCGCCTAAGGTATGCATATGCAGAAAAAAATAAACATAAATAACCATACATATTACCGAAGTGGAGAATTCGCAAATAACAATTTCACTGAGATGCTCTCGCTTATTTTCTCTTGCTAGAGTTTCGTGCTGATAACGTGTTAGAATAAAGGTAGAAGAAGGAAGAAAAAAATAGAAAAGAAGATCTCTTATTCGTGTAATCACATAGTAGGAGGCAAATGTCTTATTTATACAACCCAATAAAAGTGTAATACTAATTTCTAATCAATGTGGGACTAAAATACAAAGTAAAAATCCATCCCTTTAGTAATCCACGTTTTATATATATATATAAACACATTTTGAGATGTAATTCACTTGTCATATAATGGCTGTATCAAAACTTTGATACAATATCAAAAATTTTCTCCAAAACTACCACGACGACGACGACGACCTTATGGAATCTCTAGAAAGCTACGCAGATTTTTGCTTCAATAATACTATTCCTAAAGTTATCTCCACTGTATTGTCAACTTTCACTTTGGTACAGACATGGGCAAGGACAAAGATGCTAATGAATTAGGAATATAGGGATTCTATCTTTTCTAAGAGGGTTATCTACACTAACATTTTCTATATTATATATTTATTATATGGACTTTTTTTATTTTAAAAATAATTACACGGAGTTCTCCTATGCTTTATATTTTAAGGACGGTTAGTGTAATAACCTTTAAATAAAACATAAATATAAAAGAGATCCGTGTAATAAACACAGAAAATGGTAGAATAATTATTTTTAAAATAAGAAAGATTCGTGTAATAAACATAAAACATATGAAAGGTTCCTATAAATAATGGAGGAGACATTCTATTGTACATGAGCATTCCTAATATTTTTGTAGTTTATTATATTCATGAGAGTTATTTTGAGATGTTTTTGTAATGTGTACGATTGAGACAATGAGACATTGTCGTTGATATGTTTAGTCATTCTCGTTTTAATAGGACACAGGACATTTGCTACCTTCTAGTTAAAAAATTATAATATAATAGTCAAATATTTTCGTTTATGAGCATGTACAATCAGTACGATTGCACACGAACTCAAAATATTAAAAGATTTCAAATCTTTTAACCTCCGTAAACATTACTAATGTGAATTTTTTATTTTTAGATTTAGTTCTTCCTATATTTTAGAAACTGCAATAACATGATCTTTATAATCCCAGAAAAAATATTCTATTTTTTTAGAGTGTTAAAAAGGCTATATTTTTGTATTTGTACACGTGGAAACAGTGCTGCATACAATATATTACATTCCATATACCTAAGGCATCATGCTTATAAAATTTAAATTCTAATAAGATAGGTAATCAGGGCATATATATATATATATATATATATATATATATATATATAAATCAATAGCTCCTATCACTTTGGTTGTTGGAGGAGAATGGAACCTCTCGACGTCTTGTTTGTTAAACAAAATTTTGACCCAGACATAGTAGTGTTTGTTGGACTGATGTGATTTTTTTTGTTTACAATCTGATCTATCTTTAAAGACTGCACCTGAAGTACCACCAGGTATACATGGACTAACAATCTACATATTTTCTATGATGTTAGGTCTTCTTTGCTTTTCCACCAGCTGAAGCTATATTAACTACAAATCAATTTAGAGAAAGAAAGATGGCAAATTTTTTTTACTAGTTTTTTCTTTTGACTTTCCGGCATAACGCACGGGACCCGACGTAACGTTCGGAACTTTTCTGCACGCCGTATTACATATCTTTGGATCCAATGCCCCCCAACTCCCACCATTTATAAATGGAAGGAATAATACGTTCCCGTGGTTCGATCCACTGACCTTCTGCCACCCAGCCATGATCTTATACCTCTCCTCGGTAACCACAAGAGTCACTCGAGTTCGATTTTTATTAGTATTGTTACTTCATCAATTCCCCTCGGTAACCACAAGAGACACAGAGAAGACATGATGTTCTGTAATTCTGTTTTATATTTGTATCACTTCTCTATTTTATGTGGGTTCTCTCTTTTTTTAATACCTGTTCGAGTCCAAATCCTACCCCCCACCCACCCACCCACCCATCCCGCCCTCTCCTCCTGCCACGTGTCAAGCAGTAGCACACTGTATCAGTGTATCCTACTCTGGCTCTTGTCCATAACCTTTTGCCTGGTGTAATAATATTTCAAGGGCCGGTACAAAATATTTCACTTTACCTGATATATTTGAGAGAGAGAGAGAGAGAGAGAGAGAGAGAGGGGTCGGGAGTGATATAAATGCAATATGGATTAAAAGAGATCCGCTTCCTGAGCATTGAAACACGGAGGAGGGGTCCATTCCCCTTTTTTTTTCATGAGAAAGAGCAACAGAGAAGAAGAAGAATTTCCCTACATTGAAATGTGGTGATTCTCTGTTTCTCCTTCTTCCCTTCCCTACCTCTTTTTCCTCTGGGTTCTTCTTAGCATTGACAAATGCAATGGAGGAGCTCAGAGAAACCGGCTATGGCGCCGGTTCCGCGACCAGCCGCTACTCCCTGTGGAGGATCAGAAGGCTCGGCCAGTTCAAGCTCAAGCTCAAAGGCTACCAACATCTGTAATGTCTCCCCCCGCCCATCACCACCTCACTATCATCACTTTTTTTTCCCGTATGAATCATGAACATCCATGTTACAGATGCTTTTGTAGAGGATTTTCAAACTAGCGGACTTGGAATCTTTTATTAAACAAAATAGCGCAGTTAAAAATTTAGTAAAAAAAAAAAAAATTTCAATTCCGGACAGAACCAATCATGTGTTTTTCTTTTTCTTTCTTAAGTAACCGGACTTTGAATAAGGCTGATGATAAATGCACTACAGAATACACTCATGTTGGTACAATTTTTTTTTTCTAAATTTTTTACTTAAAATTTTATTCGGGACTAGCCCAAAATTTTATTTAGACTGTATGTTGGACTGTCAAAATTTTGACAGTCCATTGAATTTCAAACATTATTTAGGACTGTCAAAATTTTGACAGTCCAAACTATTGGAAGGTCTGTCAAAATTTTGACAGTCATAAATAAATTTTTGGACTAGTCCTGAGTAAAGTTTTAAGTGAAAAATTTAGAAAAAAAATTTGGGGCAACCTGAGTCATCTTTGCCGTGCCTTTATCAAGAACCTTGAATAACCGTTGGTAATTGGATACTTTCTTAGAGCATCATCATCATTAGTAGTTGGGACTCTCCAATGCAATTTGGGACCCAAAATTTCAAAAAGAAAAGAAAAGAAAGGTAAATGTAGAATGTGTTGGGTTTGTATGAGAATAGTAAAAAATGATAAAGTGAGCTTCGATCCAAAAAATTGTGTGGTCAAAAATTGTTGTGGAAAAGGTAATGTAAAATCTAGAAAGTTGGACTTCAAATTGAGACTTACTATTCTACAAAATAAATTCTTACAATTTAGAATCTAGAAATTGTGAGACCCAATTCTTAGCACCTATGGGTGGGATGTGACCGAAAATCTAGAAATTGAAACTAGGAATGAGACTTACTATTCTACAAAATGAGCTCTTACATTTTGAATCTAGAATCTAGAATGTGGGATGAACCTTACTAATGATGCTATTACAGATGACTTCAACTGGACATATGCCAATTGAACCTAACAAATAGAAAATAAATTTATTTTTTATTTATTTTTTGACATCTAGAATTTTTTTAAAATTAATATGTTTTAATTGTGAAAAAATCAATAATATTGATTTTATTAATGGATAAACTCAAAAGCCATACAACTATGAATATTTATAGAGGGAGAACGGATCCATATCCGTATAGGAAAATGAATATGTATATGCATAGGAAAACGAATTTATATCCGTATAGAAAATACATAAAGATAGACTTGAACCTAATTCTAAATCTAATCATATCTTAACACCCTCTCTTCAAACTATGGGTCAAAAAATATGAGTTTGTCCAATAGAAACAGAAACCGCGGTGTATGGTTTCTCAGCTGATCAACAGAGATTACATGTGGTAGAGTGTCTGCCAAAAAAGCTCACAGACGAAATGACAATCAATTTCAATGTGCTTTGTTCGTTCATGAAAAATTGAATTATTTGCAATCTGTATAGCATTCTTGTTATCATAATGAATCGACGTAGGTCATGTAGAAACAATGCCCATATCAGAGTGTAGTCTCCGTATATAAATGATCTTCCTGGTGGTGACATTCATAACATTGTACTCTACCTCAGTAAAAGAATATGCGATAATGACTTGTTTCTTTCTTCTCTACGAAATCAAGGAATCACCAAAGAACAAACAAAATCCTATATTACATTGTCTGGTGGTTAGATCTCATGTCCAATCTGTATCAGAAAATGCTCGAAGCTACAAAGTAGATATAGAAGACATAAATAACGAGTGCTTAATGGAGCCCTGAAGATATCGGATAATCCGGAAGTAAGGCACTATAGTGAGATGATCGAGACGCAAAAACGAACTGGCTAACAATACTAACTGTATGAGAAATATCTGACATGGTCAAAAATAGATACACAAGTTGACCCACTAGCTGTCTGTAGCAAGTAGGATCTATGAGAAGCTCACATTCTGCAGAGCAAAATTATACATGAAGATCCAAAGGAGTATCAACTGTTCGACTATCCGATAGACTTGCAGATGAAATAATCTTTGAAGTATATTTTTGTTGAGAAACAAGTATCCCTTCGAAGCATAGGATATCACCTTTGCCTTCTGAACGAGCACGCTTTCCAGACTAAGTTTCAAGACATCTTGTAAATCTGAGGCAAATCTGTCCCTTCCAGTATTTGCAAGGATTTGATCTGAACGAGCCGCTGCTTTAACTTCACGAGCTAGTTTCACAGTCGTCAATTCATATGAATGCTATTTCCTTCCAGGGCACGATGAGTCAGAGGCGATGCCATCGATAAAAATCTACGACTCTGAATCTCATCAGTTGACTAGGCTACTTCCACCATCGCTTCGGTCTTCCGACTGCATCTTCAGCTGAAGGCTATCCCAAGGATCTCTCAAATCCAATACTCAGTCAATAAGCCAAATCTCATTGCTCACATCTGCCCTCGACGCATTCCCAAATACGCTGCCTCAAGGGTCGTTCTATGGGTCTACCATATTCATCTCCGATCTGGCGGACAAGTCGCTAGGGTCAGCTGTCCCGAAGCTACGCTCGATAATTGTAATCATCACGATGGACAGTTACTATGAACCATGCTATATCTCATCTGCAAATCCGAATCAAAATCCAACCATTACATCCGAGCAAACTTCCGAATCTGAGCATTTCATGCACTACCTCTGATGATCTGTCAACCAATGTCGCTTAACCACCTAGAGTCTTGCTATCTATCCGAGCTACAGTTCGAGAACTGCGCTCGTTGAAACCGTCTTCCATCAATCCGTCGTTCTGCCCTGAATCCATCAAATTTTGAATTGCATGTTCGACTCCTCGTATTACCACTTGCAATGATTTTCGAAACTCAAGACTTGCTCAAATTCTTATCCGTTTGCCGCGTTCCACAATGCACGTACAACTTACTCGAGCAGCACAGTGATTTGTTCCGACGTTGCTCCCACATATAGCTATCTTCAAATGTCTGCCCGCCATAATTCTTGCCTTTAGTTGTTGCCTCAATCCATTCACGTCTTCTGGAGAATCCGTTTACCATCGTTGCACCATCTTGCTCAAAATTCCACTTCCGCTAAACCTGAGTCAACTTCTCGAGCAGCAATATCCAAAATCCTTCAAGTTTGTGTGAATCCATCGCATTGTCCCTCCAAGCCAAGATCGTGTTTCATTACTCAACCAACAGCTCAAATATGTTGCCCAAAATCGTAGTCCGTGCTCGCTATCATTCGATTCACCCATCGCTCGTTCAAGCGTATCCCAACTGTTCGTTCCACATGCTCAACTCAATATTCGCTTGCTCCATTTTTCATTCTTCCCAACTCAACCGACGTGCAACAACCAACTTATATTTCCGTTATCCGAGTCCGTTCAGGCAATTCCCATTGATGTCCAACCAAAATATTTTTAATGCCTTGCTCAATATGTAGTATCCTATATACCACTCCGAATTAAGTCGCTACTCGCATTATGATTCCTTTGCACTGATCCAAGATTCGTGCTAGCCATCCCTTATGCGAGATCCTGCCATTCCCAACTTCAGTCTGACACAAAAATCCAACCAACAAGCGAACTATCTTACTCTTTCCATCAATCTCACTAGGCAACTTATGCTATATTCCATTCTCAATGCTTCTAGGTATTCTCAAACCGTCTGATACTTTCGCAACACGAGCAATCATGCAACGATTGTCTTCCAAGTAGTCCAACCCAATACCCAACTGTTCTTCATATTTGTTGTACGAGCAACTCGTGCAACACTGTCCTGATATTCCTAAGCCAAACTCAAACCTGCTCAGCCGATGTGCCACAGCCAAAATTTCAACTTCTATCCAACACAGTCGCTATACGAGCAACTCGTGCAACGATTCATTCTCATCGAATGCTTCTACTCACAACATGCCGCATAACCAAATCTCGTAGGCCAACCAACTGATCCACTGATACAATCAGAAACTTCCTGAACGACAAGCCAAGCCAACCCAACCCAACAAAAGCTCTCAACTTGTTGCACAAATGCAACAATGCCACCCAACTTGCTGCACGAATGCAACAACGCCACCCAACTTGCTGCACGAATGCAACAACGCCTAACGAGGCTAAGCGATCCTACGAAAACCAACCAAGGCAACGCAACCAAGAAAAACATGCAGCCACAACCAGCAATAAAATAGACTTATTGCATGAAACATCCAATGCGGCACTGAGTAGAGTCAAAAGCTAGACGACACACGGAAGCTATTTAGAGTTTGTGATGAAGCGAAGGACCAAGTACGAAGAAATGAACCAGGCACTCTGATACCAATTTGTCACGCCCCAATCTCCCGCAAGCTCGATAGTCCCCGCTGAACGTGAATCACCACGTTTACAGCTCTCCCGCAGGACAATCGTTCTCATCGGGACGTGATGCCGTACGAGCCTGGAGTTGCGCTCGTACAAGGCGATGTTGTCAAACACCAAATATTATCATTGAAACAATCAAGTTGCAGCGGAAGTCAAGTATTGTGTACCAAGCACACAATCAGAGTAAAATACAACGAAGCTCACGATAGGGTCCAAATGAAATGCCCCGAAGGCAATGCCCCGAAGGCGATGCCACGAAGACGATGAAATACTCTTGCTCTTTTCTCTAGCCCACAAAGGTACTTACAGTTCATACATCATGCCTCGTATATCCAAGCAGCGCTACTACGCCTGCGTACCTGAAATATTGTCCACAAATGTGGGTCAGTACACAACCGTACTGGTGAGCGGGGTAACCCACTCGCCTAAGCTGACACTATGTAAAATAGTGAATGCAAACAGTTAAATGGTGATCTTTCTAGTTGAATCCTAGATTCGTTTCATGGCATATGGATGACATGTTAAGGAAAGCTGTAAAGCAGTTTAAGCATGCAAGCATTCAACTCAAACCAATCGACAAGCAAATATATAAGCAACCCGAAGTATTCTAGCATGCAAACCGTCCTGCTCAAGTCCAAGCAACACGATAACATATCGAACCATTCCCAAGCCTCAATATCCTTCCTCAACCAACTTGATACAATCCAATCCCAAAGTGTACACTCTTGCCGAGGCAAGGTGGCCGCGCCTACGCGAAGCACAAACCAACCAAAGTAAAGCAAACCAACTCTTATCTATATGAAGTCACTGGCCAAGCCATAAAGGACGTTTGATCGGACTGATCAAATGCGGTTCTATTCGAAATAGCGCTAAGTAGCTAACCCACCTGGATCGCATCCAACAGCTGGCACCGCGCCCAAGACGCGTTACCCAATTGTCTCCTCCATGGCCGAATGGTCCCGGTGCCCCGGAGCCTTCTCGTTCGAGGAGACCAAACCCTGTGCAATACAGGTTGTCCGTGACATGCAGACACCAAGTAGGTATGACGAGAGGATCGAACATTCTCGCCCCACCAATCGATCCTAGACTCGTTCAACCAAATATCCAACCGAAAAATCCAACCAAAGAATCCATAACCATTCTTCCAACATATTGCCCAAGGCACCAAATCCCAAGTATTTTCATAGGCACAATGCCTCTTCTCAATACAGTGTTCCCAATGGTTCAACACCCTTCTGAAACTATCCCATGGCACAATGCCCCAAAAGAGGCACAATGCCCGTGCTGATGCAGTTGTTCAGTTTCGAACCACAACTGCTCGCTTTGCAAGACAAAACGAACAAGTGATACTCGTGCACGGATACACGCTCGCTCGCCCGAATTCCCGATATTTCCAACGCCTCAAGGTATCATTCCAACTGTCCAAGTATAATCCCAAGTATTTCAACCAACTGCCACAAATGCAATAATCCAACTCTAGCTCCAATTATCCAACGCGTAAATCATATCAAGCCACAATCCTACCAAGCCAACGACATACACTCTATGCATGCCTCAGTGTAGTGAATCCCAATGTTTCAGCCCAAGTGTTCAAGCCTTTTACGTGTTTTCCATATTATTAGGCATGAAGGAGTAGAGGAGAAGGAAAAGAGCCCACTCATAATGTTTGATCCCATTAAGCATCCTGTCCTACCGATACGGCCAATCCCTTGAACCCGTGGTCCGATGCAAGCGCGATCTACTCAACTGGTATGACCGTGCGAGCAGGCCGTGCTCTACAAATCATCCGACCGATCGGACTAAGGAAGATGGCATTATCATTCCAACCCAGCTATCTCAGTACTGCTCTAAACGAACACCTGATTTCCATCGAACCCGCTAGCCATCTGCACATGAAACAACTCAATCAATACTTCATCCCAAAATCCAACAAATCAAATAGAACCAGCATTTATTTCATTCAATCCGACTCAGCGTAACGCACCGTGCAGTTGCGGACGTTACATAATATACCACTTAGAATCAGGTTCGTCCACGAACCGTGCTGGTACTCATTCCTATCACATGCCGCTTGTCCAATTCCATAGATCTGCTCTATGCTACTCACATATTCACGATCCTGACTCAGCATCTTGCTCTGCTGAACGCTCGTACAAATTTTCGAATTCCCACATCCTCCTTGTAGCTCAATACAAATTCCTCGTATCGCTTAGTTTTGGATCGTACACATATTTAAGGCATCCCTAAAATACATGCATTTCAGCCGAGCTTTGCGATAGCAAATTTGAACAAGTTACAAGGGTATCTTTATGTTTGAGGCATCCATTTGCTTTACTCCTAATTGAACCAATCCAGATTTCTATTCCAACATGTTCGCTTGAGCACTATTCTCAATTATGATGATTTTCCACCGACTCAATCAGTTCGTGTTCCAACTCAATTCATCTAACTATTTCTGAAATCCGCACTAGCAACATCTCCAAATATATCTCATGTACTGAACGATCAACTCAACTGATACTACCCCAGCTAGGCGACTTACACAAATATCAACTTTGCTTAGATCAGCTCAACCAAACATCTTTTCCATCAAATCTCAATACCTTGCTGGGTGAACATCTATATTGAGGTTCGTGTGATCCACGAAGATCTCGCCGCCACGCCAAAGGGATAGTGTCGCCACGATTTCAACGTGGACACACTCGCCATAATTCATAGGTTGCGCATGGAATAGTTCTTCGTGCTGCTTCCACTACCTCGAAGCATAGGATATCACCTTTGCCTTCTGAACGAGCACGCTTCCCAGACTAAGTTTCGAGACATCTTGTAAATCTGAGGCAAATCTGTCCCTTCCAGTATTCGCAAGGATTTGATCTGAACGAGCCGCTGCTTTAACTTCATGAGCTAGTTTCACAGTCGTCAATTCATATGAATGCTATTTCCTTCCAGGGCACGATGAGTCAGAGGCGATGCCATCGATAAAAATCTGCGACTCTGAATCTCATCATTTGACTAGGCTACTTCCACCATCGCTTCAGTCTTCCGGCTGCATCTTCAACTGAAGGCTATCCCAAGGATCTCTCAAATCTAACACTCAGTCAATAAGCCAAATCTCATTGCTCACATCTGCCCTCGACGCATTTCCAAATACGCTGCCTCAAGGGTCGTTCTATGGGTCTACCATATTCATCTCCGATCTGGCGGACAAGTCGCTAGGGTCAGCTGTCCCGAAGCTACGCTCGATAATTATAATCATCACGATGGACAGTTACTATGAACCATGCTATATCTCATCTGCAAATCCGAATCAAAATCCAACCATTACATCCGAGCGAACTTTCGAATCTGAGCATTTCATGCACTACCTCTGATGATCTGTCAACCAATGCCGCTTAACCACCTAGAGTCTTGCTATCTATCCGAGCCATAGTTCGAGAACTGCGCTCGTTGAAACCGTCTTCCATCAATCCGTCGTTCTGCCCTGAATCCATCAAATTTCCGAATTGCACGTTCGACTCCTCGCATTACCACTTGCAATAATTTTTGAAACTCAAGACTTGCTCAAATTCTTATCCGTTTGCCGCGTTCCATAATGTACGCATAACTTACTCGAGCAGCACAGTGATTTGTTCCGACGTTGCTCCCACATATAGCTATCTTCAAATATCTGCCCGCCACAATTCTTGCCATTAGTTGTTGCCTCAATCCGTTCACGTCTTCCGGAGAATCCATTTACCATCGTTGCACCATCTTGTCCAAAATTCTACTTTCGCTAAACCTGAGTCGACTTCTCGAACAGCAATATCCAAAATCCTTCAAGTTTGTGTGAATCCATCGCATTGTCCCTCCAAGCCAAGATCGTGTTTCATTACTCAACCAACAGCTCAAATGTGTTGCCCAAAATCGCAGTTCGTGCTCGCTATTATTCGATTCACCCATCGCTCGTTCAAGCGTATCCCAACTGTTCATTCCACATGCTCAACTCAAAATTCGCTTGCTCTATTTTTCATTCTTCCCAACTCAACCGACGTGCAACAACCAACTTATATTTCCGTTACCCGAGTCCGTTCAGACAATTCCCATTGATGTCCAACTAAAATATTTTTAATGCCTTGCTCAATATGTGTTATCCCATATACCACTCCGAATTAAGTCCCTACTCCCATTACGATTCCTTTGCACTAATCCAAGATCCGTGCTAGCCATCCCTTATGCGAGATCCTGCCATTCCCAACTTCAGTCTGAAATATCCAATGCGGCACTGAGTAGAGTCAAGAGCTAGACGACACACAAAGCTATTTTGAGTTTGTGATGAAGCGAAGGACCAAGTCCGAAGAAATGAACCAGGCGCTCTGATACCAATTTGTCACGCCCCAATCTCCCGCAAGCTCGATAGTCCCCGCTGAACGTGAATCACCATGTTTACAGCTCCCCCGCAGGACAATCGTTCTCATCGGGATGTGATGCCGTACGAGCCTGGAGTTGCGCTCGTACAAGGCGATGTTGTCAAACACCAAATGTTATCATTGAAACAACCAAGTTGCAGCGGAAGTCAAGTATTGTGTACCAAGCACACAATCAGAGTAAAACGCAATGAAGCTCACGATAGGGTCTAAATGAAATATCCCGAAGGCAATGCCACGAAGGCGATGCTACGAAGACGATGAAATACTCTTGCTCTTTTCTCTAGCCCACAAAGGTACTTACAGTTCATACATCATGTCTCGTATATCCAAGCAGCGCCACTATGCCTGCGTACCTGAAATATTGCCCACAAATGTGGGTCAGTACACAACCGTACTGGTGAGCGGGGTAACCCACTCACCTAAGCCGACACTAAGTAAAATAGTAAATGCAAATAGTTAAATGGTGATCTTTCTAGTTGAATCCTAGATTCGTTTCATGGTATATGGATGACATGTTAAGGAAAGCTGTAAAGCAGTTTAAGCATGCAAGCATTCAACTCAAACCAATCGACAAGCAAATATATAAGCAACCCGAAGTATTCTAGCATGCAAACCGTCCTGCTCAAGTCCAAGCAACACGATAACATATCGAACCATTCCCAAGCCTCAATATCCTTCCTCAACCAACTTGATACAATCCAATCCTAAAGTGCACACTCTTGCCGAGACAAGGTGGCCGCGCCTACGCGAAGCACAAACCAACCAAAGTAAAGCAAACAAACTCTTATCTATATGAAGTCACTGGCCAAGCCATAAAGGACGTTTGATCGGACTGATCAAATGCGGTTCTATTCGAAACAGCGCTAAGTAGCTAACCCACCTGGATCGCATCCAACCGCTGGCACCGCTCCCAAGACGCGTTACCCAATTGTCTCCTCCATGGCCGAACGGTCCCGGTGCCCCGGAGCCTTCCCGTTCGAGGAGACCAAACCCTGTGCAATACAGGTTGTCCGTGACATGCAGACACCAAGTAGGTATGACGAGAGGATCGAACATTCTCCCCCCACCAAGCGATCCTAGACTCGTTCAACCAAATATCCAACCGAAACATCCAACCAAAGAATCCATAACCATTCTTCCAACATATTGCCCAAGGCACCAAATCCCAAGTATTTCCATAGGCACAATGCCTCTTCTCAACACAGTATTCCCAATGGTGCAACATCCTTCTCAAACTATCCCATGGCACAATGCCCCAAAAGAGGCACAATGCCCGCGCCGATGCAGTTGTTCGGTTTTGAACCACAACTGCTCGCTTTACAAGACAAAGCGACCAAGTGATACTCGTGCACGGATACACGTTCGCTCGCCCGAATTTCCGATATTTCTAATGCCTCAAGGTATCATTCCAACTGTCCAAGTATAATCCCAAGTATTTCAACCAACTGCCTCAAATGCAATAATCCAACTCTAGCTCCAACTATCCAACGTGTAAATCATATCAAGCCACAATCCTACCAAGCCAACGACGTACACTCTATGCACGCCTCAGTATAGTGAATCCCAATGTTTCAGCCCAAGTGTTCAAGCTTTTTACGTGTTTTCCATATTATTAGGCATGAAGGAGTAGAGGAGAAGGGAAAGAGCCCACTCACAATGTTTGATCCCGTTAAGCATCCTGTCCTGCCGATACGGCCAATCCCTTGAACCCGTGGTCCGATGCAAGCGCGATCTACTCAACTGATATGACCGTGCGAGCAGGCCATGCTCTACAAATCATCCGACCGATCGGACTAAGGAAGATGGCATTATCATTCCAACCCAGCTATCTCAGTACTGCTCTGAACGAACAACTGATTTTTATCGAACCCGCTAGCCATCTGCACATGAAACAACTCAATCAATACTTTATCCCAAAATCTAACAAATCAAATGGAACCAGCATTTGTTTCATTCAATCCGACTCAGCGTAACGCACCGTGCGGTTGCGGGCGTTACAGGTTACAATATGGACAGCAGATTTTTTATCACACCATATATCTGCTACTTTAGATTATGCTTCTTCTCCCAGCTCTTGTAGTAGATGCTGCAGATATAATACTTCTGCCGTACCATGAGAAATGGCTCGATATTCTGCTTTTGAACTTGACGGTGCTATCACACTCTGCTTCTTGCTCTTCCACGATACCAAGTTTCTGCCAATAAATACCGAGTAGCCAGATATAGATCGTCTATCCGTCAAGCTTGTACCCCAGTTAGCATCGGTAAAGCATTCAACACGAATATGTCCTTGATTCTCTATCTGAATTTATTTTCCTAGATTCTGGACTAAATAGCGCATAATTCTGTGGATTGCCTGCCAGTGTGGAACTCGGGAAGAAGCAATAAATCTACTTGTGATATTTACAGCGAAGGAAATGTTCAGGCGAGTCATGACTGCCAAGTAGTTGAGTTTTTCAAACACTCAACGATAATGGTCAGGATTGGACATCAGGGCCCCCTCGTCTGGGAGTAACTTTTCCCCTGTATTCATGGGCAAGGTTGCTCCCTTGGCTTGCATTAGTCCTGCATCATTTAGTATGTCCAATATATACTTCTTTTAAGACACTACAATATCCCACTTGTCCCGTATGACTTCAATGCCCAAGAAGTAGTTCAGCGATCCCATATCCTTGATATGAAATTGCTCTCCCAAAAACTTTTTCAGTCCTATAATACCCTGGTTGTCGTCTCTCGTGATTACAATATCGTCAACATAGATACCAAATAGTATCCTTCCATTTGATGTTTGTCGGTAGAATACCAAATGATCCTTCTTTGATTGACACAAGCCAAATTAAGTAACAATATGTGTAAATCCACCAAACCACGCACGAGGTGATTGTTTGAGACCATAAAGTGCCTTCCGTAGATGACACACTTTACCCTCCCTTGCAACAAACTCGAAATGTTGCACCACATACACTTCTTCAATATTTTAGTGGAAAAATGCATTCTTGATATCCAGATAAAGTAATGGACAGTCATAGTGAACAACTGAGGCCAAGAGTATACGCAATGATGTCATCCTGGCAACTGGAGAGAAGGTCTCAAAATAATCCTTACCATAGGTCTAGGAATATCCTTTAGCCACCAGACGGGCCTTTAGGCGATCAAGAGTGCCTTCTGGTTTCACCTTGATTGTGAACACCTATTTGCAATCTACTGCCTATTTAATAGTAGGTAAATCTACTAAGTCCCAAGTATGGTTATTCCGAAGTGCTTTTATTTTCTCTTCCATAGCAGTACGCTAGCTTTGAGACCCTCCTGGACAGAATTAGAAATCTGAATCCTATCAATATTAGTTATCAAGGAATGAGAACAAGCGGAGGCAAATAAGTGGAGCTAGAGGAGGATGATAAGTCTGTGGCTACGGGCATTATCGGCGATGCTCGTTCGGGCGATGGCAGTGCTAACTGAACCGGTGTCTGCAGACCGTCGGACCGGGATACTGGCTCGGTAGGGGAGGACACCCTTACGGGGGACTATTGTGTTTGAATAAAAAATAACAAGAAATTCTCTTCTAGGTAAACTTGGGGCACTAGACCTGTAGTTTATGGAAGTGGAGGAAACTCGATTTCAACGAAGGTAACATCCCGAGAGAAAAAAAAACAATTTCACAATTTCTGATCTTTATGATACCCAAAAAAAAAATATTGGATTGCCTTAGGATCTAATTTAGAAAGGGTTTGTCGAGTATCCCGAACATAACCCAAGAAACCAAAAATTTTGAGAGGTAGGAAAAACAGCTCTCGTTCGGGATATAGTCGAGAAAAAGGACTAGCACCTTTGAAAACCGATGATGACATGCAATTAATAAGATAGCATGGTATAAGTACTGCATCCGACCAAAATCTTATAGGAGTGCGTGCTTGAAACATAAGAGCACGTGTTATTTTTAAGAGATGACGATTCTTGTGTTCAGTACACCATTTTGTTGTGGAGTATAAGGACATAAAGTTTGGTGATGATGCCATATCCAGACAGATGTGAATTGAACTCACGAGACATATACTCACGACCATTATCACTTCGAAGGATTTAATCGGAACACCAAATTATGTTTTGATTTCCACGTAAAAATTGTACAAAATTTTAAATAGTTCGGAGCAATTTTTTATCAGATAGACAAAAGTAACACGTGAGTAATTATTAACAAATGTAATAAAGTACTTGAAATCCATCATAGAGTCAACCATACATGACCCCCATATATCAGAATGTACCAACTCAAAAGGAGCAGATGCAAATTTATTTTGACTCACCGGATAGGAAATCCGATGTTGTTTAGCCAAACTACACGACTTACAATAAAAAGAAATAGGAATATCTAAACATAGGTATAAATTCTGGAGAGCTTGAATAGATGGATGGCCCAACATATAGTGTAGCTCGAAAGGATCGAGATTCACACCAGCACAAGTAATAGGGAAAGGTGAGTCAAACAAGTACAAGCTCCAGCCACATGTCCTCTACGACAGTCTGTCTAGTCTTTAGATCCTTAAAAATACAACTATCAGGAAAAAATGTTATCGAGCAATGCATCTCGTGAGTAATCTGACCAATAAAAAGTAAAGTGAACGGGTTATCAGGTGTATGTAATATGAAATTGAGTGATAGTTCAGAAGAAAGATGGATACTTCTACGTCCACGGATTGTTAGTGAACCACTATTGGCAACAGTAATATCGAAAACATGTCTCACCGATATATAATTTTGTACCATACCTGCATCGCCAGTCATGTGAGTCGATGCACTAGAGTCAATAACCCATTGCTTGGACCTCACTACACATGTCGCAGAGTACTCGGCTGTGGATCCAAATATGGATGCCTCACTACGGCATTGAGCTTGAAACTCAAGTAAATTTGTATATGACTCTGCAGTCATCTGGACAGATCGAACGCCATCATCAGAAGCGTTCGATGCCACATTGGCGGCAGGAGCTTTAGGACACTGCCATTGGAAATGGATATGCTGACCACAGTTGAAGCAAGTGCGTGATCTTCCTCCATCACAACCACCATTGTCTCGTCCTCCATCACGACCAGCATTCCGGCCACCACGTCGTCCACCACGACCACCACGAAATCAAGCTCGAGCAGCACCAAGTACAGATCGATTAGCACGAGCATCACCCAAAGTGCTCTCAACGACTTTCGTTGCCTGAAGAAAATGATAGTAAGCCTCCACGGAACATCAGATCCAACAATGATCTGAGAGCGAGCAGAGTTAGCATCATGACAGAGAGATGCCAGATATGCCATCATATGAAGCTGCTTACATTGAGCCTTTGCTTCATTGATATCTGTTATAAGGGGTAAGACACGATCGATTTCATCAGTCATAGCCCTAAAGGCCTGATAGTGGCCCTTATTATATTTGTCTCCCTGATTTGCTCGGTATACGTCAATGATCGAGTCGTAGATAGGGAAAAATTTGTATTTTCCATCAAACTTCGCCACCAAGACCTCCTATAATTCCTTCACGGAATCTGTATTCTGAACCATGTCTTCCCCCGATGGTTCTATTGAATTCATCAACTGTGTAAACAATCGACCATCATTTGTCTCTCATTGCTCAATATGGGATTAGTCTCTACTGGAGGATTGTTAGTCAGATGTTTGGACAACCGCATTCCCCGAAGTATGTTCTCGACCTTCTTTCGCCATGTCAAGTAGCCCCCTGGCCCGTCCAATCGTCGATAAAAAAGTCAAATCGAGGAAATTTTTATGCCAGTTCCTGTAGGTCCCGCCATTGCATTTTTGACACTAGTGTCTGTAGCACTGCTATCCGCATCAGTGCCTGTCATCCTTCAGTATTCCGAATTGGGCTGTCGGTTTGATCTTTCCAACTTGACAATCACATCAGCCCTGCTAATGAGCTAAAAATGTGGCAAGAACCGGCACACACATAGGAAGCAGAGATGGAATATGGATCTCACAAGTCAGGACAGAGAGGCAACACAAGTTACTCATTGTTAGATCCCGATGCGAAGATCAAGTAAGGAAAGAAACAATGTTTCACGCAAAATAATTCACTTGTCTGCAATTTGTTAAATTTTTGAAACCGACGAGAGTCAGAGCTTCCGGCAAATAAACTATTGTTTACCCTCTAAGGATCCCATTTTTTTTCAGATCCTATTTTTTCATATATCGAGAGTCAGAGCTTCCGGCAAACAAACTATTGTTTACCCTCTGAGAATCTCAACTCCTTTTTCTTTTTCTTTTCTTTTTTTTGTAGAGGAAAGACGGCTAGGGTTGGGGTAGATGGCGGCTGGATTAGGGTTAGGGTTTATGGACATGTCGGGGGGGAGCAGGGGGTGGCACGAGGCAGGGGTCGTAGGCAGAAGTGCAATAATAGTCACAGTCGCATGAGGTGGAGGCAGGGGGGCAGGGGGCGAAGGCAGTAGGAGCGGAGAAAAGTAGTATGAAGGGGCTAATATGGGGGGACTAGGGTTAGGGTTATGTGGAGAGAGATGGGTGGATGAGTGGCTCTGATACCACGTAGAGAGGAATGATTTATTAGTTTATTATTAAAGAGAGAGTTACATATATATAGGAGAGGCTAACCCCTCTCACTATTGTTCTACCCGATGTTGGACTAAAGCCCAATACTACTAATACTACTAATACTCTTAGCAATCACCAATAGTAAATCCCAAGCCGAAGGCTTGCTGACATCTTTACGACCACAAGCTTTGATACGAAGGCTTGCAAACTTTAAAGCTGGAGAAAAAATTTGCTGAGCCAAGCTCTTACAACTCTGATAGGCTTCTAACCGAGATCGCACTTGGCACTAGACGACTAAGGAGTTGATCTTGGAGACGAGAAAGTTTAGGCTCTGAGGATTTGCTTACTAAAAGATAGAAACATTAAGAAGAGATAAGTGAGTAAGAATATAAAAATCCAAGTCTATTTATAGGTTATTCTGGAACAGAGTTCGGCCAGAATTTGGTACCTTAGCATTTAAAAATCGAACGTTGGAACCACAAAATCAGGAATTTCACAACTAGCCAATCTTCTGTTTTAGGCAGACCGAGTTCGATCAGGAGACTGAGTTCTGCCCGAGTTCGGTAGGCTTTATTCCAAAATAGTCTAAGTTGTCTATGGGCTAGTTTTGGTTTGATTTGGGTTTGTATATGTAGATAGGTTTCAGGCTTTTTGAGTGGACTTAAGTATGCCAGTGCAACTCGATGCACATAAGTCCTAGACTCAATAAAATATAAGATTACATTGCTGAAATAAACAACTTGACGTAGTACAACCAGCAATCGTCACAGCGTTGTTGGAGTCTTCTATTGTATACAGTTATATCATGTTACGACATATCAAAATATGGTTTAGTTAACTATCAAAATTAAGTTGACTGAGACCGAATGGGCCAACACCCAAAAGTGCAAAACACAAAATAATTAGGAGGACGCTAAAAAAGACTCTCATGAGGTGTCCATCCAGACAAAACAGAGGAATGAGTGATATTGATAAGATTAAAAGAGGCAAGAAAGACCTCTGCCTAGAACTTTTGAGGAACAGAAAAGGGATAACAAGATAGCACGGGCATTCTCAAGAATATGACGATGTTTGCACTTGGTTACCCCATTCTGTTCATAATTATGTTTGTTAAAATAATATTAGTAGTTTTGATTATTGACTCAAAGTGACAAATTATAAGACAAAAACTTGTATACTAGCATAGCTGAATTCTATCCAAATGCAAACAGTTCAGAATCATGATGACCCATGTAATTATCGGAAAGATATTACTATAATCATTGAAAATATGAGATGATTCATGATAAGAAGGACCAATCAACTAATGTTAATGTTCCTATTAAATTGGATAATACACACATATATAACACCCTCAATCCCCACTATAACTTTGGAGTTTTGGTGTTTTGGAATGATATAAGTATATAATGTTGGAAACGAAAAGTGAAAACCATTCCCCAAACCAGAGAGTTCCTGCGAGAGAATCAAGAAAAACACATAAACCAAAAAATACCAACACAAATGGCAGACATATACATTTTTACGTGAAAAAATCAAATAGAAAAAACCACGGGACGATCAGAGTCCAACCTTGAAGAACCTCCACTAATGGAATAAAGAAATTACACCCTCTACAAGCTCTTTACCGATCCCACATGGATCATCGCAACTCTTTGGAACAGAAAATAGATTGCAACCAAGAAGAAAAAAGACAATAAAAAAATCCCAAATTGATCTTCTTCTCCGAAACGGCCTCCAATCCTTCTTTCCCCTCTCCAATGTTGCAATGACACTCTTGCCACCTTTTCTCCGCTGTCTTATTTTTTTCTTTCTTATTTTGTTGTATATTGCATGAGCCTTTATATAGCCCTTGCATGAAATTGGATTTGCATAAAATTGGATTTTCATATGAAAATCTATATATGGAAGCCAAAAATATTTATGGAAATTCAATTACATTCAATCATATATTTAATGGAAATCAAATCATAAATTGACTTGCCATAAATTGGAAATCTAATTATATGAAAATTTAATAAATAAAAGATCCAATCATAAATATATAATTAAAGTCAAAGATGAAAATCTCATATAATATTTGTTTACCATAAATGTTCCAATACACGACGCTCGATGCACTTTTCGAGTTTTTTCGACACCCGGATAATTCTCGTCATACTCCGAGGTATTCTCCACATAGGTTGGGAACTCCACCCACTCCAACAAATCTCTCCCTTCACAACTATGTGGAGGGGGTCATCATCCCGACGATCTTCCTGCAGTACTCAAACTTTTTCCTTGGTAGAATCTTTATGAACATGTCTTCTCCGTTGTCATCTGTATGAACCTTCTCAAGCGCCACTTTCTTCTTTTCAACCACATCTCATATTCAATGATTCCAGGTATCAATGTGCTTGGATCGGCTATGAAATGGCTGGTTCTTCACAAGGTGAATTGCACTATGGCTATCGCAAAGTAAAGGGTCTGTTATTGCTTTATCCCTATTTTCTGCAGCATCTTCTTCATCCACATCAACGTCTTGCAAGCCTTTGTCGCCGTAATGTACTCTGCCTTTGTCGTCAACCAGGCAACATACTTCTGCAATCGCGACTGCCACGATACTGCTCCACCAGCAAACATCATCACATAGCCCGAAGTTGATCGCCTCATGTCTACATCTTCATCCATATCGGCATCGGTATACCCAACCATCTTTGACTTATCACCACCAAAAGAAAGTCTCTAATTGGCAGTGCCTTGAAGATATCGTAGAATCCACTTGAACGTACTCCAATGTACCCTTCCAAGATTGGAAATATACCTGCTAACTATGCCAATTGCATGAGTGATGTCTGGCCTCGTACACACCATATCATATATAAGACTCCCCACAGCTAAGGTATATAGAATCCGCTGCATATCTTCCTTCTCCTTCTCGATAGATGGACACTGCTCCTTAGTGAACTTAAAGTGAGCCGCAAGGGGGTTACTCACTTTCTTTGACCCATTGACCCCGAAAAGCTAAAGTACCCGGTGAATGTACTTCTTTTGGGACAAGTATAGCAGCTTGGACTCTCTCTCTCTGCTGATCTCCATCCCAAGAATAGTCTTTCCTGCGCCCAAATCTTTCATAGAGAAGGCCACGCCCAGTTGGCGCTTTAACTCCGCTATCGTAGTGGCATTCTGACCTACCAGTAGCATATCATCAACATAGAGCAGTAAAATGATAAAATTATCCTCGGCAAAGAACCTTACAAATACACAGTGGTCCAGCATCGTCCGTGCATAACCATGCTCCCCCATAAATGACTCAAACTTTCTGTACCACTGCCTCAGAGCCTGCTTCAAACCATACAAGCTCTTCCTCAACCGATAGACCAAGTGTGACTTGCCCTTCTCACAGAATCCCTCTTGCTGCTCAATGTACAACTCCTCCTCAAGATCATAGAGGAGGAATGCCATCTTCACGTCCATTTGCTCGAACTCTAAGTCGAAACTGCCTGCCAATGCTAGCACCAATCGAATAGACGACTGCTTGACGACTGGTAAAAAGATCTTATCATAATCTACGCTTTTTCGCTGACCGTAGCCTTTAACTACCAGCCTCACTTTATATCGAGGGCGAGTAATATCATTTGTCTGCTTCACTCTGAATACCCATCGATTCTTCAAAGCCGTCTTTTCCTTTGGCAACCGCACCAGATCATAAGTAGAGTTGGCCTCCAAGGAACTCATCTCCTTCTGCATATCCTCCATCCACTCCTGCATGTGTTCGTCTTTTATAGCCTCTGCAAAACTTTTGGGTTCTCCCCTGCCAATCAGTAGCACATAGTGAGTAACTCGTAGATGGTCGACGCTCTCTATCGCTCATCCTCAATGGAACCACTGGTGTTAGCAGTACACCAACAGCCTCCTCCCCTTCAGGAACTACCTTCTCGGCATGCTTATCCTCCTGAGGGTCACCCTGACCACCATCAGCAGGATGATGATCAAGGTTGGGAGCAACTTCATATACTGGCTCCCCCATAAATGGATCCTCTGCAATTTTCTCTGAAAACTGTTTGAAGCAAAATGACTCTAACTCTAGCAATTCCTCAGCCTCAGAAGGCATCTCAAAATCTTGAGTGTTGGTCATGGTCTGATTCTTGACAAATACCACGTCCCTGCTTCTGTAGAGCTTTCTTTCCACTTGGTCGTAGAATTTATAACCAAACTTATCTCGACCGTAACTGAAAAAGATGCACCGCCTTGTCTTTGACTCAAGTTTGGATCTCTCGTCCTTCGGTACATGCACGAAGGCCTTGCAACCAAACACTCGCAGGTGATTATATGACGGCTATTTGTCGTACCATACTTTGTTAGGCACATCACCCTGCAAAGGAGCACTAGAAGATAGATTAATAATATAATCAGCTGTGTAAAGAGCCTCACCCTAATAGCTGCCCAACAAGTTTGCTTCGGACAACAAACATCGTACCCTCTTCATCAACGTCATGTTCATTCACTCCGCTACACCATTGAGCTGAGGTATCTTTGGTGGAGTCTTCTGGTGTCGTATCCCTTGCTCTCTGTAGTATGTATCAAAGGGACCGATATATTCGCCGCCATTGTCCGACCGAACACATAGCAGCTTCTTGCCCTTTTCCCTTTCAACGGAGGCCTTAAACACCTTGAAAGTAGGCAATACCTGATCCTTGGTCTTTAAGGCATAGACCCAAACCTTCCTGGAATAATCATCAATAAAAGTTATAAAGTAAGAAGCACCACCAATAGATTTTACCTTCATAGGACTGCAGACATCCGAGTAAATCAACTCGAGCAACGCCGGCTTCCTTGAACTTGGGTAACTTTGAAAAGATACCCTATTTTGCTTTCCCGCCAAATAGTACGTGCGCTTTTCAGCTTTGTAGACTTGAGTCCTGGAATCACCTTCATGTTCATCAAGTAGTTCATCCCCTTCTTGCTGATGTGGCTGAGCCGCATGTGCCATAACTCTGTAGACGCATCAGTAGTTGCGTTCACCTCATCTTCCCTCTGTGCGCTCCCTTCCATATAGTACAGTCCGGACCTCTTGCTTCCTCTGGCAATCACTATCGAACCTCTGGAAATCTTCCACTGACTGTTCCCGAAGAGATTGAAGAAACCCTCGTCATCCAACCTTTCAACCGACACCAGGTTGAAACGGATATCAGGGACATGACGAACATCTTTCAGAACAAGAACTGCACCCGTCTTTGTCCTCAAATTTACATCTCCAATGGCAACTGCCTTCGACACATCTCCATTTTCTATCTTCAACACTCCACAGTCGTCTGTTATGTAAGTAGCAAATAGTGCCCTATTGTGAGATACGTGCACTGAAGCACCTGAGTCCACCAGCCAAGATTTGTCATCGCAGGCGAGGTTCATAACTACCGCATCACCTACATTGATCAGATCGCCTCCATGTGCCGAGGCCGCCGCTGTAGTGTTCTCGCCCTACTTTCCCTTGTCGCCCTTCTTCTCTCTCTTCCAAGCGGATCAGTTCTGCTTGATGTGACACTTCTTGCAAAAATGGTAATACTCTGAGTCCTCGTACCAACCCTTAGATCTTCTCCTGCTTTTGTCTATGCTACCGCCTGGATCCCTGCTTTTACCTCTTTAGCGGCTTTCTAAAACAAGCGCCTCTAAGTGGGATGTGGATGAAGTGCCCTGAGAACGTCTCTACATCTCTTCATTCAGTACCCCGCTCTTGGCAAACTCCAGACTGACCATGCCTTCCGGAGCAGAAGCGATCATAGACACTCATACGGTCTCCCACGAGTCTGGCAATGTATACAGCAACCATAGTCCCTGAACCTTGTCGTCGAACTTGACTCCCATCGAGGATAGCTGGTCAACCAAGCCATGGAACTGACTCAAATAATCCGTAATGGATGCCCCATCTTTGTACCGCAGACCCATCATCATCCGGATCAGGAATAATTTATTTACCCCGGTCTTCTTCCCATACAAAGATTTTAGCTTATCACACAGTGTATCACGTGCTCAATACTGACAACGTGGTTGTACACGTTCTCGTCAACGAACTGCCTGATGTACCCACACACCTGTATATGCTCGAACTTTCAGTCATCTTCAGATTTATCACTGGGCCTCTCAGAAGCAAATATCGGCAGATGCAACTTCTTGACAAATAGCATATCCTTCATCTTGCTCCTCCAGTAGTGATAGTTGGTACCATTCAGATTTACCATGCGCACCGGCTTCGCGTCCATCCCTCCTCCCTAGTTTGCGTGTCAACTCCTGACACCCTTCTGAAATTCCAGAACCTAGCTCTGATACCACAATGTTGGGAACGAAACGCGGAAACCGTTCTCCAAACTAGAGAGTACTTGCGAGAGAACCGAGCAAAATGCATAAACCAAAAAACACCAAACACAAATCGCAGACACAGATTTTTACGTGGAAAATCCAGATAGAAAAAATTACGGGACGATCGGAGTCCAACCCTGAAGAACCTCCACTAATAGAATAAAAAAATTACACCCTCTACAAGCTCCTTACCGATCCAACACGGATCACCACAACTCTTTGAAACAGAAAATAGATTACAACCACGAAAAAAAAAGACAATAAAAAATACTCCAAATTGATCTCTTTCTCCGAAACGGCCTCCAATCCTTCTTTCTTCTCTCCAAAGTTGCAATGGCACTCTTGCCACAATTTTTTCGCTCTTATTTTTTTTTTCTTCTTCTTATTTTGTTGTATATTGCATGAGCCTTTATATAAACCCTTGCATGAAATAGGATTTCCATATGAAAATCTACATATGGAAGCCAAAACTATTTATGGAAATACAATTACATTCAATCATATATTCTCACCAACTTCACTTGCCTCTAAGGGGGGCTCGCTTAATGGAAATCAAATCATAAATTGACTTGCCATAAATTGGAAATACAATTATATGGAAAATTAATAAATGAAAGATCCAATCATAAATATATAATTAAAGTCAAAATGGAAATCCCACGTAATATATTTGCTTACCATAAATGTTTCAATACACGACGCTCGATGCACTTTCCGAGTTTTTTCGACACACGGATGACGCTCGACGCACTCCGGGGTATTCTCCACATGTTGGGAACCCCACCAACTCCAACATATAATTCTCAACTCTCACTGCATCGCTATGGAGTTTTCGGTGTGGTTGTACTAGGGACTATAATAGTTTCATCACACATTTTCTTCGCCTTATGCATAGTTCTCTATTATACAGTTTCCATAGTTATCAAAATTCTAAATTGATTTCTCCTTTTGCAGAGAAAATTTAAATTCATCAGGCGACGAGGATGAGCCTCTAGTGAAGGCACTCCGTAAATGTGCTTCTGTTCAAGGTTATTACCCCCCATGTCATCATGTATATATAGCTGTTGTCTACATTTTTGTTACAAAAGTTTAATTCAATGCTTCTTCTTGCATCCTTAGACTACAGGTCTTTTGATTCCGATGCGGATGCAGCAGATAAAGCTATGGAAGAATCCTCCCCTAGAGGAGTTCTAGAGGGCCTTGACGCCGCTTTGAGGTGTTCAGAACCAGATATTGCTGCTTCCGGAGCCTGCACTTCTTGCTTTGATGCGCAAGCAGTCCGGAATGGTCGCATCCCGTGGAGAGTGCTATTGCAAAGATGGAGGCCGAAGAGTACAGTAAAGCGGCTGTATACTGTTCCACGATTTATAGTTCCGTTTGGGGTCCCATTCGGAGTTCCAAAGGTATTCAAAGGGAAGCTGGGTAGGAATAAGTTCCCAAGAGCGGAAGCCCCTCGTTCTGTCCGTAATTCTTCTTGGAAGAACTTTTCCAACGCGGAGCTGCAAGCTGCCACCAATAACTTCAGCCCAGGTATGTTGTACCAAGTTTCTTTCTATATCATGTAATGAGAATTCAGCAAGACCATATTCTTAATTAGTTTGTGGTGCTTGATGTCTGTTTTAATTTAAACATGGATGGATAACTGTGTTGGCTTGAAGCTTCCTATTGCAATTTGCAGGAGGCAAGGACTGAGAGCAAGATTAGTTGGAGAATACAGAGAATGAGAGAAAGAAAACTTTTTTTTTCCTTTCGTTATTACTAACGTGCAATTACAACTACATTTTATAGCTATTGTTGCTCACAACTTAACACTAGAATCATGCTAACAAAACTCCTTGATAGACTCCAGATCCTACTAAAGTGGATCTGAGATTTGACATGTTCTACTCCAAGGACCAGGTCTAGATTATTAACTAATATTCTCCTCAATCTAGATTTGATCAAGGTTGATAACTCCAAGTTCCTGCTGCATTTTAGCGAACTTCACTCTGGCGAGAGCCTTCGTGAGAATGTCGGCACGTTGTTTTCCAGTGCACACAAAATCCACCTTTATCTATCCTCTTTCAACACACTCGCGAATGAAATGAAAGCGAGTATCAATGTGCTTACTGCGCCCATGAAACACTGAGTTCTTCATCAACGCAATTGCAGACTTGTTGTCAACATAGAGCGTGACTGGCTTAGGTTCGTGGCCAGTCACTTCACTAACCAGATTCCTCAGCCACAAAGCTTGACACGCTGCAACCGTTGCCGCCATGAACTCAGCTTCACAGGAGGACAACGCGACAGTTTTCTGCTTTTAAGACGCCCAAGTGATCAGTTTCTTGTTGAGGTAGAACGTCATTCCACTGGTGCTCCTCCTGTCGTCGATATCTCCGGCTAAGTTGCTGTCGGTGAATCAGTACAGTTCATCTTCACCATGTCCTCTTCCATACATGAGTCCATACTCCAGTGTTTCTTTCACATATCTGAGGATCTGTTTCACAGCCTGGTGATGCATGGTTGTTGGCTTCTCCATATACCTGCTTACCATTCCGACTGCATAACAAATATCTGGGCGAGTGTGAGTCAAGTACCTGAGACAGCCAATGATACGCCTATATTGCGTCGGATCGACTGGAGTTCCTTCAAGGTTCTTGCTGAGTTGCAGTTTAGCTTCCATGGGATACTTGGTCGGATTGCAATCTCCCATTCCAAATTGCTGCAAGACTCTCTTCGCATATGCTGATTGCTTCAGTGTAATGTGATCACCCTGTTGATCTACCTCTATACCAAGGTAGTAGGAGAGTAACCCAAGGTCACTCATCTCAAATTTCTGCATCATCTGATACTTGTAAACCTTTACTGCAGTTGCTCTTGCGCCCGTGACGATTAAGTCATCAACGTACACTCCGACAATGAGTGAACCCTCTCTATTGCTCCTCGTGTACACAGCATGCTCTTGAGTGCATCTGATGAATCCCAACTCCTTTAAGCAGCTGTCCATGCGTGTTTTCCAGGCCCTCGGTGCTTGTCGCAAGCCATAGAGAGCCTTGGACAGCGTGTACACCTTGTGCTCTTGGTTCTTGACGATGAAGCCTTCAGGTTGAGCTACATATACCTCCTATTTGAGGTCACCATTCAGGAACGCAGATTTAACGTCCATGTAGTGAACCTCCCATTCGTGCTGGGCTGCAAGAGTGATGATCAAGCGAACTGTGTCGAGTCTGGCCACTGGAGCAAACACTTCATCAAATTCCACTCCATGCTGCTGGACGTACCCCTTTGCCACAAGTCTAGCTTTGTGCTTGAGGATTTTGCCTTCACTGTCTCTCTTTGCCTTGTATACCCATTTTAAACCGATGGGTTTGTGCCTAGATGGTAACTCAGTAAGCACCCAAGTCCCATTCTTCTCGATGGCTTCCAACTCCTTCATAGCTTTCCGCCATTCATGTTCAAGCGTGACATCTTGAAAGTTTGCCTGTTCTTCAGCCGACAAATACAACATCTCTGGATCGAGAGAGGTCTCCTCAGTTTCAGCATAAATGTCAGCAATTGAACGGTATCTCCTTGGCTCGCTCGAGTCTGCCGTCGGTGTGGGTGAGCCGCTAGAAGTTGAGGCCACAGTTTGTGGTGAAGTAGGCTCCCTTGACGCCATTGTCGTTCCGTGCGTTATAGGTGTTGCCACGTCTCCCGCGCCCTCTGGTGTGTGTACAGCCGCGCTCACCGCTCTCTGTGGAGTGATCACTGTCTCGCCAACAGGATCTTCGACTGAGAGTTCTACCCAGCCTTGTGGTTCGGCACCATCACCATTGTTCCAGTCCTATCTCATTTCTTCCTCGAACACACCCTGCTCACATGGATCTTGCTGTGTTGAGGATTATAGAGAAAGTGTGCTTTGCAGCCTTCTTCCTCGCCAAAGTATACCAATGGCGTGCTTCGGTCATCAAGTTTCTTGTGATGAGGACTTGCAGTCTTTATGTGTGCGATACATCCAAACATCCTTAAGTGTTCGAGGTTCGATTTCTTACCAGTCCAGGCTTCATACGGCGTGAGCGCACTGAGAGCTTTAGTTGGCAACCGGTTGAGCAGATACACAGCATGTCTGGCCGCCTCGCCCCACATACTTCCAAGAACATGCATGCTCTTGAGCAAGCTCCTTGTCGTAGCCATCACGGTGCGATTCCGATGCTCTACTACGTCGTTTTGTTGTGGTGTATATGGTGCGGTGAGGTGCCATTGTATGACTTCGCCTTCACAGAATCTTGTGAATTTCTTGGACAGGAACTCACCTCCTCGATCAGTTCTTAGAGTCTTCATCTTGCTGTCACATTCATTCTCTACAAGAGACTTGAATTTCTTGAAAACATTAAAGGCATCACTCTTTTCTTTGAGCATATACACCCACATCATGCGACTGAAGTCATCAACAAGTAGAAGGAAGTACTTGTTACCAGCAAGTGTAGCGGGTGTAATCGGGCCACAAATGTCAGCGTGCACAAGTTGCAGTGGCCTCTCAGCTCTGAAGCTTGCCTGCAGAGGGAACGGTAGTCGTGCTTGTTTCGCGATGAGGCACCCTTCACAGAGCTGGTTTGGATGATAAATCTTTGGCAGTCCGGTGGCCATTCCCTTCTCTGCCATCATCTTGAGCGCGAAAAAATTCACGTGCCCGAGCCTTGCATGCCACAACCAGGCTGGGTCTTGTACTTTGGCCATTAGACATATCGGCCTGCAAGATTCGAGGGCTATCTTGTACAGGCGGTTAGGTGATCTCCTCACCTTCATCAGCAGAATGCCGTTCCTGTCGTACACCCTCAAGTAGGAACCGACAATCTCCACCTTGCTTCCATCTTCTGTTAATTGACCAAGGCTCAATATATTACTTCTTAAACTTGGAATGAAGTATACCTCCGATAGAAGACGTTGTTCTCCGTTCTTGCATTGGAACAAGATTGATCCCTTGCCCTCAATCTGCACGGTTGAGCCATTACCGAACTTGACATTGCCGGTGACGTTCTGATCAAGGTCCTTGAACTTTTCTCGGTGGCCCGTCATGTGGTTGCTAGCGCCGTTGTCGAAGTACCACACGTCGGTGTCGTCCTGCACTTCTTCATCCCTGCGCAAATCTGGTACTATCTTCTCTTCATTGAACATGACGAAGTCAGACGTCTCCTCTTGAATCTCTTCCAGCAGCAATGCGGCCTCCTCGTCTTGTGCTCGTGAGAGGTTCACCTCCTCATTACGACGTTTGTTGCGACACTCCGACGAATAGTGCCCATAGTTTTCACAATTGAAGCACTTGATTTTTGATTTGTCGCGGTTGGAGCCTGAACTGCGAGTCCCCTCATCCTCCTGGTATTGTGCTATTTGGCCGCCACGGCCACCTCTGCCGTGCCTGCGACCACGGCCACGGGGCTTGCCACGGTCCCGGTCGTCGCCAGAGTGCCCCTTTCCTCTCGACGGTGAATTAACGCCGCCTTTCTTCATCCGCGCCTGCCACTCAGCGTGAGTAAGCAGAAGTTGATCGTTGTTGCTCTCGCCTCGACCGCGTACACGTTCTTCGTACGCTTTGAGGGGCCGATCACTTCCTCGACCGGCATGGTCTCCACATCCGCAAACTGCTCGATCGCAGCAACTGTCACGCCCCGATCTCCCGCAGGCAAATCGGCCGTTCCCGCTAGGCGGGAATCACCCTCGCCAGCGCTCCCGCGGAACGATCGCTTAACCCATCCGGGCGTGATGCCGCACGAGCGTGATCCACGCCCGTGCAAGGCCATGGTTCATTGGCTGGCGGCAAGAGTTCTAAGCCACAGAGTCGCACAGATTGTCCGAGTGCAGCGGAGTCATGAACGCATAGGCGATCGTAACAGGTTTACTGAGTCGACAAATATAGCGGAAGCATAGAAACAGGTAAAGTAATCTCTTTATTGATATGAAACATGTATTACAGGCGGCGTATAGCCGAGATTACAAGTCGCTCAAGCCTCTCTCTGAAACAGTAAAAGCGTGCCAAGTGGATACAACTGTGGAATGAATATACAGGCGATGGTCAGGCGATGTTCACAACTTATGTCTTGTATATGTGCTTCAGTCCCGGACGCACCGTTGCAAGGCTTCAGAGGGAACTCCTGGCCTTAGCACGCACGAAGGAGGCGTCCGCACCGCACGAGGTTCTCCCGCACCCTGCATACAAACTGGTGGATTATCAGTACATTGAATGCACTGGTGGGGAAGCTACTCGCCCGCTCGACAAATCCGAACACGTAATACAGGTTCCGTGCACAACTATTAAGTTGTCTTTCTAGTTGCCTTAGGATCAGTTTCATGCAAACATTGAATAGCTTAACGTGTCGGGCAGTGCGCCGTGCGATGTTTGAGGGAACACGGCGAGACTTACCAACTTACCATTTCTCCTTCCCTGTCCAAGGCAAACATGATTAATTCAAGCACGGGCAAGCATAAATATTCAGGAGGCATAGCATATGCAAACATGAGGGTTCTTATAACATGATCGTTCAGGTGTTAAGTTATTCATTGATGCTATGCAATAACTCGCACGCGGATAGCCGCTAAGCGAGGATGACTTATTATCTTTCGTTTCACAGGCAAGCACGCGACAGGTTAAATACACAGGATAAACACACGATGCATTGCAAGCCATATTCACACGATAATCACACGAGGCATTGCAAGCATATACACACGATGATCACTGGCTTGATGCCATAATGGACTAGTCATAGACATGGATAGCAAGCAACGGGAGCTCATATTGAATACACGATAACACACGATGCGTTGCAAGCTATCCAGTCCACACACGATGACTACACACGAAGTCTGCCCGGATCGGATCGGTGCCAGTGCCCCAGCACCGTCCGCAGAACTTATACCCTTGTGCACAAGTTGTCCATGATCGAACACGATTATTAATTTACACACGAGCACACGAGATTCATTTAGCTATTGGATATGCACAGTCTCCTGGGCTGCTGTAAGCCCGCACACGAGGGAGACTTGCAGGGAGATCCGAATACCTGAATGAGTCTTGTCGCAGGAGCATGATTCTTTTACTTGGCATGATACAGTCCCCTGGATCGGGAACTGCCTTGGTGACCTAACGGTCCCGAATACTTGCGGGTTCATTCAGGCACGGAACGACTACGTAGTAGTCTCCCGGGGTTTGGATGAAAACACGGTAACATTCAAGCAGACAAGCATGCGTTTCTAGGAACATAAGCAGGCACGTTGCTCGGACCCGAAGGTAAGCCGAGGGATAAAACCGTTAATGGACTTAGCATGCAAGGGTCTGAATATAAGCAGTATTTCATTTCCATGTTCTAGCAAGCAATACAGTTGGAATTATTCCCTTAGCTAGGTGCGTTAGACTTATTAGCATGCAGGGGGTGAATCACCTAGCGACTAGCATGAATATTCCAGATTTTATGTGCGCTGGGTAAGCAAAGACAAGTTCACCGTAGCCACTGTCACGCCCCGATCTCCCGCAGGCAATCGGCCGTTCCCGCTAGACGAGAATCACCCTCGCCAGCGCTCCCGCGGAACGATCGCTTGACCCATCCGGGCGTGATGCCGCACGAGCGTGAACTGCGCCCGTGCAAGGCCGTGATTCATTGGTTGGCGGTAAGAGTTCTAAGCCACAGAGTCGCACAGATTGTCCGAGTGCAGCGGAGTCATGAACGCATAGGCGATCGATAACAAGTTCTCTGAGTTGACAAATATAGCGGAAGCATTAAAACACAAGTTGGAGTAAAGCAAGCTCTTTTATTGATATAATCTTGTGTTACAGGCGGCGTATAGCCGAGATTACAAGTCGCTCAAGCCTCTCTCTGAAACAGTAAAAGCGTGCCAAGTGGCTACAACTGTGGAATGAATGTACAGGCGATGGTCAGGCGATGTTCACAACTTATGTCTTGTATATGTGCTTCAGTCCCGGACGCACCGTTGCAAGGCTTCAGAGGGAACTCCTGGCCTTAGCACGCACGAAGGAGGCGTCCGCACCGCACGAGGTTCTCCCGCACCCTGCATACAAACTGGTGGATTATCAGTACATTGAATGCACTGGTGGGGAAGCTACTCGCCCGCTCGACAAATCCAAACGCGTAATACAGGTTCCGTACACAACTATTAAGTTGTCTTTCTAGTTGCCTTAGGATCAGTTTCATGCAGATATTGAATAGCCTAGTTCGTGTGGCAGTGCGCCGTGCGACATGAGAGGAAACACGGCGAGACTTACCATCTCCTTCCCTGTCCAAGGCAAACATTGTTAATTTAAGCAGAGGCATGTATAGACATTCAGGAGGCAAGCATATACAAACACGAGGGTCGTTTAACATGATCGTTCAGGTGTTTAGTTGTTCTTCATGCGATGCAGTGACTCGCACGCGGATAGCCACTAAGCGAGGATGACTTATCTATATGAACACGGTCGCTGGCAAAGCCATTATGGACACTAGTCTTAAACGGAGATGGTTTGCAGCCAATGTACAGTGGTGCCACAAGCCATCTCGCCCAGTACAGTAGACTATACAGTAAGTTCAGCCATGGAGCGGATGGTATGCAGCGAAAGAACGGTAGGTGCTGCACACTATCTCGTCCAGTACAGTTGGCTGAAACAGTGGAGTTCCATCCGGATCGGAGCGGCCCCAGTGCCCCGGAGACCGTCCGTGGAACTATACCTCGTTTCCGAGTTGTCCGTGACATGCAGGTCATGGTCAGGGTCAGTTTCCCCTTCACTAGATACTCGAGTACTGTAGAACAGGAGTACAGTGGTACAGTGGTACAGTAGAACAGTATAACAGTAGTACAGTAGTGCACGATTACAGGAGGTGCTTGAATCATGATTATGTACAGTGATTTAACTTGTCTTGATGCATTCCCCTGGTTCGGGGCTGCCTGGTGACCTAACGGTCCCGGATACTTGCAGGAACATTCAGGCACCGAACGACTACGTAGTAGTCTCCCGGGGTTTGGATGAAAACACGGTAACAATCAAGCAGACAAGCGTGCGTTCTAAGGAACATAATCAGCACGTTTGCTCGGGCCCGAAGGTAGTCCGAGAGATGAAACCGTTAAGGGACTTAGCATGCGAGGGTCTGAATATAAGCAGTATTTTATTTCCATGTTCTAGCAAGCAATATAAGTTGGGATTATTCCCTTAGCTAGGTGCGTTGGATTTATTAGCATGCAGGGGGTGATTCACCTAGCGACTACCATATATGATTCCAGGTTTTATGTGTGCTGGCTAAGCAAAGACAAGTTCACCGTAGCCACCCACCTTAGCGATGATTCGCCTCGGTAGAGCGATACGTCTGAGCGAGCCTCTGAAAGTCCAAGCCGGATCCTGTAGGGACAAGTCTGGATATCCTTTGCTTCTTGATCGAGGCAAAGCAGGTCGGGACAGTTGCACTTTTGCCGATTGAATCGGCAGTCCGCTTGAGCGGAACAGAGTGTTACATCCTACCCAACTTAGAAAAAGTCTCGTCCTCGAGACTTACTAAGGACAAGCAGTAATCTAGGGTTGAGGCAATCCTAGACAAGTCATTTTTACTTGTTCATTTGGATATTCACTTGCACAAGCTTCGAAATCAGCATATCGCTTAGACTGGATCGTGCGCACTTTCGAAGTGCACTTCTAGCGTGAACACGTCAACCAGCTCAGTGATAGCGAAGTCTTAGCACTCGAGTTTCACCTTTTCTTAAGTCTTGGATGGTGCACTAGTTCAAGGCGTCCCTCGAATAGATGCATTCAACCAAACTTAGGGTTAGTAAAAATCGGACAAGCTACTAGCGATACTCTCAAGGGTTCACACAGGTTGGCTCAAAGGCCACTCGCAGCATACAACCAGACAAGCAAGCATAACATTCAAAACGCATTTTGAAAGTATTTAGACTTATTGTTGGAACATCCCATCGAGGCATTGAGAGAGAGCGTACACATAACCCACGAACGAGCTTTCGAAACAGAGATATCGAATCGAAGTCCAAAGGCGTAGAAGCCAGGCTCTGATACCAACCTGTCATGCCTCGATCTCCCGCAGGCAATCGACCGTTCCCGCTAGACGGGAATCACCCTCGCCAGCGCTCCCGCGGAACGATCGCTTGACCAATCCGGACGTGATGCCGCACGAGCGTGAACCGCGCCCGTGCAAGGCCGTGATTCATTGGCTGGCGGTAAGAGTTCTAAGCCACAGAGTCGCACAGATTGTCCGAGTGCAGCGGAGTCATGAACGCATAGGCGATCGATAATAAGTTCTCTGAGTTGACAAATATAGCGGAAGCATTGAAACACAAGTTGGAGTAAAGCAAGCTCTTTTATTGATATAATCTTGTGTTACAGGCGGCGTATAGCCGAGATTACAAGTCGCTCAAGCCTCTCTCTGAAACAGTAAAAGCGTGCCAAGTGGCTACAACTGTGGAATGAATGTACAGGCGATGGTCAGGCGATGTTCACAACTTATGTCTTGTATATGTGCTTCAGTCCCGGACGCACCGTTGCAAGGCTTCAGAGGGAACTCCTGGCCTTAGCACGCACGAAGGAGGCGTCCACACCGCACGAGGTTCTCCCGCACCCTGCATACAAACTGGTGGATTATCAGTACATTGAATGCACTGGTGGGGAAGCTACTCGCCCGCTCGACAAATCCAAACGCGTAATACAGGTTCCGTGCACAACTATTAAGTTGTCTTTCTAGTTGCCTTAGGATCAGTTTCATGCAGATATTGAATAGCCTAGTTCGTGTGGCAGTGCGCCGTGTGACATGAGAGAAAACACGGCGAGACTTACCATCTCCTTCCCTGTCCAAGGCAAACATTGTTAATTTAAGCAGAGGCATGTATAGACATTCAGGAGGCAAGCATATGCAAACACGAGGGTCGTTTAACATGATCGTTCAGGTGTTTAGTTGTTCTTGATGCGATGCAGTGACTCGCACGCGGATAGCCGCTAAGCGAGGATGACTTATCTATATGAACACGGTCGCTGGCAAAGCCATTATGGACACTAGTCTTAAACGGAGATGGTTTGCAGCCAATGTACAGTGGTGCCACAAGCCATCTCGCCCAGTACAGTAGACTATACAGTAAGTTCAGCCATGGAGCGGATGGTATGCAGCGAAAGAACGGTAGGTGCTGCACACTATCTCGTCCAGTACAGTTGGTTGAAACAGTGGAGTTCCATCCGGATCGGAGCGGCCCCAGTGCCCCGGAGACCGTCCGTGGAACTATACCTCGTTTCCGAGTTGTCCGCGACATGCAAGTCAGGGTCAGGGTCAGTTTCCCCTTCACTAGATACTCGAGTACTGTAGAACAGGAGTACAGTAGTACAGTGGTACAGTAGAACAGTATAACAGTAGTACAGTAGTGCACGATTACAGGAGTTGCTTGAATCATGATTCTGTACAGTGATTTAACTTGTCTTGATGCATTCCCCTGGTTCGGGGCTGCCTGGTGACCTAACGGTCCCGGATACTTGCAGGAACATTCAGGCACGGAACGACTACGTAGTAGTCTCCCGGGGTTTGGATGAAAATACGGTAACAATCAAGCAGACAAGCATGCGTTCTAAGGAACATAATCAGCACGTTTGCTCGGGCCCGAAAGTAGTCCGAGAGATGAAACCGTTAAGGGACTTAGCATGCGAGGGTTTGAATATAAGCAGTATTTCATTTCCATGTTCTAGCAAGCAATATAAGTTAGGATTATTCCCTTAGCTAGGTGCGTTGGATTTATTAGCATGCAGGGGGTGATTCACCTAGCGACTAGCATATATGATTCCAGGTTTTATGTGTGCTGGCTAAGCAAAGACAAGTTCACCGTAGCCACCCACCTTAGCGATGATTCGCCTCGGTAGAGCGATACGTCTGAGCGAGCCTCTGAAAGTCCAAGCCGGATCCTGTAGGGACAAGTCTGGATATCCTTTGCTTCTTGATCGAGACAAAGCAGGTCGGGACAGTTGCACTTTTGCCGATTGAATCGGCAGTCCGCTTGAGCGGAACGGGGTGTTACAGTCACCCACCTTAGCGATGATTCGCCTCGGTAGAGCGATACGTCTGAGCGAGCCTCTGAAAGTCCAAGCCGGATTCCTGTAGGGACAAGTCTGGATATCCTTTGCTTCTTGATTGAGGCAAAGCGGGTCGGGACAGCTGCACGATTGCCGATTGAGACGGCAGTCCGCTTGAGCGGAACGGGGTGTTACATCCTACCCAACTTAGAAAAAAGTCTCGTCCTCGAGACTTACTAAGGACAAGCAGTAATCTAGGGTTGAGGCAATCCTAGACAAGTCGTTGCACTTGTTCATTTGGATCTTCACTTGCACAAGCTTCGAAATCAGCATACCGCTTAGACTGGATCGTGCGCACCTTCGACATGCATTTCTAGTGTGAACACGTCAACCAGCTTAGTGATAGCGAAGTCTCAGCACTCGAGTTTCACCTTTTCTTAAGTCTTGGATGGTGCACTAGTTCAAGGCGTCCCTCGAATAGATGCATTCAACCAAACTTAGGGTTAGTAAAAATCGGACAAGCTACTAGCGATACTCTCAAGGGTTCGCACAGGTTGGCACAAAGGCCACTCGCAGCATACAACCAGACAAGCAAGCATATCATTCAAAACGCATTTTGAAAGTATTTAGACTTATTGTTGGAATATCCCATCGAGGCATTGAGAGAGCGTGCACATAACCCACGAACGAGCTTTCGAAACAGAGATATCGAATCGAAGTCCAAAGGCGTAGAAGCCAGGCTTTGATACCAACCTGTCACGCCCCGATCTCCTGCAGGCAAATCGGCCGTTCCCGCTAGGCGGGAATCACCCTCGCCAGCGCTCCCGCGGAACGATCGCTTAACCCATCCGGGCGTGATGCCGCACGAGCGTGATCCACGCCCGTGCAAGGCCATGGTTCATTGGCTGGCGGCAAGAGTTCTAAGCCACAGAGTCGCACAGATTGTCCGAGTGCAGCGGAGTCATGAACGCATAGGTGATCGGTAACAGGTTCACTGAGTCGACAAATATAGCGGAAGCATAGAAACAGGTAAAGTAATCTCTTTATTGATATGAAACATGTATTACAGGCGGCGTATAGCCGAGATTACAAGTCGCTCAAGCCTCTCTCTGAAACAGTAAAAGCGTGCCAAGTGGCTACAACTGTGGAATGAATGTACAGGCGATGGTCAGGCGATGTTCACAACTTATGTCTTGTATATGTGCTTCAGTCCCGGACGCACCGTTGCAAGGCTTCAGAGGGAACTCCTGGCCTTAGCACGCACGAAGGAGGCGTCCGCACCGCACGAGGTTCTCCCGCACCCTGCATACAAACTGGTGGATTATCAGTACATTGAATGCACTGGTGGGGAAGCTACTCGCCCGCTCGACAAATTCGAACACGTAATACAGGTTCCGTGCACAACTATTAAGTTGTCTTTCTAGTTGCCTTAGGATCAGTTTCATGCAAACATTGAATAGCTTAACGTGTCGGGCAGTGCGCCGTACGATGTTTGAGGAAACACGGCGAGACTTACCAACTTACCATTTCTCCTTCCCTGTCCAAGGCAAACATGATTAATTCAAGCACGGGCAATCATAAACATTCAGGAGGCATAGCATATGCAAACAGGAGGGTTCTTATAACATGATCGTTCAGGTGTTAAGTTATTCATTGATGCTATGCAATGACTCGCACGCGGATAGCCGCTAAGCGAGGAAGACTTGTTATCTTTCGTTTAACAGGCAAGCACGCGACAGGTTAAATACACAGGATAAACACACGATGCATTGCAAGCCATATTCACACGATAATCACACGAGGCATTGCAAGCATATACACACGATGATCACTGGCTTGATGCCATAATGGACTAGTCATGGACATGGATAGCAAGCAACGGGAGCTCATATTGAATACACGATAACACACGATGCGTTGCAAGCTATCCAGTCCGCACACGATGACTACACACGAAGTCTGCCCGGATCGGATCGGTGCCAGTGCCCCAGCACCGTCCGCAGAATTTATACCCTTGTGCACAAGTTGTCCATGATCAAACACGATTATTAATTTACACACGAGCACACGAGATTCATTTAGCTATTGGATATGCACAGTCTCCTGGGCTGCTGTAAGCCCGCACACGAGGGAGACTTGCAGGGAGATCCGAATACCTGAATGAGTCTTGTCGCAGGAGCATGATTCTTTTACTTGGCATGATACAGTCCCCTGGATCGGGAACTGCCTTGGTGACCTAACGGTCCCGAATACTTGCGGGTTCATTCAGGCACGGAACGACTACGTAGTAGTCTCCCGGGGTTTGGATGAAAACACGGTAACATTCAAGCAGACAAGCATGCGTTTCTAGGAACATAAGCAGGCACGTTGCTCGAACCCGAAGGTAAGCCGAGGGATAAAACCGTTAATGGACTTAGCATGCAAGGGTCTGAATATAAGCAGTATTTCATTTCCATGTTCTAGCAAGCAATACAGTTGGGATTATTCCCTTAGCTAGGTGCGTTAGACTTATTAGCATGCAGGGGGTGAATCACCTAGCGACTAGCATGAATATTCCAGATTTTATGTGCGCTGGGTAAGCAAAGACAAGTTTACCGTAGCCACCCACCTTAGCGATTATTCGCCTCGGTAGAGCGATACGTCTGAGCGAGCCTCTGAAAGTCCAAGCCGGATTCCTGTAGGGACAAGTCTGGATATCCTTTGCTTCTTGATTGAGGCAAAGCGGGTCGGGATAGCTGCACGATTGCCGATTGAGACGGCAGTCCGCTTGAGCGGAACGGGGTGTTACAGCAACGACCTGCAGGTACTTGTCTGGGACGGAGATGAACAGCTTCTTGACGATGACGACGTCCTCCATCTTGTCTCCCAATCCACGAATCTTGTTTGCAAGGGTCGTCAATTTTCCCCCAAACTCATCGATGGAGTCTGTCTCCTTCATATGCAGAGCCTCGAACTCACTCTTCAAGGTTTGAATCCTTGCCTTCTTCACCCGATCAGCGCCTAAGTACCTTGTCTTCAGACTTTTCCAAGCTTCCTTAGCCGTTTTATGCTTGGCCAGCTGGAGTAGGATCTCCTCGGGGACAGCCTGAAAAATGCACGCCAACGCCATCTTGTCTTTCTTCTTTTCTACGACCACCCCGGTCGTGGGTTCAATGGCGTCCCAGACGTCTTGAGCCTCCATGAAGACCTCCATCTTGATCGCCCAAGTGGAGTAGTTGCAAGACGTCAGCATCGGATAGTGCAAGGTTATGCTTTCCTCCTTTATTACCGGCGTCGACGAGTGCTCCACGACTGCCATCTTGTCGAGCCGAAGGTACTTTGGCATACACCCGGAGCCCTGATACCAAGTCTTGGCTTGAAGCTTCCTATTGCAATTTGTAGGAGGCAAGGACTGAGAGCAAGATTAGTTGGAGAATACAGAGAATGAGAGAAAGAAAAACTTGTTTTTTTTCCTTTCGTTATTACTAACGTGCAATTACAACCACATTTTATAGCTACTGTTGCTCACAACTTAACACTAGAATCATGCTAACAAAACCCCTTAATGGACTGTAGATCCTACTAAAGTGGATATGAGATTGGACATGTTCTACTCCAAGGACCAGGTCTAGATTATTAACTAATAAACTGTAGAATTGGTATGTAGTTGTAGAAACACAGGCAGATTATAAGAGAAGGGAGATATAGACCATTTAATTTAAAAAATTCTGCTCGAGCAGAATTTTGAGTATTGTGATTTAGGTACGTGTCCTATTTCTCAACCTAGAGCGAATTCTATAAAACACATTCATGATAGTGTAACTTTTATATCTAAATACATTGAAGCCATCCATGTGCTTTTGATTTTTATACGTATTTGACAATCATTCTAATCATTAGTAATCTAAAATTTTAAAGCTTATGTGGGCTTTTACCATTCGTATCGTATGGTTGTGTTCGATTGCCCTCTTTTTTCATGGAAAATATTTTTATCACAAAGTTTCCACCAATATGTAGTGATTGATAGCTTATATTTTTCTTGGAATTACTTTCCAAAAAAAAAGTCATGTGACCATATTTTCCTCCAAAACAGTGGAAAATAAGAATTAATTTCATGGAAAATTTTGATTTTTCACAAGAAATAATTTCAATCAAACAACGCCAATTAATGAAAATTTTCAAAACTCCATGGTATTTTTTTTCTTAATAAAATAATTCCGGAGGATTAATTTATTTTTCACATATTTTCTAAAGTCTCGTTCTGACATGAAGGTTAGTTTTTGTCACGACCCGTACCCGGATATTCGGGCACGAGTACGTGGGTACGTCCAGCCTACGCCGCAGTGTCGGCGGTAGTACGCTGTCTAGGGCATCTCCACAGTTACATTAACTCTAGCTCATTCACGGTAATTAAACAGACAAGGAAAAGAAATGAAATGCTGAGATTTTATAACTAGAAAGTGACAATCAGATCCAGAGTTATTACAAAACCAGAAGTTAAATCGGGGACAAACCCGATTACTAAGATGAAAGGAAAACAAATAACTAATGCTAACTACTCTGCAGGAGTAGTCTCCTGGGTGGGAACCAGCTCTGCAACTGTATCACCTGCCGCCTAATAGGGGCCATAATAGGTGGGGGCAAGGTTCTCATCATCGCCTAAAGCAACGGATCCAGTCAGGAAAGGAGCAAAGTACACAGTGCACAACAAGATTAAACTAAATATTTATGACAATTAGATTGAGTATCATATTGAGAATATGTATAAAAGAAACACAATATCTCAGAGTTAATGCTATAAACAGGAATATGAGAAAATAGAAATAAATGAGACAGGAAATGAAACTGCTACAGTCAGCAAGAACTATAACAAGACCAGAAGCTATCTGTGTGAACTTGTGTTTATTTTAGAATACATAGTTGGCATGTAGGGGTTTATAAGGCTAATCCGGCCGTCATAGACGGCTATTAAACATGATCAATCGGGATCCGGCTGAGGGTACAGTCGCGCACCAACAGCAATTAAATACGGTAGGGGGAAGGGTAAACTACATGCCTTCTAGTATTCTCCCACCCGACATGAAAAACAAGACATGAACTCCAGTATTCAAGACATGAAATCCAGTGTTCTAGCACTACGTGTAATCATCAATGGTACTAGTAAAGCAGGGAATTCATTATCACAATATAAAGATTAACTTGAAGTGCAGGTACTTGCCTGTTGTTTGGATCCAGTTAATTGTACTTTGGAAAATATTCCAGAGATGAGTCCAGATAGTGAAATAGACATTACCAACATGCTCATAAGACATCAAATAGCTAGAAACGCCTGTCCTTGAGTACAATTTGGAGTCAAGGACAAAAACAGCAGTTTCGGGTCAAAACGGGGTCCGCCGGTGGGCCCGCTTTGCACCGAAAAACGTGTCCGGGTCAAAAGTCTCCAAATTCACCAAACTTAGTGTCAACAGGTCAGGAACGCTGATACGAACCCAACGGAACTTCCAGATTTGGATTCCGATGAGCCGAACACAAAATCGCCCATCGAGCGGGGCCTGTGGGGCCCACGACACGCGATTTATTCAATGTTCTCAGAATCGAACCAAACTTGACCTACAGGACCAGCGTATCGCTACGAGTCCGATGGCGCAAGTTTCGTCTCGATCTAACGAGTGTACAAGAAGTTAGGGCGAAATGCAGAAAGGTCGGATACGGGGCGATGTTCGCGGATACGCGTTGATTCCGGTGTGCACGCACACCCGAATCAGCTTTCGCGAAATCTTACATGTCCGTATCGACAGCGCACACGTATCTGTGAAGACCGCACGCGACCAAGTCGTCCCGTTTGGCGGGGCGTACTCAGTTCCGGGGTGAAACAGGGTCTGGTTTTTCCTGTTTTTGGATCGCGGTGTGCGATCACCACAGGACGCGATGCCCCGAGCGGTTTGTCCGGGCACCGAGAGGGTCATACAGGCTTCCCAACGCAATTTGCGGAATCGAAAACGGAGATACAGGGTGCAAGATACGAGTACCTGAACCGGGCTCTTCGAAACAGGGAAATTCGTATCCGTGTCGTGTCCGACACGACACGACGAATTGGGGATTAGGGTTAGGGTTCTGAACTCCGGCGAGGGGAGCCCGGCCGGAGGAGGACGGCGCCGCTGTGGGGGAGGCCGGCCGGAGGCTGGGCGGGTGCTGCGTGGCCGCGGGCGACGGCTGCCGGGGTGGCGCAGCCGCTGCTGCTACTGATGCTGCTGTCGGGGTCGGGGAGAAGAAGGAGGAGGAGAAGGGACGGTGCAGCGAGGCGAGGGCGGAGCACGGCGGAGCTGGCGGTGGCGAGGGCCGGAGGGGAGCTACGGTGGTGGGGCGAGTCCGGGCGGTGGCGGAGTGGGTGAGGAAGTCGAGGGGGCGGCTGGGTTAGGTTTAAATAGGAGGAGAGAGGGGGGAAGGTGGCCGGAAATGGCGGGGAGGAGGTCGTCGTGGCCGGGGCTGGCGGGGGCGAGCCGGCCGGAGCGGCGGGCGGCGCGGATCCGGCGGAGGAAACGGACAACGGAGCGGGTCGCGCGGGGGCTGGGGTGGAGACGGGTCTGCGGGTGGCAGAGTCGGGTTCGGGGGACCCGACCCGACCCGCTAAGGAGGGCTGGGCCGGTGGGCTGTTGGGCCGGGCTGAGTTTGAGCCCAATGGGCTGGGCCGGATTTAAAAGAAATAATAATAAAATTAATTAATAAATCAATAAATAATTAGTTTTTAGGTGATTAAAAATAGGTCCGAGGTCCAATAAATAATTAGTTTTTAATTTTACACCAAAAAATATTATTTCCATGATATTTTAATATTGTTTGTTAACAATTAAAAATTATTTAATATTTGAAAACCCTGATTTTATTTACAGAAAATTCCCAGAAAATTCCAGAAAATTGCGAAAAATCCAATTTTAATATTTTTGAAAAAATCAGGGGCTTACAGTTTTGTCTGTCTTAAATGGTTAGAAGCGTGTATGACCCCTCCAGCAAACCTAGTAATCTATACTCTTTCCCAATCTAGTGGATTTTGGAGGATTGTAAAAGCACCATTTGATGTTTACCATTTCAAATATGAACTAAACTAGCACACAAAGTCAGTTTAGGATAGCTTATCTTACTATTTTCATAAAAAATAGGATTTCTAAATTTAAGGATGCTTTAATAGAATAGAAAATGGAAAAACTGTAGGACCTTCTATTCCTCTTGGGGTTCTTACTAATTTATTTCAACAAATCCTAAGGACTTGAGAGATGTTCAATGAATGAAGAAGTATCATTACAATACCGTATATAAAGATAAGGAAGACGTACAAAGTGTACCAATTATCGAGAAATATACGAGAGTAATTGAACAAATATTAAAAAAGAAACTAGAATATTATAAAATTATTTTGGTTTTATGTTAGAGAGATCTACTATGTAAACCGTTTACTTATTAAGAAAATTAATGAAAAAATTTGACAGAAAAAGGGATTTACATATGACTTTTATTTACTTAGAGAAATGATGGACTTCTAGGGAGAGGATGTGGGTAGCCTTTGGAGAAGAATCGAGTCTATATTAGCTATATTTAGACTATTAAGGATATGTATGGAGCTAAGATAATTGTACGTTCAAACCATAGTCCATTTTTTTTATCACCGTTGACTTACAGCAAGAATCAACATTAAGTCCTTACATTTTAGGCTATAGTTATAGATGTAATTGGCATCCAGGAGGAGGTTTCATGGCGTATAATGTTTAGTGATGGTATTTTGCTGATCAATGAGAGTTGGCAAGGGTCATGTGTTAAAAGGACAGAGAAACATTAAAATTTAAGTGTTTTACAAGTACTAGGCTAAAAATAGAAGATACGCTATGTGCTTGTAACCAAAAGTCAAAAGGGAAACAAAGGAGGAGTAGATGGACAAGACATACCTTTTAGGTATTTAGGATAAATCTATCGGGATGTCGGGATTGAAAATGATGTTGAGATGGTTGAAATTGAGTTCTTCTAGAATACTTTATAATCGCAGGATACCTTTGAAGTTCAAAGATAAATTTTATATGAATGTTATAAGACCAGGCATAAGAGTGTTAGGCAATTAAGGAATAGTATGTCCAACAGCCGAAATGAAAACAATGAGACGGGTGAGTGACAATACATTAAAATATATAATAAGAAATGAGTGTATTTATGGAATGTTAGAGATGACGTACAAGAGAAAATCATCTTAGGTTGTTTGAAACATGTGCAATGCAAGCCAATAGATGCTCCGGTAAGGAGAGATTTATAAGGTATTATTTAAAGGAGCAGTTAGAAGTAGAGGTAGACCTAAACGAATATGGATTGAAGTTTTAAAGAAGTATATATTTTTTGTTAAACACAAAGAAATAACTCCTAGGTGAGTTGAATTGGAAGAAAAGTATTCAAACACAACCCCAAAATTTTAGGAAAAAAATTTGTTGTTCTTCCTATCAGTAACGGTCTTCATGGAGTATGCCCTCACTGACTTGTGGTCTCCCTTCCTGTTTTGGTGTTTCCTGCCCATTGCCTATTTTGGCCAAGAATTCAGAACCAGATATGGAGGCTGTGCAGTGTCAAGTCGGCAGGCCCCTAGCACCCTTGTGACACTACACATAGGGCATCCTGGGAAGAATCCATGAATCTATAAAAGAGTAAAATAAAACTGTTGTCAGAAGATAATCTATTTAGTTATGAGCTGGAGCTAGCTTGCAAATTGATGATAGTGAGACTATAAGTTTATCCTAACAGAAAATTAACCATAAGAGAGAAGATGTTTGTCGAAATGCATAAACAATAACAAATCGTCATTACTAATGGCGGTTTGAGTGCATGTACTCATACCTCCATTAGCAAAGACGGTATAGTTGCTTATACGCCATTAGTACTGGCGGCTTCATGGTTTACCTAATGTCCACTATATTACGCCATTAACAATGGCGGTATAGCAACATCCTCACAAATGTATGCTTGCATGGCATGAGTGCATTTTTGGAAGAATTTTTTTTTGCAAAGCACTCAAACCGTCATTGCTATTGACGGTCCTGCCACCAGACCACCACCGCTAATAGCGGTCTGAAAACACCTATTTTAAAAAAGCTACCATACCGTCTTTGCTAATGGTGGTATGAGTACATGCATTCATATCGCCATTAGTAATGACGATTTATTATTGTTTCTGCATTTCGACAAACATGTTATCTTGTGCATAATATAGGTATATTTTATTACCTTATACTTAATTTTCTGTTATCCTAAATGGTTTCAAATGTACCACTTAAAATAGAGTTGAGGTTCCACGTTGTAGGGACAACCCTAGCCAAAAGGTAAGAAAATGATAAAATCAAGCATTTTAGGTTTCTTTCAGACATCAAGTGTCGTCGAATAAGTTGATGACTTCAAATAATATTTGAGAATCCGAACGTCCGGATCCTTGAGATCAGATCTAGTCAACTTGGTTTTATACATATCAACTTGTAGTTACACCCACTTTTATGCACATTGGTAAGAACCCTCAGCTTTTACATACTTACTTTCTTTCTTTTCCCTTTTCCTTTTTATTATTTTTTTTTTTTGAGAGAGAGAGAGAGAGAGGAGAGAGATTTTGCAAATCTTTATTTTCTGACTATTGGTAGTGTGAATTTTCAAATTTTTGATGGTCAACAGTATGTTTCTTGTGCAAAATATTTGAGCTTGCATCATCTTTGAGCACTCAAGATAAGTTTAATTTGACTATTTTTTCCTTTTCAATTGCTATCTTCATTATTTATCCCCTAGGAAGCAGAGTACCCTCATGGGGTGTGGATTAACATGTGTTTTGAACTCAAAACCAGCAGAAGATTTTCCTCTTTCTTTGGTTTAATCCTGTTTTGAAACTCATCTGAACCTTTCTGCAGAGAATATCATAGGGAAGGGTGGTTACGCCGAAGTTTACAAGGGATGCCTTGAAGATGGCCAGGTTGTGGCGATTAAAAAGTTGCTCCATGCAACAACCGATGAACACACCACGAATTTCTTATCAGAATTGGGCATTATAGTTCACTTAAATCATCCAAACACTACTAAACTGATAGGATTTGGAATCGAAGGAGGCATGTATCTTGTTCTTCAGTTGTCGGAACATGGCAGCTTGGCTTCTTTCCTCCATGGTAACGTTATCTGATGCTAATAATATAACCAACATTTCTTTTTGTCACCTGTCGAATTCACAGCTTCTGTTTTCTTATAAGGATCAAAGGAAAAATTGGACTGGAGTGCTAGGTACAGAGTTGCCATAGGGACAGCCGAGGGTCTTGAGTATCTCCATGATAGGTGCCCCAGGCGCATCATCCATCGGGATATTAAGGCTTCAAACATATTGCTTAGCGAAAATTTTGAACCACAGGTACCATCCTAATCAAAGAAATATTAAAATGTGGCAGTTTATGCCATAGTTCCATGCTTCTTTGTCTGCTTCCCACCCCTGTAATCTTTGAAGAAACATTTAGACAATCAAATGTTTCTGTGCCAAAATATCGAAAATAAAAGCTTGTAGAAATATAAGATAATCAAAAGTTTGTAAAATTATGACCCAGATATCCGATTTTGGACTTGCTAAGTGGCTGCCTGACAAATTGACCCACTTCACAATCTCTAGTTTCGAGGGCACATTCGGGTATGTTTAATCTTCAAGACTTCCTTCCACCTAGTACTGTCAACATTTTAAAAAGCAAATTAATCAGAAGTTTATCTTTCATAATTCTTTATTTTCACCTTCTTGTTGTGAAGTTATCTTGCTCCTGAGTACCTCATAAATGGGATAGTTAACGAGAAAACTGACGTGTTTGCTTATGGAGTTCTGCTGCTGGAGCTCATCACTGGACGCAAAGCAATAGACTCTTCGAAGCAAAGCCTCGTGATATGGGTATCTATCTTGACCCTTTAGACTACCCAGAAGGGAGTATGTCTATAGTTAAGATTTTTCATATTTTTTCTTCTTCTTCTTCTTTCAGGCAAAGCCTTTACTTGAAAGGAAGAAGATTAGGGAGCTACTCGATCCTTTACTAGGAGACGCATATGACTCTACGGATCTAAAACGTGTAACAAACACAGCCTATCTGTGCATTCAGCAATCCGCTATTCTGCGACCTCGGATGAGTCAGGCAAGATTATCAGAGAAAAGCAAGAATTAAGAAAGTAGCGTAATTGCACTACAAGTTGTGGTTATTCGTGAAAGGATCATATTCCTTGACTTGCAGGTTTTGAAGCTACTGAGAGGCGAAGAAGGGAGGATGCAGCCTACGAGAGGACGTCCCAGAGCCCTTCAAAGAACCTACTCGGAGGAGCTATTCGACGCAGAAGAGTACAATGCAACCAGGTATTTGAGTGATCATCGCCAAGCTAAGAAGGTTGCTCTTAACATGTAGGGCTTGGTTTGGGATTGCTTATTTTTGTGAAAAGCTGTCCCAGTTTGGTAACAGCTGCTTATCAAAAAACTTTTGTAAAGTCAGTTCAATTTCGGAACAACTTTTGGAAGCACTTAGGAGGTTGTTATCGAAACTTGTTTATGCTGTCATATTTTAAAAGCAACACAATCCCAAATCAGGCCCAAGGTTTAGTCATGATGTTGGGAAAAGGTAAAAAGGAGATGGTGAGATGTCATACCCTAGAAGCACATAAATTATTTCTGTTTCTTGTATAATGTATGTAGTTTAGACTAGAACCCAACTCAAAAGGAAAATGTACATAGAAAATAATGTATGAAGTTATTCTATATTGTCGTTTTTACTCCCCCCCCCCCTCCCCCCCTTCTCTCTCTGTCTCTGTAGTTATTATTATTGTCTTTTTGAGACAAGTGGCAAGGAGAAATAGCCCCCACTGTTTCATTTTAAAGAGATAATTAACAAAACATATGATTATAAAAGGCTGAATGAACCAACAAGGAGCGGACATGGGTTCAAATTCCAGTCTGAATACTTTTGGGGTCCAGTCTCAATTCGAGATATGTGAAAGGATAATTTGGACTTTATGAAGCATTGACGGGAGTTGCGGCAAAAACGACAGAAGATTGGCAGCTGAACGGAGCTCAAGTAGGGCCAAAATAATAGTCGTGTTATACCGGCGATATAACGACGATGATATACCAATGGTATATCTGTTTTTTGGGTTTCATTACAGAACATATTCTGAACTTCTGGCGGTACACCACGGTATATCAGTGGTATATCGCTTGTCGGAATTCGATTCAGATGTGGGCCCAAGTCAACATGTCTTATGACCGTGTGATCTAATCTGGACGGTCATGATTATTGCTAGGCTAATTTAGGTATTTTCTAATCCTAAAATTAGGGTTTCTTAACCTATATAAAGAGGCTAAGGGGAGGTTTCTAAGGACAAGCTCATGAAAGAGTTTCGAAGGAGCAAGTCCTCTGAAATCTAAAAGAAAGTCCATACTTTGCTCTTAGGACTCGCTTTTCGAGATAGTCAGAAGAGAAGATTAGTTCATGGAGTCGTTTATTTCGTTCAGAGAGATCATTACAGGATTGGATGAGTGGTTTCAATTGTAATATTATTCTTCTTCTTTCTTGAGATTAGTAAGGGGTTAAACTTAGGGGCAAATGGCTCAACGTATTATAATCAATCTTGTACTTTTTTGAGTGATATAGAATGAGATTTGTCTAAGTGACATAGTCACCGAACATATATTGTGATTGATCTGTCTTGGTGCTTGCATGAGACCGGGGTTCGTTATCTTCGAGTGGATTGGTGTTGTTTTTGCGATATTTTTTGGCCAACAATTGTACCAGAGTCAGGTTATCGAGTGGAAATGTGCAATCATATCTCTGAAACAGATGAACATACGTATGATTACCCTCACAAGGGAAACTAGGCGATCTGGAAAGCAAGGATAGATAATCTACTATGGTACAAAGATTTGCATAATCCATTGGAGGGCGACAATGCTAAGCCATCGAACAAATTAATTTGTTGTTGACTAAAAAAATTGGATTAGAAGGTCATTGGTTCATTTATCAATGGCTGGATGATTCGATATTTTATCACATATCTATGGAGAGTTCAAAAGGTCATTATGGGAGAAGCTTCATTTGATGTACGACTAGCAACAAGGCATTTTTATTCTCCAAATCGTCAACTCAAAACACATGGAGGGTGCCTCGGGGCACAACACCTAAACAAGGTTCAAGGAACCATCAATCAACTTTTAGCTATGAAGATGATGATTGAGGATGAGCTTTAGGTCATACTGATATTTATCTCTTTGTCGAAAAGTTGGAAGACGATGGTGGTGTCTGTGACTCACTATGTGCTTGATGGAGTTATCACGACAGAGACAGTCAAAAATAGTTTATTGAATAAGGTGATTCAATATAAGCAGTTACAATTATTGCACAAGTCTCCTCTGGTTGCTTCCTACAGGAAGGGGAGACTCATTTCATAGGCGAGAACATAATAGAGTTCTTAGGATCTTGCGAGGATAGATTGCAAGAAAGGCTATTGTTACAGTAAAAAAATGGGTCATTTTAAATAGGATTGCATGAATCTCAGAGATGAGAAGGCTAAAGGTAAGGACCTTCGGGTAGATTTCATAACTATGGGAGATCTGATCTTCACAGCAGTCTACGCAATGGAACCTTATGGCATGTGTTATAACAACAATTAGATTTTTGACACGGGGATATCGTATCATGCCACTCCACATAGGAGAATTTTTACGTCATACCAAGTGGTAGGTTTGGATGTGTGAATATGGACGATAAAGGAACGGTTGCAGTTGTGGGCATTGATGACGTATACTTAACAACAGAGTTTGGCAAAAAGCTCGTTCTCAAGGGGGTTCGTCATGTACCGAGCTTGCGCTACAACTTGGTATCGACAGGGAAGCTGACAAATGATGGTTATCGCAGTATATTTGGGGACAAATATTGGAAGCTCACGAGATAGATTCAAGGGAGAAAGTCCATAGAAATCTAAGAGAAAGTTTGAACTTTGCTCTTAGGGCTCGATTTTTGAGATAGTCTAGAGAGGATATGTGCAATGAGTCGCTACTTTGTTCAAGGAGATCATCATAGGGTTAGATGAGTGATTTCAATTATAATCTTCTTCTTCTTCTTCTTCTTTATTGAGATTAGTGAGGAGTTAAACTTTGGGTCAAAAAGTTTATATTGTAATCAATCTTGTACTTTTGATTTATGTATGTTTTCCTCACAGAAAAAGTGTTATTTTTCTTAAAAAAAACTTTATAAGACTTTCGAGTATAAAGAATTCATTACACTGAATACAAAAATTCAATATACAAAGTCTTGAAATTATGGAGAGTGTAGCAGTAGAGATTGAATCATCATAATTCTTTTACTCCATTGACAATCTAATGAACTTCCGGAAGTTCCTTGATGTGAACAAGCACTATTGGGCAAAAGATTCTCCAAAAGAAGATACTTAGGTTGTTGATTATGAGGTGGCTAAATGTTGTATATGCTCTCTTTTGTTTGCTCTCTCCCTATGAAATATTTTTTTTTAGACTATTTATAGCCAAAAAGTCTAAAAAATGGTTACTACTGAAGTCTTGTGGGAAGTACTATATCACGTCCCATAACCAGAATATTGGAGAGAGGGTATGATACTAGGACAACTAAATATATCTGAGTATTCTAATACCTCAAGATACAGTCACGGCTTTAAAGACATGAAAAGTTATACTACAAGCCAACAATTAATCCTAGGTCGAGCAATCCTACGTGTCTCAATCATTAGCAAATAAGTAAGGAGCAAGATAATGATCATCATGACATATAAAACAATAAAGCATCACAAACCATAATATATAGATGATTATGAAACTAATAATACAAAATAAGATTCTAACAAGAAGTGTAATAATAATACATGATCAATCTAGCTTTAGTCTAGAATATACAAACCATGTAGGCTATCTTAGCAGAAATATCGGGAACAAAATACGAGCTAAACAGTTGCTCGTTGGCTAAATGCCACAAAAGAATATACAGAGCCAGTGGGTAGAAGGAATTAAAACACACTCAAGTGCTAGGTTGGGGTTCTCCCATTGGACACAATCGAATGGTAGATACGGTAGATCCTCTAGCTCCGCTACCAAATCTTTCCATGTAAAACCAGTTGGGTCAAAATTATAAATAGCAAAGTACCACAAGGAAGCCATAAGAGTGAACTAAAAACAACATGCATAGCATAATATCGAAAAATAATAACATACAAAATATGCATCAAGATAAGGTAAAGTAAATAGGAACACCAGAACATATAAAAATAAATAGGAACATGAGCATGTAAAGTAAACTGATAGGAACATGAACAGTCAACTAGAATAGTACAAGAGTAATAAACTGTGACAGAAACTTAACAAGACTAGACAATCAATCACAACCAATCATGACCTATGACTTGCTATCATTAGCTAACTAGGGTTATCACAATCCTAATTACTAATATATGCAATTTTAAAATTTTCAACGGTCACATGCCTTGCAGTCTATCCAAGCTATCCAGGCCAATCATGAGTCAGTAGTTAGTAGTGGATTGCATCACAAACGGTAAGCGAGTACCAAAATAATCCATGATGCATCACTCAGTGGTGAGCTAATAACAAAATATTACTGGATGCAACACTCGACGGTGAGCTGGAAGTGTGCTCTTTTCGACGGAGAGCTCAAAATTCATATGTAGGCTCGGAATAACGGGACTGCGTGCAACCTGAAAACCTCTTCTCCCAATGCATCTATGTTATCAATTTAGTCATTAACCTAAATAGTTTATTCAAGAATTCTGATTTTGGTACCCGGGGATCCATGTCACGCCCCGGTCCCGCAGGGCCGAACGTCCTCGCATGAAAGTGATACCATGCGAGCCTAAGTTGCTCTCGTACAAGGCAAGCACCTGAAACGGCTGATGAAATGCTAAGCCATAGAGTCGCATAGATAGTCCTAATGCAACAGAAATTTGAATAACACAAGTATATAGAAAAATAGTTCTCTTTATTGATATTGAATAAGTATTACAAGTGGCGCTTGGCCAAGATTACAAATCGCTCTTGCTCTCTCTCTCTCTCTCTCTCTCTCTCTCTCACTCTCGAACAATAAAAATTGTGCCAAGCGGCTTACAACTGGGGATGATCTAATAGGCGATGTTCCAATACATTATGTCCTGTATATGTGCTTCAGCTCCGGCCACAACATTCTAAGGCTCTGAAGCAGACTCCATGCCTTAGTGCACCGAAGGGCACTCCACACGGAATGAGGTTCTTCCGTACCCTACAAGCAATCTGGTGGATTTTTAGTACATTGAATACTCTGGAAGGGAGGCTTCTCACTCACTCAACAAAACCAAACACGTTTATTTAGTTATGTGCACCATCTATTATGTCATCTTTCTAGTCTTGCCTTATGATTCAGTTTCAAGTCATAAGATACAAAGTCTAACTCGTGTTGCTGTGCGCCCTGCGATATAAGAGTAAAACAGCAAAACTTACCAATTTACCTTACGTCCTTCCCTGCCCAAGAGTAAACCAAGTTAACCAACATATATATAGGAATCATGAACGGGAAAATACATGTGGAACTCAAGTGTCATGACCGTATTTCTGCCTCAGGTGAATGATATACTCAGATTACTCATGTGTGTTATATTTAGATTGTTCAGATGAGTTATACTCAAATTACTTAGATGTTTCAGATTACTTGTTCAATGCAATCACTCGCACGCAGATTGTCGCAATCGAGCCAAACCTAATCTATATGATAGAAGGTCACTGGCATAGCCATAAAGGACTCCATTGGCATTCGTGATTGATTTTGCTACCTACCATGAGTGATTGTGTGGTACACCCTGATAGGCTACAACATACCTGGTATTACGTCGCTTCCATGCCGCACACCCATGGCAAGTCGCCCGTAATCCCTTTATTCCTCCTAGGCCAGTACGATCCCAGTGCCCCATTGATAATATGAGGAATCCATATACCTCGTGCACGAGTTGTCCGCTACCATGCATGTTCTTTTTTCTTTCTCATTCTTTTTCTCTATCTGTGCAACGATGATGGTTTTAGACGTAGGTAATGAGCCCTATACAAGCCATCCCGAGCCATTCTTGATTATCGACTTGGTTGGCGGTGCTCCATGCAGGACGGATAATGAGCCCGGTACACGTCCCCGACATACCCGTCTATAATATTTTTGATACTTTCTTTTCTTTTCTTATTTCCATTCAATCTTTTCTTTTTACAGTTTTCGATACGGGAAACCTTATGGTCCTGAAGCCTTTTTATGTATCCATACTTGGCTCAGAACGACTATTTTGATAGTCTTTCTGCCTCAACTGAGTGAACCATTATCTGTGTCATGCATCAACTCGTAGTACGATCTTAGTGACAAGCATTACAATTATGGAAGTGAAGTTCTATGATGAATATGTAAACTGTCTACTTGTAACATAAGTAGTATTACTAGTACGAATAGGGAGGTGCAGTACAAGAATTTAACTATTCTTTCAAGTTTATATCAATTTATACTATGCCTAGCGCAGAACCGCACCACTATCGAATCTAACTCAAGTATATTTTTTCGTGTCATTAAACCCGTTTGAACTAAACTTCCTATTTATTTTCCATATTCCCTGTCGCACGCATGTTTAGCCAGTTTTATTGAATGACTTTATCACTCAATTCAAGCTGACTATACCCACTCAATCATCGCATTCTCTTACTCAGTCTCTACTATGCCTAAGCGCAGAACTATATTGCTCAATACAGGATATGATATAATCCACCGTGTATGAAGATCTTAGGTTGAGGTAAACTTACTCAAATCACGATACTCATCCATGCGCATATAAATATTTTATACTTGAAACTGCATTCGAGTTCAGAATATCGCTGAGTCTGGATCGTACACATATTTAAGGCATCCCCCAGATATATTCATTTCAACCAAGCTTAACGATAGCGAAGTCGGACAAGCTACTCGTGAAAGAACTTAATCGGAGGAGCTATTCGACACAGAAGAGTACAATGCAACCAGGTATTTGAGTGATCATTCCCAAGCTAAGAAGGTTGCTCTTAACATGTAGGGCTTGGTTTGGGATTGCTTATTTTTGTGAAAAGTTGTCCCTGTTTGGTAACAGCTGCTTATCAAAAAACTTTTGTAAAGTCAGTTCAATTTCGGAACAACTTTTGGAAGCAGTTAGGAGGTTGTTATCAAAACTTGTTTATGCTGTCATATTTTAAAAGCAACACAATCCCAAATCAGGCCCAAGGTTTAGTCATAATGTTGGGAAAAAGGTAAAAAGGAGATAGTGAGATGTCATACCCTATAAGCACATAAATTATTTATGTTTCTTGTATAATGTATGTAATTTAGACTAGAACCCAACTCAAAAGGAAAATGTACATAGAAAATAATGTATGAAGTTATTCTATATTGTCGTTTTTACTCCCCCCCCCTTCTCTCTCTGTCTCTCTAGTTATTATTATTGTCTTTTTGAGACAAGTGGCAAGGAGAAATAGCTCCCACTGTTTTATTAAAGAGATAATTAACGAAACATATGATTATAAAAGGCTGAATGAACCAACAAGGAGCGGACATGGGTTCAAATTCTAGTCTGAATACTTTTGGGGTCCAGTCTCAATTCGAGATATGTGAAAGGATAATTTGGACTTTATGAAGCATTGATGGGAGTTGCGGCAAAAACGACAGAAGATTGGCAGCTGAACTGGAGATCAAGCAGGGCCAAAATAACAGTCGTGTTATACCGGCAATATAACGACGATGATATACCAATGGTATATCAGTTTTTTGGGTTTTATTACAAAACATATTCTGAACTTCTGGCGGTACACCACGGTATATCAGTGGTATATCACTTATCGGAATTAGATTCAGATGTGGGCCCAAGTCAGCATGTCTTGTGACCGTGTGATCTAATCTGGACGATCATAATTATTTTTAGGCTAATTTAGGTATTTTCTAATCCTAAAATTAGGGTTTCTTAACCTATATAAAGAGCCTAAGGGGAGGTTTCTAAGGACAAGTTCATGAGAGAGTTTCAAAGGAGTAAGTCCTCAGAAATCTAAAAGAAAGTCCATACTTTGCTCTTAGGGTTCGCTTTTCGAGATAGTAGGAAGAGAAGATTTGTTCATGGAGTCGTCTATTTCGTTCAGAGAGATCATTACAGGATTGGATGAATGATTTTAATTGTAATCTTCTTCTTCTTCTTCTTTCTTAAGATTAGTAAGGGGTTAAACTTAGGGGCAAATGGCTCAATGTATTATAAATCAATATTGTACTTTTTTGAGTGATATAGAATTTTTTAGTGATATAGAATGAGATTTTTCCAGGTGACATAGTCACCGAACATATATTGAGATTGATCTGTCTTGGTGCTTGCATGAGACGGGGGTTCGTTATCTTCGAGTGGATTGGTGTTGTTTTTGCGATATTTTTTGGCCAACAATTATATCAGAGTCAGGTTATCGAGAGGAAATGTGCAATCATATCTCTGAAACAAATGAACATACGTATGATTACCCTTACAAGGGGAACTAGGCGATCTGGAAAGCAAGGATAGAGGATCTACTATGGTACGAAGATTTGCATATTCCATTGGAGGGCGACAACGCTAAGCCATCGAACAAATTAATTTGTTGTTGACAAAAAAAATGGGATTAGAAGGTCATTGGATTCATTTATCAATGGCTGGATGATTCAATATTTTATCACATATCTATGGAGAGTTCAAAAGGTCATTATGGGAGAAGCTTCATTTGATGTACGAATGAAAGACGACTAGCAACAAGGCATTTTTATTCTCCAACTCGTCAACTCAAAGCTCATGGAGGGTGCCTCGGGGCACAACACCTAAACAAGGTTCAAAGAACCATTAATCAACTTTTAGCTATGAAGATGATGATTGAGGATGAGCTTTAGGTCATACTGCTGTTGATCTCTTTGCCGAAAAGTTGGAAGACGATGGTGGTGTCTGTGACTCACTCCGTGCTTGATGGAGTTATCACGAATTGATGGATTTATCACGACAGAGACAGTCAAAATCAGTTTATTGAATAAGATGATTCAATATAAGCAGTTAGAATTATCGTACAAGTCTCCTTTGGTTGCTTCCTATAGGAAGGGGAGACTCAGTTCATAGGCGAGAACACAATAGAGTTCTTAGGATCTTGCGAGGATAGATTACAAGAAAGGCTATTGTTACTGGGAAAAAATGGATGATTTTAAATAGGATTGCATGAATCTCAGAGATGAGAAGGCTAAAGGTAAGGACCTTCGGGTAGATTTCATAACTATGGGAGATTTGATCGTCACAGCAGTCCACGGAATGGAACCTTTTGGCATGTGTTATAACAACAATTAAATTTTTGACACGGGGATATCGTATCATGCCACTCCACATAGGAGAATTTTTACGTCATATTAAGCGGTAGGTTTGGATGTGTGAATATGGACGATAAAGGAACGGTTGCAGTTGTGGGCATCAATGACGTATACTTAACAACAGAGTTTGACGAAAAGCTCGTTCTCAAGGGGGTTCGTCATGTACCGAGCTTGTGGTACAACTTGGTATCGACAGGGAAGCTGACAAATGATGGTTATCGCAGTATATTTGGAAACAAATATTGGAAGCTCACGAGATAGTTTCAAGGGAAAAAGTCCATAGAAATCTAAGAGAAAGTCTGTACTTTGCTCTTAGGGCTAATTTTTGAGATAGTCTAGAGAGGATATGTTCAATGAGTCGCTACTTTGTTCAAGGAGATCATCATAGGGTTAGATGAGTGATTTCAATTATCTTCTTCTTCTTCTTCTTCTTCTTCTTCTTTCTTGAGATTAGTGAGAAGTTAAACTTGGGGTCAAAAAGTTTAATTTATTGTAATCAATCTTGTACTTTTGAGTTATATAAGTTTTCCTCATAGAAAAAGTGTTATTTTTCTTAAAAAAAACTTTGTAAGACTTTCGAGTATAAATAATTCATTACACTGAATACAAAAATTCAATGTACAAAGTCTTGAAATTATGGAGAGTATAGCAGTAGAGATCGAATCATCATAATTCTTTTACTCCGTTGACGATCTAATGAACTTCCGGAAGTTCCTTGATGTGAACAAGCACTATTGGGCAAAAGATTCTCCAAAAGAAGATGCTTAGGTTGCTGATTATGAGGTAGATAATGTTGTATAGGCTCTCTTTTGTATGCTCTCTCCCTATGAAACAAAAAAATTAAGAATATTTATAGCCAAAAAGTCTAAAAATTGTTACTGCTGTAGTCCTGTGGGAAGTACTGTATCACGTCCCATAACCAGAATATTGGAGAGAGGGGATGATACTAGGACAACTACATATATCTGAGTATTCTAATACCTCAAGATACAGTCGCGGCTTTAAAGACTTGAAAAGTTATACTACAAGCCAACAGTTAATCCTAGGTCGAGAAATCCTACGTGTCTCAATCATTAGCAAATAAGTAAGAAGCAAGATAATGATCTTCATGACATATAAAACAATAAAGCATCACAAACCATAATATATAGATGATTATGAAACTAATAACACAAAATAAGATACTAACAAGAGTATAATAATAATACATGATCAATCTAGCTTTAGTCTAGAATATACAGACCATGTAAGCTATCGTAGCAGAAATATCATGAACAAAATACGAGGTAAACAGTTACTCGTTGGCTAAATGCCACAAAAGAATATACAGAGCCAGTGGGTAGGAATTAAAACACACTCAAGTGCTAGGTTGGTGTTCTCCCATTGGACACCATCGAATGGTAGATACGGTAGATCCTCTAGCTCCGCTACCAAATCTTTCTATGTAAAACCAGTTGGGTCAAAATTCTAAATAGCAAAGTACCACAAGAAAGCCATAAGAGTGAACTAAAAACAACATGCATAACATAATATCAAAAAACAATAAACAATAACATACAAAATATGCATCAAGATAAGGTAAAGTAAATAGGAATACCAGAACATGTAAAGTAAATAGGAACATAAGCATGTAAAGTAAACTGATAGGAACATGAACAATCAACTGGAATAGTACAAGAGTAATAAACTGGGAGAAAACCTTAACAAGACTAGACAATCAATCACAACCAATCATGACCTATGACTTGCTATCATTAGCTAACTAGGGTTATCATAATCCTAATTACCAACATATGAAATTTTAGAAATTACAACGGTCACATGCCTTGCATTCTATCCAAGCTATCCAGGCCATTCATGAGTCAGTAGTTAGTGGTGGATTGCATCAAAAACGGTAAGCGAGTACCCAAATAAGCCATGATACATCACTCAACGGTGAGCTAATAACATAATATTACTGGATGTAATACTCGACGGTGAGCTGGAAGTGTGCTCTTTTCGACGGAGAGCTCAAAATCCATATGTAGGCTCGGAATAACGGGACTGCGTGCAACCTGAAAACCTTCCCTCCCAATGCATCTATGTTATCAATCTAGTCATTAACCTAAATAGTTTATTCAAGAATTCTGATTTGGTACCGGGGGATCCATGTCATGCCCCGGTCCCACAGGTCCGAACGTCCTCGCATGAAAGTGATACCGCACGAGCCTAAGTTGCTCTCGCACAAGGCAAGCACCTGAAATGGCCGATGAAATGCTAAGCCACAAAGTCACATAGATAGTCCCAATGCAGCAGAAATTTGAATAACACAAGTATATAGAAAAATATTTCTCTTTATTGATATTGAATAAGTATTACAAGCGACGCTTGGCCAAGATTATAAATCGCTCATGCTCTCTCTCTCTCACTCTCGAACAATAAAAAGTGTGCCAAGCGGCTTACAATTAGGGATGATCTAATAGGCAATGTTCCAATACATTATGTCATGTAAATGTGCTTCAGCTCCGGCCGCAATATTCCAAGGCTCCGAAGCAGACTCCACGCCTTAGTGCACCGAAGGGCACTCCGTAAGGAACGAGGTTCTACCATACCCTACAAGCAATCTGGTAGATTTTTAGTACATTGAATACACTGGTAGGAGGCTTCTAGCTCTCTCAACAAAGCCAAACACGTTCATTTGGTTATATGCACCATATATTATGTCATCTTTCTAGTCTTGTCTTAGGATTCAGTTTCATGTCATAAGATATAAAGTCTAACTCGTATTGTAGTGCACCCTGCTATATAAGAGTAACACATCAAAACTTACCAATTTACCTTACGTCCTTCCCTGTCCAAGAGTAAACCAAGTTAACCAACATATATATAGGAATCATGAACGGGAAAATTCATGTGGAACTCAAGTGTCATGACCGTATTTCTTCCTCAAGTGAATGATATACTCAGATTACTCATATGTGTTATACTTAGATTGTTCAGATGAGTTATACTCAAATTACTTAGATATTTCAGATTACTTGTTCAATGCAATAACTCGTACGCAGATTTTCGCAATCAAGCCAAACTTAATTTATATGACAGAAGGTCGCTGGCATAGCCATAAAGGACTCCATTGGCAGTCATAATTTTGCTATCTACCATGAGTTATTGTATGTTACACTCCGATAGGCTACAACTTACCGGGTATTACATCGCTTCCATGGCCGCACACCCATGGCAAGTCGCACGTAATCCCTTTATTCCTCCTATGCCAGTACGATCCCAGTGCCCCATTAATAATCTGAGGAATCCATATACCTCGTGCACGAGTTGTCCGCGACCAAGCATGTTCTCTTTTCTTTCTCATTCTTTTTCTCTATCTATGCAACGATGATGGTTTTAGACGTAGGTAATGAGCCCTATACAAGCCATCCCGAGCCATTCTGGATTATCGACTTGGTTGGCGGCGCTCCATGTAGGGCGGATAGCGAGCCCGGTACACGTCCCCGACATACCCGTCTATAATATTTTTGATACTTTCTTTTCTTTTCTTATTTCCATTCAATCTTTTCTTTTTGCAGTTTCTGGTACGAAAAACCTTATGGTCCTGAAGCCTTTTTATATATCCATACTTGGCTCGGAACGACTATTTTGATAGTCTTCCTGCCTCAACTGAGTGAACCATTATCTGTGTCATGCATCAACTCATAGTACGATCTTAGTGACAAGCATTGCAATTATGGAAGTGAAGTGCTATGATGAATATGTAAACTGTCTACTTGTAACATAAGTAGTATTACTAGTACGAATAGGGAGGTGCAGTACAAGAATTTAACTACGCTTTCAAGTTTATTTCAATTTATACTATGCCTAGCGCAGAACCGTACCACTATCGAATCTAACTCAATTATATTTTTTCGTGGCATTAAACCCGTTCGAACTAAACTTCCTATTTATTTTCCATATTCCGTATCGCACGCATGTTTAGCCAGTTTCATTGAATGACTATATCACTTAATTCGAGCTGACTATACCCACTCAATCATCATATTCTCTAACTCAGTCTCTACTGCGCCTAAGCACAGAACTATATTGCTCAATATGGGGTATGATATAATCCACCATATATGATAATCTTAGGCTGAGGTTAACTTACTCAAATCGCTCTACTCATCCATGCGCATATAAATATTTTTTACTTGCAGCTGCATTCGAGTTCAGAATATCGCTGAGTCTGAATCGTACACATATTTAAGGCATCCCCCAAATATATGTATTTCAACCAAGCTTAGCGATAGAGAAGTCGGACAAGCTAGTCGTGAAAAAACTTACTTTTAATCTTCGATCGTTACACTAACTCGACTAAACCGAACTCCAGTTCATTCATTATCGTCTATATCAATCCTCGAGATGACACGATCCATTTCTAAGTGTTCTTGTCTTATGAAATCACAACAATACCTCGAACGGAGTCGACCAAAATCCAAGTTAATTCTAATCCAATGCAAAACCAAGCATTGAACTATCATCAAGTAAGTCTTCTAAGTGACGGTTCAATTCGTTATCCCCACTTTACTTGAGCATTATCAATTCCTATCATAAGCATTCCAAGTTATATCGTTCATTCTGTTCGCTCAAACATAACTTCACTAGCGCACACTCCCAGTTCCAAGTCCTAACTCTAAGTTTTGCTATACCAGTTCTATAGTCTACCCGAACAATACTATAAAGTCGGTCACACAGTTTTATCTCATAGCATATGGTCGTCTGCCTAACTACTAGGTCAGCTCACAAGGTCATAGGTATAGTTCAATTCCACGATCCTCATCGTGCATTCCGTTGTACGATGCTCGACCCAATTCCTAAGGTTAAACCATTTTTTGTTTGTACGAGGTATTCTACCCAAGCTCGCATCACTCAAATTTCTAAACATCGAGCATAAATTCTCCTACTCCTATCAATAACAGTCGTTTCACGGGGCCCGAGTCCATTTTAGCAAAGTTGTCCTACTGTATAATCATCTCACCAAAACACGATAAAAAATCATCAACACACTCATCCGAGCGACGCACACATCCTAGTCCTCATGTCTACGCGATGACGTCTACTAGTCCAGTTCATGATTTCGATCACCGAGTCATAACCCAAATTATCTAAGTCATTTATTCCCAATTCATAATTCTAAACAACTAACTGCATGTTATATTTCCTAAGTCACCAAATCCCTAGTCAAATTTCTAAGTCGTCTAATGTTGCTACGTATTCGATCACACGTCCACCGGGCGTATCTTACTTTACGTTATAGACTAGATCATCCTCGAGAACTTTTGATTCACACGTATCATCAAACATATCCTAATATCAATCTCGTTTGATTCGAATCAAAGATCAAACATCCATAATCTCGACATCCACCAAGTCATATCCGTTTAGTATCCGTCTATGCCATGATCAATATTTGCCTATCTAAGTTATCTAAAACATCGACACTGTCACGTCCCAGCACCGTAATATTGAGACGGATATGGCCAGCTACCCCGTACAAGGTACTATACGTCGTACGTCGATCATGAATGTAACTAGACAAGGGGTACTTATTACAAGCAAGTCACTTAGGGTCATACAGAACATCTATTATCTCAATTAGTCAAACAAGAATAGCAAACATAGAACATATATGATAAAATTAAAAGGCGTCACAATCGTCCCATCAAAATGTTTTAGAAACCAGTTATACAAAATAACAAGCTGGAAGAATAGCAAAAGTACATGGCCATGACAGTTGCAGTCTGATTAATTATAATCATGTAAGAAAACTAAATGTCCAGATCTATGGCTAAGAAGTGTCGGTGGCTAAACGCCTAAAAGAGAAAAATGTATAATATCGAGTAGAAAGGAAGAAACCCACTCGTGTCCCTCAACGACCATCTGTCTGATGCGTGCCATTGTTCAGGGGAAAGTACGCTGGATCCTCGGGTGTTGGCTCTAAACCTGGCCATGCGAAACCAGTGGGGTTAGACCCCAAATAGTAAGTACCACAAAGGAAGCACGAATGAAGAAACAAAACCAGAGAGAAATAAACATATATATAGTTATGTCTCATAGTTTCAGTCCATAGTCTATCGTGATACAATAATCTAACCCTACAACCAAACAAGGACAAGGGTTAGACCATCGCACCATGATAGTCCATGTCCCTAAACTATTCGACAGAAGATACAACCACAAACAAGTTTAATTACAACATCGACCAATCACTTGTACGGCTTGCTAGGTGGAGTCTGGGTTATCCCAGAGATATTATGCATGCAATAGGAATCCTCATATCGATCCATGTGCTAGCTGGGCTACCCGAGCCATGATAATCCTCGCATAACACGTAGTAGTTATTTGTCAGTCCCTCGTAAGGCCACCGTGATAAGATCTCATAGAACACATTGTACAATATAATAGTCGAATATCGTAATCCACTAATAAGGATTTAACAATATCCAAATGGGGGCCAGTCTTCACTCCCAAGATGATTGAGGGTGGCTAGTTAAGCACGATCTCGGGATTCCGTCCCTCCCAATGCTCTACAAGTTTTAGTAGCCTAGTTAACCCTATGGTTATCTGGAATCATATGGCGTGGTCACATGTTATTTTCCTTATATGTCGTACAGCAGTACGGACACACTAGATACGAGTCCACTTTGTCACTTGGCAGTTCAATTTAGATTCATCCAGCGTGATACAATAATCAACACAAGTCCTAGCCACGCTTGGTTATTGACCAACTATTATGTCCATGCTGAAAGAATTGCATCATATCGCATGTTGCATAGCACGTAGGTACACCTCAGTGTAAAATATGTAATATAATTGCATAGGAACACTTAGCACATAACATGTAGTAAGTGTATCAACACGGATACTAATTATTGAGTCAAGTTACCAATCTTTGGTAAATCACATGAGTTCTAGCACACAGCAACACATTGGTCAAGTCAGGCACATCGGTAGCCAAAGTTATTTGGCGCATGGTCTATTTGTACACATATTTGGGTCAAGCACAAAGTCAAGCCCAGCACATAACTACTAAGTCTAATCTCACTCACAGTCATCAGGATCACTCCTAAAATCTAATAAAATATCCAAACCAAGCAAAATAATAAAAATGTACGCGCATGAAAATAGCTCGTCTCATAGACAACTTGCCTTATGGACTGCTTGCCTCATAGACAACTTGCCTCATGGACTGCTTGCCTCATAGACAACTTGCCTCATGGGATGCTCGCAGCATAACATTCTCGCCGCATAGACATGCTAGCTGTATAGACATGCTCGTCGTATAGATGCTCGCCGCATAGACATGCTCGCCGCATAACATTTTGTCTTCTCCAAATAGCAAGTTCAGCCATGGCGAAAAGCTAAAAACCAAAAAAAAAAATTCTTCATAAAAACTTTATTTTAACTCCAAATTAAGTAAACCAAAAGTCAAAATTGTACAAAATTGAATGCTCTATCACGTGGAATAACTAGTTTTTTAAGATACCAAGTTTAAAGAGATTAAAACCAAGAAAACACATAAAATCTATGAAAACCCTAATCTTCAAATATAGATCTACTCATATCCATCCATCAAAATAAAAAAATCCAAGTATTAAAAGTTCTTAAAATCATAATATATACATATTAGACTAATAAAATGCAACAAAAAGCAAGAATTAAAATCTAAGAGTTTCTCCATGTCATGCAAGGTGTACTTGCCTAAAATGAAGAAATAGAGAGAAAATGAGAGAATGATGGAAAAGAGAGAAAGAGGTTAACTTATATAGTTAGGGCTTGAGGTTTAGACCATGGGTTCAACTAATGACCAAACCAACCCAAACAAATAAACCATGAACCAATCTAAACCAAAGAATGTGTCTAGTCTCCTTGCAACCTAATTATCATGCAAGCAAAAAATAATACGTTCCAAATACGTATATCAAAAAAGGGGAGTAAAATCTCTACCCACCTTAGAAAAAATCCGTTCTCTTTGCGCTTCAAACGGGCCAATGGCACTAAAATCCTTGCAAAGTCTGCTATAAATCTTTTGTAATATCCTGCCAATCCCAGAAAACTACGTACCTCTGCTACTGTCTTAGGAACTGGACAACTCTCTATGGTCTCAACCTTATTCGGGTCTACTGCTACTCCTACTCTAGAGATAATGTGACCCAAAAATAATACGTGGTCTAACCAAAACTCATACTTACTGAGCTTTGCATAAAACTGGTATTCCTTCAAAATCTGTAAGACCTTCCGAAGATGCTCTTCGTGCTCTTCTTTGCTACTGGAATATACTAGAATGTCGTCTATTAAAACTACCACGAACTGGTCTAAATATGGCATAAAAATGTGGTTCATCAAATCCATTAATACTGCTTGAGCATTGGTTAATCCGAATAGCATAACTAAGAATTCGTAATACCCATATCGTGACCTGAATGTTGTCTTGGGTATGTCTTGCTCCTGAACTCTTACTTGATGATATCCTGACCGGAGGTCGATCTTGGAGAAAATCTTAGCTTTGCTCAATTGATCAAAAAAATCATCTATCTACAGTAATAGGTACTTCTTCTTTACCGTTACTGCATTCAATTGCCTATAGTCGATGCACAACCTCGTTGACCCATCCTTCTTCTTTACTAAAACTACTGGCGCTAAGGTGATCCACTGGTTCGGATAAACTTCTTTGCCTTCAACTCTTCTATGTGTTGGTAAAGCTTGTCTAGTTCTGATGGTGCTATCTGGTGGACCTTACAAGAAATTGGTCCTACTCCAAAAATCAATTATATGCAAAACTCTACATCTCTCACTGGTAGTAGCCCTGAGAGTTCTTCTGGGAAGACATCTAGAAACTCCTTGACTATCTCGGGAAGCTGTTCTTCTGCTATCACTACTACCGCAATCCTCTCTTCATGTTAGTCTCCCACAGATCTATCAAAAGCAAAGTCTTCCATACCTGGGATACTAAACAATACCATACCATTATGGCAATATATCGTAGCATGACTGTCTTTCAGCCAGTCCTTGCCTAGGATAACCTCAAAGTTACCCATAAGGAACTCGATCAACCATACATGCAATGAACGTCCGCATACTACGACTGGACACGTTATACACACCCTACTAACTTCTATGAGCCTATTACCAGTGAGTATGTTCAACCTCTCTGGCAATGCCTCAAAATCCAATCCAATGTGTGTCCCATATCGAGCAGATATAAATATCTGATATGCACCTGAATCAAACAATGCTATTGCAGTAAAAGATGCGATAGAGATGTTACATGCCACCACGTAGCTCGATGCCAAAGCCTCCTCTAGAGACAAAGTGAATGCCTGCCCTTGGCCCTGCTATATTTTGTGCTGTTGCCTTACTTGGACACGCTGTTGTGGCCTCTGCTAGCCCTGCTGCTGGTTCCTCTGTTGTTGGTACATCTGAGCATGCCTCGGTAATAGACGCTGAGCTAATGGCCATACTTTTATTGCCGGCCCTCTGTGATGAACTGTCCCTGGTGCTGGCAATATTGGAAATTATTGGACTGTCCCTCCTGGCCTCTACATCATCGAACAATTGGCAATCCGGTGGTCTGGACTACCACACCTCATACACAACCCATTGGCGGCCCTAAACATATCTCTAGTGTGGCCTTCCTTGCCACAGTAAGTATACCCCATCGGTGCTCCCTGGTGCTGTTGTTGTTGTTGCTGCCTCGGCTACTGTCGAGCTGGTGTTATCACTGTCAAAACTGTCGTTCTCCGTGGTGCTGAATCATGAATGTGAATGCCAGGTGATGGTGCTGACATTCGGGGTACTCCTCCATACCTCCTCCACTCTGAGCATGAGACCTCTTATGGCCTTTCGTTGTCGACAACCTCTGCATAGTAAGCTCATGCCTTCAAGCTGCTATCAACACTTATTCATAAGTCTGGTAGTCGTGCCCTTCTATCAGTTATAGAATCTCTAGATGAAGTCCTTTTTGGAACCTTATCGCTCTATCCGACTCCATAGCCACCATATTCGGGGCAAATCTACTCAGCCTACAAAACTCGGCTGTATATCCATCTGCAGTCCTATCGGCCTGCTTAAGACCGATAAACCTCGGTTGGAGCTCATATTGTTCTATGACTCCAAAATAATTGGCCCAAAACCGCATCTTAAAACTGTCCCAAGAGATAGGATGCCTCATGCCAACCTCCTCTGACGCCCACCAGTCACGGGCAAGGTCTTGAAGCTGCAATCGGACCTGATCAACTTGTTCCTCAGCGGAACCTTTCATGCTACCAAGATAACTTTGATGTCTTGGAGCCACGCGTCTGCCATGATGGAGTCCTATGTTCCATCAAAGTATCTCGGGTTAAGTTGGCAAAGTCTGACCGGTGCCCCCGAATCTGTTCTTCCGTCTCTCTCTATAGCCGTCTGCAACCCCTGATTCAGTAAGACATTATGTTCATGTTGTCAAAATTATTAATGCTGCTGAGTTGCTAACATCTCTCGGATGATCTTCAATAATGCCAGAGTGTCAAGTAACGATTGTTGACCCATTGGTTATGGTCGAACCAATTTTGATAATCGATTAAACTTGGACTCGATATAAGGGCTACTCGGACAGACTACAACAACCAGTGCTGCTACCGTTCACAATCTACTCAGTCGTCGTATCTGTATTTCTTTTTCATTCTCAAATATATTTTTTACATTTTTATTGAGTCTAGGAAAATTTTAAATCGCGTCATACTGGCAAATAGGCTTGACCAAAAATATTTTCAAAATTCCCAGTTCTAAGCACTTTCTTGATTCTAAGAACCTAAACTCTGCCCAAGTTCTGTCAGAACTATGTCAGCAGAAATACTATAAATAGATGAGCTTTTCACCATCCTAAACATCTCATTCACTTCTCTCATCTTCTCTATCTGGTTTACTAGCCATTCAAAGCTTTCATTTTTTAATCCCAAGCCAGTTTACAACCTCTAGTCTAATTGCCAGTGCAGTACAGTATAGAAGCTTCAGAGCGTTGTAATCAAGAGGCTGGATAGAAGTAAAACACTTCACAATTGAAGCCGGTCAAGCTCTTCGGATCAAAGCTCATGTTTGTAAGAAGTTGCAAGATCTTCGGATCAAAGCTTGTGTTCCATTCTAGTGGATTTCAAACTTGGAGCTAGATTTCTCCAGACTGGAATAGTCCTCACAAGAGGGAGACCAGTATAAATCTCGATGTTTGTGTTTGCTTTCTCTCTCTACTTTATTGCTTTGATTAACTGTGATATAGCATAACTATGATTTAGTTGTTAATTTTTAATTGCTAAAATTTCCGCTGCCAACTCTATTCACCCCCCCTCTAGAGTATATAAATTTACATATCGATCCTACAATTGGTATCAGAGCAGGTTAATTGACAGGTTGAATCTATTAGTTTTATTTACTGTCATATATTTCTTATAAACTATCTAGAGACACTGTTATATAACATGGCTAATATAAGAGAGGGCCAATCCATAAATAGACCTCCACTGTTTGATGGAACCAACTACATATATACATTTACATATCGATCCTACAATTGGTATCATAGCAGGTTAATTGACAGGTTGAATCTATTAGTTTTATTTACTGTCATATATTGCTTATAAACTATCTAGAGACACTGTTATATAACATGGCTAATATAAGAGAGGGCCAATCCATAAATAGACCTCCACTGTTTGATGGAACCAACTACATATACTGGAAAACAAATATGAGTTTTTATCTAAAGTCATTAGACTTTGATCTTTGGTCAATTGTAGTTTACGGCTATAAAAATCCAGCACGTATTATTATTGATGGTAATCTTATTAATAAAGCATATAACAAATACACTGATCATGAGAAAAAGCTAGCTAGTCTTGACGCACGTGCTATTAAAGCGTTATTTTGTGCAGTAGACAGGACTGAGTTTAATAGGGTTTCCACTTGCACAACATCTCATGAAGTGTGAAAACTTCTCGAAGTAACTCAGGAAGGCACGACCCAAGTCAAGGAGTCAAAGATTAGTAGACTGACTCAGGAGTACAAGGCATTCAAGATGAAACCCAATGAGACAATCACTCAAATATTCACTCATTTCCTCGATATCGTAAATCCTCTATCTTTCCTAGGCAAGGATTATAGCAACCATGAGAAGATTCGCAAGGTACTGCGGGGTCTCACAAAGAACTGGAATCCCAAGGCTACAACAATCATTGAAGGAAACAAATCACAACAATGTCACTTGAAACACTCATGGGGAAGCTGATGATTCACGAACTGGACTTACAAGACTTCAAAGAATCAGCATCCAAGGAGAAAACAATCGCATTCAAGGTGTAGCACAAGAGAATTATTGAAAAGGAGTCTAAAGACGGAGACTCAGACGGTGAGGAGCAAGCTCTCATGGTCAAGAAGTTCAAGAAATTCCTGAGATTCAATCGTCGAAACAAGGACAACAACAACAATAATGATGAAGAAGAGCAAATATGATATGGATGCAAAAAGAAAGGACACATCAAGAAATATTGTCTGTCAGCAACGTCGACAAAGAAGGGTAACAAATATGAAAATAGTTACACACAGAAATTGATGTCTAGAAAATATGCAAACACAAGCATATGGCATGAAAGTGAAGCCAGCGACTCAGAAGACGACAGTTCTCAAGACGCTACAATGTATGCCTAATTGCGTTTGATCAGGTAACCACTAACCCTCTATATGATGATTTCACTTTTGATGATCTAGGTAATGCCTTTAGTGACCTTTTAGAAGACCATAAAAAATTGCTAGGCAAATACAAGACTTCTAAGAAGGTACTCAAGGAACACAAACTTGAGATAGAAAGACAAACCCTACTACTGAAAGATGTTAGAAAGACTGAACCTTCTAGTGATACTAATGAGTTAGCTTCTATCAAGTTACAATTACACGAAGCTTCACGCACTCTTGAAGAGAAAGACAAAACCATAGCTCAGCTGCAAGAAGATTTTCAAATTGAGAAAAAGAAGAGTATCAATGCTATGATTAGGAATGATGCCCTAACAGCTAATTATAGTAGATTATTTGACACTTACAAAAAGTTGAAAATTAGGTTAGGAAAATATCCGATGACGACTGCTTTCTTTCCTAACATGTGTCGCTTACCCAAAAGGAACAATGTTCAACCAAAGACTATCAAACCTATGCCCAAGAGGACAAATCCTCCAAGACATGCCTGTTATTACAAGTATTCTACAAAAGTTCCTAGACCTACTAAACATGTACAAAAGACCAACACTTAACATGCACATGCTAGATGTCATTATTGTGACACCCCTGGTCATATATCTTCTGCATGTAGAGTTAGAAAGCTTGTTGGTTTAAACATATGTACATGGATACCTAAAGCTAACATGTCTGGACCCTACCAGAAATGGGTACCAAAAGCTTCATCTACAAATTCTTTTGTAGGTGGAACATCCAACCCATTTTAGAAGCAAGTGGATCATCGACATCGGTTGCTCACGGCACATGGAAGACGATGCATCTTTGTTTGCAATACTGTCGAAGAACAAATAAGGATTTGTCTCCTTCGAAAACAACTTAAAAGGGTACATAGTAGGTATCGGTAACATTGGTATGGCTCCCTATCCAGTGATTAAAGATGTTTGTCTAGTAACCGAGTTAAAGCATAACCTACTCAGCATAAGTCATTTAGCTAACCATGGTTATGGTATTAACTTTGTTAAAGACAAATGTACTATAGTTGATAGCTCAACTGGCAGTACAATTTTTGAAGGAATTAGGGAAGATAATATCTATATTTTTTATCTTTTGGAAGATACAAACACTACAGGTAGATGCCTATACGCCAAAAATGATGAGAATCAACTATGGAACATGAGGCTAGGATATGCAAACATGGACACAATATCGAGATTATCCATAACGAAATTGTTACGAGACTTACCGGAGATCGCCTTCAAAAAAATATGGTATATAGCTATTGTGAAAAGAACAAAGCTACAAAATCAATAGTTAAGTCGATCAATACTATAAGTACCACTCGACCTCTAAAATTATTACATATGGATCTATTTGGACTAAGTAGAGTTGCTAGTCTAAATGGTAAGCTATATGATTTTGTAATTATAGATGATTATTCTAGATACACGTGGGTATATTTCCTTGCTCATAAGAATGACGCACTTTCAGAATTTGTCACATTTTGTAAAATGGTACAAAATAAGAAAGGCTTTGTGATCACTCGTATTCGAAGTGATCATGGCGACGAATTCGAAAATGCTGACTTTGAACAATTTTATGACACACATGGTTATTTGCATGAGTTTTCTTGCCCTAGGACTCCACAACAAAATGGCGTTATAGAACATAAGAATAGAACACTTAGCGAAATGGCTAGAGTTATGTTAAACCAGTTTAGCCTACCCAAATATTTCTGGGCAGAAGCTGTCAATACAGCATGCTATGTTTTGAATAGGGTTCTGATTCGACCTAAATCGAAGAAGACTCCCTATGAACTATGATTTGATAGGACACCATCTGTTTCTTATTTCAAAATATTTGGTTGCAAATTTTTTATATTGAATACTAAAGATAATTTAAGCAAATTTGACATAAAAGTCGATGATGGTATCTTTTTAGGATATACGGCTAAGAGTAAAGGATACCGAGTCTTTAACAAATGGTCGATGTCAATCGAAGAATCAATGAACGTCATCTTCGATGAGATGAACCATCAGATGAACAATGATAGTGACGATGAACACCTTGGTACGCCAAGCAAAGCACCAACCGTAGAGGAATCCGGAACCAGCTACTTAAAAAGTCTGCCAAAGAGGATAAAATTCATGGTTGGCCACCCCAAGGACTTGGTAATAGGTGAGATCACAAAAGTTGTAAGTACTTGTTCCTCTACTAGAGATATAGCTTCTAGTATAGCTTTTATTTCACAACTAGAGCCTAAGAATATTGAAGAGGCTTGTAGTGATATCTATTGGTTAGATGCTATGCAAGAGGAATTGAACCAATATAAACGGAATCAAGTTTGGAAACTTGTTCCCAAGCCCATTGATCATCCGGTAATTGGTACTTGATGGGTATTCCGAAATAAACTTAATGAGAATGGTTTAGTCACATATAACAAGGCTCGACTCATAGCTCAAGGATACAACCAAGAGGAATGTATCGACTACGATGAGACATATGCCCCAGTTGCACGTTTAGAATCCATTCGCATGTTATGTGCCTTTGCCTGTTTTCATAATTTTAAACTATTTCAAATGGATGTTAAAAGTGATTTTCTAAATGGTTTTATAAAAGAAGAGTGTTATGTTGCTCAACCCCCTGGTTTTACTGATTTCAAAAACCCTGATTATGTTTTCAAATTGAAAAAAGCCTTATACAGACTGAAACAAGCCCCTCGTGCTTGGTACGACCGTCAAAGCTCTTTTTTACTTGAAAAAGGTTTTTTAAAAGGAAAGGTTGATACAAAACTATTTATAAAATCTTTGAATAATAATCTTCTGCTAGTTCAAATCTATGTTGATGATATTATTTTCGGTTCTACTAATGAATCTCTTTGTCAAGAATTTTCTAAGTGTATACAGGGTGAGTTTAAGATGAGCATGATGGGGGAGTTGAAGTTCTTCCTTGGACGACAAATCAAGCAAACCACAAATGGGACATTCATTAACCAAGCCAAGTACACAAAGGATATGCTAAAGAAGTTTGATCTGGAGTCAGCCAAGCCACGTGGAACTTTGATGGCAACCTCAACTAAGCTTGACATAGATGAACAAGAAAAACCAGTCGACACACATAAGTATCGAGGTATGATCGATAGTTTATTATATTTAACTGCTAGTCGCCCCGATATCATGTTTAGTGTTTGCATATATGCAAGATTCCAAGCTAACCCTAAGGAATCACAATTGTATGATGTTAAGCGTATCTTTCGATACCATAAGATTACTCCTTCTGTTGGCTTGTGGTATCCCAAAACCACATCCTTCGACCTAACCAATTATTCAGATGATGATTTTGCTGGATGCAAAGTAGACAGAAAAAGTACTAGTGGTACATGTCATTTCCTAGGCAAAGCTTTAGTCTCTTGGTTTAGCAAAAAATAAATTATGTTGCATTATCAACTACTGAGGCTGAGTATATCGTCGCAGGACGTTGTTGTGCACAAATTTTGTGGATGAAGAAAACTCTAGAAGACTACAACTTGCAATATTCACATATTCTCATTTACTGTGACAATACTAGCACTATTAATTTGACTAAGAATCCTGCATGTCACTCACGCACTAAGCATATTGAGATACAACATCACTTTCTTAGAGATCATCAATTAAATGGAGACATTAATTTAGAATATGTTGACACTGAACATCAACTAGCTGATATCTTTACTAAACCCTTAGCAAAAGATAGATTCAACTATTTACGTCGAGAATTAGAAATTTTAGATATCAATAATATTAATTATTTACTAAATTAATTCCAATATGTAAGGATTGTTTTAGAGACAAGCTTACAAAGGGTCTGTCTGTCGCCAAAGTTACCGCTTAAGCAAAACGAAACTTAAGTGTCCCCTCGTGGACCTCCACTAGCTGGGGCAGTACCCCTACAGCTAATCTGAGATTGTCAAAGCATAACGGAAATTAATTCGTTAAATAATTGTTTTATTATTTATTAAATTTTAAAATTAATAATTTTTGAATTAAAAAGTTGAAAGGATTAATAAATATGAAAAGTGAACACTGTTTCAGCTGTAAAATAGCCAAAACAAAGTTCTGGGAGAGCTCGGACCGAACTCAGCCCGAACTCTTCCCGAACTCTGTTCGGCTAAGTTATATTCGAAACAGCAGGCTCCACTTTCCCTATTTGTCATCTTCCACTCCTTCATTCACGAACAGCAGCGGAGAAAATCACCAAAATCCTAACCATAATCCTTTTGTTCCCACCAATCTACTTGGTCCTTCTCCAAACCTCGGATTCGGGATCTCGGCTTCTTTCTCCACAGCATACTGAATTTCTGGAAGGAATTATCTTATTTTCCTTCCATCTCCCTTTTTCAATTATTTTTCATAGAAGCTTTTCTATTCCTATGGCCTCCAAGCTCTTTAGGAAGAAAAGGAAGCAAGCCGGTGAGGGATCTTCATCTTCTCAACCAAGGAAACCTTATATTTTCTCTCCAATACAACCAGACGACGGTTCTTTTGATGGCTTTGCATTTTCATCGCTAACCCAGTCTGTAGAATTGTTTAGTGAATTTCAGACCAGAACTGTCTGTGTCGGAGCCCCTATTTATTTCAATATCTTTCCGGACCATAAAAGTGCTTTCCAACTCCTGCAACTAAATGACCTATTTTTTATATCATTTCTTGTTGCTCTTAATTCTATTCGATTGTTTTATTGCAACTTATCTTATGATTCTGGAGTTGTATCTTCCCGTGTTGGGTGAATAGACATTAAATTTGACGCGGAAGACTTAGCGACAATTCTTTAAATTCCTAACGAAGGAGAAGCACTAAAGGACCTCGTCAATTTTATATTTCGTCATCACATCTCTTTGAACTCTTTCAAGACCTCCATATGTCATCCCAATCCATGTCCTGCTGGCAAGCTCAAGGCAAGACACTTGAGTTTGTATTTTTACAACCTCCACAGAATCATCTTTTCTGCTATCCTTCCGAAGCAGAGTTCCACAGACGATGTCACTTCCCACGAGCTGTCCCCCATCTACCATATTCACTTTGGGATTAAGTTTTCTTTCCCAAAGACTATGATCGAGATGATGGTACGTGCTCGCAAGAACAAGAGAAATATTGTTTATGCGATGTACTTACCACTTGTCTTTCAATATTTTGGTATCGACTTGGAAGAGTGTGACATCCTTATTGCACCTTCACATCTTTCTGCTGCTCGATGTTCTGACACTAATCTTACTCCATCTCCTGCTCCAGCACCCGCTATCCTATCCCCTGATTATTCTTAGACTATTGAGGGTGTCCACCATATGATGAGAGATCACATGTAGCTGACTCAGGATCAGCATCGAGCTACTCAGGATTGGCTCAGTGCCTTAAAGACTCATTGGACTGATCAGTTCAAAGAGTATGAGTACCGTGATATCATGCGTACTCAGGCTATCTCTAACACTTTGGTCGACCTCCATTTTTTCCAGTCCTATCAGCTTGACGACCCAGACGTCTTTCCCAAGGATCCTACCGTTTCTGGCTATCATGTTGAGGATGATTAAGTACGCCAGTACTTTAATCCAGCTGGCCCCTTTGACTGGTTCAGATCTTCTGGTGAGCCTGGATCTTCTTGTGGTGGTGATGGTGGTGGTGGTGGTGGTGGTGGTGATGGTGATGGTGATAATGCTGCTGACCAGGATGATTGATGATATTTTCTTGTCACTATTTTTAGCTTAGACATCATGTCTAGTAGTTGTTCTTTATTGTCATCATGTCTTAGAAATGTCTTACATTCTGAGAATAATTAGTAGTTTTTTTATGAGAACTTGTAGTAGCTTTTTATGATTATGCAATCTAATTTTGTTTATTGTGGGATATTGGCACATATTTTTAGATTAATTATTTCTTCTCAAAGATAACTGCTCTGTGAAATATCTGTTGTATTATTATTATTTTCTTCACGTTTGTCTTTTTGTACGCATATATTGCGGGGGAGGATTTTGGTAAATGACAACGGAGGAGAAAAGACAACACTTGTACTTTTTCAAGGAAGAGAAGATAGTACAACCAAAATTTTCAAAATGTTATATCGGTCAAGGTTTGTCAATTATCAAAATGGGAGAGATTGTTGACTCATTGGTCATGGTAGAACCAATTTTGATAATCGATTAAACTCGGACTCGATATAAGGGCTACTCAGACGGACTACAACAACCAGTTCTGCTACCGTTCACGATCAGCTCAGTCGTCGCATCTGTATTTCTTTTCCATTCTCAAATGTATTTTTTCATATTTTTATTGAGTCTAGGAAAAATGTAAATCGCGTCGTACTGGCAAATAGACTTGACCAAAAACATTTTCAAAATTTCCAATTTTATTTCAAATAAGCCTGATTTTAAAATAAGCCCAAAACCTACATTTTGTTTGAACTCAAAGCCAACTTAGGTTTCAACAAAACTCAGCCCAAACTTATGGTTTCTGACCACCAGAGTTCGGACAGAGTTCGGCCCGAACTCGGGTACCTGAACTAGTAAACCCTAAAAACCAGGTCTGCCTATAGACTCGGATGCAACGGTCACTTTCCTGATTCTAAGCACCCGAACTCTGACCGAACTTTGCCCAAGTTCTGTCAGAACTTTGTCAGCATAAATGCTATAAATAGATGAGATTTTCACCATCATAAAAATCTCATTCACTCCTCTCATCTTCTCTACCTAGTTTACTAGCCATTCAAAACTTTTATTTTTTAATCCCAAGCCAGTTTACAACCTCTAGTCTAATTGTTAGTACGGTACTGTATGGAAGCTTCAGAGCCTTGTAATCAAGAGGCTTGATGGAAGTGAGACACTTCACAATTGAAGTCGGTCAAGCTCTTCGGATCAAAGCTCGTGTTTGTAAGAAGTCGCAAGAAATTCGGATCAAAGATTGTGTTCCATTCTAGTGGATTTCAAACTTGGAGCTAGAGTTCTCCAGATTGGAATAGTCCTCACAAGAGGGAGACCAATATAAATCTCGGTATTTGCATTTTCTTTCTCTCTCAACTTTATTGCCTTGATTAACTATGATATAGCATAACTGTGATTTAGTTGTTAATTTTTAATTACTAATATTTATGCTACCAACTCTATTCACCCCCCCTCTCGAGTATATAACTTTATATATTGATCCTACAATGATGGTACGGCTGGAGGTACTGGGATCTCTGGGGTCTGTCGTTCAACATGATCTGCTACTAGTTTGACTGTCTTAAATTGCTCAATCATTGGCTCAACCCGGACCTGACTCACAGCAGGTGCTGCCTCTTGCTGCATCCCCGAGGGACCCTTACCTGCCAGATTTGCTTCTCCAACAACTGAAGAAGCCCTAAAAAAAAGGACAAGAGATATCAAGAATATGATGGGAAGGATCAAAGAAGCAATTGATTCGATAGTCAAGTAGGGCATCGAGAAGAATGATTCAGGATTTCAAAGGCACGTGTTTAATTGAAACTCCTAGGACCATGACACCCCACAAGTCTAAAAATACAGACCTGCATAGGCCACCACTAAAACCTTGTCATGCCCTAGTATAGGAATACAGAGACGGACATGGCCAACTACCCCGTACAAGGTACTATACGTCATACGACGATAACGGTTGTAACTAGACAACAGGGTGCATACTACAAAAAGATCACTTAGGGTCATACAGAACATCTACTGTCTCAATCAGTCAAACAAGAATAGAAAACATAGAACATGTATGATAAAGCTGAAAGGCGTCACAATCGCCTTATCAAAATATTCTAGAAATTAGCTGTACAAAATAAGAAGCTGACAGAGTAGCAAAATTACATGACCATGATCAACTGCAGTCTGATTAATTATAATCATGTAAGAAAACTAAATGTCCAGATCTACTGCTAAAAAGTGCCGGTAGCTAAATGCCCAAAAGAGAAAAATATACAATATCGAGTAGGGAAGAAGAAACTCACTCGTGTCCCTCAGCGGCTATCCATCTGGTGCGCATCATTGTTCAGGAGGAAGTACGCTGGATCCTTGAGTGCTGGCTCTAAACCTAGCCATGTTGAACCAGTGGGGTTAGACCCCAAATAGCAAGTACCACAAATGAAGCATAAATAAAGAAACAAAACCATAGCTATATATATATATATATATATATATATATATATATATATATATATATATATATATATATATATATATATATATATATATATATATATATATAGTTCTATCTTATAGTTTTTGTTCATAGCCTATCGTGATACAACAATCTAACCCTACAACCAAACAACGACAAGGGTTAGACATCGCACCATGATAGTCCGTGTCCCTAAACTATTCAACAGAAGATACAACCACAAACAAGTTCAATTACAGCATCGGTAAATCACTTGTACGGCTTGCTAGGTGAGTCTGGGTTATCCTCAGATCAAACCATGTGCTAGCAAGGCTAGCCGAGCTATGATAATCGGCGCATAGCATGTAGTAGTTATGCACTGGTCCCTCGTAAGGCCACCGTACTAAGATCGCATAGAACACATAGTACAATATAATAGTCGAATATTGCAATCCACTAATGAGGATTTAAAAATATCCAAATGGGGGCCAGCCTTTACTCTCCAGATGATTGAGGGTGGCTAGTTAAGCATTATCTCAGGATTTCGTCCCTCCCAATGCTCTATAATTTTTAGTAGCCTAGTTAACCCTACGGTTATTTGGAATCATATGGCGTTGTCACATGTTATTCCTATTATATGTCGTATCGCAGTACGGGCACACTGGATACGAATCCACTTTGTCACTTGACAGTTCAATTTGGATTCATCCAGCGTGATGCAACAATCAACACAATTTCTAGCCACGCTTGGTTATTGACCAACTATCATGTTCATGCTGGAGGAACCGTATCATATCATATGTCGCATAGCATGTAGGTACATCTTAATATAAAATATGTAATGTAATCGCGTAGAAATACTTAGCACATAGCACGTAGTAAGTGTATCAGTACAGATACTAATAGTCGAGTAAAGTTACCAATCTTTGGTAAAGCACATGAGTTCTGGCACACAGTAACACATTGGTCAAGTCAGGCACATTGGTAGCCAAAGTCACTTTGTGCATGGTCTATTTGTACACATGGTCGCGTCAAGCACATAGTCAAGCCCAACACATAACTACTTAGTCTAATCTCACTTACAATCATCAGGATCACTCCTAAAATCCAATAAAATATCAAAACCAAGAAAAATAATAAAAATGCGTGCGCATAAAAATAACTCGCCTCATAGACAACTTGCCTCATAGACAACTTGCCTCAGGGACAGCTTGCCTCATAGACAACTTGCCCAATGTGGTGCTCGTCGCATAACATGTTCGCCGTATAGACATGCTCGCCGCATAGACATCCTCTCCGCATAACATGCTCGTCGCATAACATTCTCGCCGCATAGACTTGTGCGCCGCATAGACATGCTCGTCGCATAACATTTTGTCTTCTCAAAACAGCAAGTTCAGCGAAAAGCTTAAAACCAAAAATTTGTTTTCTTCATAAAAATTTCATTTTAACTTCAAATCAAGGGAACTAAAAGTCAAAACAGTACGAAATTGAATGCTCTATCACGTGGAACAACTAATTTTTAAAGATACCAATTTTAAAAAGATCAAAACCAAGAAAACACATAAAACCCATGAAAATCCTAATCTTCAAATATAGATCTACTCATATCCATCCATCAAAATCAAAACCTCCAAGTATTAAAAGTGTTTAGAATCATAATGCACACATATTAGACTAATAAAATATAAGAAAAAAGTAAGAATTAAAATCTAAGAGTTTCTCCATGTCATGAAAGGTGTACTTGCCTAAAATGAAGAAAGAGAGAAAAATGAGAGAATAATAGAAAAGAGAGAAAAAGGTTGACTTATATAGTTAGGGATTGAGGTTTAGATCATGGGTTCAACTAATGATCAAACCAACCCAAACAAATAAACCATGAACCAATCTAAACCAAAGAATGGGTCTAGTTTTCATGCAACATAATTATCATGCAAGCATAAAATAATACGTTCCAAATAAGTATATCGGTAACGGGGAGTGACAACACTACCATTCGTTCAATCCATAGTCCATCAACTAGTATTCCTTAAAACCAACAAAGTTCAAAGAATAATTTGATAATCTACTCATCGTTCATTCAACTTGAATATCCTCGAGTCCATGTCTGTTCATCTATGTTACGTTCTATTTCGTCATGATCGTCTGTATAACCATCACTTCAGTAACTTCATTTTTGTTTCATCTGAGTACTATCTTTCAAACTATATCTAAAACTGTCTTATCCAATTCAAGATCAAATCTGTTATCGCTTATCTCAAATCATCGAACCACATAAGTCCTTAACTTTTATCAATCTGTGCTATCTTCCAACTATATATTACCGTATCAATATTTCCAAATTTGAAACCACGACATCCATACTCGAGCTAAATTCTATCGAGCGATATTCTTCTCAATCTAAATTTTATATGCGCGCTATCTTCCATCATGCTGACTCCAATCGCATCCTCGAGTATTTAATCTTGACACAAAATCATACCCCATTGATTCAATCTAAAATCGTACATATGATCTACTAAGTTCCTTGGCCAAACCATTCTTTCACCGTTCTGAATTCTTATCCGATATTGTCTAACTTTTGCACAACTTAAGCTCAATCGTTCGTACCATACTTCTATGAGTCATTTATAATCCACGACTAAGTAAGTAATACTCATAACTAAGGCTTTGCGTGATCACATCGCTTGCTGATAGACTCGTTGCTACCCCGAAATCCTTGATTTGATCGAACAGCTTTAGGATGATTCATATACTACTCAGGGTTCAAACTACTCGACAAATCCTCAAAATCTACTGTATCCTCAAATCAATTATTCTTTATCGAGGCTATCGCATTGTCACGACCCACTCTTGAATAATCGGGTATAAACTAGTCATGTCCAGCCTATATTGTCATTGACAGCGGTAGTCAGCTGTCTAAACCATAGCAATCACTCAAAATAAATATCAATCTCTCATTACGTCATCTAATATTGATCTCATATAAGCAAATCATAATACACCACCATGTTTCACTATTTATTACACCTTTACATCAATATGTCCAAAAATAAATTTGGTGAAACTAAAGGCCAGTCCAACTACTATACGTACACATCCCCTATCCTCAGTACAATAAAAAAAATCAAGTATAGCACAATACAACATCAAGTATAAAATAAATCCTAAATTATGTCCTCAACCATCAACAGGAAACTCATGAATGGGGTCCACCACCGTGTCATCACATAGGCCATAAAAGTTATGGTCTAAATCCTCATCAAGCTCACCTGCGACAGATCCAATCAGAAAAGGAGCAAAGTACAACCGTACAAAAATGATACTATACCATGTACAAATAAAATACAACAAGAATCATAATGCACTAACCTAAAATGGTAGAATGGTATAATAACTGTAATGAGAAGGTAAAATCATGCAATAGTGATTTGAAATATTGTTCTAATATATGACCGGCTGGTAAGTACAATATCATAATAGAATACGGTACGGTCTAACCACACGTGCATGATGTGTGATTAAGCTTGGCATAATACTACCTATGGGGGGTGGTCACATATAGAACAAATATTTCTCTGTCCCAATAGTACAATAAACACAATCAATGCACAATAACTCGTGTCAAGTACATGTTCAATATGAGATCAATGCAATACAGAAATACAAAGTAAGGTCAAATCATAGCGTATTTGCCTCAACTTTGGAATGATGGTGGGAATGATATGATCCTTCTAGAAGATAATATAGGTGTTAGATAAAAATAAATCTAAAATTACTTAATCTATTTGTAATCTTCTAGATATTCTTATTCCTAACCTCTTACTAATTTTCTAATTAAGCAATTCTTGACTAACCTTCTAATTCTTGTTTACAACTAGCTTTTGAATAAACTAGTTTAGCTAATAATTATTCTAATAATTTCTAATTAGTTAACTGACTGCTAACTTACTAGTGGGTCCAACTGAAACTCAGTCCAACAATTATATCAAACTAGAGCCGAGACCAAGTTCTCTGGGCTTAAGTCCAAAACCCAATCAATTAATGACCCAACGTGTGGCTCAGTCCATGAGTCTGGCCTGTCTGCCACTGCTTTGTGGAGCAACCGAACTTAGTCTTTATGACTTTATAAGTATTTCAAGTAAAACTACCAATATTTTTGCAAATGTTTGGAAATTAATTTAAAACTAACTAAAAATTACTATATATTCAAAATTGTCTCTGCTCATTTCGAACCAATTTTACCTATAGGGATAAAACTCTTTCTGATACTCCCTGTTGTTGTAACTTACCCCAGTATCCTAAAGACACAACCTACTGTGTCATGTGTAATCACGTGTCTGTGCTCCTGACTCCTATTTGAGCCCAGCCTACAGACACCGCTACATATTCGTGTCTACGAACATTCAATACATCAAGATTAATGAACTTAGTGTTGATCAGACACAATGTTTGTGTCAAGCTAACATATCATAAATTTAAAAAGAGGAGACAAGGAATATTACCTGAGTTATAGAGGGTCGTCCTAAGTCGGATACAACTGTCCTCGTGTCCTAACTGAATATGAACTTTTGCATGGACAATTCAACGAACACGTCCCGTGCAGAACCAAGAAATGAAGTTTAGAGTGAATTTTGATTTTAACCCATAAAAATAGAAGAACAACTCAAGAAATTAAATGAATGAGATCAGAATACTTACTAGGTTGATCCTGCCCTAAATTTGACACCGATGTTCGATCAAATTGTCACAAACCGCACCCGAATATTAGGGCACGAGCCTGTGAGCAATGTCTAGCCTACGCCGCAGCATCGGCGGTAGAACGTTGTCTAGGTCAACCATACTATCTATTCATCTTACACAATAATATATGTAACATGTCAATGATATCTCAACTCCATAAGGAGGACAAGATGACAACATATATATAATGGTAATCAATACTCAATCATAATATGCTAGAAGGAAGATAATGGCACGATATCATATAAAGGAATAGAAATCTCAAAGTCACAAACTAGAATAGGTATAGTAATCATCCAAGTCTATAAGTCTAGAAATAATCACATAAAGTCTAAAATATTAATAACATGTCAAATGTCTAATAGCTAGAGACAGATCCAGTACAATATAGAAGTACTAGCTAAGTTTTGGCAATAACTAATGGAGCCTCATCAATAGCTGGTACTGGATCCTCCTATACTCTTGTGCTACCTCAGCTAGCTCTCCATCCTGTGGGCCATAATACGTACGACACCAGTCCTCTAAATAAATATCTGAAAAAAATATCCAGTCAGGATTGGAGCAAAGTACAAAACTCTGAAAGCAGTTCCAAATACATGGTAGAGAATATATGATATATAATAGAAATGAATACAAGATGTACAGGTAACTAGAAAATATGTCATATAACTGAAATAAGCAGGTAATCACAAATAAATAACTAGAAAGACAAATACATGAGATATTGTATAAACTGTAAGCAAGAGAACTAAAAATACTGTCTATATGATTTAGAGGACAAGTTCGATATGTGATCGGCTTGAGAATGCACACGTCTATACTATGATAACTCAATTATATGTGTATTGTATAATTGTCATGCACACGAATATGCTAAGGGTTTGATCACATAACTAACTCCTACTCCCCCGCTCTGACTAATATTTATGGATCCAATTACGACACATTACACACACGAATATGATATGAGCGCATAGAGCACACGAATATGATATGAGCACACGGAGCACACAAATATAATATGAGCACACATGGCTCATGAATAAATACGAGCACAAGGAGTACCCGATGCACATGTTAAATAAACAATATCTTCTGATTTGATCCATATAATACCAACCAGTGCATTATCATGTCAGAATTAAGTATAACGGTTCTAGAATATGTGATATAAATACTATCAAGTACTGAAAACTAACAGAGAGATGTACTCGCATGTGGTCCTGAGCAAAGAATGCGAAACGGTGTCTGAACTAGTATCACACTGATCTATATATGAAATTCCATGTCAATTGGTGTATTGAAATGATAAATATACTAAAATAAGAAAAAATATGATTTCTAGGTCATTTCTAGGTCTGGGTGTCCAAACTAGGTCAATATTAGATGATACTAAGCTATAACTAGATTTCTAGGTCCATACTTAGAAGGTATTAGCTATACTAGCTAACATCACTAAATACATATCTACAACTTATTATTATAGTAGTATTATCTAGTATCTAGTATTACCCTAGTACATAAATTGGTTTATACCCATTGACTGGTACTTCTAACATTACCTTAGCTATAACCAAGCTTATTAATACCTTTACTTTTAATACCTATGACAACACTTGATATCTTAGTCTATAGCCTAGGTATCCTAATATCATAACTTATACTTTAGTATCCAATTATATACATATATACTAATACCTTACTTGTATCTTAGCCCTAAAACCAAAACCTTAACTTAATACCCTTATTTCCTTCATTAATATTGTCACGACCTACACCCCGAATGAGGGTACGAGTACGTGGGTACGTCCAGCCTATGTCACAACATCGACGGTAAAATATTGTCTAGATCAACAATACTATCTAAATATCTCACATAATATATATATATATATATATATATATATATATATATATATATATATATATATATATATATATATATATATATAATGTACCTATCATGATATCTCAACTCCAAATGGAGGACAAGATGATAATATGATAATCAATACTCAAACATAATATAAAACTAAAGGAAGATAATGGCACGATATGGAATAGAAAAAAGAATCATAATGACACAATACAATCATGCCAAGTCTAATAGTCTTAGCACAATATAATAGTCTCAAATATAACATACATGCCAAAATGTCTAAACTGAGACATATACAATACAATAATAGAAATAATTAAGTCTCCTCAGTAGTTGGCACTAGATCCTCATACTCTAAGGGTGCAACCTTAGATGGCTCACCATCTTGTGGCCCATAGTAAGTGGGACACAAATCCTCTAACCAATCATCTGAAAAAAATATCCAGTCAGGATTGGAGCAGAGTACAACCTAATAAAAGTTTCAATTAATTGACAAAGACTACAAAACTGTAAATAGTGATAAATATGGAAATACTGAAAAACAAGAAGAAGTACTGATAAGTATGCAAAAATAGTCAGATATGTGAAAAACTAATAAACCTGTCATGTAAGCACGCAACCAGCAAGTATAGAGTAATCCAGAAAGATATATATCTAAACTAGTATTTTAAAATACCAAGTTGATATGTGAACGACTAGGGGTAAAATTCGGTAAACCACATGTATCCTGCGTGGCTGTTATTATTCCAGTAAGACCATGGGATATAAAGGGTATGTTCATACAACACCTAGGCATTTTTTCGTCCGACCAGTACTCATGGATCCATGTCCCGACACGAAGAATCTCAATTGTCCAGAAAATATCAATAGGCCAGAAATATATTAGTCCAGTAATTTATTAGTCCAGAAAAATCAATAGGCCTGAAACCACGTATCTCAAGATAATAAATCCATACAATACTAATCCGTGTGTCCAGTGTGTCAGAAAGTAGGTAAAGCAATATTATAAAATATGAATCATAGTAAATATCAAATAATGGAAACTATCAGAGAATGTACTTGCCTGTGGTCCAGAGCAATGAATGTCAAACTGTGTCTGTATCGATGCCTGAAAGACCTAAATATGAAATATCAAGTCAAAATAGTGTTTTGGAATCATAAACATGTTATACTAGCTTGAAACTAGGTCTCTAGGTCATTTCTAGGTCAAAGCTCGGTCAAACTAGTCAAACTAGGTCAATACCTTGATTCTAGATTATTTCTACCTAATGAGTTGACTTTTAGGGTCAAACTAGTCAATTCTAGCTAAAACTAGGTTAGGCCTAGGTTTCTAGGCCAATACTAGCTAATAAATATGTTAGTTATATTTATATGTAGTAATATATTAGTATATGAGTTATTACCCAATACCTTAACCCATTTACCCTCATATCCAAGTAATACCTTAGACTACCTAATACCTAATACCTTAGTCGATACTTACCGTACCTTACTAACTTGAGTATCTTCCTATTATCTCATACCTTAACACTAGACTACAGACACTACAATATTATATATATATATATATATACTCATATAAACTTACACACACTCACACTTAATTCCACCATCCCCACATCAACACAATACCAATACTTTACTCACCCTACATAACACACACACATAGCTTCTAAACTAACACTCTAGTATCATTAATACACTAATACACACTACTAACACACACACACACACACACACACACACACACACACACATATATATATATATATATATATATATATATATATATATATATATATATATATATATATATATATATATATATCAGCCATCCCCTCTCATCTAAGTTCACTCATAGATCCTATCAACCTGAGCACAGACCCCTCATTTAGTCTTAACTCCCACCAATATACTAATACGCTACATATGCACAGATTTGTACCTGAACTTCATACTTTCCATCAGTTAGAACACCTTGATACTCAACTCAACTCCTCATCCTACTGCTAATTAAACTAAGGAACTCTCTATACCTCACTACAGGAAACAAGTCCACACACCGAATGGACTGCACCCAACTCAAGCTGTATTATTGCCCCTTCCAGATCTGCTTCCCCCCTCTTCAATACTTGTTTCTAGGTGAACTGCCACACAACACTTGTTGTAATATTCTCCTTGTTACTGCAGCATAGCAGTTTTGCAACTGCTCGAATTATTGCAATAATAATTGCATCTGCAGGCAGAGTTGCACTTCTCCAAATACCCGACTCTATATCCAAACACTAACTTCCCTTACACTAATATACCTATACTAAAGCACCCAGAATACTGGAGAGCGGGGGAATGACTCAGCCAACCACACCTTGCGGAATACCGAAGCAATTCATAATATATTAAGGTTGTCTAGAGACATGGGGGTGCATACTGCAATCAGGTCTCCTAGGGTCAAGAATTTCTATATCTCAATCATTCAAACAAGTAAAAAGAATATAGAATATTTCAGAATAAGCAGTAAGACATCCCAAATGCCGCATCATAATATTCTTAGAGATCTAGCAACACAAAATAATAAGCCAGATACAAGATCAAAAGTATACATGACAGTGAGTCAGCTGTAGTCTGAATATATTACACTCATATAGGGAACTACTGTCCAGATTTGCTGGCTAACAGGTGCCGGTTGGCTAAATGCCCAAAAGAATATAGTTCACAAAAGATGAACAATGAATAAAGAAACCTACTTGTGTCCCTCAGCAGTCATCCTTCGAGTACGTGCCATCAGTGAGGGGGGAGTAAGCTTGATCCTCAGGTGTTGGCTCTAAACCTGGCCATAGAAAAATAGTGTGGTTAGACCCCAAATAGCAAGTACCACAAAGAAACACGAAATGAATAAACAAAACCAGTTCTATAGCATGAGATATGTGAGCCAACAATTAATGGCATATGTTTTATACATGAGATGATACGATACCCTTTTACCAAATAAGGACAGGAAATGCCTTATCACATCAATATAAAATATGTCCCTTGATTATGGTCAAGCTAAAGTAACTATGAGTCGTAGTTTCAGTCCATAGCCCATCATATCACAACAGCGCAACCGAACAACCAAACAAGGACATGGGTTACACCATCATGCTACAACAGTCTATGTCCCTAATTCTACTTAACAGAAGGCACAATACACAATCATAGATATTACATAAGAGAAAATAATCTAGCTTCATTCCAGGGATTATCATAATGTAACGACGTAACCCAACAACCAAACAAGGACATGGATTGAATCATCATGCCATGATAGCCCACCTTCCCGGCTAGGCATGCATTATAAAAAATTTAAACGGCCAATCATGTATTATGGCTTTATCTGGGTTATTCCAGTAATGCAATGCATAAGTATCCTCAGATCATTCCCTAATCAAGCAGGGCTGGCTGAACCAATGATATACGAGCAAGAATATATGTATAAGATGCACCAGTCCCTAGCAAGGGTACTGAGCTCATAAATGATTAATAACAGTTCCAGACTTTCTATAGGAAAGATACTGGCTCGGTCTTATATTTAGATCAGATACTGCACTCCACTAGTGCGTATGATATATAGTATATGTGGTGGCCAGTCTTTACTCCCAGCTAATTTAGGTGGCTCGACATGCACGATCTCGAAATACCGCTCCCTCCCAATGCTCTATAAGTTAAGTTGCCCAGTTAACCCTAGGTTAATAAATCTCATATCGTGGTCACATGAACATTATTCTTAGATGTCTTACTTTAAGTACGGGCACTCTTGATACGAACTCATATTGTTACTCACAAGTTAAATATGAATTTACCCAAGTGTGATACAATAATCAATACTATCTAGCAACGATTAAAGTCACTGTCCAACTACCATATACGTGCATAGAAATAATTATATATATCATGTAGCAAAAGCATGTGGTACGACGACTCACTATATATATCAAGTAGCACTCAGTACGATTAAGTGTATCAGCACGGATACAATAGTCAGGACAGGAACAAGTTCTAGTATCAAGGTTAAGTTCAAGCTCATGGACAAGTTATCAAGTAGAAAGTCATTCAGGACAGGACAGTTAAGCACTAGTCATATTAATTTTTACTTTATTATATCGATGGATGAGAATAAAGTAGTGCGAGAACTCTACGAGATCAGATCCACAATCCTTAAACCAAACAAGGACCGGGATTGCACACCTTTCTCTGAGTTGAACTATGCCCCTTATTCTGACCAACGTATAATAAGGTGATCAAGAAAAATTAGTAAGTGCATATAAGGCCAAATATGAATGGCGCATGTCAGGTACTTAGTCAATTTAACACAGGATCACCTCTGGGTCATACAAGTCCTTTCTAAGTTTAATACATAGATTACAATCAATCAAACGAGAATATTTTTTAAACCAAGCAAGTGCTCAACGTGTACATGAAATAGTGAACGCATAGCCAGGGTATTGCATAAAATCGAGGCCACATGGGTGTCAAGGCTACATGTAGTCACGGGCCAAATGGATGTTAAGGCCGCATAGATGGGGCAAGGTCCACTCTTCGGGACAAGTGCCAAAGTGATGGACAATTAATACAAGTCAGAAAGGTAACATAAAGTGATGGATATGACTGATGCTATGTAATGCCCCGCCTCCAGCGGTTCACTAATGAAACACTTTTAACTTTGACTCAGTTGAGTCTCGGGGAAACCTTATCGCCAAATCAATCATGGACGAAATACAATAAACCCTTCCAACTGATGGAACAAATTCTATTAAAATGAGTCCAAGAGTATTCGTTGGTTGTTTTTCTGCTTGATTTTGTATTGCTTTATGTTTTGTCTTGCTTTGGATTATTGGTTTTTATGATTCACTTTTCTCGCTTGCGCATTCATTTTGAATCGTAAAAGAAAGAGATCGAAGGATGCTAACCAAGTGTTGTTGTAATTTCAGGACGCATAACCAAGGAGTGATGGTTGCGTAAGGTTTTTCCATCCTCTCGTTGATTCAATCGGTGAGTGGCTTTGGCCCTTTGATGAATCCTTTAGTCTGCACGTCTTAATAAATGATCTCTAGTCTACTCAAGTTGTATGTACATATGTTCAATGATATCACTAAATCAAGAATTATAAAAAAATAGAATTTTACATGCTTAAAATATAGAATTGCTGCTCTACTAGTTTCTTTATTAATGATCATCTGCCCAAATTGTATGCTAAAAACTAAGAAACACTACTGATCGACCTAGAGGTTCACTCTTGCATCGAGACAAAGAGAGACTTTTTTGTTCATCGTTCTACTGCTGCATGATAGTATAGTATCTAATAGTATCTAATAGGAACTTGCATTCTTGCATTTGATCTAGACAACTTGTGCACAAGGATTATCTCTCGAGCGATTCCTGGGGCACTGGGGATCATTCGGCCTAGGAGAGATCTGGATATCCTGAGGCTAGAAGTCCTTACTTACGGGAGGGTATAGGTCTATTAGGTAGCATGCTAGGATTTTTTCTTCTTGCAAGCCTAACATTTTGATACAATGATAGATATATGAGTTTATATACATATGCATATTGTTGCTAACTTGTGTGTCTGCTGCAGGAATAACCGCTCGAACATGGGTAAGATTTACCATATGCATAGTCTATCTATTGTTTATATTTTTTTTGCATGAATTATTAAAAAAGAAACTAGACAACTAGAAAGATCACATAATAGTAATGCTAGCTTCACATGTTTACTTAGTATAGATTTTAAGGTGAGTTTGGCCATGATCGTTCACCAGTACATGTTGTAGTACTGACCCACGTTTGTGGACAAATCTTCAGGTTCTGATAGCGAGATTTTGGCAAGTATTTTGAAGCTTTAGGAGCGTATCCCTTCAAGCGGAACCGTGCTCGTGTTGCTTCCCAAAGATTTTTTCTCCAGTGTGCAAGCTCTTCTTCTGCTAGGTATTTTAATTTTGGGTCCTACTAAAATGATATAATGTTTGGACGTTGTGGCTAGTTTTGGGTTTTTAAGTGTTGTAGCCATTTATGGCATATTTTTTAATCAACCAAGCAAGTACTTTGTAATCCAATCATTAAGTATTCAATAAAGAAAGTATTTTGTGTTCCTATCAAATGTGTTCAAATTTGGTTTTCTGTATTTTAAATTTTGTGCTTCTATATATGTATATTTTTTTCTAACTTGTGTTTTGTGCAGGTACTATGCCTTGTGCAAGTGCAACTTAGGCATGCATGGCATGCCCAAGCGAGGACAATCAGTTCCGTAAGGACCAAGCGAGGATGATCGGCCCTTACAGGATTGGGGCGTGATAATGTGGTATCAGAGCACGGCTTTACGTCCTTGGCCTCTTTAAATATCGTTTTCAAAAATGATATAAGTTTTAAGCAATTTCAAAAGTTCCGTATTTTGAAAAATAGTTGTAAATCTATACAAGTAAATGGAAGGTATTAATTTCTCGAACTTGAAAAATATGAATACCCAATGTCCCATATAATAAGTCCATAATACGTTATAAGACTAATACAAGCTACTCTCTTTTGCAACTAGATGACTAAAATAGGTGACCAAGGGACATCGCGTACAGCGAACGTGAGCAATGACCAAGTCTATAGGCTGATCGCTATGTTCAAAAATTAGAATAATCAATACGAGGCCCAACAGGAATGGTTCGAAGCACAGCAGCAACTGGTTGATTCTAGAGACTTGAAACAGCAACAACAGCTTGGCTCTCTGACTCAAATAGTAACAACACTAGTATCCAACAGTGGTCCATTTGGGACTGCCGTGACACCTGTGAAAGCCGCGACTGTGCCTTGGGGACCAGGCTTAGCAGAAGCTGATGAGCCTCAACGGGCGGCTAAGAAGTCAACCTTTAGGGGTACCTAGTTTCTGAAGTTGAACCCTCCAGAGTTCGAAGGTAGGACCGCACCTGATAAGGTGATAGACTAGATCTCCAAGTTGGAGGGCTTGTTTGAGTTTGCTTCGATACCTATGAATAAGAGGGTGGCGTGTGTAGTCATGTAGCTGCGGTTAGAGCACACGATTATGGAAGATCAAGAAGCAGGATCTCGTCACAAAGCACCAGGATGGTAGAATCACTTGGGGGATGTTCAAGTATGCATTCTTGGCACAGTATCTTATGCCAGCTATCAGGAAGAGAAAGGAAGATGAGTTCACCAAACTTAAGCAAGGGAGCATGTCCATCGAAGACTATGAGTCAGAATTATCCAAACTAGCTAAGTTTGCTAGCTCGATAATTCCTAACGAGATGGCCCATACGCACCAGTTCATCAAAGGCCTGAACGATGACCTCAAAAAGGATATAATGAATCAAGAATGCACATCTTATATTAAAGCTTTTAAGGTAGCGGTTCAGAACGAGCAGTTCAAGCCTAAAAATATTCTGAAAAAGGCGTCGGCTACTCGAAACCCTACTGCTAAAAGATACCATAATAGGGAGAGAAAGATAGAGGGCGAGCAGTGCCCTGCTCAAGAGTGTAGTTTATGTGGCAAATGGGGCCACACAAAAGATGTTTGTCGTGCTGCCAACGGCGCGTGTTTCAACTATGGACAAAAAGGGCATCAGGCTATCAACTGCCGAAACAAGAAGGTTCTGCCACCATACCACAACGGTAACATTAGTCAGAATGATAATCAAAATCCTATGCCATCTCCATCTCCAGCCATTAGGCAGACTGATCAGATAGAAAGGCCAAGAGTATATCAGTTGAATATCATGCTTGATATGAGCTGACACGATATTGATGAGTGATTTCTTTGACCTCTTGATACCTTGATTCTCGACTCCTTGATCTCTTAAGTTTCGAGGATGAAACTTCTTCTCGGTGGGGTATTAGTAATGCCCTGCCTCCAGTTTTTCACTTATGGAACACTTGTAACTTTGACTCGGTTGAGAATCGAGTCTCGGGGAAACCTTACCGCCAAATCAATCACGGACAAAATACAATGAAGCCTTCCAACTGATGGAACGACTTCTATTAAAATGAGTCCAAGAGTTTTCGTTGGTTGTTTTGCTGCAAGGTTTTGTGTTGCTTTGTGTTTTGTCTTAATTTTTAAGATTAGTTTTTATGATTCACTTTTCTCGCTTGCACATTCATTTTGAATCGTAAGAGAAAGAAATCGAAGGATGCTAACCAAGTGTTATTGTAATTTTAGGACACATAACCAAGGAGTGATTGTTGCGTAAGGCTTCCCCATCCTCTCGTTGATTCAATCGGTGAGTGGCTTTGTCCCTTCAATGAATCCTTTAGTCTGCACGCCTTAATAAATGATCTATAGTCTACTCAAGTTGGATGTCCATATGTTCAAAAATCTTTAGTCCCAACTGCTAATCCCGAGAAGGGGACCATCATGTAGTTAGGTCGCATGCTAGGATTTTTCTTTCTTGCAAGCCTAACATTTTGATGCAATGATAAATACATGCGTTTATACTTATATGCATATTATTGCTAACTTGTGTGTCTATTGCAGGGATAATGGCTAGACCGTGGGTAAGATTTACCATATGCGTAGTCTATCTATTGTTTATGTCTTTTTTGCATGAATTGTTAAAAAGAAACTAGACAACTAGAAAGATCACATAATATTAATGCTAGCTTCACATGTTTACTTAGTATAGATTTTTATGTGAGTTTGCCCTTGGTCGCTCACCAGTACATATTGTAGTACTGACCCACGTTTGTGGGAAAATCTTCAAGTTCTGGTAGCGAGAGTTTGGCAATCATTTTGAAGCTTTAGTAGCGCATCCCTTCAAGCGGAACCGTGCACGTGCTTCTTCCCAAAGCTTTCCTCTCCAGTGTGCAAGCTCTTCTTCTGCTAGATGTTTTGATTTTGGGTCCTACTAAAAGGATATGATGTATGGGCGTTGTGGCTAGTTTTGGGTTTTCAAGTATTGTAGCAATTTATGGCATATTTTATAATCAGCCAAGTAAGTACTTTGTAATCTAATCTCCAAGTATTCAATAAATAAAGTATTTTATGTTCCTATCAAATGTGTTCAACTTTGGTTCTCTGTATTTTAAATTTTATGCTTCTATATATGTGTATTTTTGTCTAGCTTATGTTTTGTTCTGGTACTATGTCTTGTGCAAGCGCAACTTAGGCTTGCACGATATCACGCCCAAGCAAGGACGATCAGTTCCGTAAGGATCAAGCGAGGACGACCGGCTCTTACAGGATTGGGGCATGACATGTGACATTCAAATAAAATATGTCAGGAAAATAAGACAAAATCATGAAAAGATGAGCCAAGGCGGTGCTGAGTCATGCGTTCAAAGAAAGGGAAAACGCATAGCTCGAAGCTGCATGCTCCTCTTAGCCGCATATACACTTGGTCACATAAAATCTTTTGGACTTAGTAAAGTTTTATTCATTCAAGTTTCATGTATTTGGCCAAGGGACGCATGTTCAGATTTCAGTCATGTGTCCAACAAGATGACCGCATGCTGACTTTGGAGCGAGAAGTCCAGGCCGCATGCTAAGCGTGCCGCATGAAGCTCATTCGTCCCAGAATAGCAGGTTTTGGTCATGAAAGTTTTGAAAGCCCAAGTTTTGTTCCTTCTATGAAAACCTCAAATAAAATCCAAATCTAACAAAGTAATGTTCTAAACTACTCAAAATAAAATGCTCATCAACATAGAACAATAAGTTTTTGAAAACAACAAGATTTTAGTGATCAAAACCCAAGAAAACTCAAGAACACATAAAAAGTGCTAAACTAAAAATATAGATCTACACTAGTCCATACCAAATCCGAAAATACCAAGTTCTAAACATATGGATAATCACATAGCAAACATAATAGACTCATAAAATAGAAGGTTTTTTATTTTCATGCAAGGTGTACTTGTCTATGGAGGGAGAGAGAAAACCTAAGAGAGAGAATGGAAAAAAAATAATGAGAAGAGAGAGAGAGTGTGTGTTTTAGTTTATATAGGGAGGGCTTGGGTTCACTTAACCAATGGTTCAAGTCTTGACCAAGCCTTGATCTCAAAATAAATCAAGAACTAACTTTACCAGAAAATAGTCTGGCCTCCAACCAACCTGACAACCATGTCAGCAAGCAAGAATACGTTCCAAATACGTATATCGGGAACGGAGAGTGACATCTCTACCCACCTTAGAAAAATTCTGTCCTCGAAATTCAAGCTCAAGGATAGCTAGAGATATCAAGAGGAGCAACAAACTACAAGCAATCTACATATATATATATATAAGTAGTTACAACCAACACATATAATGAAGCAAAGAATATTATCTCACATGAGTTCTTGTCGATCATGGAATAAAATATTCGAATGCATACGAAGGAAATATACCTTATGAGTCGAATAGGTGAGGGTACCAAAATCGAATATCGTCCTCGCCCTCCCACGTCAACTCTCCTAAGGAGTGATGACCCCAAGCAACAGGAACAAGACAGATTGTCCGGTTCTTAAGTACCTTCTCTATATGATCCAAATGGACACGGGATATTCCTCGTAAGTTAAGTCGGTTCCAACGACTAACTCAGAGTGGTCGAGGACATAACTTGGATCCGGGACATACCAACCTAACTGAGACACATAAAATACATCATGTACTTCACGAAGTGAAGGTAGAAGGGCAAGACGATAAGAAATATCCCCTAGGACATACCCAATGACGATGACGATCTTGCGCAACCCGAAGTCGCTCCCTGATTTGCATAACCACTTCAATCGTTTAAGTGATTATTTCAAGCCCCAATATCTTTCGTTCACCAATATCATCCTATGCCAAGGGTGATCTGCACTTCTTTCCGTATAATGCCTCTAAAGGAGCCATCTGTATGTTGGCTTGATAAATATTATTGTATGAGAATTCCACTAAGTGAAGATGATCTTCCTAAGATCCCCCAAAGTCTAAAGTATAAGCCCGCAACATATCTTCTAATATCTAAATCATCCTTTCTGATTGACTATCTGTCTAGGGATGATATGCGACACTGAATCTCAACTTGGTGTCCAAGCATTCATACAAGCTTTTCTAGAAATGAGATATAAAGCGAGTATCATGATCTAACACTATACTTGCTGGAACCCCATGATGCCTCACTATCTGCCGTATATACATCTCTACTAACTGCTTTGTGGACTGTCATACTCGGAAGGAAAGAAAGTGCGCCACTTTCGTGAGTCGATCTATTATCACCCAAACTGTATCTCGTCCAGTAGAAGATCTAGGTAAACCGATCACAAAGTCCATTGTAATATATTTCTAATTCACTCTGGAATAGGTAGCGGTTGTAACAATCTCTTTGGTCTTTGTTGCTCTGCCTTCACTTGCTGACACACGAGACATCGTAAAATGAACCCAGGTATTTTTTTTATTTTGTTGCACCAAAATTGATGTTTGATATCATGGTACATCTTTGTGCCTCCTAAATGAATAGAATATTGGAAACTATGTGCCTCAGTCATCACTTTATGTCTAATATTTCCACCTGGCATACAAAGATGGTTTCCAAATCTGAGTGTTTCATTTTTGTGAACCATTAATTCCTTCCTAAGACCTTACTTACATTCTTTCTTAAGCTTCTAAATATGGAAATCTTCTGTTTGATCTGACTTGATCCTCTCTACCAAAGTTGACTGTATCTGAAGACTGGCTAATACTCCCATCTCTTGAGGTAACAATACCTCGATGCCCATCTATTTAAAATCTTCTAGAATGTGCTTCTGAGTTATTAAGATGAATGTGCTATCCCTCCTACTGAAAGCATCTGCCACCATATTTGCCTTGCCTAGATGATACTGAGGTGCTATATTATAATCATCAAACAATTCTAGCCACCTCATATGCCTCATGTTCAAGTCCTTCTGAGTGAATATGTACCTCAGACTCTTGTGATCTGTGAATATCTCTACCCGATCGCCATATAGGTAATATTCCGCATCGTCTGGTATTGAGGAACGACCATATATGCATGGATGGCAGGTCGCAGGCCACCTTCAAATCTTCTGGCATGACTCGCCGCATCAGGTAAATATGAGCTTGTAAATTTGGTGAGCCGGTTGAACTCGGCGGAGTACTGCTTTACGGTCATGTTGCCTTGTCGAAGCTGCACAAACTCGTTCTCTTTATGCCAACATACGGGAGGGGGTATGAACTCCTCTTCAAATGCGCCATGGAAGGTAGACCATGCGATCGTCTCCTCTTTATCGTCAACTGGAAGAGATCTTTGATGCATGTCCTACCAATCGTACGCGTTCAAGTGAAGCTGTAGCTGGGCACACACACACGCTTCTCTTCGGGTACCTCTAGAAGTTTGAAGTGATCCTCAAGTTCTTCTAGCTAATCTAGAGCCACGATTGGATATTCAATCCCCTTATACGGTGTGTTGCAGACCTTCTTGAAGTCGGCAAAGTTGAAGGTAGTCACATCCTTCTTTCTTGGAGTTTGAGGCATTTCGACTTCAAGTACGGGTTGCCCCACCGGTGTCGCTGCTGTTGTCGCAGACTGGTTGGAGGCTAAGGTTTGCACGATCTATTGCAGGATATCTACCTGCTTTTGTTGGACTACAAACTGGGCTTCTAGATTATCTTTAAACTTGCTCTGCCTCTCTTTCGCGTGCTTCTCGGCTCGTTCATAACGAGCCTCATCTCTCTATTGGCTAGCCTCAAGCTTCTGCATTATTTGCTGAATTGGATCGACACAGGACATGGCTCGCTGACTTCATAAACTTCTCGATGTGCCAGAACTACTTTCTTAGGCTTGGGTTCTACCCGGTGCTAGCGATGATGCTTGCGCTTGAGTCATTCCTTCAAAAGAAGGTAACTTAAATCAGGATCATAATATATTATGAACTTATTGTATGAAATGTATCTCATTTTGGCCAAACGAGTTTAAGAGTTCGTATAGGGAATAGACCGTTAAAGAAACTTTTCCAACACGAGGGTCAAAGGAACTTGAAGCTGTGCTCTGATACCAATATGTCATGCCCTAATTCCGTAGAATCGATAGTCGTCTCCTAGGCGTGACATCGTGCATGCCTAGGTTGTACACCGCACAAGGCTAAGGTATTTTGCATAACGAGCACATATTTATAGTACGCAGATAATTGAAACACAAAGTTGAAACATGAAAAAGTTCTCTTTATTGATCATGAACATCTTTTACAAACTCTTGAACGAGTCAGATAGTTGCCACGCGGGCTTACAAAAGTTGACACAAAATGAGATAGTCGTCATGTACATTACATCATTTACTAAAGCTTAAAAATAAGAGACTTCCAGGTAGAATAATCACTTTTCCTCTGAGCTGCATAGGTTTTGTTTGCTAGCTCCTGGTCTTCAAAATACTTCAACTAAGGCACGGACTGAGTGGTGTCGGTTGGTGGACTGGAACGGAAAGTAGCTTCAGCTCCTCGCAGGATCTCCTTGGTGCGGGGAACCTATTTCAACGAGGGTCAATACAGCGAAATGCACTGGTGAAGGCGAGTTAACCCAACTATACCAAATCAAAAGTTGTTTATATGAAGCATGCGAGTTATTTGTGATCTTTCTATCTTGCCTTAGTTTATTTTACAAGTAAGCATTGATATGAAAATTTATTGAAATAACTTGCCACCGTTCGGTGACTTTTACCTGTCCGTCTGAGCTACCTGCACAATACTTACCATGTCCTTTCCTGCCACGAAGACACAAGTTAGCTTGCACAGGGTTAAATATACGAAGGGATCACTGGCATGATGCCACAAAGGACGGGTTACAGTCTCGAGACGAGAATGATATGCAGTACAAATGGCAAGCCCCGCTACATAATATTCCGTCCATACAAACGACTATACAAAATATTCTGTCCGGATCGGATCGGTCCCAGTGCCCCGGCAACCGTCCGCGAAAACCAAAATCTTGTGCACAAGTTATCCGTGATCAAATGATGTCTATACTAAGCAATCACTTGATGTAATCTAAGGCAATATGAGAACGAGACAATCACATAGCATGATATGTCTTGCAGAGACTTCCTGATCAATATATTTCATAGCAAGTGTGTTCTATACATAGCATATTTTTTAGAAGAAGTATACATTCTAACTTGAATTTGAGCATATGAAGAATATTCCAAACGAACTAGCATGCAATATAGTAACCGTTCACAAGTTGATTGACAAGCATAAAGTATTCCAAGTCTATTTCTTTTCATCTTGACCTCTTTTAGTTATTACGGTATCGTTTAATCGGAACAAGCAAGAATGCAAGATTTTTAGATGTGAAGACTTGGAAGAAGGGTCAACTGAATTGAATATATCCACTCACAAGTTGGTTTGAGAAGGAAAGGAAAGAGGTGCTTCAAGACTCCATTTGTACGTCATCTACTGCATGATCACCTGCATTGCCACTAACAACTGATCAATACCTCTTCTACTCTTTCCAAGCTCGGAATTGAACTACAGTTCAACGAATGAAAATAATAAAATCCATCGAAACCGTTCAAGAAAATGCAAATAAATCTGAAAACAAACTCAAATCATAAAAGCAACAAGGCGACATCGAAAACTAGGTAAGAAAACTTGCAACGGAGATGTCCCTCTTGACTCTGTGTCTAAGTCTATCCTCGGGGCACGATCCACTGAATATGGGAATCAATTTCGAAGAAGCAAATCCATAACGAAGATAAGATTTTGTTTTAATCTATCCCCATCGAATGATACGGACTTGTATTTCTTAGCCGCGCTCCCCGAATAGGGTGAACGGGGCACCACATATACTAAGCTATCCCCGGTATTGGTAATGATAATCGCTATACCGGTCCTTCAATCATCTGTATCATAGGACAATTGGCAATCCGATGATCTGGACTACTATATCTCAGACACAACCCATGTACTGCCCTACATACCTTCCACGTATGGCCTCCCTTGCCATAATACGTACATCTGATAGGGGATCCTAATCGTTGTTGTCGCTGTTTCCTCGGCTGATTCGGCCGAACTGGTGTTGTTGTTTCTGATGCTACTGGACTTCTTGGCGCTGTGTCATAAATGTGAATGCCAGAAGTTGGTGCTGACGTTCGCTGTGTTGGTCCTCCTACTCCATTCTGGGCATGAGACATCTTCTGGCCTCCTGTCCTTGAAGCTAACCTCTACATTTTCATATTATATCGTCTTGATGCGATCAGTACTTCGTCGAAAGTCTGGTAGTTATGGACCTCTACCAGTTGCTGAATTTTTAAATGAAGTACATACTGGAACCTCATCGCCCTTTCCGGTTCTGTTGCTACCATCGTCAAGAAAATCTGCTAAGCCTGTAGAACTCTATCGCGTAGCCATCCACTGTCCTTCTAGACTGCTTGAGGTTGATGAACCTCTGTGGTAGCTCATATTGTGCTACCACTCCAAAATAATTAACCTTGAAATGGGCCCTAAAGTTATCCCATGCGATATGTTGTCTTAATCCAACTTCTTCTGTTGCCCACCAATCTCTAGCAAGGTCCTGGACCTGCAATCGAAACTGATCAACTTGTTTCTCAGATGGAATATTTGCCGTTGTCAGTATTGTTTTAATATTTTGCAGCCAAGCGTCTTCGGTAATAGCGTACTCTATGCCATCAATATACTTAGGATTGAGTCAACAGAATCTCATTGATGCCCCTGAGTCTGTTCTAATATTCCTTTTCAAGGCCGTCTGTAATCCCCGGTTCAACAAGACATTATGCTCTTGCTGCTGAAGTTGTTTGTGTTGTTGTATTGCCATCATCCCTCGTATAATCTCCATCAATAGCAGTGTATCAAGTACTACTGGTGCTACTGGTACGACCGGGGGTACTGAAGCTTCTGGTACATGTTGTTCCCCGTGCTCCTCTACTGGTTCTACCATGATTCCTCTAGTAACAGGTGTTGCCTCTTGCTGTATGCCAACGGATCCTTTCCCTGCTGAAATTACTGGTGCTCTAACCACCGAATTTGGAGAAGCCCTAAAGAAAAGGACACAAGATAAATCAAGAATAGGACGAGAAAGAATCGAGGAATCAATGGTACCAAAGTCAAGCTGGGTTTTAAGGAGACATATTTAGGATTTCAAGGAGGAACATGTTGGATTAAGATTTTCTATGATCAAGGCATCCCACAAGTCTGAAAAAAATAGACCTGCATGGGCCACCACTAAACCTTGTCATGTCCCCGATCCAAAATACTGGAGAGTGGGGGAATGACTCAGCCAACCACACCTTGCGGAATACCGAAGCAACCCATAATGTGTTAAGGTTGTCTAGAGACATGGGGGTGCATACTACAATCAGGTCTCCTAGGTTCAAGAATTTATATACCGTAATCATTCAAACAAGTAGCAATAACATAGAACATTTTAGAATAAGAAGTATGGCATCCCAAATGCCGCATCAGAATATTCTTAGAGATCTAGCAAGACAAAATGATAATCCAGATACAAGGTCAAAAGTATACATAACAGTGAGTCAGCTACAGTCTAAATATATTACAGTCATGTAGAAAACTAGTGTCTAGATTTGTCGACTAACAGGTGCCAGTTAGCTAAATGTCCAAAAGAATATAGTTCATAAAAGATGAGCAGTGAATAAAGAAACCCACTCGTGTCCCTCAACAGCCATCCTTCGATGTGTGTAATCGATGAGGGGGAAGTAAGCTTGATCCTCAGGTGCTGGCTCTAAACATGGCCATACAAAACTAGTGGGTTCAGACCCCAAATAGCAAGTATTACAAAGAAACACGAAATAAAGAAACAAAACCAGTTCTATAGCATGAGATGGGTGAGCCAAAAATCAATGACATATGTTCTATCCATGATATGATACATACCCCTTCACCAAACAAGGATAGGAAGTGCCTTATCACATCAAGATAAAATACGTCCCTTAATTATGGTCAAGCTAAAATAACTCTGCATTGTAGTTTCAGTCCACAGCCTATCATACCACAATAGCGCAACACAACAACCAAACAAAGACATAGGTTGCACCATCATGCTACAACAGTCTATGTCCCTTATTCTACTTAACAGAAGGCACAATACATAATCAGAGATATTACATAGGAGAAAATAATCTAGCTTTATTCTAGGGATTATCGTAACATAACGACGCAACCCAATAACCAAACAAGGACATGGGTTGAATGATCATGCCACGATAGCCCACCTTCCTGGCTAGGCATTCATTACAAGAAATTTAAACAGCCAATCATGTATTACGGCTTGATTTGGGTTATCCCAGTAATGCAATGCATAAGTATCCTCAAATCGTGGCCCAATCAAGCAGGGCTGGCTGAACCAATGATATACAAGCAAGAATATATGTATAAGATGCATCAGTCCCTAGCAAGGGCACTGAGCTAATAAAAAATTATTAATAGTTCCAGGCTTTCTATAGGAAACATACTGGCTTGATCTTATATTTAGATCAGATACTGCACTCTACTAGTACGGATGATATACAGTATCCGTGGTGGCCAGCCTTTACTTCCAGCTAATTTAGGGTGGCTCAACATGCACAATCTCGGGATACCTTTCTCTCCCAATACTCTACAAGTTAAGTTTCCTAGTTAACCTAGGTTAATAGAATCTCATGCCGTGGTCACATGAACATTCTTCTTAGATGTTGTACTTTAAGTACGGGCACGAACCCATATTGTTACTCACAAGTTAAATATGGATTTATCCAAGTGTGATGCAATAATAAATATTATCTAGCCACGACTAAAGTCACTGTCCAACTACCAGATCCATGCATAGAAATAATTACATATATCATGTAGCAAGAGTATGTGGCACGATTAATATCAAGTAGAACTCTCGATGCGATCAATTATATTCTAGTATCAAGGTTAAGGTCAATATCATGGATAAGTTATCAAGTAGCAAGTCATTTAGGACAAGACAGTTAAGCACTAGTCATATTAATTGTCACTTTATTATATCGATTGATGAAAATAAGAGTAGTGTGAGAACTCCACGAGATCAGATCCATAATCCTTAAACCAAACAAAGACAAAAATTGCATACCTTCCCCCGAGTTGAACTACGTCCCTTATTCTATCCAACGTATAATAAGGTGATCAAGGAAAATTAGTAAGTGCATATAAGGATCTACAGGGCTCATGTCAAGTACTTAATCAATTTAACACAGGGTCACCTTTGGGTCATACAAGTCCTTTCTAAATTTAACACATAGCATCACAATCAATCAAACAAAAAAAATTTTAATCCAAGCAAGTGCTCTACGTATGTATAAAATAGTAAGCGCATAGTCAGGGTGCCGCATAAAGTTGAGGCCGCATGGGTGTCAAGGCCGCATGCAATCATGGGCCACATGGATGTCAAGGCCGCATGGATGGGGCAAGGTCCAATCTCTGGGCCTAGTGCCAAAGTGATAGGCAATAAATACAAGTTAGAAAGGTGACATAAAGTGATGGATGTGACTGATGTGACATACAAATAAAATGTGTCAGAAGAATAAGACAAAATCATGAAAAGATGAGCCAAGGTGGTGCTGAGTCATGTGTTCAAAGAAAGAGGAAACACACAGCTCGAGGTTGTATGCTCCTCTTGTCCACTTGGCCACATAAAATCTTTTGGACTTAGTAAAATTGCATTCATTCAAGTTTCATGCATTTGGCAAGGGGCGCATGTGCAGATTTCAATCATCCGTCCAACAAGATTCCCGCATGCTGACTTTGGAGCGAGAAGTCCAGGCCGCATGCTAAGTGTGCCGCATGAAGCTCCTTCGTCCCAGAACAGCAGGTTTCGGCCATAAAAGTTCTAAAAATCCAAGTTTTGTTCCTTCCATGGAAACCTCAAACGAAGTCCAAATCCAACAAAGTAAAGTTCTAAACTACTCAAAATTAAATGCTCATCAACATAGAACAACAAGTTTTCAAAAATAATAAGTTTTTAGAGATCAAAACCCAAGAAAACTAAAGAACACATAAAAAGTACTAAACTAAAAATGTAGATCTATACTAATTCATCTACCAAATTCGAAAATACCAAGTTCTAAACATATGGAGAATGACATAGAAAACATAATAGACTCATAAAATAAAAGGTTTCTTCATTTTTATACAAGGTGTACTTGCCTATGCAGGGAGAGAGAAAACCTAAGAGAGAGAATGGAAAGAAAATAATGGAAAGATAGTGTATTTTGGTTTATATAGGAAGGATTTGGGTTCACTTAACCAATGGTTCAAGTCATGACCAAGCCCTGATCTCAAAATAAACCAAGAACCAACTCTACCAGAAAATACTCTGGCCTCCAACCAACCTGATAACCTTGTCAGCAAACAAGAATACGTTTCAAATACGTATATCGAAAATGGTGAGTGATAAGCACTCATTGAATTTTACACTTAAACCACCCCCAACACATAATCAAACCCCTTTACAATCTATTTCTGATGAACACCCTAGTACCTGGTTAATTTCCTCATCTGACATTGGTCCTCCCCATATCATGAACTGACATCTACACATAGACACTCTCCTCACAACACTAGAACACCATATATATCCTGATGCTACCACAGTCATCAGGTTTGCACCCCCTCTAATTTCAACACACAAGCTCCCTTGCAACTGCTCCAACATTACCTATACTCACATCATAAAAATACAATTTACACCACTAACACATGACCCTGACCCCCCCTAATACACAAATTGCTATAACAGCAATTCCCCATTGCTATTGTCTGGCCTGGGCTAACCCCAACTGCAAACATATTTCAGTCCTAGTGTAGGTCTTTGTCTATTGTTATGGACTGCTGCCCATTGCTTGCTCGAGTGCACTTCCTGATATCTAACCCCGACCCCTAGCTGGTCCGATTCTATATACCATAGTCCCCATTGATACTGTGTTTGCACCCAAGTTTCACATTCTCAAGTACCCGAGCCTGGCACCCTACTAATTTTACTTCTGTATACAACCCACACACACTAACACCCCTATAACACACATAACACTCTAGACATACACAATATAATGCTCATAACATAATTTAATACACTCCACTCTCAATCATCAACCCATCACTACCAATCACCCTTAATTCCTCACTAAAACAACCACACAACACTCAAATGATAATTCATCAAACACCTAAGGGGAAAACTCATGATACACACATGTATCATATAGGATACTCATGATACCATCTATAATACCGCCACTACCATCAAAATACACCCTCAAACTAATATGAAATACCTCTAAAATATTCAATATAATAAAAATAATAAAAATAATATAATTCTATTAAAATATATAGAAATTAGCATGCTAGAGCCTAAAACACATAAAAATACTCTTCCTACAACTCTGTATCACGATGTATCATGATACGCACTCATTGTACCCAATTATGGACACGTACACCCTACTAATCCATGAATCATACTCCACAATCACCTATGAGATATTCCTACAAACATCTAGTGGTCCAAATTCAGATTTTTCTCAATTTGGCCACAAAAGTCAATGTAACTTTCACAATAGGCATCCTATGAACCTAGTTCTTCTTCCTATGGGTAGTTCTTAGCCATAAGAGAGTTCCTATTGGTCTAATGTATCATTTTAACCATAAAATAGATAGAAAAATATAAATTTACCTATTGGAAGATGGATTTATAATGTATCACCATAAAATAAAGAAGGTTGGTCATATTCCTTCTTACAAAGCTCGCACTAATGCTCCTTCTAGCAACACCAAGCTCCTTAGTCTCCTTAGAAATGGAATAGAATAAGATTTAGAGTAAAAAATTAGGGTTTGTTCTCAAATTTGGTGAATTAATTAGGAAAGAAAATGAAGGCTATTAATGAATAAAAAGGCTTATATAGCCTCCTAATAGGGTTAGGGTTAGGCTGAGAAATATTTGAATTGACTCAAAGGCCCCTCACGTTCTCTTATGAATATGATCAACTAATCCTATAGGATGAATATTCTATTCTTGAGTCTAAATAGGTTTAATAGACTTAATCTAGTCATTACTAACTAATAACTCAAGTCAATTAGTCTAAACTCAATAACTAACTCATTCTCCTAAACTAATGAGTCAAACCATGACTAATTATTTAATTGAATAAATAGGTCAAATTAAGTCTAATTAATAGGAGCTAGTCCACTAGTCAACAATATATTTATAATATAACAATTATTCATAATAGTTAAATAATATGAAAACGACAAAAATACCTCTCTTTCTGAATTAGGTAGTTACAAATACTCTATTTATACTCATGATATTAACCTTACACTACCACTTACTAACATATTCATTTAGCACTCACCAATGCAACAATACCCCAACCTGGTATCACACACACACATGTACCTAGGGTAATCTCCCCTCTATCACTGTCTCAGACCTGGGCAAACACCTCTCCTTACTAGACTTACATACACTTAACCGAGCCTACATGGTCCCACACTCAACTGATCTTGGATGCACTGAAAGCAATGCTCAACTGAGTACTGCACAGTCCACTATGCCTTGTACTCCAGTGCAAGGGACTCGCCCCTATCTGGTTGCACCCAAGTGTAGTAGAAAACTTCCCCCCCCCCTCTCTCCTTACTATTGATGTTGTTGTAACTTAATATTGTTGTTGCTACTGCTCTTGCATAGACCTGTCAACTAGGCTGGGCTGGCCTAGCACGGCATGAGCCCGACAAGAAAAATGGCCCATGTGCCAGCACGGCCCAAATAATCTTGGGCCCGGGTCGGCCCGGCCTATTATATTGGGTCGTGCCGAGCCTAGTATCTTGGCCCATAAGAGAGGTCTGGTCCGGCCTGAAGCCCAGGCCTGTCCTGACCCGAGGTCCGGCCTGGCCCAAAATAATCAAGAGGGACAATAACTTACCAATCTGAGCTTCTTAATGGTTATTGTCACTACCATATTTTCTAGAAAAGGATATTTTGGTCATTTCTTAATTTATGTGCTTGTTGAATATTTACTTATTGTATCATTTAATTATTGTTAGATATTATATTTGATTTTGGACTTCTATTAGTGGACCTAACTAGATTAGACTAGACTCATAGACCAACATTAATTCTAGTTAGTTTGAGCTCAATAGTTAGCTCATTCATTAGGAGGATGACTTAATTAGTTAAACCAATTGGATTAGAACATTCCCTTCCTTAATTAATTCCTTCATGACAAGCCCCAAGGTGTCACGACCCGATTTCGTAGAATCGTTTGAGGCGTCCCCCGAATTGTGACCGTCGTACGGGCCTGGAGTTGCGTCCGCACAAGGCTTTAATGAATTTCATAACAAGCACATATTCAGAGTACGCAGATAAATTAAAACACAGATTTGAAACATAGAAAAGTCTCTTTATTGATAATGAAAGTCTATTACAAACTCTTGAACGAGTCAGCTAATATGCCGAACGGCTTACAAAAGAGATGACTCAAAATGAGATAGCAGTCCTGTATATTACATTCCTTTATAAACTCAAAATGAAAAAGACCTCCAGGCTGGAGAATAGCTTTGCCACGGAGCTGCATTTGTGTATGAAGAGTTGCAGCTCCTGTCTTCAAAATGCTTCAGGGGGCGCGGTGAAGATGCGCCAACAGCTGGACTGGATCGGGAAGACGACTTCGGCTCCTCGCTCGGTTCGCCTTAGTGCGGAGAACCTGGTTTAACGAGGGTCAGCATATCGAAACATGCTGGTGAAGGCGAGCTAGCCGAACTATACCAATCAACACATTGTTTTAAATGAAGCATGCATATTTGTGGGTTTCTATCTTGTCTTAGTTCATTTACAAGTAAGCAGCATATAGAATTTACTGAAATGAACGTGCCACCGTTCGGTGGATTTTACCTGCCCGTCTAAATTACCTGCACAATACTTACCATGCCCTCCCTGCCACGAAGACACAAGTTAGTATGCAACAGGTTTAAATATACAAGATGATCACTGGCTTGATTGCCATAATGGACACTAGTCTGTGATGAAGATGGTTTGCTATGTGCAAGAACGTTAGGCGCCGCATACCCCCCTGTCCTAGTACGTGAGACTAAACGTTAGTTCCGTCCGGAGCCGGAACGGTGCCAGTACCCCAGTAGCCGCCCGCGGGAACTATACCTTGTGCACAAGTTGTCCGTGATCGCACATTAACAATCATTCGCCCGGAGGCTACGTTAACAAGCATTCGCCCGGAGGCTACGTTAACATGCATTCGCCCGGAGGCTACGTGAGTACAAGACAAGCAATATTGCATGATTCATTTTACATTGCTACTACGTTATATTCATGCATCAGGATATACGTTTAAACTTGTATCTATGTATTTGATGAACATTCCGAATGAACAAGCATGCAAAGGTATAACCGTTCACAAGTTTATTGACAAGCATAATGAACCAAGTCTATTCCCTTTTTATCTTGGTTTCTTTTAGTTATTACTTGGTATCGTTTGATCGGGGCAAAGAAGAATGCAGATTTTAGGGTGTGAAGCTTGGAAGCAGGGCTAGCTAATCGGGTTGGTAGCCACTCACTTAGAAGTTGGAAAGAAGAAGGAAATAGGCGCTTCACGACTCCGCTCGCAAGCCGCCTACTGCTCGTTCACCTGCACACGAACAGCTCAATTAATACTTCTTCCTCTCTTTCCAATCTCGGAATAGAAGTGCAAGTCAATGAACAAAAACAATGAAAACCATCGAAACCGTTCAAGGAAAACAAGCAAATCCCAAAACCAACTCAAAGCACGAAAGCAACAAGTGACATCGAAAACCGAGGCAAGAAAAGATAGCAGCGGAGAGGTCCCTCCTGACTCTGCCGCTAAGCCGATCCTTGGGACGCAGTCCACTGAATATGGGAATCGATTCCGAAGAAACAAATCCATAACGAGGACGAGTTCTTAATTCAATCTATCCCGATCGAACGATACCGTCTTGTGTTTCTTAGCCGCGATCTCCGCACCGGGAGAACGGGGCGCTACATCCTACCCAACTAATTGGAAGTTTCGTCCCGAAACTTAAGAACAGGACCTACCATCAGGGAACGTTACGTTGGGGATGTTTAGCAGAGTATTTGGGGCAGTCACGAATTCTGTGGTTTGCATCGCCACAGATGAGGCATAATCCTTGTTTCAGACGACATTCGTTGACCAGGTGCCCTGGCCTCCTGCAGAAGTGATATAGCTGCCCTCTCTGCGGACCACCGTTGTTGCAGCGCTTTACAGCGGTATTTCCTCCTTCGTTTCTTTGGCGTTTGTGACTGGATGTATGCACAGCGCCGGTAGAAACGTGAGGATAGAGTGGTTCAAGAGATAGGGCGTGATTCATGACTTCACGCATTGTCCCGTACTGATTATTGACCACGTGCGAATGGATGGCAGGACGTAGTCCACCTTCAAACCTTCTGGCTCGACTCGCTGCATCAGGTAAATAGGCCCTAGCAAATTTGGAGAGTCGGTTGAATTCGGCGGAGTACTCCTTAACTGTCATGCTGCCTTGCCGTAGCTGCACGAAGTCATTTTCCATTTAACGTTGCACTGGAGGGGGTATAAACTCCTCTTTGAACGCGGCACAAAAAGTCGTCCACGAGATCGCCTCCTCTCCGTGATCAAATTGGAGAGATCGTCGATGCACGTCCCACCAATCGTGCGCGTTGAGGCGGAGCTGTAGTTGCGCGCAGGCGACGCGTTTTTCTTCGGGGACCTCTAGCAGAGCGAAGTGATCTTCAAGTTCGGCCAACCAATCTAGAGCTACGACTGGGTCCTCAGTCCCGTTGAATGGGGTGTTACAGACTTTCTTAAAGTGGCCAAAGTCGAAGGTAGTCACGTCCCTCGCTCTTGGAATTTGTGGCGTCTCTACTTCAAGCGCGGGCTGTTCCACCGGAGTCGCTGGCGTTGCCGCGGACTGGTTGGATGCCAAAGTCTGAACGATCTGCTGCAGGGTATCTACCTGCTTCTGTTGGACTGAGAATCGTGCTTCTATATTGTCTTGAAACTTGAGCTGACTCTCTTCCGCTCGCTTCTCGGCCCGTTCATAGCGAGCCTCGTCCCTTTGTTGGTTTTCCTCCAACATCCGTAACATTTGCTGGATGGGATCGATGCTTGGCGTGGCTCGCTGGCTCCTTGAACTTCCTGAAGTATCCGAACTACTTTCTTGGCCTTGCGTTTCGTCCGGTGTTTGCGCTGCAGATTGCGTTGGAGCCATTCCTTCAAAAGAAGGTAAATTACATTAGAATCATAATGTATTATGGACTTATTGCATGAACGTATCTCATTTTGGCTTAGCAAGTTCAAGAGTTCGTACAGGAATTTGATCGTTAAAGAAACTTTTCCAGCACGAAGTCTAAGGAATTTTGAATCTGTGCTCTGATACCACTATGTCATGACCCAATTCCGTAGAATCGTTTGAGGCGTCCCCCGAATCGTGACCGCCGTATGGGCCTGGAGTTGCGTCCGCACAAGGCTTTAATGATTTTCATAACAAGCACATATTCAGAGTACGCAGATAAATTAAAACACAGATTTAAAACATAGAAAAGTTCTCTTTATTGATAATGAAAGTCTATTACAAACTCTTGAACGAGTCAGCTAATATACCGAACGGCTTACAAAAGAGATGACTCAAAATGAGATAGCAGTCCTGTACATTACATCCCTTTATAAACTCAAAATGATAAAGACCTCCAGGCTGGAGGATAGCTTTGCCACGGAGCTGCATTTGTGTATGAAGAGTTGCAGCTCCTGTCTTCAAAATACTTCAGGGGGCGCGGTGAAGATGCGCCAACAGCTGGACTGGATCGAGAAGATGACTTCGGCTCCTCGCTCGGTTTACCTTAGTGCGGAGAACCTGTTTCAACGAGGGTCAGCATATCGAAACATGCTGGTGAAGGCGAGCTAGCCGAACTATACCAATCAACACGTTGTTTTAAATGAAGCATGCATATTTATGGGTTTCTATCTTGCCTTAGTTCATTTACAAGTAAGCAGCATATAGAATTTACTGAAATGAACGTGCCACTATTTGGTGGATTTTACCTGCCCGTCTGAATTACCTGCACAATACTTACCATGCCCTCCCTGCCACGAAGACACAAGTTAGTATGCAACAGGTTTAAATATACAAGATGATCACTGGCTTGATTGCCATAATGGACACTAGTCTGTGACGAAGATGGTTTGCTACGTGCAAGAACGTTAGGCGCCGCATACCACCCTGTCCTAGTACGTGAGACTAAACGTTAGTTCCGTCCGGAGCCGGAATGGTGCCAGTGCCCCAGCAGCCGCCCGCAGGAACTATACCTTGTGCACAAGTTGTCCATGATCGCACATTAACAATCATTCGCCCGGAGGCTACGTTAACAAGCATTCGCCCGGAGGCTACGTTAACATGCATTCGCCCGGAGGCTACATGAGTACAAGACAAGAAGTATTGCATGATTCATTTTACATTGCTACTACGTTATATTCATGCATCAGGATATACGTTTAAACTTGTATCTATGCATTTGATGAACATTCCGAACGAACAAGCATGCAAAGATATAACCGTTCACAAGTTTATTGACAAGCATAATGAACCAAGTCTATTCCCTTTTTATCTTGGTTTCTTTTAGTTATTACTTGGTATCGTTTGATCGAGGCAAAGAAGAATGCAGATTTTAGGGTGTGAAGCTTGGAAGCAGGGCTAGCTAATCGGGTTGGTAGCCACTCACTTAGAAGTTGGAAAGAAGAAGGAAAGAGGCGCTTCACGACTCCGCTCGCAAGCCGCCTACTGCTCGTTCACCTGCACACGAACAGCTCGATTAATACTTCTTCCTCTCTTTCCAATCTCGGAATAGAAGTACAAGTCAATGAACGAAAACAATGAAAACCATCGAAACCGTTCAAGAAAAACAAGCAAATCCCAAAACCAACTCAAAGCACGAAAGCAACAAGCGACATCGAAAACCGAGGCAATAAAAGATAGCAGCAGAGAGGTCCCTCCTGACTCTGCCGCTAAGCCGATCCTTGGGGCGCAGTCCACTGAATATGGGAATCGATTCCGAAGAAATAAATCCATAACGAGGACGAGTTCTTAATTCAATCTATCCCGATCGAACGATACCGTCTTGTGTTTCTTAGCCGCGATCTCCGCACCGGGAGAACGGAGCACTACATAAGGGGTATTATAGACTTTTTATAGTAACTTGGAGTAGGGACAAGGTCGGCCATAGTAGGTGGAGGAGAGAGACTATCTCTCTTTATCCACTCATTTTAATTCTACATCTAGAATTTCTCTCATCCAAATTATATCATCCCTACACCAATCCCTACCCAAATTCCTGTCCAATTCCTTCTCTACTCACCATTAGAGGCTATTGGAACAAAGAGGAGGCAATGATCTACAAGGAGGAGGAAGGAGCACAAGTTGAAGGCTCTTGACACTCATTTAGAGAATTGTATTGGAAATCCATCTCCAAATAGGTACAATTCAGTTTTTTTTCTCTAAACTCTAAATATGTAATTTAACCATTAGAAACCCTCCCATATACTAAGGCTACCCATAGAAAGTGAAATTAGGTTCATAGAAGGCCTTTGGAGGAAGTTATGGTGTGTTTTATGCCAATTTTGGAAGAATTTCGAGATTCGCACATCATGTATTTATCAATAGGTCAATTAGACCAAATTGATATGTGTTTGATTGTATGAGACTAGTGTCGTATCTACAATTGGATACGTATAGGCCGTATCACGATAATTTGGCGATACGGGTTAATTTGGGGGTTTTCTTCCGACACGGGGGTGTGTACATGTCATATTTTGACACGGGTACGTATTTGAGTAGCTAGCTCTTTGTAGTGCTTCTAATTGTGATTCTAGACTTGCCCATGTCCTTTGGGATACGTTTGGTGGTGTGGTGGAGCCGTATCGCAAGCGTATTATAGATTGAGTGTGATACGAGTGTGGTGCACTCCATGTGTTTGATACTTTGCATTCTAATTCAATTTACCTTGGTTATAGCTATTAGAGTATTGTATTTGTAGTTGTTATATATATATATATATATATATATATATATATATATATATATATATATATATAAGTTATAGAGTGTGTGTGTGTGTGTGTGTGTGTGTGTGTGTGTGTGTGTGTGTGTGTGTGTGTGTGTGTGTGTGTGTGTGTAAGTGAGGCAAGATAGAGGAGGGGGACTCGGGCCTGTGCACTTGGTGCACAGGTAGTAAACAGCAACATAGTGAACAGCAGCAGCAATAACAACATAGTGAATAGTAGCAGCAGCAACAACAACATGTTGAGAGTAGCAGCAAATGCTAGAGTCAGTAGCAAGCAGCACCAGCAAATGCTAGAGGCAGTATCAAGCAGCAGTAGCAAATGCTAAAGGAAGTAGCAGCAGCCAATGCAACACGTAGGGGCAGCAACAGCAGCAATAAGGCTAAGAGGGGTCAGATTTGTAGGTTGGAAGTTAAGTGTTGGTTAGATGCCACTGTTAATAGGTTTGTATTTGTTAGTTAGTAGTTTAGTGGTTATATGTTAGTGTTTAGTTACTAATTTAGTTAGTACATGTTAGAAGCATGGGTATGCTAGTTATTTTAGTTTAGTATAGTATTGATATATGTTATGAGTATAAGTGCATGTTAGTGTTAGATTATGTTAGATGATGCTAGCTCTAGATGTTAACTGTTAGATACTCATGTTAGTTTTTAGTTACAGTTTCATGATTAGTAGTTATAATAAGTTAGTATATATGTTAGTATATAGTTATACACTAGATAGAATAGATATTAGTATGGTTTGAGGCTAGTTCTTGAATTACCTTAAGATACACCAAGGTAATGCCAAGATTTTGGCTTATCCTCAAGGTATTGTGTTTGTGTATCAAGAGAGGTTGTAGGTGGTGTGATACTGTATTGGCTCAAAGCCAAGGTATCCACTTAGTATAAGTTTAACTAGGGATACTATATTTTCATCTTGTATATATATATATATATATATATATATATATATATATATATATATATATATATATATTATTGTATTTTTATATCTAATATTTTACGTATCTTATGATACGGTATAGTGTTGGAATCCTAGTATCCTAACATAGCTAATATAGCCTAGTTACATAGTGTATGGACCCAATATCCTAGAAATAGACTCATAAAACCTAGAAATAGCTAGTTTGACCAAGTTTGACCTAGAGTTGACCTAGTTTGATTGTTTTGACCTAGAAATGGCTTAATAACCTAGAATTAGACTAGTTTAACTTATTTTTATTCCAAAATCTTGTATTGATGTAATATTCCATATTTAGGTCTCCGATGCACCGTTTTGGACATCTTTAATATTGTTTACCCGATTCTAGGTAAGTATATTCTCTGATAGTTTTTCATTTATGATATCCCCTATGTTTTTTATATTTAGTGTAGATATTCTTGATTTCTTGACACAATGGTTACACGGATTGGAATATCCGGATCTCATCATGAGATGTTATTCCTTGGTAGTTATGGTGTATCTTGTGCAAGCCTTGTTCCTCGTTCTTCTTTTACATGTACAGACATCGATTGTTGGGGAGACTAGCTACCTACCCAGTGAATCTCGTGTCATAACATACCATGGTTGGATCCACTATACCAGTCGGGGCAGATAGTGTTAGTGTATATATGTGATTATACCCTCATTGTGCATGTCATTGTGAGTGTTAATCATACACCACATATATGATTAACCAGGCCTTAATCCTTATGCAAGTTCCCAAGCCGATCGTATATTGAAGCTGTACTCACTCACACAGTAGTAGTAGTAGTAGTAGTAGTAGTAGTAGTATTTCTTGCTCATTTTTATGATGCTCATTTCTTGTATTTAATTCCAGTATTCCTATTTTGTATCTCTCTTGTACGTGTATCTTTCATCTTGTATATTTTCTCTATTTACTGTTACATAGTTTATATCATTCATTGGAACTGCTGTTAGAGGTGTACTTTGCTTCTTTCCTGACTGGATATATTTTTCCCAGATGATACTGAGGAGTGGTATCCCACTCACTATGGGCCTCAGGACGTAGTTGACTTAGAGTCAGAGACTTTGGCTCAGGAGGGTCTCATACCGATTGAGACAGACGACCTAGTACCTGTAGCTCAGTAGATAGATTTTTTGTACTGGATTTGTCTCCAGCATTTTAACATTAGTATTCTTTTTTATGACTCATTGGATATTATTTTGTCTTGTGAGTTGTATTTGACTCTTCAGTTCTTTATATCATATTCGTGTGATTGTTCCATCTTATAGATCTGTGATTGAGTATTCATATTTTATTAGTGGCATTATTATATCTTGATTGCTAGATAGATAGTTTATCTAAACAGCGTTCTACCGCCGATGCTGCAGCCCAGGTTGGACGTTGTTCACTACTCGCGACCCTACACTGGGTGCAGGTCGTGACAGTTATGTCAAATATTTAATACTAGCTTTATTTATTTTACCATTTCTAATATGTACTTCTTGTTTAATGGTACTTCTTAGTGGTTATTTTCTTGTTATTGTATGTTCTTGGTAGAATAAAATCATTATTGAATATTTGCAAGCACATAACTATATATGCATTGGAGACATGGCTTCTAATGTTGAGCTTATGGAGGTATACGTAGGCATTACATGCAGCCATTCCATTTGCTTTTGTAAGAAACTGGTCAATAAAATTTGAAAAAACATATTAAGAGCTCAATAATACAATTAGTGCCAAGACAGTATGAGAAATACGTATGTAAACATATTCATATGCATGGCCTAGGCACGACCTGGCCCGACACGGTTCGACCCGAAGCCCACCGTTTTGTGGTTCATGTGCCGGGCTGGGCTCAGATTTTTACCCTTAGGCTCGGCCCGACCCGGCCCGCTAAATTGCGGAGGCCTAAGAGGCCCGGCCTACCCAAATTCGTGTCGAACCGGGCTGGCCCACTTGACAGCTATACTCTTGCATTCAAATGCTCCAGGTCTGAACAGACCGCCAATTGCCCCCTTAAACTGGAGCACAACATCTCCACCTTCACATTCACAATACACCATCAAAATAGCAGTAATACATACTTCTCTATCTCCCCCTCCCTCCTCTAAAACTTATACCAACAACAACAACTAATAATAAATGTTGCTGTTGTAGCAAGCAACCCGAGCACTCCCCCCTCGAGCACAGACCACCAATCACACCCACACACACACACACACTAATCAACCCCATTATATATATATATATATATATATATACTATATGAGCATAACTCAAACCATAAATCAAACACTTGGTGTGCATTCTCAAGTATCACACCATACCAATTGATACTCTTATGATACGCTCTCTAAACACCAAGATACTCTCCCAAAACCCAATGAACACATCCAAAATACCAAATATAATATGAATAATATATCAAATAGCTATTCTAATACAAAATAGAGAAATTGACATGCTAGAACCTAATACACATGGGAATGCCCCTTCTACGACTCTATATCACGACGTATTATGATGCACACTACTCGTATCCATTTGTGAACACGTACACACTTGCAAATTATGAATCATACTCTAAAATCATTGAAGAATTATTCCTTTAAACACCTAATGGTCCAAATTCGGATTTTCTCCAATTTGGCCACAAAAGTCAATGTAACTATCACAATATGGCTCATTAGAACCTAGTTCTTCTTCCTATGGATAATCCTTAGCCATGAGAGGGTTCCTATTGGTCTAATACAATAATTAGAATAGAATTTGGTAGTAAAATAGGGGGTTGTATCTATTGGGAGTCAAATTCTAATAAAACTCCTCAGGTTAGATACGAAATGGACACAAGCTCCTAGAATCTTCTCTTCAAGTAGTGCTTCTTGCAATACAATCTCCTAGGCCTCCTTGGGAATAAATATGAGTATAAAATGTGAGGATTTGAATGGGATTTGGTGCGGGTTGGTCTCAATTTGGGGAAGAACCAAATTAGGGCTAAATGAACAATAAAATAAAAAAGGAAGGAGGCTCCTTCCTATATTTAGGGTCAGCCACATATTCTCCCCATTTTTGGGCAATGCACAAAGTCCATAATACCCCAATTGGTTGTCATGAAGGTTTAATTAATTATAGGGAATGTTATATTCTAAATGGAAGGAATATTCTATCTAGTCTAACTAATCCAATGAGTCAAACCATGTCTAATCTAATTAATTGAACTAATGGGTCATGTCAAGTCTAGTTTGGTCCACTTGGACTTACTAGCACTAAATCTAACTAATAGGCTAACTCACTAACCATTCTAGCTATATTAACAATATATATTATTAACAAATACGAATAATATATATATATGACAAAAAATACCCTTAGCATGAGAAAGCGGCGGTTACACAAATTGATGGATTGAGATCAATCCCGATCAACCGAAACTTCTCAGTTAGAATTCCTGATGGAAAGGTCGAATAATGGCGCCATTCCAAATTCGAGTTTGTTTGAATTTGGACTGGTCGGTCTTCCAAAATACTCAACTGTGATCGAAGATGAGTCATCGTCTCGATCGTCACTGCCGCCCTGAACCAAGAAACGGTAGTAAAGAGGACGTTGGAGAGTCGTTGATGTCGGTAGAGGAACAAATCACTAATGGAGCTCTGTCTCTATCGAGCTTGAAGCTGCATGGTCGGGAACTTCAAACCAAAACTTTGAGGCGAGGGTGGAGAGAGGAAGAAGAATGGGTCGGTTGAGGTTTTGGCAAGGCTTCGCCAAATGGAATGGTTTGGAGAAGAAGGAGGGTCTCGGTTGTATTTATAGGCATCGGGGACATGAGGCGGTGGAGTAGTTAAGGTAATGCAGGATGCTCCGGAAGGTTCGGGAACACTCAAGAAGGTGAAGGAAGCATCGTGGAAAGGTGGTAGGTTGAGGCGGTAGAGAAGCTCCGGGAAACTTCGTGATCCCTCGAGTGAGGCAGTAAAGTTTTTATATCCGGATGAGTTGAGGCAGTGGCGGTTGAGTGACGGTGGTCGTTTGCAGAGTGGATCGAAGTCATTTACAGAGTGGATAGCAGATGGTTCGTTAATGTCACCACCCCATTTCCAGATCCGGGTATTTTTTTAAAATTTGGGTTAATTGTGTATTATTTATAATTAATTGTATTTATATTTAATTAATGATGTATTATTTTTATATTAATTGTTTTAGGATTTTGGCTAGCCTGTACCATGTCAGACCCTAGTGGACCCATGTCCGACCTAGCTCATACCCTTGTGAGATCTATTTTTGGGTTTAGAATATTTATTATATTTTTAGTGGGTTAGTTGGAGAGATTTGGAGTTAGTTTGAGTGCTTTTGGAACCCGAAACCCAAAACCGAGTTAGGAGAGGGCATTTTGGGTATTTTGGAATTAGTGTAACCCTTTAATTAGGTGTGGCCGCCTAATTTCCAGCCCTACCCGTGTAAACACAGCAGCCCTCCCATCCCACTTCTTCTTCTCTTCTTCTTCTTCTTCTTCTTCTTCTTCTCCACTACTTCTTTCTTCTTCCTTTCTCCTTCCTACTTCAAGTAAGTCCATTTTTCTTCCTTCCTTCTTCCATTTCTTCTACTTATGTGAACCCTAACCCTACATTCTTTTTCAACCTAGGTGGGTAGAGCTTAGATTTGGTGTTGGAGCTAGATTTGGGAGCTTGGAAGCTTGGTTTGGTGGATTTAAAGCTTTTTGGAGATTTTGGCTTGGGATTCCAAATCCTAAGAGGTAAACCCTAATTTTTCTCTTGTAATTACTTTTATATAGTGTAATTAATAGTTTATAACCATCCTAGACCCTTAGGCTACCCGTAAGAGGAAGTTGGAACTAGTTTGGTAGTTTTTAGAGACTTTAACATTAGATTTTGTGTTAATTTCTGGTGGAATCCGAATTTGGCCCAATTTTTGGGTGATGCTCTAGTTTAGACGGACCTAGATAGACGTTGTCGGGTGTCTTGAGGGTGAGTGCGTATCTCCGTTCGGACACGGGAAGCCGTGTCGCGAAGAAACGGGCGTTTCGGGCGAATTTGGGGTTTTCGTCGTCGTCGATTCTAAGTGCGTGCGCATTTTTGTCACGGGCCTAGAACAACACGGTAGCATTTTTTTCTAGGATCTAGACATCGTTTAGGACCCGTAGGTAAATTTTGGGCCGATTTCGAGTTGGTTTGGTGTGCGTTTCAGGAGGTTTTCCGAACCGCACACCGTGTGTTCGTCGAAATGACCGAACGGCCATTTTGGCGTGGTTTTCTAGTTTTGGGCTTGTGCGCGCGTTGGGTTAGCATCGGGGAGTGTGTGCTAGAATTCTCGGGCTATATTTTATATATTTATAGGTGTTTGTGCGTGTCGGGGTCGTTGGGCGTGCGTTGGTGAGCGTTGTGGGCGTTGTGTGCGTTGTGTTGTGTGTGTGTTGTGTTTATACATATATATATGTATATATATATTTGTGTGTGTTTCTATATATATATTTATATATGTATGTGTGTTTTTATGTATTTGTGAGTGTGTTAGTGAGTGCTTGTGTGAGTGTGTAGGTGAGTGTGTGTGTGAGTGTTTATAGGTATATATATATATATATATGAGTTTATGTATATATGTATATATATTTATATATGTATGAGTGTTTGTGTGTGTGGTTATGTATTAGTGAGTGTATGTGTTAGTGCGTGTGAGAGTGTGTGTGTGAGGGTGTGTGAGAGTGAGTGTGTGTGAGTGAGGATATATATATATATATATATATATATATATAATATGTTTGAGTGTATGTGTGTGTGTATATATATATATATATATATATATATATATATATATATATATATATATATATATATATATATATATATATATATATATATATAAACACACATATATCTATATATATACACACTAATATATGTATATATATATATATATATATATATATATATATATATATATATTAGTGTGTATATATATAGATATATGTGTGTTTATATATATATATATATATATATATATATATATATATATATATATAGATATATGTATGTGCTTCTATGTGTGTGTGTGTATAAATATATATGTTAGTAGATGTGTTAGTGTGTATATATATAAATATATAGAGAGTATGTGTATATATATATGGTTGTATATATATATATAGATATATGTATATACGTGTGTGTGTGTTTGTGTGTGGTGCGAAGGGGGAGGCGGACGGCGCACAGCAGACTGCAGCAGCTCCAGCGAGTAGCGCACGCAGCAGTAGCCGCTACAGCAGAACGCGCAGCGAGCAGCAGCAGCCGCGCAGGCGGTGCGGCGCACGCCGCGGCAGCAGATCGCTGCAGCGCTCGCGCAGCAGCAGCAGCAGTAAAGGCCAAGGCAGCAGCAGCAGCTCCAGCAGCGAGCGCAGGCAGCGTTTGCGTGTAGGGTAGCAGCGTCTAGCGGCTAGTAGCGAGCGAGAGTTACCTAGATATATATATATATATATATATATATATATATATATATATATATATATAGATACATATATCTATAGATAAATAGTTAGATAGATTGATAGATAGGTAGATGTATAGATAGTTAGAGAGATAGATAGATAGGTAGATTAATAGATATATAGATACATAGTTAGATAAATAGATACATAGATAGATAGATGCCTAGATAGATAGATAAATAGATAGGTAGATAATAGTTGGATAGTTAGATAGGTTGATAGATAGATACATAAATAGGTAGATAGATATCTAGGTAAATGGATATCTATATAGATAGTTATATAGTTAGATAGGTAAATATCTAAGGTATAGATATATACATACCTATAGCTATATATATCTATAGATATCTAGAGAGAGAGATAGATAGATTTATAAATAGATATATATATATAGCTAGATAGATAGTTAGATATCTAGATATAGATATATATATGTATAGGTAAGGTAAGGTATATATGTATGTGTATATGTGTGTATGTGAGATATATATATGTAGATACATAGGTATATGCCTATATGTATTAGATATCTATATTTTAGCCTAGATTATAGCTAGATATATATTTTTATGCATATTTAGTTAGCTAGAGGGGTAGTAGGGTTGAGTTTAGAGCGGTATCTCAATACCTTGAGATACCGAGGTATCTCAATACCTTGAGATATCCAAGGTATTGAGTTTCGAGCGGGGTATTTGAGCAATAGCCTAGGAATAGTATTGGAGTGATTTTTATATGCTTATGTGTATATATTTACGCGTGCTAGCATAGGTTTTAGCGGTTTAGGCGGGGTGCGTAGCCTAGGTTGAGGTATCGGATACCGAGGGTATCCCGGTATCTCAAGGAGGCGAGTTTGAGAGTTTTCTAGCTTAATGAGCTCGGTTTGACCTAGAATTTCAGGAGCACCCTAGTTTGACCTAGATTTGACCGTAGTTGACTCGGTTGACCGCCAAAATCAACTTTTGACCTAGTTTTGACCCAAAGTTGACTTTTTGGACCTAGAGTTGACTTTTTGATCCAGATTTCACCGGTTTGACCCATTTGACCTAGAAAGACCCTAGAAGCCTATTTTCAGTTATTTTATATCTGTTTAACTCATTAAAAATCTGTTTAACCTTGCTTTTCGCAATAGGTCCTTGCAACACCAGTTCGGATCGCTAGTTGCTCAGGACATCAGGCGAGTACATTCTTTGATAGTTTTTATTATCTGATGATTATTATGATTCAGCTTCTAGTATAGTATCATCTGATTATTCTGGCACAACACGGGACACTGACTGATATTTCTGGATTCATTTACTTCCGACACGTATATTTCATGTTTCTTGCCTCTATTCTGGAATCACTACTGGCATCACCTACAGGCATCACTACAGGCATCACTCATATTTTAGGCTGGACTCATCTTGATTTACGTGTCGGGTCTTGGATTCACTTGTATTAGTCAGGGCGAGAAAATACTCGAGTAGACATGTAAACATTCTCATCTGGAATTATCAGGAATCACTCCCTCTGGTCTAATATGGAATGATAGCAGCCGTGCACCCAGTGCGCGGCGAGCCGTACTTACCCCTAGCCGTTTACATGTCGAAACAAGTATTTCAAAGACACCGAGTTTATTCTTTCTAGTCTGGACTCTCTTGTATTTCTTGACTTATCTCACTTATATATTTTTGGACTTGACTCACTACATGTATTTTATGCTGGACTCACTACACGTTCATGTGCACGGACTTGATCTTAGCTTAGATTTCCTGTATCTTGCAGTTATTACTATCTTGCTCTGATATCCATGCATCTTTACCTTTATGCACCAGTGATTTATATATTTCTTGTTTCATACTTGCTTCATTCTTCTTGCTACTTGCTATAACTGTTTTATAGTTTTTATCATTTAAATGGAACTGCTGTTAGAGATATACTTGCTCAGTCCTAACTGGACATATTTTTCAGAGTATCCGGAGGATTGGTGTCCGACGTTTTATGGACCTGAGCCTGTCGATGGTGCAGACAGGGACCCTCTAGTTTAGGGGTGATTTCCGGGTTGGTAGCCGGGATCACTGAGACCTTGTTGTTGTTTTTATTAGCTTTTAGCACCGGATTTGTCTCCGATTTGGATTGAGACCTTGTATTGTATATTATTTTGGATGATGTATTATTATTATTGATGTTGTGGTTGTTGTATTAAGTTGTTGTTGGTTAGACTTTGGAGTTATTAGTCTTCTTTGTTATCTTATCGTGCTTAGATTCGTGATTGAGTACTTGATTATCATTATGATATTGCTCCTCCGTTTGTAGTTGAGATCTTGACAGGTTTATATATTGATTGCGTGAGATTGTTATCTAGATAGTAGACCTAGACAGCGTTCTACCACCAATGCTGCGGCTTAGGCTGGACGTACCCACGACTCATGCCCGATTTTTCGGGTGCGGGTCGTGACACATTTTTGGTGGCGGCCCCATGCAGGTCTCGATTCGCAATTAGTGCGATGTCGTGGTGGTATAACAACTTAGTTGTACTGCTGCGAGCCTGCTATAGGATCTAGGATGAGAGTATACTCAATCACGACTAGGAACAATTCCAATCTAATTTTTCTAAAATTGCTTCTTTTGAAATATTACTGTCCTTCTTGATGATATCGTATCTTGTACCTATTGACTTCTTTTGATCTGTGTTCAGGATGCTCCGAAGATACGATCTTATCGTATCGTTCCAGCAGTTGCCACCGAGAGGTCTGCTACCTCTCGTCTAGCTCGTATTCAGGCAGCTGCTATCGCTCCACTCACCACTCCTGCGGTCGAGGGAGCATCTGCTTCTCTCGGGGATCCTCTTTCACCTATCGATCCAAGGACTACCCCAGTCGTTCCGGTGGTTCCTCCACCACTTCTTGCTCCAGTAGATGCCGTGCAGTTGTTTGCGTTCTTCAGGGAGATGATGGAGGTGCAGCACCGTCAGGTAGATGTGATGAGACTGGGCATTGAGAACGCCCACCAGGTGGCCATGACGGCAGTGGATAGAGTGGCTCAGATTCAGCCACAGGCAGATCAGATTCAGCGCCCGAGGCCGGGTAGTATCATTGACTATCAGAGGATGCGGCCCAAGGAGTTTCGTGGTACAGAAAGGATCCTGTACGCGGATGACTGGATAGAGCAGATTGAGGAGATCTTCAGGCTGGCACAGATTCCAGACAGCATGCAGATAGAGGCGGCGGGCAGTCAGATGTTCGACCTCGCTTTAACATGGTATCGCACAGATACGAGGATCGCGGCGCCATAGCTTACTTGGGAGGTTTTCAAGAGGCTTTTTAAGGAGAAGTTTTTCCCAGATGTGGCGCTCAGTGCTTTGGAGAGCCAGTTTGAGGCACTCGTCCAAGGGAGCATGACGATGGACGAGTACGCAGCGGAGTTCTGCCGTTTGGGCAGATTTGTAGATGGCTTGAGTGAGGCAGCAAAGGCGAGGAAGTTTTGCAAGGGCTTGGTTATGGCGGTCAAGTCTTTGACCAGGAGCGACCACGAGACAACTTTCGAGCAGATAGTAGGAGACGCTCAGAGAGCAGAGGATGACTTAGAGCTCAAGTCCAAGAGAGGCAGGGATGATTCAGGCAGTGTGAGTGGCAGTGCGGGACCGACTAAGCGTCCCTATGTGCAGAAGGCAGCGCAGCAGGGTCAGGATCAGAGGGTGCCCACTTGTGCCTACTGCAGGAAGGTAGGACACACTTGGGATGTTTGTAGGAGGAGGCTGAAGGTGTGTTTGTTCGGTGGATCCGCTGCTCACCAGATGCGAGATTGCCCCACTGCACCTCCATTGGGTGGAGCACAGGATCAGAGAGTTGGAGCTAGGCCACCTGTGGCACAGCGTCATGCCCCGCACCAGGAGAGGGATACACCCCAGCAGGGCAGGGCTTATGCGTTGACGGTCGAGGAGGCCGATGCTACGGGTGTCGGGTTAGCAGGTCTGTCTCTTTGTTCTTCTTCCTGTCTTTTCCATTCCTTGTGGTGTGCTTCATTAGTACCTGTTAGACCTTTCTATTTGTGCTGTGGTAGATAGTGTAGTGACCCCTGATTGGGACTGTGATAACACGACCAGTAGGACCATAATCTTGTATGTTGTTTAGGTAGAATTTTTTGACTGTGATTGTTGGGGGTTTGACCTAGAGGGAGTGCAATTGACTTTAAATTTCGAGGACAAAATTTTTTAAGGAGGATAGGCTTGTCACCAACCCATTTCCAGAGCCGGGTATTTTTTTTAATTTTAATTTGGGTTAATTGTGTATTATTTATAATTAATTTTATTTATATTTAATTAATGATTGTATTATTTTTATATTGATTGTTTTAGGATTTTGGCTAGACTGGACCCATGTCAGACCCTAGTGGACCCATGTCCGACCCAGCCCACACCCTTGTGAGACCTATTTTTGGGTTTATAATATTTATTATATTTTTAGTGGGTTAGTTGGAGAGATTTGGAGTTAGTTTGAGTGCTTTTGGAACCCGAAACCCAAAACCGAGTTAGGAGAGGGCATTTTGGGTATTTTGGAATTAGTGTAACCCTTTAATTAGGTGTGGCCGGCCTAATTTCCAGCCCTACCCGTGTAAACACAGCAGCCCTCCTATCCCACTTCTTCTTCTTCTCTTCTTCTTCTTCTTCTTCTTCTTCTTCTTCTCCACTACTTCTTTCTTCTTCCTTTCTCCTTCCTACTTCAAGTAAGTCCATTTTTCTTCCTTCCTTCTTCCATTTCTTCTACTTATGTGAACCCTAACCCTACATTCTTCCCCAACCTAGGTGGATAGAGCTTAAATTTGGTGTTGGAGCTAGATTTGGGAGCTTGGAAGCTTGGTTTGGTGGATTTGGAGCTTTTTGGAGATTTTGGCTTGGGATTCCAACTCCCAAGAGATAAACCCTAATTTTCCCCTTGTAATTACTTTTATATAGTGTAATTAATAGTTTAGAACCTTCCTAGACCCTTAGGCTACCCGTGGAGGAAGTTGGAACTAGTTTGGTAGTGTTTAGAGACTTTAACATTAGGTTTTGTGTCAATTTCGGGTGGAATCCGAATTTGGCCCAATTTTGGGTGATGCCCTAGGTTAGACGGACCTAGATAGACGTTGTCGGGTATCTTGACGGTGAGTGTGTGTCTTCATTCGGACACGGGAAGCCGTGTCGCAGAGAAACGGGCGTTTCGGGCGAATTTGGGGTTTCGTCGTCGCCGATTCTAAGTGCGTACGCGTTTTGGTCACGGGCCTAGAATCGACGCGGTAGCATTTTTTTTCTAGAATCTAGACATCGTTTAGGACCTGTGGGTAAATTTTGGGCCGATTCCGAGTTGGTTTGGTGTGCGTTTCAGGAGATTTTCCGAACCACACACCGCGTGTTCGTCGAAATGACCGAACGGGCCATTTCGGCGTGGTTTTCTAGTTTTGGGCTTGTGTGCACGTTGGATTAGCATCGGGGAGTGTGTGCTAGAATTCTTGGGCTATATTTTATATATTTATAGGTGTTTTTGCGTGTCGGGGTCGTTGGGCGTGCGTTGGTGAGCGTTGTGGGCGTTGTGTGAGTTGTGTTGTGTGTTGTGTGTGTGTTGTGTTTATACATATATATATGTATATATATATTTGTGTGTGTGTTTCTATATATATATTTATATATGTATATATGTTTTATGTGTTTGTGAGTGTGTTAGTGAGTGCTTGTGTGAGTGTGTAGGTCAGTGTGTGTGTGAGTGTGAGTGAGTGTTTATAGGTATATATATATATTATATATATGAGTTTATGTATATATATGTATATATATTTATATATGTATGAGTGTTTGTGTGTGTGGTTATGTATTAGTGAGTGTGTGTGTGTGTTAGTGTGTGTGAGAGTGTGTGTGTGAGGGTGTGTGAGAGTGAGTGTGTGTGAGTGAGGATATATATATATATATATATATATATATATATAGGTTTGAGTGTGTGTGTGTGTGTGTGTATATATGTATATATATATATATTAGTGTGTATATATATAGATATATGTGTGTTTATATATATATATATATATATATATATATATATATATATATATATATATATATATAGATATATATATGTACGTGCTACTATGTGTGTGTGTATAAATATATATGTTAGTATGTGTGTGTGTATAAATATATATGTTAGTAGATGTGTTAGTGTGTATATATATAAATATATAGAGAGTGTGTGTATATATATATGGTTGTATATATATATATATATATATATATATAGATATATGTATATACGTGTGTGTGTGTTTGTGTGTGGTGCGAAGGAGGAGGCGGACGGTGCACAGCAGACTGCAGCAGCTCCAGCGAGCAGCGCACGCAGTAGTAGCCGCTGCAGCAGAACGCGTAGCGAGCAGCAGCAGCCGCGCAGGCACCATGGCGCGCGCCGCGGCAGCAGATCGCTGCAGCGCTCGCGCAGCAGCAGTAAAGGCAGCAGCAGCAGCAGCTCCAGCAGCGAGCGCAGGCAGCGTTTGCGTGCAGGGTAGCAGTGTCTAGCGGCTAGTAGCGAGCGAGAGTTACCTAGATATATATATATATATATATATATATATATATATATATATATATATATATATATATATATATATATATATATATATATATATATATATAGATAGATAAATAGTTAGATAGATTGATAGATAGGTAGATGTATTAATAGTTAGAGAGATAGATAGATAGGTAGATTGATAGATATATAGATACATAGTTAGATAAATAGATACATATATAGATAGATGCCTAGATAGATAGATAAATAGATAGGTAGGTAAATAGTTGGATAGTTAGATAGGTTGATAGATAGATACATGAATAGGTAGATAGATATCTAGATAAATAGATATCTATATAGATAGTTATATAGTTAGATAGGTAAATATCTAAGGTATAGATATATACATACCTATAGCTATATATATCTATAGATATCTAGAGAGAGAGATAGATAGATTTATAAATAGATATATACATAGCTAGATAGATAGTTAGATATCTAGATATAGATATATATATGTATAGGTAAGGTAAGGTATATATGTATGTGTATATATGTGTATGTGAGATATATATATGTAGATACCTAGGTATATGCCTATATGTATTAGATATCTATATTTTAGCCTAGATTATAGCTAGGTATATATGTTTATGCATAGTTAGTTAGCTAGAGGGGTAGTAGGGTTGAGTTTAGAGCGGTATCTCAATACCTTGAGATACCGCGGTATCTCAATACCTTGAGATATCCAAGGTATTGAGTTTCGAGCGGGGTATTTGAGCAATAGCCTATGAATAGTATTGGAGTGATTTTTATATGCTTATGTGTATATATTTATGTGTGCTAGCATAGGTTTTAGCGGGTTTAGGCGGGGTGCATAGCCTAGGTTGAGGTATCGGATACCGAGGGTATCCCGATATCTCAAGGAGGCGAGTTTGAGAGTTTTCTATCTTAATGAGCTCGGTTTGACCTAGAATTTCAGGAGCACCCTAGTTTGACCTATAATTGACCGTAGTTGACTCAGTTGACCGCCAAAGTCAACTTTTGACCTAGTTTTGACCCAGAGTTGACTTTTTGGACCTAGAGTTAACTTTTTGACCCAGATTTTACCGGTTTGACCCGTTTGACCCGTTTGACCTAGAACGACCCTAGAAGCCTATTTTTAGTTATTTTATATCTGTTCAACTCATTAGAAACCTGTTTAACCTTACTTTTCGCAATAGGTCCTTGCGACACCAATTCAGATCGCCAGTTGTTCAGGACGTCAAGCGAGTACATTCTCTGATAGTTTTCATTATCTGATGATTATTATGATTCAGCTTCTAGTATAGTATCATCTGATTATTTTGGCACAATACGGGACACTGACTGATATTTCTGGATTCATTTACTTGCGACACGTATATTTCATGTTTCTGGCCTCTAATCTGGGATCACTACTGGCATCACCTACAGGCATCACTACAGGCATCACTACAGGCATCACTCATGTTTTAGGCTGGACTCATCTTGATTTACGTGTCGGGTCTTGGATTCACTTGTATTAGTCGGGGCAGGGAAATACTCGAGTAGACATGTAAATATTTCCATCTGGAATCATCAGGAATCACTCCCTCTGGTCTAATCTGGAATGATAGCAGCCGCGCACCCAGTGCGCGGTGAGCCATACTTACCCCTAGTCGTTTACATGTCGAAACAAGTATTTCAAAGACACCGAGTTCATTCTTTCTAGTCTGGACTCTCTTGTATTTCTTGACTTGTCTCACTTACATGTTTCTGGACTTGAGTCACTACATGTATTTCATACTGGACTCACTACACGTTCATGTGCACGGACTTGATCTTAGCTTAGATTTCCTGTATCTTGTAGTTATTACTATCTTGCTCTGATATCCATGTATCTTTACCTTTATGCACCAGTGATTTATATTTTCTTGTTTCATACTTGCTTCATTCTTCTTGCTACTTGCTATAACTGTTTTATAGTTTTTATCATTTAAATGGAACTGCTGTTAGAGATGTACTTGCTCCAGTCCTGACTGGACATATTTTTCAGAGTATCCGGAGGATTGGTGTCCGACGTTTTATGGACCCGAGCTTGTCGATGGTGCAGACAGGGACCCTCTAGTTTAGTGGTGATTTTCGGGTTGGTAGCCAGTATCACTGAGACCTTGTTGTTGTTTTTATTAGCTTTTAGCACTGGATTTGTCTCCGGTTTTGGATTGAGACCTTATATTATATATTATTTTGGATAATGTATTATTATTATTGATGTTGTGGTTGTTGTAGTAGTTGTTGTTGGTTAGACTTTGGAGTTGTTAGTCTTCTTTGTTATCTTATCGTGCTTAGATTCGTGATTGAGTACTTGATTATCATTATGATATTGCTCCTCCGTTTGGAGTTGAGATCTTGACAGGTTTATATATTGATTGCGTGAGATTGTTATCTAGATAGTTGACCTAGACAACATTCTACCGCCGATGCTGCGGCGTAGCCTGGACGTACCCATGACTCTTGTCCGATTTTTTGGGTGTGGGTCATGACAGTTAATGGCTTGGGTTTAAATCCTAATCGGTTAGTTTGGAGTTCGTGTTTAACTAAACAGTCGGGTTGGCCCAAATTTTGGTAGTGAGTCGGGTTCGGCAGATGAACGGGCTTTGCCTGATTGGTTGGGCCGAATTAATGGGTCTGTTTAATGTGCCGTAAAAGAATGCATGTAATTTGCTATTAATATCTATATATTAATAACTATTGTAATATTTAAGGAAAACTATTTACTAAAAGAATTTTGTAAAATATTATTCACTTATTATTTTAAAAATTTAGTACTAAGAATTTATTAAAAAATTATTTATTAAATTTTCAGGAAAGGAGAGTTACACGCATACACTCAGAGATCAAGTCACCCGAATAAATCCTCAATCGTGTTTACATCGCTCACTCGTATATCCAACCAATTCGTTCCTTAAAACTCCTACACGATCCCTACGCGTTGCCACGATAATCTTAATCTCGTATATGCCTCTATCGATAGTTATCCACGTAAACTATATTTTAATTCATAACTTATCGATATGATAATCCGTTCGAACTATTCCTCAAAATTCGAGCACGATCCTCTATATTTGATTTAGCGATATACCGATAACATCTATATTGATTGTCGTTCTAAGTCTGACTTACCCTTATCCGAACGATATCCAATCTCGCTCATAAACTAGCTCGCACCCAAGGGTCTAGGAGCGCGATACTCAGCATGACTTAGCCAAAAGGCTGTGTGCATAGCTATACCATCCGAACAATATTCTAGTCTCGCACACTTGCTCGCTACCATTAGCGTAAAGGTATTCTGGCTCGCACATAACTTGCTAACTATAACACGAGTTTACTTACATAAGGTCCGACACAGCTCGGCACAAAGGCCTTCACATAACTATCTCATTTAGCAGTCATCCACACGAATTTTTAAAAATATTTAGATTCACTGTATGAAATATCCCACAGGACATTGAGAGAGAGAGAGCGACTATAACATAACCCACGAATGGAGTTCATTGCTGAGAAAATTAAAACAAAGTCCAAGAACGTAAAGTCGTACTCTGATACCCAAATGTCATGCCCCGATCTTGGAGGGCCGAACGTTCTCGCATGGGCGTAATGCCGCACGAACCTAAGTTGCTCTCGCGCAAGACAAGAACCTAAAACGGCCTATGAAATGCTAAGTCACAGAGTCGCACAGATAGTCCCAATGCATCAAAAATTTGAACAACACAAGTATATAGGAAAATATTTCTCTTTATTGATATTGAATAAGTATTACAAGTGGCGCTAGGCCGAGATTACAAATCGCTCATGCTCTCTCTCTCTCTCTCTCTCTCTCTCTCTCTCTCTCTCTCTCTCGGACAATAAAAGCATGTCAAGCATCTTACAACTGGGGATGATCTGATAGGGGATATTCCAATACATTACGTCATGTATATGTGCTTCAGCTCCGGCCGTAACGCTCCAAGGCTTCGAAGAATACTCTATGCCTTAGCGTGCATGAAGGGCAATCTGCACGAAACGAGATTCTCCCGTATCCTACAAACAATCATGTGCATTATCAGTACATTGAATGCACTGGTGGGGAGGCTTCTCGCCCACTCAACAAAACCAAAAGCATTTATTTAGTTATGTGCACCATCTATTATGTTGCCTTAGGATTCAGTTTTATGCCATAAGATATAAATCCTAACTCGTGTTGTAGTGCGCCATACGATATAAGACTAATACGACAAAACTTACCAACTTACCATACGTCCTTCCCTGCCCAAGAGTAAACCATGTTAACCAACATAGATATAGGAATCATGAACGGGAAAACATATGTGGAACTCAAGTGGCTCTGGTGAATGATATACTCAGATTACATATGTGTGTTATACTGAGATTGTTCAGATAAGTTATACTCATATTACTTAGATGTTTCAGATTACTTGTTCAATGCAATGACTCTTACGTGAATTGTCGCAACCGAACCAAACTTAATCTATATGACAGACGGTCGCTGGCATAGCCATAAAGGACTCCATTGGCATTCATAATTTTGCTACCTACCACAAGTGATTATGCGGTACACCCGTCTAATCTTTTCTATAATTTCATTAATTCTTTTCTTTCTTATTTTCATTCAATCTTTTCTTTTGTAGTTTTTGGTACGGGAACCGCCTTGGTGACCTTATGGTCCTGAAGTCTTTCTATGTATCCATTACTTGGCTCGAAAAGACTATTTTGATAGTCTTCCTGCCTCAACTGAGTGAACCATTATCTGTGCCGTGCATCAACTCGTGGTACGATCTTAGTGACAAGCATTGCAATTATGGAAGTGAAGAGCTATGATGAATATGTAAATGGCCTATTTGTAACATAAGTAGTATTACTAGTACGAATAGGGAGGTACAGTACGAGAATTTAACTACGCTTTCAAGTTCATTTCCATGTTCTACACAAACATATAAAGAGTGTGATTGTTCCCTTAGCTATGTGCGTTAAATTCTTTTATTAGCATGCAAGGGTTATCGCCTAGCGATCTAGCATGTATAGTACATATTTTAGCTGTGCAGGCTAAGCAAATATAGGTTCATCAGAGCCACCCACCTTAGTGATGATTCACATCGGTCGAGCGAGACTCCAAGCGCGCCTTTGAAAAGTCTAAGTCTGAACTCCAGAAGGGCAAAGTCTAAATGCTTTTGCATCAAGCGAGTCATCTCGCTGTACTAGGCGGGACAGGTTGTCGCACTTGCGCCATTTGAATCAGCTCTCCGATTTGAGCGGAGCAGGTCGTTACAATCCATCCTAGACATGAGATTTCTCCATCGGAAAACATGTAAGACTAGACAATAGCTTTATCAAGCATAACCATGATACAAGATAGAAAAAATAACCACGAGATTGGACAATAGCTTTATCAAGCACAACGAGGACACAGGATAAAAAATAACCACGAAATATAATCAGAAAACATGAGTGCACTACTACGGGCCACAACAAGGATAGTATATGAATTTGGAGTCATGAATGCACTACGACGATCCATTATCTGGAAATAAATACTGGAATCATAAGTGCACTACTACGAGCCACTACCGAAATAATATCGTACATTAACATGATGTCAGTAAAGGACATATGCTTGTGTCAAGTATATAGGTTATATAGTCTTCCTAACCATACAATATCACAAGGTCATGCTACGTAATCATTACAGTCGAAAAAAGCAAAAAAGACCAAAATAGTATAAAAAAGCCAAATTTAGCCATAACAACCAAATTCGAAAATCCAATGGAATACCACAGAATACCGTCAGATAATACGTATTTTCAAACATGTTTTGTGGCAAATATTTGGAATGACTCAGAATTTCGTCGAAATTATGTCCCATTCCAATCCGACACAACAGCCAGGAGAAAGAAAAAAATCCACAACAGCCGGAAGAAACAAAAAAATCCTAAAACTTATTTCGGCCATAAAAACTTTATTTTTTAATTAGATTCACTTTTTAAATGTCAAAATCATATGAAACTGAATTTCCTACAATATGTAAGCATTAGATTTCATAAATTCTGAGTTTTGAAAGATAAGTTCCTCGAAATAATCCAAAAATTGGTTTTCGAGAAAACAAAATGTGTCTGAATTTCACCAAACTCAAAACTAACAAGATACAAAGCTATGTGAGGGTCTCATATAGAAAATGGGACAAAGATCCATAAGAAAAACATAAATATAATACATGGTACCAAGATCAAATCCCGTATCTCACGGTTAGATCTAGAAAATAGTAAAAGACATAAAACATAACTAAAACCCATGAAAATATACAAAGCCAAGAACTAAATTAGTGGAGAATCATGTAGGGAACATTGTCATACAATAATATTCTAAATCTTACATTCAATCTATGGCAATATGTATTCCAAGCTAATCTTCCACTGCACCACCAAGAGGGATTCTGAAACCACACTCTAGGCCTCAAGGCCAAGCTCCAAGAAAATCTCTAGCTTGAGGACTGGAGAGGAAGTGAAGAGAGGAAGAAGAAAGAAAGAAAAGAGAGAGGAAAGAGAAAAAAAAATGAGTTTTAAATGAAATGGGATTCAATCCCATCCATCCAAACCTGCCACCTCTGCAATCCATGACCCTCCAATCAATCTCAGCCACCCAAAGAAAACCAAGGATCTAGTGGTCCAAAGAGTGAACCGATTAATCACCCAAATATGAGAAAATAACATCCAGACAGAATACCGTCGGTGTTCCGTGGAGTATCGGCAGATATTTTGGTCAGACTCTAGATTCTTAATTTTGGGATATTTCAGGAATTCATTCTACGTAGGGTCATATCACGGGGTTTTGGCAATGCCAATGGATACTCTAAAAGTCCTGGGTAGTCTGTGAGCAATACATTTACCACAAACTCAGAAAATTAACATGTTTCATAAGCCATTAATAGTTTTATCAAAAATAGGCGTATCGTACGGTACCAAAAAAAAATAGGAATCAAGAAATTTTCAATACAGAAAAAAAAATCAATACATGAAATCTAGGAAATCGAGAAATATAATATATAGTACAGGTATCTGTATACAAATATCGATACTGTAAGACGAGTCTCACACACTATCCTATGGGAAAAGAATGCTCGTAGTAAGTTCTATCATGCGAGCACAGACATCGTGTAGAGTTGGTTAACCTACGTACACGCGGGGTTAACTAGGATGCTGCCACGTGGATACACGTTCATGCGGCTTGTCAGGAGATGCTTCCACGCGACAACGGTTATATGAAGGTCGAGTCTGCACAGTCAAAGCCACGTTCTGCCATGTGGCTTCCTACTACTGTGATTGCATATACCACGAAGAGCAAGATTTTTGACACGCGTCGAAGAGTTGCCACAATGAGTCGTATAAGTCGTATGTATAACTGTAACCACCACTTTTTAATTTGGAACCCCTAGTTCTGCAAATCTTAGATAAAGTATTTATAACTCTTATATCAATTACTGATTTTTCCAAATTTTGTTTTTGAATAGATAGAAATATTAAGTAATTGTCTTAAGTAAAATGAAGCAATAATTAGTAAGGAAAAAAGAAAAGAAAAAGGAAGAACAGATTGGTAGTAGTGAGTAAAAACTAGAGTGGGAATCTTCTAGAAATTTGATTGTTGTAACAAACTTAACCATGTCATCTATTTTAGCACGTGACATTGTGGTATCTAGAAAATTCCAATCGAATCCATAAATAGAGGTCTAAACTTCTATTGAGTATTCATTTTCAATATTTTCTAATCCATTTCAGCCCAGCCTTCCCACCAAAGTCAAGCCCACCCAAACCTATTAGTTTTCCAAACCGACCATGGACTAAAAACCCATTTGTTCATAGAAGACTCTTCCTCTCTGTGGGTTCAAGAACACCGACCATCACCACTTTTTCCCGCGCGACTGGAGCCGAGCTCGAGCGCCATGGCAATGACGGTGGCGGTCTTCTCCACCGCGAGTTGACGACGTCCTCCGTCTAGTGGCGAACATCTCGGCGACTTGTCGTCGGCAGATCCCACCGCGACACAGAGACGACGAGCCGACGATCCTCCGGCGGGCGGAGATCCGGCGACGATCATCCACTAGCAGTCGGCGCACCGACGATACATAGAAACTCCGACGAGCTTCCTCCACCGAACGCAGGCGAGTGACGGCGAGCTTCTTCATCGGCGGCGTTCAGCGAGCGGCGACGACGTTTCCGGCGCGGCGCACAGACAAGCGGTTCTCCTCCACGAGCGAAGAGCGGCAGAGATCGGCGCTTTCCAGGCGGCATCGACGAAGCTTCTCCGACCGGTGAGCTTTCGGTTGTACTCCTCCTTCGTTTTGTTTATTCTGATTCGATCGGGTTGATCGATCTAAATTCGAAAGCGAACGAGTCGATCGGTTGGATCCATTCTTGATCGAAGAGATAAAGTTCTCGGTTCGGAATCAAGATCGATCGATCAACATGAGTTTCGATCAGTTGTTTCAAACTCGATTTATGTTCTTCTTGATTGATTTTCGTGATCGCTGGGTTTCGATTTCAAACCGAGTGATATTTCGCTCACTTTCTCGATTATAACTGATTCTTGACTTTGGTTTTGATATGTATTGATCAATTTCGGTTTCTTGTTCATCATTCAGTTAAGAAATTTGAATTTAACTCTTGCTCTGTTCTTGCACACCAGGTGCTTGGTGTTTTGTCCCTGAGGAGTTTTGAAACTCCAAATCGTTCGAGTCGGACACAGGAGTGCTGTGTCGACAAACCAACGAACACAGGTACCTTTTCTAAACTCTGACTCCTCCTTCTCGATTAAACCTCGGAGTAGTTCGATCGACACATTTTGTATTCACTGTCGACACGAGTTTGTGTCTGCACGGGCGAGAATTATTTACTTTGAACCATTTAGTTTGAGAATAAGTAGATTAGATCTTGGACTGTTACTAATGGACTAACACAAAAGACTGTTCTGTTCTCAAATGGGGAATTATGGGCGGGAAGGAATAGTTTGATATTTGGGAATTAACTTTGAGGGTTGAAATAGAGTTCAAAGTCAACAGTTCACAATTGAGCTAATTCACAATTGAACTACTGGAACAGGCCGGATCTAGTGGGCCCGGGTCATGCTGACTGAGCACAGTGGGTTGGGCCACTGGAAGGAAACAGGAAGTTATTAGTAAAATTAGCTTAGTTAAGCAATCAAGGTTAGCAAGTGAGAATTAACTAAATAAGAAATAGTCACTATTGTTAGAAGTTAGTTGAATGTTAGTGGAAAAGATAGTTAGAAGACTTATCAAGAATTGGTTTAAGAATTTGTTAAGACTTTGTGTTTAGGAATTTCTAGAAACTTCTCTAGACAAGGGGTTTAATTGGATTTTAAGTTGGAGAATTAAAATTGCAAGAGAATGTAATCTAATAAAGAAACATTATTTTATCTAGGCGGACTTGAGCGACTATAGCTTTGGATCAGAGGCAAGTACTCTATACGATGCTTTATTCCGTTTTCATATTTCGTTATTTATTGCCAGTTTCTATATTTCTATTGTATTCCTTTTCCACTGTCAGTTCCTTTTTAAATTTATTATTTATTATTTATTGCCAGTTCCTACACATTGTGCATCTTGCTATTATATATTTGTTTTATTGCATGTCTCGTGACATAGTAGGATACATAGTGATTTCGTGCTTTGCTATTGTACCTTGTGTCGTGTCCATTGTATCTCGTATTGAATCAGTTGTTGGTGTCCGAAGGGGAATACCAGAGTTGTGTGTGGATGACCCCATTCTCAAACCGTGGAGAGTAGCAGTCGCACGTCACGTGCGGAGCGCCAGATCACTTGTAGTTGTCTACCACAACAAAGGTATTCAAATCACACGTTAGATTATTTTATTGTGCATATTGATTGTACTTGTACTTTATTGTTTCTTGTTCGTTTTATTTCACATTATTTTCTAGCATTGTGTATAGATGTACTTTGCTTCGTCCTGACTGGACAGTTGATACAGATATCAGGGAGATGACACTTGAGGCCAGTTGAGCTATTGGAGACTTAGTGTATATATCTTGATGTATTATTCATTGATGTATTTAGTTGAGTTGGATGACTGTACATTATTTATAGTTTACCGAATTTGTCTCCGGATGAGATAGACTTGTATCATGTGCAAAGATTATACTAGTGGTATGTGGTGCTGTGTATGTGTTTGGATTGTTTATCGTTATTAGAGTTGTGACTTGTGATTGATTTACAGGATTTGGTAATTGATAAGGTATAGACAGCTGACTACCGCTGTCAATGACAATGTCGGCTAGATTTGACAACGCACTCGTACCCGATATCGCGGGCGCGGGTCGTGACAATAACCTTACGTAACTAATTTTTTTAAAAATATAAATAGATTCTAACTAATTGTTTAACTATATAATATTATCTAACTATAGTCAAACACCTTTAACTTATGTTGTTAAGGTGAGAGGCATTCTCCTTGGCTAGATGGCTTCAATTCCTCTGGACAACATAATCTACAACATTTAAATTAAAAAAAAAAATTTATGTATGTGCAATTCACGTGCACACACACACACACACATGTGTGTGTGCGTGTGCGTGTGCGTGTGTGTGTGTGTGTGTGTGTGGCTAAATTACAACTTGATACCCTCAACTTTGATAGGCATCAACTTAATATCCTTCCTCCATTTTTTTTCCTAACGGTGGTAACCGAAATTGGAAATGACAAAATTATTCTCCCCTTTCTCTCCCTTCCCCCTCTCTTCAGCATCCCCCCTTTCTTCGGTGTCGGTAGGGGGGACGTACAACAGCAGCGACATGGGTGGCCGGCGGGGGCGGGGAACGCGGAGGGGGGCTCGGGGAGAGCGAGGGGGCACACGGGAAGGGCAGTGGGGCTCACGACGTGCGGGAGGTCCGAGGGGCGCGCTGGGAGATCCGGGGGGAGTGAGGCGAGGGCCGGGGGGCGCGCTAGGAGAGCTGAGGGGTGCGCATCGAGGGACGGTGTGAGACTCGTCTCACTATTCTATTATAGGTACCCAAGATATGCGTATTATACGTGTATAGCTTGCTTGTTATTCAATTTCTTACTTTATGCTTTATGTCATTCATGCATTTGTTAGGTTGTTTTTGTAAATTTTTCTTAGTTGTATGCTTTGGACCGTTGGTCCCTTGGTTTTCTTACGTGTGGCTGTGATGAACCCGGGTAAGGGACATAGATTATGATCAAATGGCCTACAATCGTAGCTTTTCCTATATAAGCATTCTCACTCTCTTTCCTTCACTTTTCTTTTCCTTTCATTTCTCTTTCCTTCTTTCTCAACCGAGAGCAGCAGTCGAGCTTGGCCTTGGTCGTGGATGACTTGGTAGTGTTGGTATTATGCTAGAGCTTGACCGTAGGCAAGTACATCTTGCCAACCGAGTGAACCCATGATTTGGAGCTTCTTGATAACCTAAGTTTACATTTATTTGCTAGCTTAGTTGTCTGCATACCTTTAGTAGCTTAGAACTGTGTTATAGACTCTTTTGTAACCTTGGTTTTGTTGCACCCGTATTTGATCTTGAACGAAAAAGTTGAGAACAACAAAGTCGGAGCACAAAGGATGCTGGCCGGAGAAGAATGAGCAATTCTACGAAAAGTGTGCATGAGACCCTTGAAAACTTGAGCAAACTGTGTGCTGTCTCATAAAAATGCTTGCGTTCAGCAAATTATTCGAATCCTTGAAATATGCTTGTGCACATCATTCAATCCTTGCAAAAGTGCTCCAAGTTATGTTGAGTACTCTGGACGCACTTTACTCCTCATGTGTACGTTTTGTACAAATGTCATCTAACCAAGCCTTTACAAAAGTGCGCCAAGGCTATCAGAAACTTGGACGTACTTTTGAGGAAAATTTTCAGTGGTGCACATTTGAGCGTTCAGTCTCGTCAATCAAGGGAAAGTGCGTCAAGCCTTAGTTGGCGCACTAATTCCTTTCTTCGAGTATTCTTGCTGGGCGAGCCTTGACTTTGGCAACGCCTCGATTGTCGTATTTTTGAATGCCGTGTCTCGACTGTTGTGCCATACTTTGAGACTTGTGTTTTGTCTTTTAGTAGACCTTCATATACTTGTTTGTGCGCCAAAACTTAACTCCTAGCATACTTAGTCAAAGGGTGCCAAGCTCCTAGCTCGCGCACTTCTATCATTGTGTGTCAAGGTTCTAGAAATGCGCTTTAGTATCATTTGTGCATCATCTTTTGCTCGAAGAATATTTTGTATCAAAGTGCGCCAGCACTGTCCGGACTAGTGATTTGTGTGCCAAAAATATTTTTGGCCATTTGTACGCTAAAACTTTTTTTTGGCCATTTGTGCGTCAATAGTGGTTTTGGCCCATTATGCGCGGAAGGTTTATTTTATTGCCCGAATTATACGTCAACCATGAATTGTTGATTTATGCGCCTTTATGTCATTATTCTTTTGTTAATAATGCTTAAATGATGTTTCTTTGGTTCTCTTTTATCCAGTTATTTTAGTTAATCCTGGTTATTTTCTGAACATGATATTCTTGATATGGATCTTGATTTTCTGGCACGAGCTAAGTGAATGTAAATTATAGATGAACTCCTGAATCTTGACTCGGAATTGATAATCCTGATATTTTTGATCCTGATACTCCTGATAGTGGCTCGACGTAGCGCACCCATGACTCGAGAATTCCTATAATTGTCCCGATCAAGGCTATTAGTAGCACCTGTATTGCATGTCATGTATCCTCGTGGTTGATTTTGATTGTTTTCGTCAAGTTACTTTCCTGTCTTGCATCATGTCTAAGGCAGATTCCTGGACACCACAGTCAAAAATCCTTGATAATTGCGCAGACTAATAACTAGAATAATAATCTAGAAAGCATCTAGAGAGATTTTTTGGCTACATGCAATCCCGGTATCCCAGCGACACTTGATAGAATTGGAGCTCTCCGTCGTGAGGGGCAAACTTCCAACACACCGACGAGTGTTGCACTACCAGAAAAAAATAAGAAAATAATTATACATGATTTATTATATTATGTAGCCGTTCTTCTGGATAACCCAAATAGTTTGTAGGGCATGTGGTTGTAAGGAATCTCAAATTGCATGTGTTAGTAACTAGGACTATGATAACTCTAGTTAGCTAATGATAGCAAGTCGTAGGCATGATTAGTCGTGATTGCTTGATTTTCAGTCTAGACCTGTCCTGATTTAATTAATAGCTGATCCAAAAATGGTAACCGTAGTACTGATTCTAGATGTCCTTATTTAATTACTCCAGAACTGTTTAACTGTTATTTTACCTGCTATTCTTACTGATTTGTCTGCATGCTGGTTTTTAGTTCATAACTTTGGCTTCCTTGTGGTACTTTTTATTTTGGATCTGACCCCACTAGTTTTGTATGGCCAGATTTTTGAGCAGGACCGCATGATCTTCCGTATTTTCCTCCTCAAGATGGTGAACACGAGGAGCACCCGTGGGTATGAGTGGATTTCTTCTTCCTCACCCACTTGATCTTGTACATTATACTTTTGAGCGGTTAAGCCACCGAGTACATGTTTAGCTCATGTTTTGGGATTCTTGATATTGCAGCTTGTGGGCCTACATGTAAAGTATATTCTAGACTATATCTAGAGCTGATCATGTAATATTGTACTCTGCTAGTTCTTCATTCTGGTAACAAGCTTCATGATCATCTGAGTATGTAAAGTTTGGGACGCCTTACTATTTTATGTTTGGTGATCATATATCTTGTAAATTTGTTGTCTATTTAAGATTGAGACACCTAGGATTCTTGACCCAAGATTGCTTGATGGATTGTAGAGTAAACCCTCACATGTCTAGACAGCCATGACCGTATCTTGGGGATAGAGTACTATGATATATGTAGCTGGCTTTATCTGTCCCTCCTCTCCAGTATTCTGGTTCTGGAGAATGACACGGCTGAAGTGGCGGCCTTTGCAGGTCTAAAATTCAGAAGTGTGGGGGTTTACCAATGTGTTTTAGATGCCTCAATCTTGCTACTCCTTGATCTTCTCCAGTATCGAATTTATATTCCTGAAATCTTGATTCAAAATCTGCTTGATCCTCGATCAATCAAGTCCGTCCCTTTGATGATCCTTGTGTCATTTATATTTCAGGAACAATATTCTTGGTCCTTCTGATCATCCTGCCCAAGTTTCTCCAGTAGCAGGATAACATCCTGATGCCCAACAAACCCTCGAGATTCAGTCTCAGCATTCTGGGGCTATATCCAGAACATCTCAGAACGAGGAACCCCGGGTTAAGTTGGAGCCTCCAGTCATACCAGTAATCCCGTCAGTGCCCCAGAATACAGAAGAAGGTATCCAGGCACTGATGGGGATTATCAGAGAATTGTTAGCATCACAGGAACGATGGGGTGACGCTCTCACTCAGTCAGTGCAGGAGGCTTCAGAAAGAGGCGGACATCTTGCCAACAACTCAACAAGCAACTTCAAGCGCCTCCAACCCTCGTATTTCTATGGCACCGAGGATGCGATTGCATCATATACTTGGCTTTAGGATATTGAGGCTATTCCAGAGGCAGCTGGAGTTCTGGCTAGAGAGCAAGTCTCGGTGGTTCGATTGTAGTTACTAGATTTAGCCCAAGACTGGTGGGTAGCACAGATGATTTTACTAGCAGTACCTGTCCTGTGGGCCGTCTTCAGGAAAAGATTCCAAACGAGGTATTTTGACGTGTGTAGAAGCATAAAAAATCTAGATCCATACGTCCAACAAACATGCGTCTCATGATCGACTCAGAAGAAATCAGGCTGCAGAACGACTATGTGGCCCAGAAAAGCAGCTACCATGCGCCAACAGTATTCAAAGGCCATGCGCTGTAGTGATCAAGCCTCCAACGTCATAATGATCTAGTGCCATGCACCGACCGCTTCATAACTACGGTTCCCATGCGCTAGTAGTGTCATGCTCCACTAAGTAATTAGTGTCCGCATGTGCCAGCAGTGTCATGCGCCACTACTCCCTCAAGGATCCAGGCACCTCAATACTGGCCACATAAAGTCCTGATACAAAAATTATGTCTGACACAGAATCCTGACAGAAAGGACTTTCTGAATGCCGCGAAAGATGTGAGCACGATAAATGACAGAACCTCACGTCATCATAAACTTTACTCCTGACAGACATGCAGCGCCACATGTACGAGGCTACATGCATTCCAAACTCCATGTGTTTCTTGTATCTCGGGCCCAATGCATTTCAGACTCCATGCGTTCCATACGTTTATGGTCTCATGCGTTCCAGACTCCATAAGTTCCACGCACCTCTAGTCCCATGCGTTCCAGACTCCATGCATTCCATGCGTCCTGTGTGTCCCACACTCAATGCGTCCAATGTGGCAAGGTTTCCTGAGACAAAAATTTTCTGTTGCAACTGAAGTGATTCTCTCCAACTAAATGCGGACCACGTGTCAAGCTGACAAAGTCACGCAAATAAAAGACGAGAACCGCCCAGATCTTCAGCAACAGCAAATCGCAACAAACGTCCACATGCCAGCTCGTCTTGGACCCAACTACATCTTGTTAAGGATGTACACGTGGCAGCCTGCCCATAGTATGAGCCTACAATTGCAACCACATTCTGTTGAAGGAACCCCCTGCGGCCACCAAACAAAATAATATGCGGCACCTATAATCCACCAACATGATGGCTATAAATTGGAGCAACTTGGACGTTCCAATGGCTGGTTTTTCTGCTTCAGAGATCATACCCCTCCAGGCTAGCTATGTACGTACACACAAGCTCAAGAGAGAGAACAGAGAAGAGAGCATCCTCATTCCCTTGTCGGACCATCAACGGAGTAAAAGAGTCGCTACCGTACTCGATCTCTATATGCACATTACCCAAATCAAAAATATTATACTTAGATTTTCTGTCTAAATTTTTTTATAATTTTTGTTTGTTATTAAACAAAAATTTCCCAAACTTACTTCAATGGCGAACAAGGTGGCGACTCTGCTGGGGATATCATTCTCCTCTAATGAGAAGGTCATGACGCAGTCCGATGCATCGAAGCTAGGTTCAACCCAGAGGATGCTGGTTGTACGCTTCGACCAGCAAGACTTTGAGAAAATGCTCTCTGAGGGCGGCACTTCTCCAAGACCTGCAGGACATGCACTGCAAAGGCCGTTCTGCCTTACCCAACTCCGGAGCATCCGCTCCCCGTCTATCTCCCTGCCGCAGGGACGCATATTGTGCGTCCATACGAGATGATGCCACTCATGCGGTAGTCTCTTCTGACAAGAAAAGTTCTCAACACTTGAGCTCTGGCAGAGAAAAATACTATGTTGCTAGGAGTTCGAGTGCTAAGACATGTTCCATGCGACCACGTCAAAAACCACATAAGGAGGACTATGCGACACTGGTTGGCGGTCACAGGCAGATGGCCACATGTGGCCAGACAACAACATAAGTTCCTTCTTCGACCGAATCTCACACAGCGCTGACTCCATGCGCCATACTGAGAAAGACGAAGATGTAAACTTGGACTCTTTATACTACGCACCACCGCGTGCTAGGACGAAGAAGTCTAGGGCAATGCGAGCTCGCCAAGCTCAAGCAATTGCTTATTCGATCGACCGTCAGCAGACGCCACAAACTGTAATGCGTGCCCTTGACAGAAAATTGTACAAAATTGACCCATGCGTCTAGCCTATAGTAACAATTAGACAGGTTCAGTCTAAAGAGTATTCCATTAGTAACATGGGAAAAGTTCTTGTATGAACCCCAAGTCAGGAAGCAAAGTCAATACTACGCACCCATGTGCTCGATCTACCCGGGCTCATAAGAAGGGTGCAAAGGTGAATCAACCCTCTCTTGACTTATGCAACGTGATCAATCATAAGCATAAAGTAAGAGAATCAACTATGGCATATGAAGTGTCCTCCTCAGGTCATCACTGTGCCAACATTATCATTAACTGCTGCTGTAACAAAGTAGCAGTACCCACAAATAGGCAGTCGACATTCCAGTGGCTGCAACTAAATGTACCCACCCTACTGCAACCCGGAGAACAGGTGCAAGCACCAGAGGAAGAGGAGTTGTCCTTCACCTCATGTTATTCTGCTTGGAAGGCCCCCTCCATAAGGGGAGATCGAAAGTCCAGCACCTCCAGTATGTCGTTCTCGGCCAGCGGGTCAAGAAGACGGGTCCTAGGAGGACAGGTAGTGGAACCCACGGAAGGTATTTTCCTGGGCACCCGCTCAAAGAAGAAGCTGTCAGCCACTGAGGGTTATTCTTCCTTAGGACCCCAGGTGGCTACGCAAGCTGGGGGTTGTAATTCTCTGGACCTCTATGACAATCTTGCGTTTTGAGAAGGTGGTAATTCCCAAGGAGCAGATGTTGAGATCCTTGGGGTAGCCACCATCGTCAAGAGGACACAGCTTCCTACGCTGGGGGTAGTGTTCCCTCGGAGTCCAAAGAGGATGCGACACTAACAACTTTCCCGGATGACTATTCATGGCAAAAGTCTGAGACGGAAGGTGCGATGTCCACCGTCCCATCCATTTCTCCTAATTTGAGAATATCATACATGGCAAGGGACGATTACGAGGGCCACAATGATTGACAACGCCTCAAAACCCTCGAGGCCATGAAGCAAACCATGAGCACGTTAATGTAGACCTTAACCCAGACAATGCTTGAGATCAAGGCAAATATAGTCTAACAACCAGCAAGGGCCTCTGGTCAAGAAAGCCTGGACCACAGGATCAACGGGGATTCAAATACAACCGCTCCACCCGCTGATGATAATTATCCCCTACCTGAATCATCTGCTCCTTCCGCAGTCGATGAAGCTCGGGAAGCAATATGGGATATATGAGAACTCCGGGCCCGCCTAGACTCAATGGAAAGTCAAAACTTATTACGCGAGCTCGGGATTCGACAACCGTATCCCCTCGATTAAAGAGACATACCGTACCTGCCCAAGTACAAGCCCTTTTACTTGACTTCGTTTGATGGGAAGACATCTGCCCGTCAATTTATGAGTTACTTCAAGATGACAACGGGACATATGCCTCGCAACAATGCCCTCTTAACCAAGTTCTTTGTCCTGGCATTGGCTGGAATAGCCTTCGATTGGTTCTACGGCCTCCAGGACAATTGTATTTCATCGTTTGACGATCTCAAAGGTCTTTTTCTTGCACGATTCTATGACAGGGGGAATGACATAAGAATGTCTTCTTTAATGGATATCACACAAAGAGAGAAAGAGTCTGTACGGGAATACATCGAGTGGTACAGGAAAGTGGCACTAAAGTTACCCCCCTGTAACCCTGAGTCCACGATGATGGACACCTGCCAGAGAAATCTTCTCCCCACAATCAGACTCTGGATGGGCGACTCTCAGTTTAAAGATTGGACGGTGTTCATCATAAATAATGTCGGTGCTAAGAAGAAAGTAAAGGACATTCGCCTCTTGGGAATATAGTCTTCGTCGCTGATGATAGGGTAAAACGCCCTTAACAGCAACAACAACAGCGACAATAGCGCCCGGGATGGCAAAGAGAAGCAGGCTCTTGTCGCCAATATAACCAAGAAGTCCGAGCAAAAGCCTGCAGAGGTCCTGAAACTGAAGAAAACTTATTCCTTCGAAGATGATGAAGTCATGGCAATCTTTGACGTGTGAATGAAGGGAAACAAGCTTCGGCTCCCCGACGTCAAGCACCATATTGAGGTAATCGATATGAATAATCCAAAATACTGCCGCTACCATCGATACGTTCACCATACGACTTGGGATTGCTACACACTGAAATCGTACATCCAGCATCTGCTCAACACCAAGGCCCTCACCTTGGACTTCGATGATAAAACAGTTGCTGCTAACAAGGTATCTCTCCAGTTCGGTAACTTTTTGGCAACGGAAGCCCAAGATAGAGTGATCCTGATCCCCAAGGTAATAATAGAGGTTATCAATCTCCCTCCAGCTCGTGACCAAATGGCCTAGCTGATACCTTTTACCTCATCACGTGGGGAGGTCATGTGGGTCAATCCAGATCTTGCTCCAGACTTGATGCAGTAGGGAAACACCTTCCGCCACCAAGTCCAAGGGCAGGAAGTCCAAGTCCTGCTATACGGTTTCTTTCTCTTTCGAAGAAGCTATAGCAGGGACAATGAGGTCAGGCCTGACATACCAACGAGAGTACGATATCCCTTATGATGGTGCTCTCCCAATCGCCGTATCTGATCCGGGTCCATCCCAGCCTCCAGCATCGGACTAGTCCAAGCAGAAAAAACTTGCTTTGACAAAAAATTGTGCAAAGATACCGCTCAGGGGATGGAGAAGTCCTACAACTTGGAAATCTTGGCACAACTGGCCAATACTCCAGCGAAGTTGTCACTATTCGAGCTTCTCTGACTCTCCAAAGGCACCCGGGTTGCTCTGAGTGAGACATTGCAGAAAGCCGATACCTACCGGATGCAGGTCAAGCTGCCAGTTGAGGATCCTACCGTATGCCCCCACTGCAATAATGTGATGGAGGCTATATCCAACATCACGTTCTCATAAGAAGACATGTTGCTAAAGAACAATCGGCATGATCGCCATCTGTATTACGCAGGGTACATTGGCGCCATCAAGGTTGACCGAATGCACATCGACCCTGGTTCGTCAATCAGCATTATCCTGCGGAGTCTGCTTCAGACCTTGGGCATCCTTATGCATCGCCTGGCAGCAACCAATACTGCCATTAGTGGCTTCAACACAGGAAGGAGCTACCCTATATGCAAGATTCACCCAATTTAGGATTTTATTGGGAATCTATCTCCCAATAGGTACAATTCAGTTTTTTTTCTCTAATTAGATTATAAATCTATAATTTAATCATTAGGAACCACCTCATATGCTAAGGCTATCCATAGGATTTGGAATTAGGTTTATAGGAGGCCTATGGATAAAGTTATGTGATATTTTGTGTCAATTTTGGGAGAATTTCGAGATTAACACATCTTATGTTTGTCAATATATTAATTAAACCAAATTGATATGGGTTTGATTGTTTCGTATCCATAATTGGATATGTATAGGCCGTATCCTGATAATTTGGAGATACGGGTTGATTTGGGGATTTTCTTCCGACACGGAGGTTTGAGCATGTCACATTTTAACACGAACTTGTAGTTGAGTAATTAGTTCTTCGTATTGTTCATAATTATGATTTTAGACTTGCTTATGTCCTTTGGGATACGTTTTGTTGTGTGGTTGAGCCGTGTCGCAAGCGTATCATAGAATGAGTGTGATATGGGTGCGGTGCACTCCACGTGTTTGTTTTATTGTATTTAAATTCAAGTTGACTTGGTAATATCTATTAGAATTATATAATTATATGATTGTATGATATATATGTGTATGTATATTTATGTGAGTGTCCATGTTGCATTTGAATTATTGGTGGTCATGAGAGATAAGAGAGAGTATCTGCATTTACTAATATAGTAGTTATGTATATACTTAGTGGATATATATATATATATATATATATATATATATATATATATATATATATATATATATATAGAGAGAGAGAGAGAGAGAGAGAGATACGTATATAGAGGTATATATATATCTATGGGTATATATGTATGTTTGGGGTTGTGTGTGTATATATATATATATATATATATATATATATATATATATATATATATATGAGTGTATATCTATATATGTATAGATATGTATATATATTTATATGTGTGTGTGTGTGTGTGTGTGTGTGTGTGAGAGAGAGAGAGAGAGAGAGAGAGAGAGAGAGTGTGAGTGAGTGAGTGTTGTATGCAGTAAGATGAGAAGGGGATCGGGCAACTACTGAAGTGCAAGGGGCAGCAACAACAACTGTATTCAGCAAAGCAGTAGCAGCATGCTGCTGCTAGCACAGCAACAAGCAGCAAAGCAGTAGCAGCTACAGCAGCAGCAGCTTGAGCAAGCAGAGCTGCAGCAGCATATTGCAGCAGCAATAGCAATAAGCAGCAGCAGCAAAGCAAGCAACTGCAGCAGTAGCCACTGCACAACAAGCATGCAAAAACAAGCCTGCAGCAATCAACCTCAGCAGCTAGCAACAACAGCAAAGTGCAAGCCAGTGCAGCAGCTTGCACTAGCAGCAGAGCATTCATAACAACAGCAAGAGGAGCAGCTAGCTGCAGCAACTAGGCAACAGCAATAGCAAGAACAGGGGCAGCAAGGTAAGGGCTAGTTAGCTTTAGTTAGTTTTATTTATAGTTTAGTTAGTTAGTTGCATATTGGTCTATATATATATATATATATATATATATATATATATATATATATATATATATATATATATATATATATATATATATATATATATATATATATTGTTAACTAGTAGTTATATATATATACGTATTGTTAGACTATTATTTATATGTATATATAGATGTATTGGTAAGTTAGTAGGTAGTTTGTATGGTAAAATCTAAGTAGTTTAGTCCATATTAGTTATAGTTTAGTGTATTGGGTAGTTAACTATCTACTAGAATTTGAATTATCTTGTGATACCAAGGTAATGTCAAGGTATTGGTGGATACTCGAGGTATTGGGTTTGAGTACCAAGATGGGTGTGTAGGAGGGTGAGAAACGCATTGGTTCAAAGCCAAGGTATCCACTTTGCATTAGTTAGCTAAGAGTACTATATGTATTGTCTTGTATATATATAAATTAATATTTTCATATCTAAAAACTTGTGTATCTTACGATACAGTACTTTGTTTGTATCTTAATATCTTAGCTTAGCTAGTGTGGCCTAGTTACATCGTCTATGGACATAATATCCTAGAGTTGGACTCATACAACTTAGAAATAACCAGTTTGACCAAGTTTGACTAGTTTGACCTTGTCCTAGTTTGACTGTTTTGACTTAGAAATGGCTTTATGACCTAGAATTGAACTACTTTAACTTATTTTTATTTCAAAAATTTGTATTGATGCAACGTACCATATATAGGTCTGTGTGACACCAGCTTGGACATCGAGAGACACACCTTGCTCAGGACCTCATGCGAGTATATTTCTCTATTAGTTTTCATTTTATAATAGTGTATATATCTCATGTTCTAGAACTGTATACTTGATTTTGACACAGTGGTTTCACGTACTAGTACTACATGGACCCTGTCAGGAGATGTTATCCCATACCGTGTTCAGCAGGTACTCCTTCACATATATTTTATCGTGTGTATTGGGTATTAATTATTTATATTTTTTGTTTACATACTGCTCGTGTTCAATATGCTTATATCTGTGTACACACACTGTTCGTGTTCAGTGTGCCCATATTCGTGTTCGTAACGTATCGTGATTGGATCTATTGGTATTAGTTGAGGATGGGGGAGTAGGAGTTGATTATGTGATCCAACCCCAGTGTATTCGTATACATGTCGATTACATACCACACTTGTAATCGAGTTACCTTATTATATTTGTGTTTAATCTAAACCGATCACATAATGAACTTGTATTCCAAGACACATTAGTTAGATTTCAATTATTCCTTTATATTGCAGATATTCATATTGCTTGTTCTTCATTCCAGTACATTGCCTGTTTATTCTATTTCTTTTTATTCAGTTGTTTTGTTATCTTGTTTTCTTTTCAATTATCTGTTTTATATGCTCGATTATGTATTTAAAACTGCTTTCAGAGGTATGTACTTCACTCCAATCTTGACTGGATATTTTTTTTCAGATGATTGGCTCATAGATCAGTGTCCTATATTCTACGGGCCGCAGAAGGGCATACCATTAGAGGATACTCCTATAGACCAGGAGGACTTAGTTGCAGAGCCTGAGGAGGTTTAGTTTATTTTGGTGGATTTATATTAGACTGTTATTGAGATTCATGGCATGTATATTATTTCAGACTTGTGGATTGTATCTTGATTCTTCTCTTCGTTATTCCATTCATACTTTATCTTCCTTAGTTTGTATTATGATTGGGTATAGTTACATTTGTGACATACCATCTTGTTCCTCCTTTTGGAGTTAAGATGATTGACAGGTACCATATATATATATTGTCGAGATGTTTAGTTAGTTAGAGTTGACCGAGACAGCGTTCTACCGCCGATGCTGCGGCGTAGGCTGGACTTACCCATGTACTAGTGCTCGAATATCCGAGTGCGGGTCATGACATATTTTTAAGGGTGGCCTATGCAGGTCTGTCTAGAGTCGCAATTAGAGCGATATCATAGTAGTGCTCTCCTAGAGTACTGCTACGAGCCTGCTTTAGGAAATAGAATTTAGGCTGAGAGTATACTCAATCACAACTAGGAAACACTTCCAATATCAATTTTTTCTATCCTTATCTATTGAATGTTTTCTTTCCTTTGAATAAAATATGTCCTTCATTGACGATATCGTATCATACTCAATATTGATTCTTTTGTTCCATCTATCTTCAGGATGCCGTCGAAGATGCGTTCCCAGCGCTTAGTTACCATGTCAGCACAGTCAGTCACTTTGTCGCCTATGAGGGCAGCACCATCAGACGCTATTCCAGCACCTATATTTCAGAGGTCGGCTTCACCGATCCAAGTGGACATTTTTGCAGCAGCTTTTGGAGGTGCTCCACCTCCAGTACAGAGGACAACGCCAACAGTTTTAGGGGATCTTCCATCCCCACCATCCGTAGTCGATCAGACGCAGATGTTCTCACTCTTTCAGCAGATGATGGAGGCACAACAACGTCAGTCAAAGATCATGAGGCAGAGTATTGATAATGCTCACTAGATTGCGCTCGCAGCAGTTGAGAGAGCCGTCTTAGTCCAGCCACAGACGGTACCACCTCAGTTTACCCTGCAGCAGCCGAGGCCAGGGACCATTATTGTAAACCCCCTCAACCAATTTAGGGTTTAAATTGAATTAAATCCGGAGACTAGGATTTATTGGAATTTAATTAGAATTATGTGAGACAATTATATGTACCCCTCTGACCATGGTGTAACCTTAGCTACGCAATGTTCGTTAATTTTTGCCTTGCGCATTTAATTATTAATCTAATTAATTGTTGGAGGCCAATTTTACCCTAAACAGAACTTAACCAAGCCACATGCACTCTTTCACATGGACCAGCCCCACCCCAACAAGGTCCAGACCGGCCCAAGTCCCGAGGCCAGCCCATCAAATCCCCTTATAAATACACATACTATCTGTCATTAAAAACCCTAAAAGTTACTATTCATCCTCCACCCCAACCCTAGCCGACCCCTCCTTCACCCGAGCTACCCCTCCCTCTACCAACGACCAGCCACCTTACCGTCGGTACTGCTCTCGATACCGGACCACCCTGCATAACACCGGACCGCCACTGTCAGCCGACAATACCACCACCTTCAACATCCGCCTCCGTCGCTAACCAGAACTCCATCACCCCGACCCCCATCGCCGCCATCACCGCCCACCACCACTCCCAGTCCTACCCTGACCCTCCCCGCGACCGGTCAGTCACCCCCGCACCGCCCTTAGTCGCCCCCGCCGCTGCAAATCGCCGCTGTCGCTACTGCGACCACCCGCAGTTGCTGCTGCAAGCCGCTGCTGCCGCTGTCTTGCTCGTCGGCCGCTGCCGGAGCACCGCCCTACCAGAGGACGACCAGGCTGCGAGGAGACCATCATCCAACCACCCAGGTAAACACCTATATACTCCCCTCTCTCGTATCGTGTTTATTTATGATCGTCGTGTCATCGTGTCTAGTATCGGAGTCTTAGACACAACCCAGAATTTACGAATATGAAGATTTATGTTAACAAAGATTTAAAAATTATTTTACAACCAACATTTACCTTAATAATATGACCTGTGATTAACACTTAAAATCCACCTGGAGACGTAGACATTAACCTAGTACAGTTAACCTGGTAATTAGATGACGAGTAATTCAACAAGGTGCAACGTAGTTTCGTAAAACCATAGACGTAGTATTTATTGTCTCAAGGCACACGTTGACCGAGGACAGAATGCGTGTACACCCTAGCTACGTGCACACGTGATGCTGTATTCGACCAGTCGTGAACTTGCGACAGTACCCAAGAGTAGCGTCGTAATCAGGTATATATATTGCTTGTGTCTGATGATGGATTGCTATATTATATTGGTGTGCTTAGGATCATTGGATCAGCCAGGAGATACCGCTGGAGCAGGTTATTGGCATTCACAGCTTGAGGACTCAGGCAAGATATCTTGCCATATTTACTGTCTAAATTAAATTATGCATATATTGTATGATTCTTGTTGCTTTATTTCATATGACTGTGCGCGCCCGAGATTGGCTCGGGTGCAGTCGACGGATACGTCGATGATTAGTATACTTGACTTAGTCCATAGCAGACTCACCCCATTGGAGGATATCTTGTTATCTTCTGAGACCTGACACTCTTACACGTTCACTGAGACATATTCATATTGGGATGCGGGTTCGCGTACTCGACTAGCTATCGGTGCGTCTGACTTACATCACGGTTAGTACGTAACTCAGGGTTATTTTTATTCATAGAGACTGGCATATAGATACGTGGTATGCACGTCAAGTATTCGATTTGTGTACCTACATTGGGCGGGGAGGACAACTAGTAGGCGTATGGGATACACCCATTGGAGTCCGTAGTATCCAGAGGAACCACGGATCCAATGACTCCCTTTATGCAGATTTCACGTTCTTTGGAGCGCTATGGACGTTATATTCTATGCAGATTCTACGTTCTTCGGAGCGCTATGGATGTTATATATATACTATGTAACTTTCATGTTCTTCGGAGCGGTATGGACGTTATACCTATACCTACTCATACGTACCAATATTGTCCTCACATTGCATTCACTTAGATGGTTAGCACACCCTTATTATATTTATTTTATTTAGTATTTATATATGGCATGCTTCTATGTATCTTGTTACGTCCCTCTGAGGACCTGGTACCTTTCCAGATCTGGACGAGGCATATTATCCCACAGTGTACGGCCCAGGACAGGAGACGAGGTTCGCTATAGCTGAGGAGTTAGAGGTGCTACCGTCAGAGTTCCCGTGATCAGTTGGTATGCTTTCTACCTAGGATTGGGTGCATCATTATCTAGTCAGCCGATGCCCTAGTCATTATCTCTTATCTATCATTTCAGTATTTTATTTCGTCATAGCAGTTGGTTTGTTCCCACCAGATATTCTTGGTTGTACTATGATATTTTGAGACTGGCATTTATCTTCCAGCAGTTATTATTAGTACATTCTTGCTGTTTATTTGTAGATGAGATTAGATTACCTGTTGTTGACTTATATGGGACATATTAGTATTAGGACAGCGTAGCACTCTTTGTTAGGATCCATTAAATTAGGATATCCTCGGAGACGTGACAGCTGGCTATTGCCACGTAGCCTGGTCCCATGTATTTTGGGATTGGGGCGTGACAATCATAGACTTCAAGAGGATGGGGCCGAAGGAATTTAAAGGCACTGAAGGGATCCTTTATGTTGATGATTGGATAGAAGACATTAAGCGAAACCTATGGCTGGCGCAAATTCCAGAGTGGTTGCACATAGAGGCCACAGGGAGCATGATGTTTGATATTGCATTGACTTGGTTCAGGACGGACCCCAGGATCTCAGTACCAGGACTTACTTGGCAATCTTTCAAAGAGCTCTTCAAGAAAAAGTTCTTTTCAGATGTGTCTCTGACATCTCTAGAGAGCCAGTTCCAGTACCTTGTTCGGGGATGTATGACGGTGGATGAGTATGCGATGGAGTATTGCTGATTAGGTCATTTTATGGAGGGGCAGAACCCCAGAGGAAGTTCAGGAAGGTCCTTAACAGGGAGATCAAATCACACACGAATGGAGATCCCACTGCTACTTTTGAGAAGATTCTGAGACAGGCACAATGGGCAAAGGATGATCTAAAGCTTGGCTCTAAGAGACCGAGAGACACAGGAGGATCCAGTACCAACACAGATCCAATGAAGCAGCCTTATTTTCAGTAGCAGCACCATAAGCATTTCCAGCAGCCGAGGCAGCAGTATCATGGACCAGCTAGAGTGTCGGCACATCAGATACACCAGATCCAGAGGTCAGCTATTCATTACACTTTTTGTAAGAAGCAAGGACATGGATGGGATGCATGCAGGATGAGATTGGGCCAGTGCTTATTCTGCGGATCAGGAGACCATCAGTTGAGGGCTTGTCCTAAAGTTCCAGCTCACCCAGCTCAGGGCAGAGCTTAGGCACAGAGAGAACCCGCGAGACCACTAGCGAAACAGCAAAGAGGATCTCATCTACCACCATAATAATAGCAGTTTGATCAGTACCAGCAGCAGCAGAGAGGGGCCCAGCATCAGGGGCGAGCTTTTACCTTGACCGTCGAGGAGGAGGAGCCAGTCGGTGATGTTATCTTAGGTTCAGTCTATCTTGATTCTATTCTAGCTCATGCTTTATTTAATTCCGGTGATTCACATAGTTTTGTATCTGTATCTTTTGCTCTGAAACATCATCTTGAGTCTGAACCATTGGCGAGGACTTGCAAGATCATGACCGGGGGTGGTATTATCCTGGTCAGTATTATTGGCAAGGACTGGAGAGTTTCTTTGGGAGGCCGAGAGTTGAGTGTATGTCTACTCGTAATGCCACTTTCGAGCTACGATATAGTACTCGGAATGGATTGGTTGAGTAGGCATCATGCTAGAATCGATTATTGAGGAGAAAAAGTTTTGTTCCAGGCGCCAGGAGAGCTGTCACGCCCCAATCCCGAAGGTCCCGACAATGCCACCGTAGGGCGTAAATCACCCCCCCCAACGCTCCCGCGGGATAATTATTTCCGTCGGGACGTAATGTCGTACGAGCCTGAGGTTGCGCCCGCACAAGGCAACATCGTTAAAGTTTTGGCTATCTTTGAATCAATTGAGTAAGCAGCGAAGGGACAGTATTGCAAAAAATAATCCATCTGAGTATACAAGGCAAATCACAAGGCATGAGGTTCTATAAATACAATAGCATCATTCCATACATTATGTCCCTCTATACAAAAGCAGCTCAAAGCAATCGATATGGCTCAAGGCATCGAAACCAGATTTTTGGGTCCTGGGGATGAGGCACGCCTATCTCTTCTTCGGACGATCCAGCACCTGCAAACAAGTAAACTGTTGGTGGATCAGCACGTTGGAGAAAGCACTGGTGAGTCTAAAATTAACTGAACAGAAGCAACATTCACTAAAACCAACACTAAGTAATCATGTGATAAAATATTACATTACTAGTGATCTTTCTAGTTTTACATATGTTCGTTATATGCAGCACAGGAATGGAGTCATATTACTTCTTTTGGAAACATCTTTTAAAAACAGAGTTCATGTTTGATTCATTCAAGCACACAAGACAAACCGATTGTTCTACTATCAGGGTGTGCGTAGCGTGTCTCGTGAGCTATACCCAAAGACTCTAGGGACAATGCACCATCTAGGAACTATCCTCTATCAAGCCAATACGATGAACTATCTATATGCTGTTGGTCTCCGAGAAACTCAGGATCAGTAGTGGTAATCCAGCTAACTAATGACTCCTTTATCTGATGCTATTAACAGATGTGACTTATGGTTGCTCTTCACTATCATTAGCAGCCATGACCAAGATTCAGCTCTTCACTAATAGCCATTATTCGACCAATGTGAATGCATGAAACACTATCAGATAAACTCTACGATACAAACGATATGAACAAGCAGACCATCTATCTCATATCTTCTATCTCGGTGCAGACTGGCCGCCCTCTCTGAACAAGTTCAAGCACGATATGGTTCTCTCAAAACACAAGCGATATAAAAATATGTTCAAGTAATCTCTTACTCTTTAGACAAGCAAATCAAGTTCTCTAGTTAAGCAAGCAGGTTCATTTCAATGACAAGCTATGTGAGTTCTCTTATTAAGAATGCAAAGGCAGGTTCTATCATTCTTCTTATAAAACTATCTTCTTAAGCAAACAAGCATTCAAAAACTCAGATTCATTCTTAAGGCGTGCAAGAATCAGAGAATAAATTTTTGCCCACTTATCTAGATCAATCATCTCCTGGTTCAACAAGGAGCTCTTAAGGAAGATATCATTTTTTAAGTCAGCAAATCGATATCTCTTGTACATAGTACCATCGCGGAGTAGGGCACTATAAGTGCCAGAGTTTGACTTCGTCAAAGGAGCAGCAGAGCAGATCGAAGGAGACTTCTGTGGAGCTTTGATAGAAGAGCAGTAGTCGCCACATCCATTGATTGCAGAGTAAATGGACATCTTTTCGGAGGAGTTGTCGGGATTGCCACCAGACAGAGATGTGGAGTTCTCTATAGACTTGGTGCCAGGTGTAGAGCCAATATCACAGCACGTCTATAGGGTGAACAACAATGAACTGGCGGAGTTGAAGAAGCAGGTGGATGAGTTACAAGACAATGGCTTCATCCGCTCCAGTTCATCACCATGGGGTGCTCCGGTATTATTTGTACCAAATAATGATGGGTCGGTAGTATGTGTATCGACTACAGGGCACTCAACAACCTTACTATCTAGAATAAATATCCGTTATCGCGGATGGACAATTTATTTGATCAGTTGAGCAGAGCGAAGCTATTCTCAAAGATAGACTTGAGGTCGGGGTACCACCAGGTGAAAGTGAAGAAGGAAGACATTTCGAATACAACTTTTAGGACTCGGTGTGGGCAGTTTGAGTTTTTAGTGATACCGTTTGGGTTGACCAATGCCCCGGCGGTATTCAAGAACCCGATGAATAAGGTATTTCATCAGTACCTGGATCAATTTGTTGTAGTATTCGATGATGATATAATAATTTATTCAAAGACCCCGGAGGAGCATGAGAAGCACTTAAGGATAGTTCTAGAGACCCTCAGGAAGGAGAAGCTATATTGCAAGCTTTTGAAGTGTGAGTTCTTTCTTGATAAGGTTGAATTTCTCGGGCATGTGATTACAGGAGACAAAATCTCAGTAGACCCGAAGAAGATCTCAACCGTTGAGTCGTGGTCTACCCTGAGTTTAGTAGCAAAGATCTGGAGTTTTCTTGGACTGGCAGGCTATTATCAGAGGTTTGTTCAGAATTTTTCTAGGATTGTGGAGCCGATGCCTAGACTAACTAGGAAGGACTGGTGTTCGTCTGGACTGAGGATTGTCAGTCTGCTTTTGAGGAGCTAAAAAAGAGGTTGACTATAACTCCAATATTGATATTGCCATCAGGGACATAAGGATTTTCTATATATAGTGATGCATCGGATAAGGGTTTGGGTTGTGTGTTGCAGTAAAATGGAAAGGTGGTTGCCTATGCTTCCAGGTAATTATGCCCGCATAAGATGAATTACACTACCCACGACTTAGAGTTGGCAGCAGTTATTTTTTCTCTTAAACTATGGAAGCACTACTTGTATGGAGAGCGGATAGAGATCTTTACAGATTACAAGAGCTTGAAGTATGTGTTTACACAAAAGGAGATCAACATGAGGCAGCGGTGGTGGTTGGAGTTGATAAAGGACTTCGACATTTCTTTGATGTACCATCCAAGGAAGGCCAACGTAGGCGCGGATACCTTGAGCAGGTATCCAGTGGCTATATATTTAACAAGGGACATACATTTATTGGCTGATCTTGATAGTTTGGGCATTGAGGTATTAGTTCCTGGAGTTGCAGCACAAATATGGGGACTTCAGGTACAGTTAGAGTAGATGGACCGAATCAGAGCTGCACAGTTCGAAGATGAGTCTCTGAGGAGGAGCAGAGCACAGGTCCAGATAGGGTTGGCAGAGGACTTCAGTACTGCAGATGATGGATCATTGCGGCACGGTACCAGATTGTGTGCGCCGAGTGGAGGATTGTGCGAGGAGATTCTTCAGGAGGCGCATCAATCTCGATACTCTATGCATCCAGGTGCCAACAAGATATATATGGACATGAGAGAGCATGTTTGGTGGTATGGTATGAAGCGAGAGGTGGCTAGCTTCGCATATAGATGTTTGGTTTGCCAACAGGTGAAGGAGGAGACAGAGGCCAGGTGGATTGCTTTAGCCTTTACCTATTCCAGAGTGAAAGTGAGAGCGTGCGACGATGGACTTTGTTTCAGGACTTCCGCGTTCTCTAGGAGGTAAAGATACAATTTGGGTCATCGTATAAAGGTGACCAAATTAGCCCACTTTCTGCCATTTAAAGTGGGTACATCTACGGAGAAGCTCGCAGAGATGTATGTGTGTCAGATATTCAGATTGTATGGTGTTTCTGTGAGCATAGTCTCAGATTGGGATAATCGCTTCATGTCCCACTTTTGGAGGAGTTTGCAGGCTAGCTTGGACACTCAGCTCAAGTTCAGTACCGTATATCACCCTCAGATCGACGGGCAGTCAGAGAGGACTATTCAGACTCTTGAGGATATGTTACGCATATATGTTTTGGATTTTGGAGATTCTTGGGAGGATCATCTTTACTTGGTAGAATTTTCTTACAACAGCAGCTACCAGGCCAGTATCGAGATGTCACCATTTGAGGTATTGTTTGGATGGAGATGCCACACTCCGTTATCATGGGATAATATTGGTGAGAGAGCCTTATTGGGACCAGAGATGGCAGTGGATGCTACTGAGAAGGTGAAGCTCATCAGGGATAAACTTCGGTGGCACAGGACAGACAGCGGTATTGGGCCGATAACCACCGGAGACCATTGGAGTTTGAGTTATAGATTTTGTTTTGCATTGCTTATGATTATTTGTTTTATTAGAGTGCTAAGGCTGTATTTCTTGCTAGGTTGGTGGTCTGGTTTTTTTGATGATTTCTCTGACACGTGGCACGATTTATTTCAGTGGAGGCGGAAAGCTTAGTCCGCGATTCATCGGACCTTTCAGTATTTTTGAGAGGGTTGGTGCAGTTACCTACAGACTAGACTTGCCACCTGCATTGGAGGGAGTGTATAATGTGTTTCACGTGTCGCAGCTGAGATGGTACATGGCAGATCCTAATTATGTGTTGGATCACTCGGAGATTGAGGTGGGCCCTACTCTTAGCTATCCAGAGCAGTCAGTTGCGATTCTGGATCGAAGAGAGAAGGTGCTGAGGAACCAGATGATTCCTTTAGTGTGCGTCGCGTGCATGCATCATTCGCTAGGATAGAGTACCTGGGAGCGAGAGGCGGAGATGCGCGAGCGATATCCTTATCTGTTTGAGCCGTGAGGTATAATTTTTTCTTGCTTGTATTGATTGCTTTTGGTAGTTAGTTTCTTCCTTAATTTTGATGACAAAATTTTTCTAAGGTGGGTAGGATTGTCACCCTCACTTTTTCACCTAAGGGTAGTTTGGTAATTTGGCATGGGTATTTGTATTTTTAGGAATATAATATTAAATATTGTACATATTATAAATATTTATTTATTGTATTATTTACTTATTGTTAGATGTTAGATTTATTTTTGGACTTGTGTAGTGGACCAAATTAGTTTAGTTTAGATCCATGGACCAATATTTAATTTTAGTTAAGATTGAGCCCAATAGTAAGCCCATTCATTAGGAGGATGAATTAATGAGTGAAACCAATTAGACTAGAACCTTCCCTCCTTAATTATTTTTTTATGACAAGCCCCAATGGGTATTTTGGACTTTCCATAGTAGCTTGGAGGAGGGGCAAGGGCTGGCCACCATAGGGAGGAGAGAGACTCTCTCTCTTTCTTTTCTCATTTGCCATTCCAAATCTAGATTTAGAATTTTTCCTCTCCCAAATTCTTCATTCCCATACCAATTCCTACTCAAAAATTTTCCTAATTTTTTCCCTATTCTTTATTGGGGGCTAATAGAACAAGGATCTACAAGAAGGAAGCAAGAATCTATAAGGAGGAGCAAGGATCTACAAGTTGGAGGCGACGTTCACCCAATTTGAGAATTTTATTGGGAATACATCTCCCAATAGGTACAATTCAGTTTTTTCTCTCTAATTAGACTCTAAATCTGTAATTTAATTATTAGAAACTACCCCATATGCTAAGACTACCCATAGAAATTGGAATTAGGTTCATAGGTGGCCTATGGAGATATTTATGTGGTATTTTGTGTCAATTTTTGGGGAATTTCAAGATTGGCATATCTTGTGTTTGTTAATAGGTCAATTAGACCAAATTTACATAGATTTGATTGTGTGTGACTAGTGTCGTGTCTATAATTGAATACATGTAGGCCGTATCCCTATAATTTGGAGATACGGGTAGATTTGGGAGTTTTTTTCTGACACAGGGGTTTGAGCATATCATATTTTGACACAGACACGTAGTTAAGTAATTAGTTTTTTGTATTGTTCATAATTATGATTTTAGACTTGCTCATGTCCTTCGAGATACATTTTATTGTGTGGTGGAGCTGTACGCAAGCGTATCATAGAATGAGTGTGATACGGGTGCGGTGCACTCCACGTGTTTGTTTCATTATATTTAAATTCAAGTTGACTTGGTAATATCTATTAGAATGATATAATTATATAATTGTATGATATATATGTGTATGTATATTTATGCGAGTGTCCATGTTGCATTTGAAGTATTGGTGGTCATGAGAGATAAGAGAGAGTATATGCATTTACTAGTATAGTAGTTATGCGTATACTTAGTGTATATATATATATATATATATATATATATATATATATAGAGAGAGAGAGAGAGAGAGAGAGAGAGAGAGAGAGAGAGCGATACATATTTATGTATGTAAAGGTATATATATGGGTATATATGTATGTTTTGGGTTGTGTGTGTCTATATATATATATATATATATATAAGATTATATTCTCATATAAGTGTATATTTATATATGTATAGATATGTATATATATTTATATATATGTGTGTGTGTGTGTGCATAGAGTGTGAGTTAGTGAGTGAGTGAGTGAGTGAGTGTGAGTGAGTGTTGTGTGTAGTCAGATAAGAAGGGGATCGGGCAACTACTGAAGTGCAAGGGGCAGCAACAACAATTGCATTCAGCAAAGCAGTAGCAGCATGCTTCAACTTGCACAGCAATAGCAAGCAAAGCAGTAGCAGCATGCAGTGCAGCAGCTACAGCAGCAGCAGCTTAAGCAAGCAGAGCTGCAGCAGCAGCAACAGCAACAAAGCAAGCAACTGCAGCAGTAGCCACTGCACAAAAAGCATGCAACAACAAGCCTGCAATAATCAACCTCAGCAACTAGCAGCAGCAGCAAAGTGCAATCCAGTGCAGCAGCTTGCACTAACAGCAGAACATTCACAGCAATAGCAAGAGGAGCAGCTAGCTGCAGCAACTAGGCAACAACAACAGCAAGAACAGGGGCAACAAGGTAAGGGCTAGTTAGCTTTAGTTAGTTTTATTTATAGTTTAGTTAGTTAGTTGCGTATATATATATATATATATATATATATATATATATATATATATATATATATATATATATATATATATATATATATATATATTGTTAACTAGTTAGTCATATTGATAACAGGTAGTTACATATATACGTATTGTTAGACTATTTATTATATATATATATAGATGTATTGGTAAGTTAGTAGGTTGTTTGTATAGTAAAATCTAAGTAGTTTAGTTAATGTTAGTTATAGTTTAATGTATTGGGTAGTTAACTATCTACTAGAATTTGAATTACCTTGTGATACCAAGGTAATGTCAAGGTATTGGTGGATACTCGAGGTATTGGATTTGAGTACCAAAATGGGTGTGTAGGAGGGTGAGAGGTGTCCACTTTGCATTTGTTAGCTAAGAGTACTATATGTATTATCTCGTATATATATAAATTAATATTTTTATATCTAAAAACTTGGGTATCTTACGATATAATACTTTGTTTGTATCCTAATATCTTAGCTTGGCTAGTGTGACCTAGTTATATAGTGTATGGACCTAATATCCTAGAGTTGGACTCATACGACTTAAAAATAGCCATTTTGACCAAGTTTGACTAGTTTGACCTAGAGTTGACCTAGTTTGATTGTTTTGACTTAGAAATGACTTTATAACCTCGAGTTGAACTAGTTTAACTTATTTTCATTCTAAAACCTTGTATTGATGCAACGTACCATATATAGGTCTGTGTGACACCAGCTTGGGCATCGAGAGACACACCTTGCTCAGGACCTCAGGCGAGTATATTTTTCTATTAGTTTTCATTTCATAATAGTGCATATATCTCATGTTCTAGAACTGTATACTTGATTCTGATACGGTAGTTTCACGAAGAGGTACTACATGGATCCTGTCAGGAGATGTTATCCCCTACCGTGTTCAGCGGATACTCCTTCATATGTATTTCATCGTGTGTATTGGGTATTAATTATTTATATTTTGTGTTCACACTCTGCTCGTGTTCAGTGTACTTATATTCATTTACACATACTTCTCGTGTTCAATGTGCCCATATTCGTGTTCGTAACGTGTCGTGATTGGATCCATTGGTATTAGTTGGGGATGAGGGAGTAGGAGTTGATTATGTGATCCAGCCCTAGTGTATTCGTATACATGTCGATTATATACCACACTTGTAATCGAGTTATCTTATTGTATTCATGTTCAACCTAAACCGGTCATATAATGAACTTGTATTCCAATGCACATTAGTTAGATTTTAGTTATTCCTTTATATTGCAGATATTCATATTGTTTGTTCTTCATTCCAGTACATTGCCTGTTCATTCTATTTCTTTTTATTTAGTTTTTTAGTTATTGTCATGCCCCGGTCCCGTAAGGGCCGATCGTCATCGCTTGATCCCTACGGAACCGATCGTCCTCACTTGGGCGTGATGCCGTGCAAGCCTAAGTTGCGCTTGCACCAGGCATTGTACCTACACAAGACATAAGTCAGATGAAAATATAGATATATAAGCATGGAATATAAAGCAGAGAACCAAAGTTGAACATATTTGATAAGAACACAAAATACTTTCTTTATTGAATACTTGAAGATTTGGATTACAAGGTACTGGCTAAGCTGAGTTACAAAAATATGCCTTAGAAGGCTTACAACCCTTTTTATATTCCCAAAATTAGCTACAAAGCCCATACATTATATCATTTTAGTAGGACCAAAATCAAAAAATCTAGCAAAAGTGGAGTTTGCCTGCAGGAGAGGAAAGCTAAGAAAGTAGCACGAGCACGGTCCCTTTGGAAGGATGCACTAACACCGAATCAAAATCCTCGCCAAGCTCTCACTACCAGAACCTGGAGATTTGCCCACAAACGTGGGTCAGTACTACAACATGTACTGGTGAGCAACCGTGGCCAAACTCACCTAGAAATCCATACTAAGTAAGCATCTGAAGCTAGCATTATTAGGTAATCTTTCTAGTTGTCTAGTTTCTTTAACAATTTGCATATGAAACATAAACAATAGATAGATTATGTGTATGATAATTCTTATCCACGGTCGAGCGGTTATCCCTGCAGCAGACACACAAGTTAGCAACAATTTGCATATATGTATATAACTCATGCATCTGTGTTGGCATCAAGTGTCAAGTGTGCATAGGAGATAACTTATCATGCGACCTAACAACATGATGATCCATGGAAAATCCATTCTCTGTAGACGTGAACACTCCCCTGTGTCACGCCTCAGTCCCAAAATACCGAGGGACTAGCTATGTGGCAATGGCCAGCAGCACGTACCAATGGGCAAACCCAATTTAATGGACCCATTAGGGTGTACTTAAGCTGTAAAACAACAGTAAATAGGTCTACGACACAAGTCACAGTCTAATTCTAATCTCATCCACAGAAAGTAATCATAGATCAAATGCCAGAATAATCGAAATAAAATATAATCTAACAAGTCTCAATAAAAAGTGTCTCGGGGAACAACCCGAGAATAAGTTTGGTACATAAATTCAATAGACAGGAATAAAGTAACTAAAAACAGAAATAACTGAGTATATAAAGCCAATATTCAGGAGAAATCCTCTGGCACGACCTCGTCCTCGAGTTCTGGTACTGCTCTAATGTATACTCATGTCCCGTATACCTCGGGGTAGATCTCCTCTGCTAAACCTGGGGACATAATCCGGATCCAGGTCCTCAAGGGACATAGCAAGGTACAAGATAACTCAAGCCAAATAATGTAGTGCAGAAATAAATAAGTCAATAGGGTAAACTATGTAACCAGCTATGTGATATGCAAGTGAGAGCATTAATCATACTCAGGCTGAGACTACTATAGGCTCTATGTCGGGGAAACCCATAGCAGCATTTTCTCGAAGGGCCAGTAAATGTGCAAAAGCTCTGTGTCAGAGTCTAAGGCACCTCCAGTAATGTAATATATATATAATCAGCCTTTCGTATGGTAAGTCTCTCCCCACCCAATGTAATTATATGTCTCATGTCCACGATATCTTATGTCCATGTCACGCAAGATCATGACCTCCAACTAATGCAGCGAGTCATAATGATAGCTAAGCATATGCAATAAAGTCTATGTCACGAATCATGTACCCTATACAAAATCACCATGAATAACTTAGGAAGGTTCTATTACATAAATAGTGTCAAGTGTCCTATGGTATGACGTACTTGATAATGCAAGCACGAAGATATATATGGTGTCGCGATATCAATCTCTAGGTGACGTTACACAACTTCGCGTACGACGTCGACACATGAATGTTATTCAGACGCTAAGCAATGTCACACGGTCCTAGGTTAAACATTATATCAAGAGTATATATATATGTACAAAGAACTCAAACAAATACTGTAACAGGAATCACTGCAAGTTGGCAAGGTACACTTGCCTGGTGTTTGGTTTTCAACTGTTGCTCTGGTATCAACGGGATCTGCAGGTACTCCTTCGGTTGCTGAAATAAATGTTACCATCATGCTCAGAAGATATCAAATAGCGAGAATTGCCTGTCCATAAGTCCAATTTGGACAGAGGGGCAAAATTGACCATTTTTGGTCAAAGTGGGGTCCACATGTGGCCCACTTTGCACCGAAAAATATGCCAGAGACAATATTCTCCAAATATGTCAAACTTAGTGTCTATAAGTCCAGAACGATGATACGAACCCAACGGAATATCCAGAACTGGATTCCGATGAGCCGATCACAAAATCGCCCGTCAAGTAGAGCCGTGGGGCCCACGATACGGGATTTTGTCAACGTTCTCAGAATCGAACCAAACTTGGGTCACAGGACCAAAAAAATGCTACGAATCCGATGACATAAGTTTTATTTCGAAACAACAAGCGTACACGAAGTTATAACGAGTTTCAGAACATGGTCGATACAGGCGTTGTCGACGGATACGTGTTGATTTCGGTGTGCACGCACATCCAAATCAACTTCCGTAAAATCCCACACATCCGTATTAACGGTGCGCATATTTCGGTGAAGTTCACACATGACCAAGTCATCTCGTTTAGCGGGGCGCACCTAGTTCCGGGAAAAATCAGGGTTTTAATTAACCAAGTTTTTCGCCATTTTCACCCTTGAATAAATCACAATCTACAGCACAATAAATAAAAATAAAAATAGGGTTTTAATCTCGGTTATACGGTCTAAATTATTGTTCAAGTGAATTTTGAAAATAGTTAACTGGTTGCACGCAAAACAGTCGTGAACTTGCGAGTTCAGGACAATTTTTAAATTTTCAGAAATTGGGAATTATTTTTCTGTTTTTGCGTCGTAGTTTGCGACCGACACAGGACGCAATACCCCTAACAAGTTGTATGGGTTTAGAAAGGGTCACGCAGTTTATGTGCAGGATTCGACAAAATGGAAAACGGGTCTATGCACAGAGAGATACAAGGCTGGGAAGACAGGTACATTGCTGTTGCGAAAGGATGCGGTACAGCGGGGCACGGCGGCGGCGTTGTTGCTGTGCTGCGAAGGCGCTGGACTGTTCAGGGAGGGTCAACGACGGGCGAGAATGTCGGCGAGGGCATCGGGCTCGTGGCACAGGGGCGTCGGGGTGGCGTCGGGAGGCGACAGAGCTCTGTGGAGGGGGTTTGGTGATGGCGGTGGCGGTGAATATCCGGGGGGGGTTTAAATAGGGAAGGGGAGAGGGAGAGGCGGGGAGAGGGGTCGTGGGGTGGGGTCATGGCCGGTGGAGCGGGGAGCGAGGCTGGCGGAGGCACGGTCGTGGCCGAAAAATACGGGGCGGGGTGGGGGATCGTGGGGAACGGGAGAGAGGGTTTGGGGGCAGGTCGGGTTCGGGTTGGGTTCGGGTCGGGTCTGGATCCGATCCGACCCGTTAGGTTTAGGATTTAGGTTTAGTAGGGTTTAGGCCGGTCCAGTTCGCTTCAATTAGGTCCGGTTCAACCCGGTTTAGCCCAGTTCAGCCTGGTTTAATTAAAACGGGATTTTTTAGCTATTTAAAAATAGTTTTTTAGCCCAATAAATTCTAGAAAAATTACACAACATCTATTAATTAATAATACACCCAAAAATATAATTTTTATAATATTTTAACAATTATTTTAATCCATAAAAATATTAATCCCTGAAGGACAATTTTAATAATTAATTAAAAATTACCAAAAAATCCAGAAATTTATTTTTTAATATTTTTTAAAAAATAGGGTGTTACACCCTGATCTTGAGGACTTCTTTGCCTCAGGGTGTTCCTCTAATCCCCCCAGGGCGAATGATCCCCAGTGCCCCGGAAATCGTTCGTGGGATCTCTTCTTGTACGCAAGTTGTCTAAAGACCGATGCATAGAATGCAACTCTATCATATAAACTCTTACTATGCAGCAAGATAGACTATAAAAGAACATCTCCATCTATCTTACTCTATTATTTGGTAACCTATTCGAGGTTTCTATAAATATCTCTATGAAGCATATGAGTAAGGAACAGATACATATCTATTTGAACAAGCATTTGCAACAGTTCTATATGTATAAAAATCAAGCATGCAGTTCATCTCTTTTAGCTTGTTTCGTTTAGTGATGTATCATTTGTATAGGAACAAGTAACTTGTGCAGACTAGAGATCATTTTTATTAAAGCGTATGGACTGAAGGATTCATCGAAGGGCTTAAGACACTCACCGATTGAATCGAACGAGAGGATGGAGAAGCCTTATACAACGGTCACTCCTTGGTTATGCGTCCTAAAATTACAACAATACTTGGTTAGCATCCTTCAATCTCTTTCCCTTACAATTCAAAAAGAATGCGCAAGCGAGAAAAATGAATCATGAAAACCAAGTCATCGAAAGAAAGACAAAACACAATGCAACACAAAACCAAGAAGCAAAACAACCAACAAAAACTCATATACTTATTTTAATAGAAGATGTTCCATCAATTTGAAGGGTTTATTGTATTTCGTCCGTGTTTATTTGGCGGTAAGGTTTCCCCAAGACTCGATTCTCAACCTAGTCGAAGTAACAAGTGTTCTATAAGTATAGGAGTGGGGCATTACATAATACCCCACTGACAGGAAGTTTTGTCTCGAAACTTAAGAGATCAAGGAGTCGATAAACGATTCTTCAAGAGGTAAAAGGAATCAGACTCACTAACATCGTGCCTGCTCGTATCGCGCTCAATATTCAACTGATAAACTCTAAGCTTTCTTGTTTGATCAGTTTGCCCATCAGTTGGGGTTGGGTTCTAATTCTATCCACATTCTTCATTGTCCACTTGGTTCTCTGGAACCTTTCTCTTGACCTGACAATCTCTGAAGCTATGGCCCCTCTTATCACAGTTGAAGAACTCTCTATTTTTAGTGCGACAGTTCCTGATGCTATGGCCCCTTCTGCCACAGAAGGTGCACTCTTAAGCAGGGTTCTCCTCACCTTCTATCTTCTTTTCCCCATCTTGGTATCTTTTGATAGGAGGGTTTCGAGCAACTGACGCCCTCTCAAAAGCACTCTGTGGTGTATATTGCTCGTTCTGAACTGCTGCCTCAAAAGCTTTTATGTAGGAGGTATATTCACGGTTTATAACATATTTCTTGAGGCTGTCATTCAAACCCTTTATAAATCTGTGCATATAGGCCTTCTCGTTAGGAATCGTCGAGCTAGCAAACTTAGAGAGTTTGAAGAATTTTGACTCATAGTCCTCGACGGACTTGCTCCCTAGCTTAAGTTCGGTAAACTCATCTTCCTTTCTCTGTCTGATGGCAGGTGGAAGATATTGCTCCTGGAATGCTTCCTTGAACATTCCCCAAGTAATTTTTTTATCCTGGCACTTTGTGTTTCGTGGCAAGTTCCAGCTTCTTGATTTGCCACAAATTCTGTGCTCGTAACCGCAGTTGCATGACTGCACACGCCACCCTCATGTTCACAGGTATCCTAGCAAATTTGAACAAGTCCTCCAGTTTGGCGACCCAGTCCATCACCTTATCCGGCACGGCCCTACCTTCGAACTCAGGAGGGTTCAACTTCAGAAACTCAGCACCTTTAAAGATAGATTTCTGGACCGCCTGCGGAGGCTCATCGGCTTCTGCTTGGCCTGCTTCTCGAGGCGCGGGTGCGGCTTCCACAGGTGTTATAGCGGTTCCCGATGCACTGCTATTGGCGACTAAGGTTGTCACTATCTGAGTCAAAGAGTCTAACTGCTTCTGTTGTTCTATGGCTCAAGCATCTGCCTGTTGCTGCTGAGCCTCAAATCGATCATGTTGGGCATTGAATCGTTCTTGCTGATTTTCAAATATGTCAATCAGTCTATTAATTTATTCATCGTTCACGCTTGCTGCGTGCGATGCCCCTAGGTTACCTATTTTAGTCATCTTGCTACAAAATAGAGTAGCTTATATTAGTCTCATAACGTATTATAGACTTATTGCATAAGATATTGGGTTTTCATACTCTTAGGGGCATTTTATACTCTCAATTTACTTCTATTGATTCGCAACCATTTTCAAAATTCAGGACTTTTGAAACCGTTTCAAAACTTATATCATTTTTGAAAATGATATTTTAAGAGGCCAAGGACGTAAAGCCGTGCTCTGATACCCTATCATGCCCCGGTCTCGTAAGGGCTGATCGTCCTCGCTTGGTCCCTATGGAACCGATCGTCCTTGCTTGGGCGTAATGCCGTGCAAGCCTATGTTGCGTTTTCACCAGGCATTGTACCTGCACAAGACACAAGTCAAACAAAATATACATATATAAGCATATAATGTAAATGCAGAGAACCAAACTTGAACACATTTGATAGGAACACAAAATACTTTCTTTATTGAATACTTGAAGATTTGGATTACAAGGTACTTGCTTGGCTGAGTTACAAAAATATGCCTTAGAAGGCTTACAACTCTTTTTATATTCCCAAAACTAGCCACAATGCCCATATATTATATCCTTTTAGTAGGACCTAAATCAAAACATCTAGCATAAGATGAGTTTGCCCACAGGAGAGGAAAGCTAAGGAAGCAGCACGAGCACGGTCCCTCTGGAAGGATGCGCTAACACCGATTCAAAATGCTCATCAAGCTCTCGCTACCAGAACCTGGAGATTTGTCCACAAACGTGGGTCAGTACTACAACATATACTAGTGAGCGACCATGGCCAAACTCACCTAGAAATCCACACTAAGTAGGATGTGAAGCTAGCTTTATTAGGTGATATTTCTAGTTGTCTAGTTTCTTTAATAATTTGCATATGAAACATAAACAATAGATAGACTATGCGTACGATAATTCTTACCTACGGTCGAGCGGTTATCCCTACAGCAGACACACAAGTTAACAATAATTTGCATATATGTATATAACTCATGCATCTGTAATGGCATCAAGTGTCAAGTGTGCATAGGAGATGACTTATCATGCGACATAACTACATGATTGTCCATGGGAAACCCATTCTCTATAGACGTGAACACCCCCCTGATCTCGAGGACTTCTTTGCCTCAGGGTGTTCCTCTAATCCCCCCAGGACGAACGATCCCCAGTGCCCCAAAAATCGTTCATGGGATCTCTCCTTGTGCACAAGGTGTCTAAAACCTGATGCATAGAATGCAACTCTATCATATAAACTCTTACTATGCAGCAGGTTAGACTATAAAAGAACATCTCCATCTATCTTTACTCTATTCTTTGTAACCTATGCGAGGTTTCTATAAACATCTCTATGCAACATATGAGTAAGGAACAGATACACATCTATTTGAACAAGCATTTACAATAGTTCTATATGTAAAAAAATCAAGCATGCAGTTTATCTCTTTTAGCTTATTTCGTTTAGTAAGGCATCATTTATATAGGAACAAGTAACTTGTGCAGACTAGAGATCATTTTTATTAAAGCGTATGGACTGAAGGATTTATCAAAGGGCCTAAGCCACTCACCGATTGAATCAAATGAGAGGATGGAGAAGCCTTATGAAATGGTCACTCCTTGGTTATGCGTCCTGAAATTACAATAATACTTGGTTAGCATCCTTCGATCCATTTCCCTTACGATTCGAAAAGAATGCGTAAGCGAGAAAAGTGAATCATGAAAACCAAGTCATCGAAAGCAAAACAAAACACAAAGCAACACAAAACCAAAAAGCAAAAAAACCAACGAAAACTCTTGGACTTATTTCAATAAAAGTCGTTCCATTAATTTGAAGGGTTCATTGCATTTCGTTCGTGTTGATTTGGCGGTAAGATTTTCCCGAGACTCGATTCTCAACCGAGTCGAAGTAACAAGTGTTCCATAAGTATCCGTTAGGAGCGGGGCATTACAGTTATCTTGTATTCTTTTCTATTATCTATTTTATATGCTCGATTATGTATTTGAAACTGCTTTCAGAGGTATGTACTTCGCTCAAATCCTGACTGGATATAATTTTTTAGATGATTGGCTCATAGATCAGTGTCCTACATTCTACGGGCCGCAGGAGGGCATATCATTAGAGGATACTCCTATAGACCAGGAGGACTTAGTTGCAGAGCCTGAGGAGGTTTAGTTTATTTTGGTGGATTTGTATTAGATTGTTACTGAGATTTATGGCATGTATATTATTTCAGACTTGTGGATTCTATCTTGATTCTTCTCTTCGTTATTCCATTCGTGCTTTATCTTCCTTAGTTTGCATTATGATTAAGTATAGTTATATTTGTGAGATACCATATTGTTCCTCCTTTTGGAGTTAAGATGATTGACAAGTACCATATATATATATATATATATATATATATATATATATATATATATATATATATATATATATATATATATTTTTTTTTTTTTTTTGAGATGTTTAGTTAGTTAGAGTTGACCCAAACAGCGTTCTACCGCCGATGCTGCGGCGTAGGCTGGACGTACCTACGTACTCGTGCCCGAATATCTGGGTGCGGGTCGTGACAAGAATAATAGAACTTCCCATTTGTGTGTTGATGTAAAACCCCATATTTTTAAATATTATATTTAATTAATTAATGATGAAATTTATTTATATTATTTCATAGTTAATTAGATAATATATATTTTTGATTTAATTACCTAGATAAATGAATCATTTAGAATTATTGTAAAAAACTAATATTTATTTTAGAAATCCTTGTGAAAGAGTGATAGATATTCTTAGAATTTAATTTTGGGGTACAAATGTATTTTCTGGAGTTTTTATACCTCAAATATATACGTAAATAATAATTTTAGAAATAATAATAATAATAATATGAAAAAGAAAAGAAAAGAAACTAACCTTAACCTAAACCCTATGCTTAAGCTAATCCCCTTAAGCCCAAAACTAAGCAACTAAACCTAAGTCTAAGCCCAAAGCCTATTTCCTTAATCCCCTAAACTAAACCCCCCCCTCGAGCCAGCAGCTCCCCGCGGCTGGACCCGCGCGAGACCCCCCGTTCCTTACCTGCTCTCTCTCTCTCTCTCTCTCTCTCTCTCTCTCTATATATATATATATATATATATATATATATATATATAACCTCTTATAAACCTAAACCCTAACCCTAAATCTATACTCCACGCCGACCGGAGCAATCGCAGCCACCAGCGCCGTCGCTCGCGTCCGCGTCACCCGTGCGAGCGTCGTGTCAGAAACTGCAGCAACGACCCCGACTTCACACGTCGTTTCCTGCATCATCGCTCAATCAAATTCAGATCCGTCTTCGTCGGTATGATTACCACCTATCCCTCTCTAAACCTTGTTAATTAGTTTCCATCGTGCAGCGTTAAAAACCAGGTAAAAATCGATGCCAAGTTTAGGAAAAACCATATTTTAAACTACTCTAAAAACTGTTCCATCGACCTATGTTCTGTGGTGCCCCGTTCCCCCTATTCGGGGAGCGCGGCTAAGAAATACAAGACGGTATCGTTCGATTGGGATAGATTAAAACAAGAACCCATCCTCTTTATGGATTTGCTTCTTCGGAATCGATTCTCATATTCAGTGGACCATGCCCCCAGGATCGACTAAGCGGCAGAGTCAGGAGGGACCTCTCCGCTGCATCATTTGTTGCCTAGTTTTTGCCGTCGCTTGTTGCTTTCGTGCTTTGAGTTGGTTTCAGATTTGCTTGAGATTTCTTGAACGGTTTTGATAGATTTCATTGTTTTCGTTCTTCGAACTGCACTTCAATTCCGATAATGGAAAGAGTGGAAGAGGTATTGATCAGCTGTTCGTGGCAATGTAGGTGATCCAGCAGTAGGCGCCGCTCGAACGGACTCCTAAAGCACTTCTTCCTTCTTCCTTCCAACTACTAAGTGAGTGGCTACCATCCCGATTAGCTAGCCCTTCTTGCTAGTCTTTACATCATAATCTTGTGTTCTTGCTTGCCCCGATCAGACGATACCAAGTAATAACTAAAAGACTTCAAGATAATAAGGGAATAGACTTAAAAAATTATGCTTGTCAAATGAAACTTGTGAACGGTTACTTACTTACATGCTTGTTCGTTGGAATGTTCATTCATATGCATGAATACGAGTTAGAGTATAAATACTTCTTCTTAATTTGTGTTATGAATAGAACTCATCTTGAATGCAATAAATTGATCAGGAGGACTATGCTAAAGTTAAATCTTGCCCTGTTACTGCCCTGCGCCTGATATTTTCCTGATTTGCCTCAAATGCTAACTTAGTGTACTACGTTGATCACGGACAACTTGTGCACATGGTCTTAGTTCCTGCGGACGGTCGCTGGGGTACCGGCACCGATTTGATCCGGACGAAACTCATGATAGTCACCTGCTATAGGACGGAATGCCTTGGGACGTCCTGATCTATGCGTCGCACGGCACTCCATACCAAGACTAGCCCGTCCATTATGGCAACGTGCCAGTGATCCCCTCTTATATTCAAACCTGTTGCAACTAACTTATGTCTTCTTGGCAGGGAAGGCAGAGTAAGTATAATGCAGGTAGTTCAGACGGGCAGGTAAATGTCACCGAACGGTGGCGGGTTATTTTATTGATTTCTATATCTATTTCTTGCTGTAAAATGAACTAAGGCAAGATAGAAAGACCACAATAAGTATGCATGTTTCATTGAAACAACGTATTGATTGGTATAGTTGGATTAGCTTGCCTTCACCAGTATGTTTCGATGTAATGACCCTCGTTGAAATAGGTTTCCCGCGCTAAGGAGAACCAAGCGAGGAGCAGGAGACAAACCCCCAATCCAGTCCAGCTGTATGCACGCCTTGACCGTGCCACCTTTTGAAGTACTTGAAGAAGAAGCAAGCCACCAAGCAAATATGCAGCTTCGTGGCAAGGCCGTCGTTCCAACCAGAGGACTTATATTTTGAGTTTTAGTAAATAATGTAATGTACAGGACTGCTATCTCATTTTGTGTCAATACTTTTGTAAGCCCATGGAGGTAATCCTTATGACTCAGTTCAAGGAGTTTGTAATAGATGTTCATATTATCAATAAAAAGAGAACTTTTCCATGCTTCAAATATGTGTTCATTTAATCTGCGTACTCTGAATATGTGATCGCTATACGAAAATAAAATACTTAGCCTTGTGCGGTGCGCAACCTAGGCCCGCACGGCGGTCACGTCCGGGGGACGACTATCGATTCCACGGAATTGGGGCGTGACATGTTGGTATCAGAGCTCAGCTTCAAAGTTCCTTTGACTCTTGAACTGGAAAAGTTCCTTTAACGATAAATCTCTGTGCGAACCCCTGAACTCGTAAGGCCAAAATAAGATACGTTCATGCAATAAGTCCATAATATATTATGATCCTGATATAATTTACCTTCTTTTGGAGGAATGACGCAAGCGCAACCATCAGCGCTAGCACCAGGCGAGACACAGGCTCAGGAGAGCAGCTCCGGCACATCAGGAAGCTCTCGGAGCCAACGGGGCATGTCTCGAGCAGATCCGCTTCAGCAGGTGATGCAAATGTTAGAAGCACAACGACAGAGAGATGATGCCCGCCAAGCCAAGTTCGAGAGCAATCTAGAGGCCCGACTCTTAGTCCAACAAAAGCAGGTAGATACCCTGCAGCAGCTTGTTCAGACTTTGGCCTCCAACCAGTCCGCATCGACAGCAGCGACTCTGGTGGAATAACCAATCCTTGAAGTCGAGACACCGCTAGTGCCAAGGACGAGGGAAGTGACTGCTTTCACCTTTGGTAACTTCAAGAAGGTCTGCAATACGCTATTTAAAGGGACTAAGGACCCAATCATGGCCCTAGATTGGCTCGTAAAGCTTGAAGACCATTTTTCTCTCCTAGAAGTGCCTGAAGACAAGCGGTCGCCTGTGCCCAACTACAGCTTCGCCTTAATGCGCATGAATGGTGGGACGTGTATCGACGATCTCTTCAAGTTGGCCATGGAGAGGAGGCGATCGCGTGGACGACTTTTAGTTCTCGATTGTGCCGCATTTGAGGAGGGGTTTATACCCCCGCCTGTACGCCGTCAGCGAGAAAATGAGTTTGTACAACTACGGCAGGGCAGCATGACAGTAAAGCAATACTCTGCAGAATTCAACAAACTGGCCAAATTTGCTAGTTCTTATCTACCGGATGCAGCGAGTCGTGCCAGACGATTCGAAGGAGGGCTACGTCCTGGCATCCATGCGCATATAGTCGTTCCACAGTATCAGACAATACGGGAAGTCTTAAACCATGCCCTCTCTCTCGAACCGTAGTATCCTCACGTTGCTGTCGGTGTTGTGCAAATTTCCAATCACAAACGCCAAGGCAACGATAGAGAAAACAACACTGCAAAGCGTCCAAATAACGGCGGTAAACAGTGTGGAGACACCAACAAGACCTGCAACTTTTACAGGAAGCCAGGGCATATCAAAAAAGATTATCGTTGTAAGCTTGGCACATGCCTCCGTTGTGGCGATCCTAGCAACCAGATCAGTAATTATTTGGTCCTTCCACCTCAACAACAAACTCAGGCGCCTGTACCTCAGGCCAACAGAGCTGCGCCTCAACAAGGGCGTAATCAAGCTCAAGGCCGGGTCTATACCATGACACGGGAAGAAGCTTTGGCCTTGGACACCGTGGTGTCAGGTACTTTGCTTTTTAATAACATACCTGCTCGTGTTCTATTTGATTCTGGTGCAACACATAGCTTTATATCTACAAACTTTGCCACGGAGAACAATATAGAAATGACTCTGTTGCATTTAGATTTAAGTGTTAGCACCCCATCTGGTACAAAAATACCTGTCTGTTCAGTATGCATAGGCGGTCACATCTGTATTGGAGGAAGAAAATTATCGCTTGATGTTTTAGTTCTCGATGTTCGGGACTACCATATCATCTTGGGAATGGATTGGCTTAGCGCCTGCGCGGCAACTATAGAGTGTGCAGAGAAATGTGTCCTTTTTCGTCTGCCTGGAGAAGCCAAATTTTGTTACACAAGTAGTCCGACAACCGATGCGACTGGGGCCTGCATGGTGATTTCAACGATATCTGCTCGGCGAATGCTCCACTCGGGCTGTGAGGGATTTCTAGTGTCGGTTTGGGACACATGGCAGGACTACGCAAACGTCGAGTCTACTTCCGTTGAGGCAGAGTTTCCCGATGTGTTTTCGTGCGAACTACCCGGCATGCCGCCCAACCGAGAGATTGAATTCACTATCGATACATTTCCAAATACACAGCCGATCTCCAAGCCTCCATACAGAATGGCTCCTGCAGAACTGAAGGAATTAAAATTTCAACTTCAAGAATTACTTGATCGTGGGTTCATCCATCCGAGCGTGTCTCCTTGGGGTGCGTCTGTGCTCTTCGTGAAGAAGAAAGACGGAACTCTACGCCTCTACATAGACTATCGAGAATTGAACAAAGTCACGATCAGAAACAAATATCCTCTGCCACAGATAGATGACTTGTTTGATCAGCTATAGGGGTCAACGGTGTTTTCTAAGGTCGATCTTCGCTCAGGTTACCACCAGCTGAAGATTAAGCCTGAAGACATGCCAAAGACTGCCTTTCAAACCCGATACGGACACTATGAGTTCTCAGTGATGCCGTTTGGACTGATGAATGCACCTGATGCATTCATGGATATGATGAACCATGTATTTTGGCCCTTCATCGATAAATTCGTAGTGGTTTTTATCGATGACATCTTGGTGTACTCGAAGACTAGGGATGAGCACGCAGGACACCTGCGGATGGTACTGCAAACCCTTCGAGACAACAAGTTGTATGCCAAATTGGGTAAATATGAATTTTGGCTAGACAGTATATCCTTTTTGGGGCATATCGTCTCTTCGAAAGGCATTTCAGTTGATCCGAAGAAGGTAGAAGCCATTACGTAGTGGAAACGATCGGAGTCAGCTAGCGATATCCGGAGTTTCCTTGGGCTAGCAGGTTACTACCATAGGTTCATACAAAATTTTACTATAATTGCTTCGCCCTTGACTCAGCTCACACGAAAGGGTAAAAAGTTTACTTGGACGGACGACTGTGAAGCTTCGTTTGCGGAGTTAAAGCAGCGCCTCGTCTCTGCCCCAATCCTCACTCTGCCGAACGGACCGGATGATTTTAAAATATATAGTGATGCATCAGGTAAAGGACTGGGATGTGTCCTGATGCAGAGGGATAAGGTGATAGCCTTCACGTTGAGGCAGTTAAAGCCTCACGAGAAGAACTATCCGACTCATGATTTAGAATTAGCTGCAGTAGTGTTTGCGTTGAAGTTGTGGCACCACTACCTTTATGGCGTGCCGTATGAAATCTATACGGACCATAAGAGCCTGAAATACTTGTATACTCAAAAGAATTTGAATCTTCGGCAGCGGCGATGGCTTGAACTCCTAAGCGACTTCGATCTCATGATCAGATATACGCCTGGAAAGGAAAACGTAGTAGCTGACGCATTGAGTCGAGTGTTTGTAGGGAGTTTGACTATTGATGATAGGCTGTACCGAGATTTTGGATCACTAGGCATTATACTAAAAATTAGATAAAAAAAGTGGGCGCAAGTAGCACAACTGTGCCTCGAACCCGACTTGTTACATAAAGTGAAGGCCGCTCAGAAGGACGACCCATTCCTGCAAAAGATTCATGCCCTTATCTCAGCAAGAAAGGCGTCTGAATTTGCGGTAGGCACGGACAGGATGCTTCGAGTGAAGGGAAGACTGTACGTTCCGAACGACGCAGCCCTCAGAAAAGAGATACTCACGGAGGCCCATTATGCAAGTTATACTTCTCATCCGGGTAGCACAAGGATGTATCGGGATCTTCGCATGACATTTTGGTGGCACGGATTGAAATGAGATATGGTACAGTTCGTGTCGTATTGCATGGTTTGTCAGAGAGTAAAGGCCGAACACCAGAAACCAGGCGGAGAGCTTCAGAGCCTTGCTATTCCGGAGTAGAAATGGGAATGTATAACAATGGATTTCATTGTTGGCTTGCCAAGGACGCAACGGGGACATGATGCAGTCTGGGTTATCGACGATCGACTCACCAAGTCAGCTCACTTTCTGCCTATCAAATCTACTTGGAGTGCCGACCGCCTGGCTCAGATATATCTCAACGAAATCCTTCGGCTCTACGGCGTGCCCGTATCCATAGTCTCCGATCGGGATGGTCGATTCATATCGCATTTCTTGGGAAGCCTGCAGTCGACAATGGGGACGAAGTTGAAGTTCAGCTCTGCCTACCATCCACAGACCGACGGCCAAACAGAACGTGTCAACTAGATCCTCGAAGACATGCTGCGACTCTGCGCCTTGGACTTGAAGACTAGTTGGGACCTTCATCTACCGTTAGCCGAATTCGCTTACAACAGTAGTTATCAATCAAGCATTCAAATGGCGCCGTATGAGGCATTATACGGGCGAAAGTGTCGATCTCCGATCTGTTGGGATAAAGTTGGTGAACGATAAATACTTGGCCCTGAGCTCGTGGAGCAGACTGTCCAGAAAGTTCAATTAATTCGGGAAAGATTAAAGGTAGCTCAAAGCCGTCAAAAGAGCTACCCAGATATACATCGAAGACCGCTAGAGTTCCTAGTAGGCGACCGGGTATTCCTCAAGATATCGCCCATGCGAGGAGTCAGCAGGTTCGGAGCAAAGGGAAAGCTAAGTCCGAGATTTGTTGGTCCGTTCGAGGTACTAAAGCGGGTTGCCTCAGTTGCTTATCAGATTGCCCTACCGTCATCCCTATCCGACATACATGATATATTCCATATTTCTCAACTTTGGAAATATGTGTACGATCCAAGCCACGTGGTAGACCTGGAACAACTGAATCTTCAGCGCGACTTGACGTATGTTGAACAACCTGTACAAATTTTGGATAGGAAAGAAAAGCTGCTTCAAACTCGTTCGGTTCCTCTACTGCGTGTGCTTTGGCGGAATTACTCTGTCGAAGAATCTACTTGGGAGCTTGAATCAGAGATGAGGGAAAGGTTTCCCTCATTATTTCCTAGTAGTAGGTTCTATTCCTTATGTTTTGGGATGAAACTTCCAATTAGTTGGGTAGGATGTGGTGCCCCGTTTACCCTATTCGGGGAGTATGGCTAAGAAATACAAGACGGTATCGTTCGATCGGGATGGATTGAAACAAGAACCCATCCTCTTTATGGATTTGCTTCTTCTAAATCGATTCTCATATTCAGTGGACCGTGCCCCCGGGATCGACTTAGCGGCAGAGTCAGGAGGGACCTCTCCGCTGCATCTTTTGTTGCCTAGTTTTCGCCGTCGCTTGTTGCTTTCGTGCTTTGAGTTGATTTTGGATTTGCTTGAGATTTCTTAAACGGTTTTGATGGATTTCATTATTTTCGTTCTTCGAACTGCACTTCAATTCCAATAATGAAAAGAGTGGAAGAGGTATTGATCAGCTGTTCGTGGCAATACAGGTGATCCAGCAATAGGTGCCGCTCGAACGGACTCCTAAAGCACTTCTTCCTTCCAACTACGAAGTGAGTGGCTACCATCTCGATTAGCTAGCCCTTCTTGCTAGTCTTCACATCATAATCTTGTGTTCTTGCTTGCCCCGATCAGACGATACCAAGTAATAACTAAAAGACTTCAAGATAATAAGGGAATAGACTTGAAAAATTATGCTTGTCAAATAAAACTTGTGAACAGTTACTTACTTACATGCTTGTTCGTTGGAATGTTCATTCATATGCATGAATACGAGTTAGAGTATAAATACTTCTTCTTAATTTGTGCTATGTATAGAACTCATCTTGAATGCAATAAACTGATCAGGAGGACTATGCTAAAGTTAAATCTTGCCCTGTTACTGCCCTGCGCCTGATATTTTCCTGATTTGCCTCAAATGCTAACTTAGTGTACTAAGTTGATCACGGACAACTTGTGCACAAGGTCTTAGTTCCTGCGGACGGTCGCTGGGGCACCGGCACCGATTTGATCCGTACGGAACTTATGATAGTCGCCTGCTATAGGACGGAATGCCTTGGGATGTCCTGATCTATGCGTCGCACGACACTCCGTACCGAGACTAGCCCATCTATTATGGCAACATGCCAGTGATCCCCTCTTATATTCAAACCTGTTGCAACTAACTTGTGTCTTCTTGGCAGGGAAGGCAGAGTAAGTATAATGCAAGTAGTTCAGACGGGCAGGTAAATGTCACCGAACGGTGGCGGGTTATTTTATTGATTTCTATATCTATTTCTTGCTGTAAAATGAACTAAGGCAAGATAGAAAGACCACAATAAGTATGCATGCTTCATTGAAACAACGTATTGATTGGTATAGTTGGATTAGCTTGCCTTCACCAGTATGTTTCGATGTAATGACCCTCGTTGAAATAGGTTTCCCGCGCTAAGGAGAACCAAGCGAGGAGCAGGAGACAAACCCCCAATCCAGTCCAGCTGTATGCACGCCTTGACCGTGCCACCTTTTGAAGTACTTGAAGAAGAAGCAAGCCACCAAGCAAATATGCAGCTTCGTGGCAAGGCCGTCGTTCCAACCGGAGGTCTTATATTTTGAGTTTTAGTAAAGGATGTAATGTACAGGACTGTTATCTCATTTTGTGTCAATACTTTTGTAAGCCCATGGAGGCAATCCTTATGACTCAGTTCAAGGAGTTTGTAATAGATGTTCATATTATCAATAAAAATAGAACTTTTCCATGCTTCAAATATGTGTTCATTTAATCTGCGTACTCTGAATATGTGCTCGATATGCAAAAATAAAATACTTAGCCTTGTGCGGTGCGCAACCTAGGCCCGCACGGCGGTCAAGCCCGGGGGACGACTATCGATTCCACAGAATCGGGGCGTGACTTATTCCGAGGCCGATATCTCCCAACGTAGATATCCAAATCGAGATCTACCTTTTTCTGTGTAAAGCCTATATGATCGAGATTATTCTCTGTTAATTACTTTATTTTATTTTATGTTAAAAATCAGAAATAAACTAGGTTGAAAACTTATAAAAATATATATTTTTTAAAATATTAAAATTTGAGATACGGAGTGCGTCCCGCCAAACGGGACTGCTTCGTGGTATACCAATTGCACCGAAAGGCGCGTATGGTATGCCCTAACGTGTGGGCTTTCGCGAAAAATGATTTGGACGTGTGTGCACATCGAAATCATCCCGTATCTATAAAAAGACCCTATATCATAACTTTTGTAAAATACTGCACTATTTAGTGTACGCTCGTCATAATATGACAAAACTTGTACCATTGGATTCGTGGTATCACGCTGGTTCTGTGACCCAAGTTTCACACAACTTTGAGACAGTTGACCAAGCCACATATTTGTAGGCCCCACGGTTGACTTTTTGGGCAAATTTGTGTTCGGCTCACCGGAATCCAAAATTGAACGTACCGATGAGTCCGTATTGACTTTTAGAATTTTTTTGACCTATAATTGGTCCCATTTAGAGACCTCTACCCCTGATACATTTTTCGGTGCAAAGTGGCCTACATGTGGAGCCTACTTTGACCCAAAATTATCGTTTTGCTTCTGTGTCCAAATTGGACAAAAGGATAGTGTTTTCTAGCTATCTCGCTTATTCTGGGAACGTTGGTGATGTTTATTTCAGCATCCGGAGACGTTCATTCTGATACCATGGTTTCTGATCCATTGCGCCTGACGTCTAGGCACTTACACATTGCAGCTTTCTTGTCAGGCAAGTATACCTTACCAAATTGCTTACAGTACTTTGCATGCTTATTATATTTATATATATTCATTATATATGTATTTTATTTCAGTCATAATTATATACTATATATATGTCGACACACACTTGACACATAGTATCATGGGAGGGGAGGAGAATCAGTAGGCGTATGGGCTATAACCACTCTGGTAAACCATGGTAACTAGCACGCACTATGGTAGTCGTGTCCGATGGTCGATACCCTCGCGGTATGTCGGCTGATGGAGTCACGATGGTCGCTACCCTCGCGGTATGATGGCTGATGATGTCCCTGACGTGTGTGTGAGTTGTGAGATTAGATAGAGTAGCCTACCCATGCCCATACGTTGAAAAGTTGTCATCATTATGCATTTTATATAGATTGTCTAGTACAGCGTACTTATATATTTTCTGTCTATTATGCATGTTTACTGTATTCAATTGGCATGCTTCTATGTATCTTGTTACGTCCCTCTGAGGACCTGGTCCCTTTCCAGGTGTAGACGATCATGACTATCATGACTATTTGTAGGAGCACGAATCAGGACTTGCTACTCCATTCCCTTTCGAGGAGGTCTCTCTTTGAGCCTCATTGTTCATTAGATGTGCTTATTTGTTTCTCTCATATTCTAGTTTGGTAGTAGATTTGTCTCCACCCAGCTACTTGTTCTTATAAAATATTTTATACTTGATTCAGTTATATAGTTGATTGGTTATTTGATTCTGTGGATGAGATCTAGTTATGTCCTGTGACTTGTGACAATATATATACCACATGTGAGTTAATATTCATATTACAGCGTACGTGTGTATTATGGTATCCATATATTGGAGTTGACATATACATACGGTTGACATGCTTACGTATTCCTAGTCCTACGTATTTTGGGACTGGGGCGTGACATATTTTTGTGGTGGCATATGCAGGTCGAGAGCATATTGTCTCGGTTACGTTACTGTATCGAGCAAGCCTGCACATATGATTATAGTATAGGATCTCATCCACTTATTTAATCACCGCCCTTGGTTTCATTTCATATTCTTATTTGATTGTTCGTATTGCATCTTGCTTGATTATTTCACAACGTCAATCTTATCTTTTCTCTCGTGCTTGATAGGGGTTAAAAAGATAACTTGTACTAGGTATATCCACTCTAATGTTCAATAACACTATTAGTTAAATTCTTGTAAGTTTGCTAGTATGCCCCATAACCTAATATCACATAGTCCTTTTGAACCATTAATGAATTGTAATTGAATGACACCAACTATAGGCTTGCATAAGAAGATAGTGTTTATCCAGACTGTAGAATTTAGAGGCCCATACCCCCATTTGGTTGACTTTAGACTTAGACAAGAAGTTAGTATGGCAACTGTAGAGGCACAACACCGGTCTTCTTGATGAACTTAAATTATTCTGTACCTTCCTCCATCATAATCCAGCGTACTTATATTTTTTGGACTACCTTCGCTTATGTTGTTATTTTATAGCCTAGTTTTGTAAGTTTATTCTTTTATCGAGCTTGTTCATGACATATGTGTTATTGGGGGTGCCTACTAATACATTGTCTAAATCAGAATCAGTATATTGCGGTCTGATCAACCTTAATGCACTTGGTTTGCTATTCGCATAACTACTTTACGTGAATTAAGATATAGTTGACTCAACTTGTTAGATGAATATACTTGCCCTCTAGACTGGTTAGAGTATATCATGTCAGGTACATAACCGTTCTGATGTGAACATGCGAATAGGAATTTACCAAAATAAGATTTCAATCCACAACTGTCTTGACAACTCCCTTTTGAATTCTTTAATCATCTTGAACCCCGTACTTGTATTCTATCACCTCCTCCTTGAATTCTTTATTATTGTTTTTTGTCTTTCCCTATTTCGGAAAGACGAACGCTCGTGCTTGGTATATGTTTGATACACGGAGACTACCAGATATACCCCATAGGCCAATCATATTACTTGGTGACTATCTTTTGTAATTAAGGGCATATCACAATGTGATATATTTAGTGTTAAAATTTTGACGATATGTTGATATTTTAACTAGATAGAATATCCACGATGCTAATGGATGACACGCGTAGCAGTAGTATTCTCCTTCCTATCACCATCTCGTCCCCTTGGGTGCTCACCTTATCTTCTATATACATTCCTTATTCCACGCTAAATTCTTTCTATCGTAGTTGCATCTTTTCGTGCCATCATAAATTGTTGATTTACTTCAACCTTACCCTTATTTTGTTAGTTAAAACATAAATGGGTTAGTAATGATTAATAACTAAGAGATGAGTTCATAATAATAACCCTTATGCATATGCACTATAGCAATATCTGTATCCTCTTATTATTTTAAACCATGAATAGCATCCCTTAGTCTAACAGTAATTAGTAGGATTGTTGAAATAGTTTATACTTTAAATAGTTTTATAAAGTTAGTCAAGACCATAACTGTTGCCCTAAAACTTAGACTAAGCTTAGAAAAGATTTGAAGGCACTTGTTATGAACTGATGACTATGACAAATCGCAGCGACAGCTGCAGCTAGACCATTATAATTGAGTAGTCGAAGTATTTATAGACATACTGGACAGGTGGCATGGCAGTATTAGACTACGATACTTGACGATTACAAAGAAAAATCATAGTTATGAGATTTCAGACAGGTATCCCAAGATTCTCGACCCAATGAATAAATTCTTCTTACAACCTAGACAATAACCTCAAAATATTGTGACTACTAGTAGAACTCTTGTAAGTTGGGTAGTATAGACGAGTTAGAGGATGATAGAATAGTGTATGGACAATAAATGAGAGGTGTTAGAATGGCTTACCATAACTTTTAGGAAGCACTGCTAGATAGCAATGAAGTGTAATAGCTATAGTGATTTATTATGAATATGGGTTAGTGTCAATTTCGAGGACAAAATTTTTGTAAGTTGGGTAGAATGTAAAACCCCATATTTTTAAATATTATATTTAATTAGTTAATCATGGAATTTATTTATATTATTTTGTAGTTAATTAGATAATATATATTATTGATTTAATACCTAGATAAATTAATTATTTAGAATTATTGTACAAAACTACTATTTTATTTTAGAAATCCTTGTGAAAGAGTGATAGATTTTCTTAGGATTTAATTTCGGGGTACAAATGTATTTTCTGGAGTTTTTATACCTCAAATATATACGTAAATAATAATTATAAAAAAAATATTAATAACAAATAATAGTTATAATAATAATAATAATAATCATACGTGTTAGTTATTATAATAATGTAATAATAATAATTATAGTAATAATAGCAATAAAAATAAAAGAAAAAAAGAAAAGAAAAAAAAAGAAAGAAAAAGAAAAGAAACTAACCTTAACCTAAACCCTATGCTTAAGCTAATCCCCTTAAGCCCAAAACTAAGCAACTAAACCTAAGTCTAAGCCCATAGCCCATTTTCTTAATCCCCTAAACCAACCCCCCCCCCCCCCCCCGAGCCAGCAGCTCCCCGCGGCTGGACCCGCGCGAGACCCCCCGTTCCTTACCTTCTCTCTCTCTCTATATATATATATACATATATATATATACATATATATATATATATATGTATATATATATATATAGCCTCTTATAAACCTAAACCCTAAATCTATACTCCACGCCGACCTGCGCACCCCCACGACCCAGCGACACCGAACAGAGCAATCACAGCCACCAGCGCCGCTGCTCGCGTCCGCGTCACCAGTGCGAGCGCCGTGTCAGAAACTGCAGCAATGGCCCCGACTTCACACACCATTTTTTGCCTCCTCGCTCGATCAAATTCAGATCCATCTTCGTCGGTATGATCACCACATATCCCTCTCTAAACTCCATTAAATAGTTTTTATCGTGCAGCGTTAAAAATTAGGTAGAAATTGACGCCAAGTTTAGGAAAAACCATGTTTTAAACTACTCTAAAAACTGTTCCACCGACCTATGTTTCGAGGCCGATATCTCCCAACGTAGATATCCAAATCGAGATCTACCTTTTTCTGTGTAAAGCCTATATGACTGAGATCATTCTCTGTTAATTACTTTATTTTATTTTGTGTTAAAAATTAGAAATAAACTAGGTTGAAAACTCATAAAAACTTGTTTTTAAAAAAAATATTAAAATTTGTGATACAGAGTGCGCTCCGCCAAACGGGACCGCCTCGTCGTGTACCAATTTCACGAAAAGTGATTTGGACGTGTGTGCGCGTCGAAATTACTCCGTAGCCATAAAAAGGTCCCATATCGTGACTTTTATAAAATACTGCACCATTTAGTGTACGCTCGTTAGAATGTGACAAAACTTGCGCCATTGGATTCTTGGTATTACGCTGGTCCTGTAAACCAAGTTTCATGCGATTCTGAGACAGTTGACCAAGCCGTCTATTTGTGGGCCCTACTATTGACTTTTTAGGCGAATTTGTGTTCGGCTCACCGGAATCCAAAATTAGACGTACCGTTGAGTCCATATTGACTTTTAGAATCATTTGACCTATAATTTGTCACATTTAGAGACCTCTACCCCTGGCACACTTTTTGGTACAAAGTGGCCCACATGTGGAGCCGGCTTTGACCCAAAATTACCGTTTTACCCCTGTGTCCAAATTGGACGAAAGGGTAGTGTTTTCTAGCTATCTCGCTTATTCTGGGAACGTTGATAATATTTATTTCAGCATCCGGAGATGTTCATTCGGGTACCATGGTTTCTGATCTATTGCGTCTGACGTCTAGATGCTTACACTTTGCAGCTTTCTTGCCAGGCAAGTATACCTTGTCAAATTGCTTACAGTAATTTACATGCTTATTATATTTCTATATATTCATTGCATGTGTATTTTCTTTCAGTCATAATTATATACTATATATATGTTGACACATACTTGACACATAGTATCATGGGAGGGGAGGACAATCAGTAGGCGTATGGGCTATAACCACTCTGGTAAACCGTAGTAACTAGCACGCACTATGGTAGTCGTGTCCGATGGTCGCTACCCTCGCGGTATGTCGACTGATGGAGTCACGATGGTCGCTACCCTTGCAGTATGATGGCTGATGATGTCCCTGACGTGTGTGTGAGTTGTGAGATTAGATAGAGTAGCCTACCCATGCACATACGTCAAAAAATTGTCCTCATTATGTATTTTATATAGATTTTCTAGTACAGCATACTAACATATTTTTTTGTCTATTATGCATGTTTACTGTATTCAATTGGCATGCTTCTATGTATCTTGTTATATCCCTCTGAGGACCTGGTCCCTTTTCAGTGTAGACGATCATGACTATTTGTAGGAGCACGGATCATGACTTGCTACTCCATTCCCTTTCGAGGAGGTCTCTCTTCGAACCTCATTGTTTATTAGATGTGCTTATTTGTTTCTCTAATATTCTAGTTTGGTAGTGGATTTGTCTCTACCCAGCTACTTGTTCTTATGAAGTATTTTGTACTCGATTCAATTATATAGTTGATTGGTTATTTGATTCTGTGGATGAGATCTAGTTATGCCCTATGACTTGTGATAATATATATACCACATGTGAGTTAATATTCATATTACAGCCTACATGTGTATTATGGTATTCATATATTGGAGTTGCTATATACATACGGCTGGCATGCTTACGTATTCCTAGTCCTACGTATTTTGGGACTGGGACTTGACAGTTGATTATCGTACCCTCAATGCGGTAACCATCAAGAACAAGTATCCCTTGTCTCGGATAGATGACTTTTCCGATCAGCATAGTGGAGCGATCGTATTTTTGAAGATTGACTTACGGTCAGGATATCATCATATCAGAGTCAGAGAGCAAGATATATCCAAGACAACATTTAGATCAATATATGGCCATTAGGAGTTTCTAGTGATGCCCTTTGGAGCAACCAATGTGCCAGCAGTGTTTATGGATCTCATGAATCGTATTTGTATGCCATACTTGGACAAGTTTGTGATATTATTTATTGATGACATCTTGGTGTACAGTTGAAGTAAAGCAGAGCACGAGAAGCATCTTCGCGTAGTTATTCAAGTCCTTAGAGAACATAAGTTATATGCCAAGTTCACCAAGTGCGAGTTCTGGCTTGATCGTATTTCATACATAGGGCATATTATTGCTAAAAGCGGAGTAGAAGTGGATCCCCAGAAGATAGAAGCCATTGAGACATAGCCAATACCTAGAACAATTGCAGAAGTTTAAAGTTTCCTGGGATTAGTGGGATATTATCGACGATTTATGGCAGACTTTCCTACGATTTATGTACCCTTGACACAGTTGACTCGTAAGGATGTGTGCTTCGATTGGATAAATGGATGTCAAGCTTCTTTTGATAAACTCAAACAGAAGTTGATCACGACACCTATTTTGACGCTTTCAGATGGAACAAGCAGTTTTATAGTATATTATGATACGTTAGGTAAAGGATTGGGATGTTTTCTCATGCAGTATGGCAAAGTTATAGCTTATGTATCTCGGTAGCTTCGAGACCATGAGAAGAATTATCCAACACACGACTTGGAGTTAGCAGTAGTTGTCTTTGCACTCAAACTTTGGAGATATTACATATATGAAAATTGAGTAGAGATTTATACTGATCATAAGAGTTTGAAGTATGTTTTTACCCAGAAGGATCTCAACATGAGGCAGAGGAGATGGCTAGAGTTGATGATAAACTATGACCTTGATCTTCAGTATAATCTAGGGAAGGCCAACGTCGTAGCGGATGCTTTGAGCCGGAGAGCAGAAGCTTATTTTCTTACGGCATAGCGAGAGATTTTAGAAGATCTTCAGGAGATTGACATAAAAGTAGTATTACCTGGCAACACAATATTGATGATAGGTCTACAAGTTCAGTCCAGCATCGTAGAATGGATCAAAGTAGCACAGTCAACGGATGTCAAGCTTCAGCGACTTAGAGAAGAATATGAGGCAGGACGTAGAACAGAATTGAGCATTCACCGTGATGGGATACTCCATTTTGGGAATCACCTTTGTGTACCTAACATAGACCTTCATCGTGATATTATGTCAAAGGCCTATAGTTTGCAGTATTCAGGGCATCCCGGAGGAACGAAGATGTACATTGTAAAACCCCTATTCCTAGAAATCGTATATACCCTTTTAATTATTAATTATTAATTTAATTATAGTAATTAGTGGCTAATTAGGAGAAATAGATTTTAATAATTTTTATTTTAGGTGTTGGTGCACTTAGAGGATTTATGGGACCATTAGAAATTTTTTGGAATTTATTTCATGTAGGAGACCACTTGAGCAATTGCTAGCTTAACGGTGTAAAACCCCCTTCCTAGAAAATCGTATATACCCTTTAGTTATTAATTATTAATTAAATTATAGTAATTAGAGCTAAATAGGAGAAATATATTTTTATTAATTTTTATTTTAGGTGTTCGGGCACTTAGATGATTTCTGGGACCATCAGAAATTTTTCAGAATTTATTCCATGTAGGAGACTCCTTGAGCAGTTGCTAGCCTAATGGTGTGCATTATTCTAATCCATGAATTTTCTTATGAGTATATATATAATATATATGTATACACAAATGTATATATGTATATATATATTTAGAAAGGAAAAGAAAAGAAAGTAAAAGTATTAAATAAGAATCTAATATAATAATAATAATAATAATAATAATAATAACAATGTTATGCTTATTTCTTCCTTAGCAAATTTGCTAAGAGAGCATGCTCCAGCAACTTGCTGTGACCGACTCCTTTAGCTTCTTGCTAAAACACCCAGAAGACCCGCCCTTAAATTCCTTAGCATTTGCTTTAGAAACCCATCCAGCAACATTCAACAACTAGCAAGTTGCTACTCCAATGACCCGCCCCATTTTGCTTTTAAACCAAAGCAGCCACCTTTCCATTCAACTTGCAACAAAACCCAGCCGAGCACAGCGCCCCTATCCGAATTTCCTTTCCCCCTTTTATTTTTCACGCGGACCGAACCCGACCCACTTCTCTCCTCTCCCTTAGATATATATATATATATATATACATATATAATTTCATAAATCCCTAACCTAAATCTCCAGACCTGTTCTTCCCATCTAGAGCCGTTATCGCAGCCAGAGAGCCCCACCAAGCCATCCGAACCATCCCGACGACGCCGACCTCGCGCCCTGCAGAATCCCACTCGAAGTACCTTCGTTCCGGAGCGATTTTTCGTCGACTCGCTTAACCAAACACTGTTCCGTCTTCATCGATATGATCACCCCTTAACCCTCTTCCATATTTGTTTTATAGCCAACCTCGGAAAACGTGTGCCCCTAGGTGAAAAACAGCGTCCAAAGTGGGCGGAACAGACCCAATTCTGAAATCGCAGAAAACTGCGGTGACCACCCGTATTGCCGAGTTCGTATCTCCCACGACAGAGATCCAAATTTGATAATTCTTTTTGATACCTGTAGAACACTTGACCTAGTTTATTTTCTGTTAAATAACCCTATGTTATTAGTTGCTGTGGACAGAATTATATTCGTCACAAAACTGTGTGCACCCACTTTTTCCAGATTTCCAAAAGTTGGAAAACGGAGCGCGCCCCGCCAAACGGGACCGCCCCGCCATGTACCAAGTGTACCGAATGATGCATGCAGCGTAACCGGACACATGAAAATTTGTAGGGACTGATTCGGACGCGTGTGCGCGCCAGAATCAGGCCGTATCCGCGGACACATCCCGTGTCGCAACTTTTGTGGAACTCGCGCGTATTTTGTGCACGCTAGTCAGATTGTGACGAAATTTATGCCACTGGACTCGTGGTAACGCGCTGGTCCTGAGACCCAATTTTCACACTATTCTGAGATGGTTGACTAAACCGCCAATTGGCGGGCCCACAGTTGACTTTTTGGACAAAATTGTGTTCGGCTCATCGGAATCCACATTTGGACATACCGTTGGGTTCGTACTGACATTTAGAGTTGTTTGACCTATAGTTTATCCCATTTAGAGACTGTTACCCTTGGCACACTTTTCGGTGCAAAATGGGCCACAAGTGGACCCCACTTTTATCCAAAATTACTATTTTGCCCCTGTGTCCAAATTGGACGAAAGGGAAGTGCTTTTTAGCTATTTTGCTCATTCTAGAAACGTTGGTGTTATTTATTTTAGCATCCGAAGACATTTGTTCTGTGGACATAGCTTTTGATCCTGTGCGTTTGACTTCTGGACAGTACACCTTGCAGCTTTCTTACCAGGCAAGATACCTTGCCAAATTGTTATAGTACCTTTACATGCTATTTATATTTCTATATATTTATTGCATTTTTGTTAGTCTTGCATGTGTAGTTTTCTTTCAGTCATTACTATATATTAGATATGTTGACACACACATGACACTTAGTATCATAGAGGACAATCATTAGGCGTATGGGCTTTAACCACTCTGGTAACACCGTAGTCACTAGCACGCACTATGGTGGGTCATGTCCGATGGTCGCTACCCCCGAGGTATGTCGATTGATGGAGTTCGAGGGTCGCTACCCCCGAGGTATGCCGGCTGATGATGTTCATGGACGAGCGTGAGGTTGTGAGGATTAGATCGAGTAGCCTACCCTTGCCCATACGTCAAAAAGTTATCCTCATTTGCATTCATATAGATTGTCTTGTACAGCGTACTTATTTATTTTTAAATTATATGCATGTTTACTGTATTCAAGTTGGCTCGTATTTTCTGTATCTTGTTACGTCCCTCTGAGGACATGGTCCGCTGCCAGGTGTACCTGTTTCTTGAGTATTTGCAGGAGCGTAGATTTGGATGGTTATAGATGCCTCGTGGATGTCTTCTCTTCGAGCCGTGATTGATAGCTGGTACTTATATTGTTTGAGTGAGTTGTACTTATATTGTATTTACTTTTCCTATTTGAGTTGGTAGTGGATTTATTTCCATCCAACTATCATCTTTAGATACTTCTTATTGAGATCTAGTTATATAGATGTTGGTTATTTATTTATATTAATTTTCTGTGGATGAGATTTAGATTGCACCCTATGACTTGTGACATATGTTTATACCACTTGTGGATTGATATTCATATTACAGCGTACGTGTGGATTTTGGTTTCCATATATTGGAGTTGCCATATCCATGCGGCTGACATGCTTACGTGTCCTAGTCCTACGTATTTTTGGGACTGGGGCATGACAAACGGTGTGCATTATTATAATCTAAATTTTTTTCTTATGAGTATATATATATATATATATATATATATATATATATATATATATATATACAAATATATATACAAATATATATATATATATATATATATATATATATATATATATATATATATATATATGCATATATATATTTAAGTGGAAAAGTATAATAAAAAGAAAATAAAAGAAAATAAACTATTATTAATACTAATAAACTAATAACTATCCCAACTACCAACCCACCTACCAACAGCAAAATGCAAGAAAACCATTCCCAACCATTCCCACAAAGCACACCAGCACCTTTGCTTCGTGAACGCCCCCCTTTCAAATGTGAGCCATTCCCAACTTAACCATTCCACAGCAAGACCGCACCCCCCTTAGCCCCGCGGGTTTTAAACCAACCCCTCTCTCTTCCTATATATATATATATATATATATATATATATATATATATATATATATATATATATATATATATATATATATATATATATATATATATTATTTTATTTCTCTAAACCCTAAACCTAATCATCCAGACCCTTCTTCTTCCCATCTAGACCTAGAGAGCTCCGCCACCGCAGCCGGAGAACCCCGCCAGGCCGCCCAAACAAATCCAGACGACCGCGACCCCGCGCACTGCAGATTTCCACAGCGAGGTACCTGTGTTCAGGAGTTATTTTCCGTCGACTCGCTCAACCAAACGCCACCCCGTCTTCACCGGTATGCTCACCCCTTAATCCTCTTCCATATATGTGTGATAGTAGACCTCGAACAACGCAAAACTAAAGGCGAAAATAGCACCAAAGTTGACGGAAATAGATCGAATTCTGGGATCACAGAAAACTACGGTGATCATCCATGTTTCGGAGTTCGTATCTCCTACCATAGAGATCCGAATTCGATGATTCTTTTTGGTATGCGTAGATCACTTAACCTAGTTTAATTTCTGTTAAATAACCCTAGATTAACTGCCAGTATCCGCGGACACACCCCTTGTCGCAACTTTTGTGGAAGTTGCGTGCTTTTTGTGCACGCTCGTCAGATTGCGACGAAACTTGCGCCACTGGACTCATGGTAACGTGCTGGTCCTGTGACCCAATTTTTACATAATTCTGTGACAGTTGACCATGTCGCCAATTGGCGGGCCCCACAGTTGACTTTTTGGACGAAATTATGTCCGATTCATCAGAATCCATATTTGGATATACCGTTGGGTTCGTATTGACATCTAGAGTTTATTTGACCTATAATTTGTCCCATTTAGAGACTGTTACCCTTGGCATATTTTTTGGTGCAAAGTGTACCATACGTGGACCCCACTTTTATCCGAAATTATTGTTTTGCTCCTGTGTCCAAATTGGACGAAAGGAAAGTGCTTTATAGCTATTTTGCTTATTCTGGGAACGTTGGTGATGTTTATTTCAGCATCCGGAGACATTTGTTCTGCGGCCATAGCTTCTGATCTTGTGTGTTGGACTTCGGGACGTTACACTTTACAGCTTTCTTGCCAGGCAAGATACCTTGCCAAATTGCTTACAGTATTTTGCATGCTTAGTATATTTCTGTATATTTATTGCATTTTTGTATATTTCTTGCATGTGTAGTTTTTTTCAGTCATTACTATATATTAGATATGTTGACACACACATGGCACTTAGTATCATCGAGGACAATCATGAGGCGTATGGGCTTTTAACCACTCTGGTAAACCGTAGTAACTAGCACGCACTATGGTGGTCGTGTCCGATGGCCGCTACCCCCGAGGTATGTCGATTGATGGAGTCCGAGGGTCGCTACCCCAGAGGTATGTCGGCTGATGATGTCCACTGACGAGTGTATGAGTTGTGAGGATTAGATCGAGTAGCCTACCCTTGCCCATACGTCAAAAAGTTATCCTCATTTGCATTCATATAGATTGTCTTGTACAGTGTACTTATATATTTTCAAATATTATGCATGTTTACTGTAGTCAAATTGGCTTGCTTCTATGTATCTTGTTACGTCCCTCTGAGGACCTGGTCCCTTTCCAGGTGTATCTGTTCTTGAGTATTTACAGGAGCGCAGATTTGGATGGTTACATATATTTCGAGGATGTCTTCTCTTCGAGCCCGTGATTGTTAGCTGGTATTCTTATATGGTGTTTGTTGTGTTGTACTTATATTGTATTTGCTCTTATATTCGAGTTGGTAGTGAATTTGTTTCCATCCAACTATCATCCTCAGATACTTCTTATTGAGATCTAGTTTCATAGCTACTGGTTATTTATTTATATTAATTTTCTGTGGATGAGATTTAGATTATACCCTGTGACTTGTGACACATGTTTATACCACTTGTGGATTGATATTCATATTATAGTGTACGTATAGATCCATGCGACTGGCATGCTTACGTGTCCTAGTCCTACGTATTTTTGGGACTAGGGCGTGACATGTTCATGACCCGCACCTGGTATAGGGGCACGAGAGCGTGGGTACGTCCAGCCTACGCCGCAGCATCGACAGTAGAACGCTGTCTAGGTCATAATGCTATCTAATCATTCTCACACGAGCATCCAACTCCATAAGGAGTCACAGATATCACAATATAATATGAACAATACTCAATCACATAGCTAAAGCACGATAAGATATCGAAGAAATAAATAAATCAAAATACAATACGAGTCTAAAATAGAAATAATCTAACTCAACAATAATATCCAAGTCTCAACTAAAATAGATATTTGTCTGCATTTCTGGTGGAATGGCATGAAGAGGGAGATAGCCTAGTTTGTCTTCCGATGTATTCCTTCGAATTTTGCCTACCCGGGGAGTTATCAGATTTGGTGTACGGGAAAAGCTTAGTCCATGGTATATTGGTCTGTTCGATATCCTCGAGCGAGTGGGAGATATTTCTTATCGCCTTACTCTTCTGACGTTGCTCTGTGAGATACATAATATTTTTTATGTATCCCAGTTATGACGGTATATATCGAATTCAAGACATGTCCTTGATCATTCGTAATTGGTCGTTGGTATCGACCTTTCGTATGAGGAGAGGCATATATCCATTTTTGACCGGAGAGAGAATATTCTTAAGAATCGGACCATTTGATTAGTCCGAGTTGCTTGGAGGTATCACTCACTGGGCGAGTCAACTAGGGAGTGAGAGGATGATATTCGTGCTCGATACCAGTATTTGTTTGACTCGGGAGGTATACTTGTTCATATATCTCGTGCATGTTCTTATCTTATGCATGCTTGTCTTATTCTAGGATTATGCTTGATTCATGTATGCCCTTGTTTACCTTGATTGCATATCCCTTGAGTTTCTTGCTAGACCCCGTATCTTAGACGCAATTTTTTGAAAGAGGAGAGAGTTGTGAGAGTCGTCTCACTATTCTAGTATACTTACCCGAGATACGCGTATTATACATGTATAGCTTTCTTGTTGTTTAATTGTTTACTTTATGCTTATGTCATTCATGCATTTTTTAGGTTATTTTTATAAATTTTCCTTAGTTGCATGCTTTGGACAGTTGGTCCCTAGGTTTTCCTGTGTGTGGATATGATAAACCCGGATGACGGGCATAGATTATGACCCAATGGCCTACAATCCTTGCTTTTCCTATATAAGAAATCCCACTCTCTTTCCTTCACTTTTTTTTTTCATTTCTCTTTCCTTCTTCCCCAGCCGAGAGCAGCAGCCGAGCTTGGCCTTGGTCGTGGATGACTTGATAGTGTTGGTATTAGGCTAGATCTTGACCGTAGGCAAGTACTTCTTGACAACTGAGTGAACCCATGATTTGGAGCTTCTTGATAACCTAAGTTTACATTTATTTGCTAGCTTAGTTGTCTGCATACCTTTAGTAGCTTAGAACTGTGTTGTAGACTCTCTTGCAATCTTGGTTTTGTTGCACTCGTATTTGATCTTGAAAGGAAAAGTTGAGAACAACAAAGTCAGAGCACAAAGGGTGTTAGCCGAAGAAGAATGAGAAATTCTAGTGAATGAGACCCTTGAAAACTTGAGCACACTGTGTGTTATCTCATAAAAATTCTTGCGTTCAGCAAAGCATTCAAATCCTTGAAATATGCTTGCGTTCAGCACAACATTAAATCCTTGCAAAAGTGCGCCAAGATAGTTGAGTACTCTGGGCGCACTTTACACCTCATGCGTACGTTTTGTACGAATGTCATCTAATCAAACCCTTGCAAAAGTGGGCCAAGGCTATCAGAAACTTGGGCACACTTTTGAGAAAAATCCTCAGCGGCGCACATTTGAGCGTTCAGCCTCCTCAATCAAGAGAAAGTGCGCCAAGCCTTAGTTGGCGCACTAATTCCTTTCTTTGAGTATTCTTGATGGGCGAGTCTTGACTTTGGCATCGTCTCGACTATCGTGTTCTCGAATGTCGTATCTCGACTGCTGTGCCATGCTTTGAGACTTGTGGTTTGTCTTTTAATGGACCATTCTACGCTTCTTTGTGTGCAAAAACTTAACTGCTGGCATACTTGATGAAAGTGCGCCAAGCTCCTGCTCGCGCACTTCTATCACCGTGCGCCAAGGTTCTACAAGTGCGCTTTAGTATCATTTGTATGTCATCTTTTGCTCGGAGGATTTTTTGTATCAAAGTGCGCCAGAAATGTTCGGACTAGTGATTTGTACGCCAAAACTATTTTTTGCCATTTGTGCACCAAAACTATTTTTTGTCATTTGTGCGCCAAAACTATTTTTGGCCATTTGTGCGCCAATGTTGTTTTTGGTCATTTGTGTGACAATAGTGGTTTTGGCCCATTATGCGAGGATGATTTATTTTATTGCTTGATTTATGCGCCAACCCTAAATTATTGATTTATGCGCCTCTATGCCATTATTCTTTTGCTAATAATGCTTAGCACTTTATGTTTCTCTGGTTTTCTTTTATCTAGTTATTTTAGTTAATCCTGGTTATTTCCTGAACATAATATTCTTGATATGGATCTTAATTTTTTGGCATGAGCTAAGTGAATATAGATTATAGATGAACTCCTGAATATTGACCAAAAATGATAACCCTAATACTCCTGATAGTGGCTCGACGTAGCACACCCATGACTCAAGAATTTTTGTAACTGTCCTGATCAAGGCTATTAGTAGCACATGTATTGCATGTCATGTTCCCAGTGGTTGATTTTGATTATGCTCGTCAAGCTACTATCATATCTTGCATCAGGTCTAAGGCAGATTTCCGAGCACCACGATCGAAAATCCTTGATAATTGTCTAGGCTAATAACTAAAATAATAATCTAGAAAGCATCGAGAGAGATTTCCTAGCTACATACAATCCCGGTATCCCAGCGACACCTAATGGATTTAGAGCTCTCCGTTGTGAGGGATACACTTCTGGCACACCAACGAGTGTTGCACTACCATAAAAGGCAAGAAAATAATTATACCTGATTTATTATATTATATACCCGTTCGTCTGGATAACCCGGATAGTCTGCAGGGCATGTGTTTGTAAGGAATCTCAAACTACATGTATTAGTAACTAGGACTATTTTAACCCTAATTAGCTAATGATAGCAAACTGTAGGGTATAATTAGTCGTGATTGCTTAATTTTCAATCTAGTCATGTCCTGATTTAATTAACAGCTGATCAAGAAATAGTAACCAGAGTACTGATTCCAGGTGTCCTTATTTAATTACTCCAGAACTGTTTAACTATTATTTTATCTGCTATTCTTACTAATTTATTTGCATGCTGGTTTTAGTTCATAAGTTTGGCTCCTTTGTGGTACTTGCTATTTGGGGTCTTACCCCACTGGTTTTGTATGGCCAGATTTTGGAGCAGGACCACAGGATCTTTCGTACTTTCCTTCTCAAGATGGTAAATATGAGGAGCATCCGAGGATATGAATGGATTTCTTCTTCCTCACCCACTTGATCTTGTACATTATACTTTTGAGGCATTTAGCCACCGAGCACGTGTTTAGCTCGTATTTTGGGATTCTTGATACTCAGCCTACGAGCCTTCATGTAAATATATTCTAGACTATAGCTAGAGCTGATAATGTAATATTGTACTCTGTTATTTCTTTATTTTGGTAACTAGCTTCATGATCATCTGGGTATGTATAGTTTAGGATGCCTTACTATTATATGTTTGGTGATCATACATCTTATAAACTTGTTGTATGTTTGAGATTGAGACACCTAGGATTCTTGACCCAGGATTGCCTGATGGATTGTAGAGTAAACCCTCACATGTCTAGACAGCCGTGACTGTATCTTGGGGTATAAAGTAATCTGATATATGTTATGTCAGGCACGAATTATCGTACCTCGGCACTCCTGCAGGGCGTATTGTCGTTTGCCATCGGGACATGATGTTGTGAGAGCCTGGGGTTGCGCCCGCACAAGACAACATCGTTAAAGTTGTGGCTATCATCGAATCGATCGAGTATGCAGCGGAGGGACAGTGTTGCAAACAATAATCCATCTGAGTATATGGGACAAATCACAAGGCACGAGGTTCTTTGAATACAATGGCATCGTTCCATACATTATGTCCCTCTATATCAAAAGTAGCATAAAGCAATCGATATGGCTCAAGGCATCGAAATCAGATTTTTGGGTCCTGGGGATGAGGCACGCCTATCGCTTCCTCGGACGATCCAGTACCTGCGAACAAGTAAACTGTTGGTGGGTCAGCACTTTGGAAAAAGTACTAGTGAGTCCAAAATCAACGAACAGAAGCAACATTCACTAAAACCAACACTAAGTAAACATGTAATAAAATATTATATTACTAGTGATCTTTCTAGTTTTACCTAGGTTCGTTATATGCAGCACAGGAACGGAGTCATATTACTTCTTTTTGGAAACATCTTTGAAAATAAGATGCTGTTCAATACAACCAAGCATACAAGGCAACAGTTCAAGCAAGATGTACCATTCAGGGTATGCACAACGTGCCTCATGAGTTATACTCAAGAACTCTAGGGTCAATGCAGCATTCAAGAACTATCATTCAATCAAGCACACAAGTTGAACTGTCAATAAGATGTCGGTCCCCGAGAAACTCAGGATCAGTAGCGGTAATCAAGCTAACCAATAACTCCTTTATCTGAAACTATTAGCAGCTGTGACTCATGGTTCAGCTCTGCACTAATAGCCATTGTCCGACTGATGCAAATGCATAAAACACTATCAAATAAACTCTAAGATGCACATGTTTATGAACAAGCAGGCTATATATATACTCTTTGTGCTTCTTACCCCTTGCCAATTGATTATCCCTGCAGCAGACATACAAGTTAGCAACATATGCATATATATAAACATATGGTTCTTTTTTTCTGTATGTCTCTGCATCAAACAGTTAGGTATGCAAGAAGGCTAGCCTGGCATGATCCATAACTACATGAATGCAGCTATCTCCATGAACAAGCTAACTTCTCTAACATAAACTCAACTCTTCTCAACAAAAGTACCGCCTCCTATCTAATAGCCACGTCCCCTAGATCCCGTAGGACCGGAACATCAGGACGCACTATTAGTCTCACCCCATCAATCTCCATCCACCATTCTAATAACCATATCCCGAGCTCAGGGTGCACTATTAGTCTCCCAACTTGTCATTTAGCCTCCATCCCCTGCAAGCTCCTCGATAACAAGCATATCACATCTTATAACACGTACAACATGACAATACAAGATTTTAATATACATATCTCTTATCTAATAGCCGCACCCCCTAGATCCCGTAGGACCGGAATATCAGGGCGAGCTACTAGTCTCTGCACAAACAAGACAAACATTTACTCTTATAACATAACAAGCATACATTCCATCAAGCTTTAGCATCCAAGACATGAAATTATATATACGATGACAAGCAAACATATGAACGATCCATGATTAAAATCGGGCATGGCACGGGTCTATTTATCTTTTCAAGTAGCATGCAGTTCTACTCTTTCTTTTTCTAGCATGGCAAGGTTCATTCGATAGATGTGTCAGTGTAACTAGCATGCAATATTTCTTATACTTAGTATGGCAATGGTTTTATCTCTTTAGGCAGGTTCTTGTTCTATCATTCATGCAAACTTATCTTATTAAGCAAACAAGCAATTCAAAAACTCATATTCATTATTAAGGCGTACAAGAATCAGAGAATGAAGTTTCTGCCCACTCACCTAGATCAGTCATCTCTTGGTTCAAGAAGGAGCTCTTAAGGAAGATATTATTTTTGAGTCAACAAACCAATATCTTTTGTATATAGTGCCTACGCGGAGTGGGGCATTACAATATACGTAGCAGGCTTTGTCTACTTTCGCTCTCTAGTATTCTGGTTCTGGAGCGTAAAAGCCGGAGGGGGGGCAGGGAGAGCCAGAGGGCGCGGGGCGAGGGTCGAGGGGCGCTCATCGAGGGCAGAGGGCCTTGCGGGGAGGGCGAGGGGGCGTGCAGGATGACACACGACGGATGGAGGTGGCGCGGCATTGCCTGGGGAGCACGGTAGAGCCTGCCATCGGAGAGGGAGGAGGCGAGTAGTGGGGGTGGGGGGAAGGAGCAGCAGGGGTGGAGGAGGGGTGGGGGGAGTTTAGGCAAAAAAAAATTGTGTTAACGGAAAAGTTAACTGTAGGGTGATAGAGGGTACAAAGTTGAAAATATTAATTGAGTGAGGGTTTAGTGTGGACCTATCAAAGTTGAGGGTATCAAGTTACAATTTAGCCTCTCTCTCTCTCTCTCTCTATATATATATATATATATATATATATATATATATATATATGTGTGTGTGTGTGTGTGTGTGTGTGTTTGTGTGTGTGTCTTAGGTCCAAAAAAATCCTTACTTTCTATATTGGTTTTAAATAAGCAAAAATCATAATCAATAATAATATTAATAATAATACTTATTACTAAGATAAATTTATTTTTTGTAAATCATTTTAATAAATTTTGATAGCTTGCTAAATAAAAAGGACAATAAATAAATAAATATAAATAAATTTTAGGAGGGGTCTTACAATGACTCGTCGGCCAGCCCAGCCCGACCAATTGAATTCATTTCTTTTTTCTTTTTTTTGAATTATTTTTCCAGTCCGGTTCATTCATTGATTTTCTTCTTTTTTATTTTACCACGGAGGCCCAGCCCCCACCTTTGTGCATATTTCCTTACTTCTTGTGGGAGGACGGGTGTTGTGAACTGTGTGCTTGACCCAGTCCATACTCGACCCAATAATTTTTATATATAACAACATCAAAAATTTGCATAGCTCTAACCCTAGTTTTCTTCCTTTTTCGTCTCCATTTGGCGTTGCTTGTGTCCTACTTGTGTCTGACCGCTTCCCAACTTGTAAACCTGACATGACTACCACCATTTTATCCTCATATATCTCCTATTCCAGAGATTATCCCTAACCCTTCTTAACACGCCAATACTATCGCGTCCATCTTTCTAAGACATAATGGGGCATTTAATGACTATAACTTTGGAGACTCGCCACGTAAGATACACCCATCATTTCTCGATCAGCCTTTGTTGTTGTGCTCGTGGCATGTTCCTCTTCGACCTTGGAGAGTTTAGCGCGATGTCATTTGATGGGTCAAATCGACTCGTAACAATACGTCGTGTCCGTGTTATATCCAACATCATACTCATCTTCCAGGAGCCATATCTCCATGCCAGGACCTTCATTTTTCGATCTATTTCAAGTACCTCTTCCCCTCTATCTTATCTTGAGATGTGTAGTTGGATTAACCAGATTCCAACCATATATGTCATGCAACCCTAGACTTTATTCGTTGTCCAAATTTGATGTTTCAAACTTTCTGGGAGATACAACTGTTAGATCTCCAATCTGTTAATTTTATTACGACCGTGGCAACTTTTTATCCTAGGATACCATGTTTTGTAGCATTTGGATATCATTTGATAGAGCAAACTATCCACATTTGTTTATGTAATTAATTTGTATTAGGTCCGTATTTAAAAATATGTGTGGCAAAACTTAGATCCGTCGATTCCAATGATGTTGTATCGCTGAAATTGACAAATTGATCATACATATCACCAAAATAAAAGCGTTAACCTTGTGGTTGACCATTTTATCTCATTTTACGTATTGTAGGTTTTGTTACACAAATTATGAGATTCAAACTTAATTGTAAGCTTGTGATTTAGATTATAATTAAAAAAAATTGATTATAGAGACTAGAGTGACCTAGATTTAGGTGTTATGCTCAATAAATAGCTAGGTAATAGTCAGCCTTGATCGATACAACTTCCCTAAGTATAAGTTGTCTGAATATCTATATATGTTGTGTGACTTATGGTGTTTGATTATGGCTTCGATAGGTTTCTTATGGATTATAGTTTGTTGGTTCGTGATTAGACTTGGGTAAGTTTTGGCACTAGCAAACTCAGCGACATTGAACGAAATAAGGCAACTATACCTTGCCTAATTGACTTATAATGCTTATATGTTCTATATATTGCATTAATTGTTCTTATAATATATATTCGTGAATGTATTCCCCGTTTCATTATTAGTTTATTTACATAATTATTCTTGTTTACACATATTAGGCATGATATACAAATTCCTGTTGCATTGCATATTAGGTGACTCGTATTCGACATGAGATATTTACTTATTGTTCGTATATTCTCGATAAACCTGTGTATATGATAGACTAGACTTGTTACTTTTTAGAGTCAGACTATCAAATTGATCCGAATAGTAGCATTTAGTGGGGAGGACTGTTACTAGGTGCCTGAGCACCTTTACACACCTTCATAGTTGTTCGCATGTTTTATGCAATATTCTATGCTTGATAAGCTAGTTCCTTGACGGAGCGGACCTAGATGGCAATACCTCTTATCCTGACAACTTATGCGTGCGAACGTTGCCCTTATTTTTACTTAACATAGACTGGTTAGACTATTTATTAGTATTTGTACATATTTTACTGGTTGTTTCCTTTGCATAATATTTTACTGTACTTTATTTATGATATATATCTTGTACATCCCTATGAGGACCTAATTTTCTTCTAGTTTATTGGTGATCTTTTGTCTTAGTTTGTTGGGATTATTTCTGTAAGTTTTTAGGTATTATTATTCGATGCCTTCATTTTCTTTCGTAATTTGTTCATTATGTTTTGTATTCTTATAGTTAGAGTAATAGATGCATAAGTATGGATATTATGGATAAATTTGATAAGATTCTGGACAACGTATACATATTCGAGTTGGATTGGAAACAACTTGATATGTAGCTGGTCATTGCCACATATCCTGGTCCTACATATTTTGGAACTAAAGCATGACATGCCTTCTCCACGAGAATTCTAAGGTAAATTTCTTGGATCTACTATGTCCATATAACCTCCTATAGTAGATGTGTCATTGAAGAACACTGAGATTGCTCTCAAGTAGAATTTTGGAAGTTCATATCTATGAAGGAAAAAGTATCTCACTATCCTTCCACTTGAAGTCGGATAGTCAACGGAGTAACGAAATTACACTGTAAAACCCCTAATTCTGAAAACCGTATTATTTAATTTATTTAGTAATTATGAGCTAAATAGAGATAATATATTTTATTTAATTTTATTTGAGGTGTTTATGCAATTAGAGGATTTATGGAGCCATTATAAATTTTTCTAATTTATTCCATGTAGGAGACCCTTTGGACAGTTGCTGGCTTAACCGTATATACCAACATATTTTTAGAATTTTCTATGTATATATATATAATATATAATTTTAATAGAAAAGAAATTCCTATTGGATCTCAACCCAAACCCCTTAGCCTACTATACCCGCTGGAACCCACAACCTGTTAGGAGAAGCAAAAATATCAACAACAGCAGTAGCAAACCCAACTTTGCTTTTCCCTTCTTCGCACGTATGAAGAAAAATATCAGCAGCAACACCACCGCCTCATTCCACCATCTCATTCCACCGCTTCTTATCACTGCTATTACTAAACTCTCCTCAACCGCAACCAAAACCAATAAAAGGAAGAAACAGCAGCAGCCTCCACCGCCTCTTATCCCTATATATTACAACTCTTCCAAACCCTAACCCACTTCTTCTTACACAAACTTAACACTGTTTTTGACGTGCACTATACATAACTTTTGCTCGGCAAGTATACCTTGTCATTGTACTAATATTTACATTCCATATGATGCATGCATAATTTATTTTTGCTTATTTAGTTCATTTATTCTAACTGCTATATAAATTCTACGTCTAAGGAAACTTGGGTGCAACGACGATGTCGTCGTATCATGTTTTATTTATGTATATGCATTGGACCTACTTTATTAAACCACTCCATTATTTTGAGGCATTTTATATTTCATTGGCCATGATACTATTCTTACACGAGTGTGAGTCACATGTAGGACACGGACTTGCGTACTCGGCTGGCCACTGGTATGTACAGGTCGTGCGACGGATAGGGATAATTGCCGATAGAAACTTTATATGCTAGTAGACCTGGCAGTTATTTATAGGTTTTATCGTGTCATGGATATGTCATGCTTAGAGCATGGGATGGGGAGAACAACAAGTAAGACATTTGGGCTCCTTTGTACTTTCCTTATATGTAACCCGTACGCTCCTCCGGAGATACGCGGTCATGATGACCCCTATACTACTTGGAGGCCTCTGTCGTTCAAAAGACGACAATTTTGGTAGGCCCTAAGTTCTCCGAGAGAATTATGCCAATCCCACTATATGGCCAGATAGCCCACTTGGTAGAAAGTTGTTCTCAAACTGCATTCACTTAGACGGTTAGGCGACCCACTAGATGTTTATATTTTAGTACTTTATTGGCATGTTATTATGTATCTTATTACGTCCCTCTGAGGACCTGGTCCCTTTATAGATATGGACGAGCAGGAGTATCCACAGGACTACGGCCCTGGACCTGACACTACTTACCAGACTGAGGAGGTCTTACCTTCGGAGTATTTATGATTTTATTATCGATGTTTAGAGATCCTTGTTGCTACTTCAGTATAGTCATTTTATAGTGGATTTGTTTCCACCCGACTATCAGACTTGATACTCATCTTGGATATTCAGATATTATTCAGCTCTTTATTCCTACTTATTATTTGTGCTGTGGATGAGATATAGATTGTGTGTGACTTGTTATGACAGTATATTACCACTGATGGATTGGATATTCATGTAAAGCGTACATGTGTATATGGTTTTCATATATTAGAGTTCGTATACATACGGCTGGGCGTGTTACGTATTCCTAGTCCTACGTATTTTGGGACTGGGGCGTGACATGTTTTTGGTGGTGTCCCATGCAGGTCAAGAATATATTGTCTTGGTTACGTAACTGTACCAAACAAGCCTGCGTATAGGAATAGAGTATAAGGATCTCATCCACACTTGACTAAAACCTTATTCTTCCTTTCAACCATCCTATGATTGGATAAACAAAGTTTTACACCAAAACCCTTTTCCCTGTGACCAGACCCTTTACCTTTGTTGGCGTAAAAAGCCAAATTGACTGTTGTTGGCGTAAAAGCCAAATGATTGCCTGGTTGGCGTAAAAGCCAAATAACTGTCTTGTTGGCGTAAAAGGGCAAACTATGAAGAAGATTGTCTCCTTTACACTGCAGTTATGACAACTGCTACCCACGTTCAATCTGCGTATGACACGTATCCCTTTATAAGATCATGACATACAAACCACGTAGGTAACTGCCCCTGCGTAAACTTGATGATTCATGAATAATAGATAACTATCATAGAGTAGCTTGATTAGGCATAAAATATAAGGATGATGATGTGAGCGTATTTGTTACAGCCTTAGCTTTCCCCAGCCATGACCAAATCTTATGCATTAAATGCAAAGATATGCCTCGAGCCCTGTGCAAGAAACAGCTTTTTGACGTGGCATCTGATTTTGTCTTACCTTGAGCGTAAAAACTCAGTTCTGTCAATTTTGTCTTATCTTGTGCGTAAAAACTCATTTTTATCAATATAGAATAGGCAGCATATTCAGAAGACTCCATTTCCTTCCTTTTGGATGCGTAAAAATGACTTGTATCAAATACGTCACTAAACGACAACCTGGGTCTCTGTGCAAAATCATCATCACAGGCGTCCTCTTGATCTTCGTGTAGTAACTTTGTTAGATGTCAGGTTCACTGATTTGTTTGACAAATTCATCCGAGAAAATACAAAGAGTTCCTCGTACAACTTTTACGCAGGCAGATTTTACGCAGAGTTTACACAAGCAGGCTTTTATACAACTTTACGCGCAGAACTTTTACGCAGACTTTTACCCAGACAGTTCTAAAACTTATTTTATGCCGACATCTTTGAAACTTATTTTACGCCAACAGTTTTTTAATCTCTGTTTTACGCCAAACTACCTTGATTCACTGCTTTACGCAGACAACTCCGAAGCTCTACTTTACACCAAACTTCTTTGAATCTCTGTTTTACGCCGATGACTTGAATCTCTACTTTACGCTTCTCTGCTTTACGCGGCTAGCCCTCAAGCCATGTTTTATGCGGGCAATTCCCTAGCATATTTCATGCTTCTACATTCTATCTAATAATTTCTGTACTTCTTCTAATCGTTGTGTATATCACCTGCCGAAAGATGGATATGCAGAAAGGATGTACTATCGTCGATGGCGACACAACTCCTGGAGTCAATGGTCAGACTCAAGGAGGGACCTCAATAATTCCTAGACTTTCAGGACCAGATGGACAGATTCACAATCCAGTTCCATCTGATCTTCCCGTTCGACCTAATAGGAACCTTCCAGTCTCATCGACACCGCAGGAGGGCCAGGCACAACTGTTCCAATTCTTCCAGATGATGATACAGGAACAGAGACAACAAGCAGCAGAACAGAGACAAGAGTTCCTAGCAGCACTTGAAAGGATGGCTGCAAAGACTACTATACCAGCTCAAGCACTAGCTCCAGAACCTCGAGCTAGAGTTGGATCAGTAAAGGACTTTGTACAAATGGGTCCAAGGCCATACAAAGGCATTAAGAGTCCAGAAGAGACTACCAACTGGATTACTCACACTCGGAAGTTATTAGAAGCATCGCAGCTACCTACAGAGCTACGGATGACGGGTGTGAGGATGCTTCTAGATGGTAATGCTCATCACTGGTGGAAATCCATGGAGCGCCAGTTGGGTACATACCAGACTTGGGAGCAGTTCTTGGAGTGCTTTGAAAGGAAGTACTTCCCAGACCCCGTCAAAGATGCATTGTACGACCAGTTTCTCCACCTAGAGCAAGAAAATAGAACAGTGGACGAGTATGATGCCGAGTTTAGTCGCCTTAGTAAATATGGCGCTGTCCTGATACCAGATGACTTGGCCAAGGCTAAGAGGTTTCACCGTGGACTAACTCAGGAGCTCCAATATTACACAAGCTCCCAGTCCCGGATCTCTTATGCCGAGTTACTGACAGAAGCCAGATTGCAAGAAACCATCAGCAAAGGAAAAGGAGGCCAGCTGAGGATGCAATAAGGACCCACAAAAGGACCAGTAAGAGCACAACAAGGGGGACCTATTAGACGTCCTTTAGCTCAGCAACAGCAGTACCAGCATAGAGTCGGACTGTACCAGGTCCCAGAGAAGCCCCACTGCATTATTATGGGAAACGCGGACATATCATGAGGGACTGTCGAACTCGCTTAGGACAATGTATGAGATGTGGTTCCGGACAGCATATGATGAAAGACTGTCCTATGCAACAAGCATTGACACTTCCACCGCCAGCACAGAGACTAGAGCTTCCAGCACCGAAGCCAGTCCAGCAAATGATGAGACCAGGAGCACCTCAACCTCCAGCAGCAGGGGGATTTCAACGAGGACCACCGCTACCTGCACAGGAGGATTAATTCGCGAGGGCTAGATAGGGACAACCACAGAGGAACGGGCAAGTTTTTGCAATGGAAGTGGATAACATGGATCAGGAGATTGATGTCATAGCAGGTATCACTCTTGCTTTTACTTTTCCTGCTGTGACATTGTTTGATACGGGAGCCACCCACTCATTCATATCATCTAGATTTATTGCAAAACATAACATTGCCTCTATACCTTTACCTAGTTGTATTAGAATTCTTACCGAAGGAGGAGTTGTACCTGTTAGTAGAATTTGTAGATCGTGTCCTATAGTGATACATGGCAGAGAGATGAATGCCCGACTCTTAGCCCTTCCTAAGCTAACTTTTGGTATTGTACTTGGAATGGACGGGCTAAGCAAGTACCACGCTTTCTTCGATTGTTTTGGAGGAAGCATTCTTTTCAAAGTACCAGGCCAGCCTGAACTTGAGTTTGCACGAGGATCCACAGAAATCCTTGATGGTATGTAGCTCGCAAGGGATAATGTTATCTATCATCCCATTATTTCAGAATTCTAAGACGTCTTTTCAGAAGAATTGCCAGGCCTACCCCCAGATAGAGACGTAGAGTTTGTCACGACCCGCACCCGGTATAGGGGCACGAGTGCGCGGGTACGTCCAGCCTACGTCGCAACATCGACGGTAGAAAGCTGTCTAGGTCATGATACTATCTAATCAATCTCACATGAATATCCAACTCCATAAGGAGACACAAATATCATAATATAATATAGAATACTCAATCACGAAAAATAAAGCACGATGAGATATCAAAAAAAACCAATAAAATACAAGACAAGTCTAAACAACAATAAATAGTCTAACCTGCAATTAATAACATCCATATCTCCAAGTATGCTGGAAAACAAGTCCTCTATGTCACAGTCTGGAAAAAATATCCAGTTAGGATTGGAACGAAGTACAAGCACTAAAGCAGTTCCATGTATATTGACAAAAACTATAATACAGTGTAAAAAATACAAGACAGATATGAATACTGGCAATAAGCAATACTGACGAGCATGGATATACTGGAAATAGAAATACTGGAATAAATGGAATACGGGAGCATATGTCATCATCAATGTACAGCTAGCAATAAAATGTAAATACAAGTACACGCTAGAACAATGAACTGATATATAAGTGTGTACAAGAATAATAACTAGAACATGTAGAGATTCTATATCAATATACCAGAGATACATGTCAAGAATTATCTAACTAAGTGTGTGAAACATTAGCATATCATGTGATCGACTTGGGACTGATAAGACTCATTACATTGATTAGCGATCATCCTTGTAAAGTCAGACTAACCACATGTAACAGCGATGAGGCATGTAATGGTCAGGCTGCACCGATGTGAGGTGTGGGTGAGCTATAATGAATGTAAAGTTTGGGTATGATCACATAAGCTACTAATATTTCCCTATTTTATCCCAGCTAGCACGATAGATTCCAATCACGACTCCTCGTGACAGGTCTCAATGATGCCAACTCGAGTAAATAACAGTATCAGAGTCATATACGTTATACAATAAGAGTTATAGAGATAATCAACATAATAGAAACTATCAGAGAATGTACTCGCCTGGGGTCCTGCTGCTGGTATGAATCAGAGTCCAAGTTACAGTCCAAATAGCCTATGTATTACAATTGTACCATGTCAAAAGATAATTTATTTTAATTTATTTAATTCTGGAATAATTACTCTAAAATCCTATTTTAATCTTATTATTCTGATTTTTAGGTTAATTCCTAAATTTTGTCCAAAGAAACTGAATTTTATCAACTCGAGACTCATGGCACGCAAATCAAGACGATATATTGACCAAAAAGTCAACTGACACAAAGTCAAATTTCATGCATGATTTCTAATAGATTTCAGCATAAAAATATGCTGGAATTTATGGCTCGTCCGAATTCAAATTCGTTTGGGAATTATGACACATACAAATTTCGAATTGTACACCGATGGTTAAATTCTAACCTAGAAGTTCTACAGAATTAACAGTATATAAATATTTAGAATTAAATTATGGATAGTACGTAAATATTTCAAATTAAAAACATATGTCAATGATCTCGACATTAGCTTTTCGAAACTTCAAACGGTTCATGATTCTGATTCCTGGTTCTCCCGGAATCGCGAAAACATCGAGACGCGTCTATTTTCGGACATGCTGTGCCCTACGAATTTTTCAGAATTTAATACTCATAATTTCATAAAAAAAATATATATTCAGAAAACTAACCTCAATACGGTTCTAACACAAGAAACTGGGCCTCGTTTGGAGTCCGAAGCTATGAGTAATGGCTTCTAGAAGATGAAGGAATCCTATATGACAATTCTCCAAATTTTGGCTCAAAGAAAAACCCTATAATTCCTAAACTATTATATATATAGAGGAGAGAGATAGCAGCCGCGGCTCGGAGTCTGCCATGTGGCAGCCATCTGCTGCTGCCCGCTCAAATCGAACGGTCAGGGTTCGACCCGGCTCGGCTCAGCTGAGTCCGACTCGGACTAGGACTCGACTCGGCTCGGCTCGAGGTCGGCTCGGCTGCACCCACACCCACCCCGCGGTCGCTGACAGGCGGGCCCCGCCCAGTTGGCTGCGGGAAGCTGACGGGTGGGCCGCTGTTGGCTGACTAGGCAGAAATAATTACTTTTTGGATTTTTATTTTCAGAAAATAGTTTTTAATTCAGTTTTTCCTAATTAACTCAAAATAAATGTTAAACATAATCAGAAAATTCTCAAAAAATTCTAGAAAATATATTTGACTATTTAGAATCTAAAATAAAATTTTGGGATATTTTTAATTATGTTAAACCCTAAAATAAATTCTTACAAGTCCTAGAAAATTAGTGTTACTAGTTGTGGAAAAATCTCAATAGCCCCAAAATAACCTAAAAATAACAATATTTAAGCATGAATTTTAGGATACGGATGTTACAAGTGTACCCACCTTAAAAAAATTTCGTCCTCGAAATTAAAAATCCTCAATAGTTTTTTTTTCTACCATCAAAATTTAATTTCATCAAACCATATAATCATGAAGTAAATCCATATTGTTATTTCACAAATTTTTTAAAATTCTATAAATATTATATTCTTGAAAATCTTCAAATTTAAAATTAAATCTATTCTTATCAGAATCTCCTTCAAAATTTTAAGTTAATAATTAAATACTCAAAAATTTAATATCCAATCCTCTAATTTTAAATCCAATCAATGCACATTTATAAAATTTAAAATCTCATCCGAAAAGTTTGTATTCAAACACTAACCCATTAATCATCTTACTCAAATTTTAAGTAAATCACTAAATACAAAATTTATTATCCAATCCTTTAATTGAAATCTAGTCAATGCATATTTATAAAATTAAAAAATCTTATCCCAAAATCTGTTAATCATCTTACTCCTCTAATTTAAATCCAATTGATGCATGTTTATAAAATTTAAATCCTCATCCCAAAAATTTAAAATCGAACACTAACCCATTAGTGATCTTAATCCTCGATTTCTTTTTCCACACAAAATCAAATAATGTAATAGTTATGAAATCTTCAAATACCACATTCAATATAAGTTCATAACTTGCAGTCCAATGAATATAATGATAATCTTCTTAATTTCCTCAAATGTTAGTGACATTCAATCATACCACAATCTTCATAAATAAAATTATGATTTAACAAATCGTCAATTCTGTCATATTAAATTCTAAACTCTCTTTATTTAAATAAATATTTATCCTCAAAATTTAAGGCACACTGTCTCGCTTTGTCAAATCATAACCTCTTCATTAATTCTTCACTACGGTCAACACCAATAATCACGGTCTAAGAAAATTCGACCTATAGTCATACAACATACAATCTAGGAAAAAACATGCATGGTCATAGTCACTTTTGTCATGGTATTACAGTCTCTGTAGAGGTGTACTACTAGATATATTCTAGCAAGAGAATCATTGATACATGTTACGGTACTAAGGAATCAAGCAATCAATCAAACAGACGGAAAAAAGAACAGAATGAAAGAACAGAATACAGTCTTCTAACCCATTACTTGGACATCCACAACCTCTATCATACACTTAACTCTGGCACATTTATTCACAAATTCCTGTCCCTATACATCGTTACCCATATCAACTAACCACTAGTCCACGAGATATCCATGGATACATCCACATTACCATATTACACACATCTATCTACTAATACCAAAATCTGATACCAAGGATCTCTTAACATAATCATCGGTCAAATGATGCATCTGAAGTTTGATACCTGTATCCCTTTAGGTACCACTGTTTCTACTACAAGCACACTCATTGCTAGCTCTCTTACGTACTATAATTGTTCATACTAGTTGTTCTTATCACTCAAGTGCACACCAAGTACAACACACCATACTAAGTACTGCTCATTCTAATACAACCCTAGATGGAGACCTAAGTCAGTTTGCAGTACCATCTCAAGCATTCTCAAGCCAATAGATCCTTACACATGCACATCATCTACTAATATACATTTCTTACCCGCCATAAAATTTAATCCTCAAAACAAAATCATCAAAATTTAACTTCTTGAACGATGTAAAATAAAATGCATATACTTCCTCAAAAGTCAAATACTCAATATTGAAATAAATTTTTTAATCACTTCCAAAATCTTTATAGCTTTGACTATGTTTATTGAATTAAATTTTAATCCTCAAAAAATTTTAATAACATAAAATCTTAACTCCTCAAAATTCTTAAAAATTATAATTCATTTCCACTCTTCAAATTATAAATTTAAATCCGCATCTATCTAAGTATACATATAAATACTTATAATCTCTAATACTCAAGGTACACACAAATACACCAATTATCTATAACCCCGCAACTGTGTACTGAAATTTGTACTGTCCGGATTACTTGCACTATAACTCCCAATAATCAAAGTTATCATCACACGTATTTTCTCCAATAATTTTTTATCTATATTAACTGATACACCAATCTAATTATCGTCACACGAAGTACTTACTGTTATTAGCACATTGCTCAACAAATCCTCGATATAGAAACACTAGCACTATTGGTATGGTAAAACTAGCTTCATCATTAGATTACCTCATCATACTCACTAGAACCCACGATCACTTGAACTTTCTATAACACCCATGTTTCACTTTAGTCTCAAAGGCAGGCATATGGTTCCATATCTCGATTTATGTATACGTATCTTATCTTAAATCTTTTACAGATTGTTACACTAATCTGTGATACACTTCATAACTTTCACTACCAATCTTGATATTTCTCAACCCATGGCACACTCATTAATACCCTTTATGCATATACATTTTGTTACTCTTGTTACACCCAAGTAATCAACCATCAAATTGAATATCATGCTCCATTAATTTTCAACACAAATCCTTGATACTTAATTATTTTTATGGATCGTCCAACTACATAAATTTATGACTATCCAGGACTGGCATGCTAACTCTGATACTTACTCTGGACCATCTGATACTCTTTACTCTCCTTCTACTTATAGTACTATAATAACGCCTATCCTAGAGCTATTGCTACAAGGTACTATGCTATGGTTATCTCTAGATTAATGCCTAATGCTCACATGTCCAACCAAGAAATACTTATAACTCACAAGTCATACTCAGTCAACACTAATATAAGACACAGACATAATTGTAAGTCACTAATTATCATACTAACAAGGAATCCTCAAAGAATAGAAGCTCAAAAAGAAACTGGATTAAGGACTGAAGGTATCTCTTAGCAAACAAAAAGAAGCGATGGAATAAAGTCCTGTAATAAAAGAAGTAGATAAGTATTGAGATTATACTTTAAGAACCAATTTAAGATACAACCTGATAATCATACACGTCTATCCGAAATCATGACACTCAAAATCCTCGCCATGCTAGTAAGCATAGCTGTGATAAACGATAGGTTCCATAACTAAGGTATGTAACTCTACAATCACGTCATCTAGAATCCTCGCCATGCCAACCGGTATGGCTGCGAGAAACTCTAAATACATAACTAAGATATGTACATCCGAAGTTAGGTTCCTACGTTTCTGCCACGACAGCTAATGTGGCTGCGATAAACTCTAGGCTGCATAACCAAAGTAGACGTTTTACCTTTCTCACTGTCCTCATCAACATATATCATCAGATGATACCATAAATTTTAGTCCGTAAAGTTTATCTCGATATGAAATCAAACTCAACAACGACACCAAGAATTAAATTTAATAATTGATCAACAAGAATCAATTCAATAATAATAAGCGAGAACGGATGGGACAAGGGAAAAGATTTAAATTGGAAATTATAATAAGATTCTCAAGGGGTCGTCCCAGGAATCTCTCAAGAATTTTTATGATTGAGTATCCTTTCTCATCCTAGTATCCTATGTCCTATATTCTATAGCAGGTACGCAGTAGTACAACTAAGAAGTCGCACTACAATGACATCGCACAACTTGCGAAGTCTGACGTGTATGGGACACCACTAAAAATGTGTCACGACCCGTACCCGATATAAGGGCACGAGTGCGCGGGTACGTCCAGCCTACGCCGCAATATCGGCGGTAGAACGCTGTCTAGGTCATGATACTATCTAATCAATCTCACATAAATATCCAACACCATAAGGAGACACAGATATCACAATATAATATAGAATACTCAATCACGGAAAATAAAGCACGATGAGATATCGAAGAAAATCAATGAAATACAAGACAAGTCTAAACAATAATAAATAGTCTAACCTGCAATCAATAACATCCATATCTCCAAGTATGCGGGAAACAAGTCCTCTATGTCACAGTCTGGAAAAAATATCCAGTCAGGATTGGAACAAAGTACAAGCACTAACAGTAGTTCCATGTATATTGACAAAAACTATAATACAGTGTAAAAAAATACAAGACAGATATGAATACTGGCAATAAGCAATACTGACGAGCATGGATATACTGGAAATAGAAATACTAGAATAAATGGAATACGGGAGCATATGTCATCATCAATGTACATCGAGCAATGAAATAGAAATACAAGTACACACTAGAACAATGAACTGATATATAAGTGTGTACAAGAATAATAACTAGAATATGTAGAGATGCTATATCAATATACTAGAGATACATGTCAAGAATCATCTAACTAAGTGTGTGAAATATCAGCATATCATGTGATCAGCTTGGGACTGATAAGACTTATTACATTGATTAGCGATCATCCTTGTAAAGTCAGGCTAACCACATGTAACAGCGATGAGGCATGTAATGGTCAGGCTGCACCGACGTGAGGTGTGGGTGAGCTATGATGTATGTAAAGTTTGGGTATGATCACATAAGCTACTAATATTTCCCTATTTTACCCCAGCTAGCACGATAGATTCCAATCACGACTCCTCGTGACAGGTCTCAATGATGCCAACTCGTGTAAATAACAGTATCAGAGTCATGTACGCTATATAACAAGAGTTATAAAGATAATCAACATAATAGAAACTGTCAGAGAATGTACTCGTCTGTGGTCCTGCTGCTGGTATGAATCAGAGTCCAAGTCACAGTCCAAATAGCCTATGTATTACAATTTTACCATGTCAAAAGATAATTTATTTTAATTTATTTAATTCTGGAATAATTACTCTAAAATCCTATTTTAATCTTATTATTCTAATTTTTAGGTTAATTCCTAAATTTTGTCCAAAGAAACTGAATTTTATCAACTCGAGACTCATGGCACACAAATCGAGACGATCTGTTGACCAAAAAGTCAACCGACACAAACTCGAATTTCATGCATGATTTCCTGTAGATTTCAGCATCAAAAACATGCTAGAATTTATGGCTCATCCGAATTCATATTTGTTTGGGAATTATGATACATACAAATTTTGAATTGTGCACCGATGGTTAAATTCTAACATAGAAGTTCTACAGAATTAACAGTATGCAAATATTTCGAATGAAATTCTGGAAAAAATATATTTCAATGATCTCGACATTAGCTTTCCAAAACTTCAAACGGTTCATGATTCTGATTCCTGGTTCTCCCAGAATCGCGAAAACATCAAGACGCGTCTATTTTCGGACATGTTGTGCTCTACGAATCTTCTAGAATTTAATACTCATAATTTTGTAAAAAATTTATATACTAAGAAATCTAACCTCAATATGGTTCTAACACAAGAAACTGGACCTCGTTTGGAGTCCAGAGCTATGAGTAATGGCTTCTAGAAGATGAAGGAATCCTAGATGACAATTCTCTAAAATTCGGCTCAAAAAAAACCCTAGAATTCCTAAACTATTATATATAGAGAGGAGAGAGAGAGCAGTCGCGGCTCAGATTCTGCCATGTGGCAGCCATCTATTGCTGTCCGCTCAGATCGAACGATCAGGGTTCGACCCGGCTCGGCTCAGCTGTGTCCGACTCGGACTAGGACTCGGCTGAGCTCGAGGTCGGCTCGGCTGCACCCATACCCTCCCCGCGGTCGCTGACAGGCGGGCCCCGCCCAGTTGGCTGTGGGAGGCTGACGGGTGGACCCCTGTTGGCTGACTGGACAGAAATAATTACTTTTTGGGTTTTTATTTTTAGAAAATATTTTTTAATTCAGTTTTCCCTAATTAACTCAAAATAAATGTTAAACATAATCAAAAAATTCTCAAAAAATTCTAGAAAATATATTTGACTGTTTAGAATCTAAAATAAAATTTTAGGATGTTTTTAATTATGTTAAACCCTAAAATAAATTCTTACAAGTCCTAGAAAATTAGTGTTACTAGTTTTTAATTAACTAAAAATTGTGGAAAAATCCCAATAGCCCCAAAATAACCTAAAAATAACAATATTTAAGCATGAATTTTAGGATACGGAGGTTACAGAGTTTTCGATTGAATTGACACCGGGAGCAGCACCCATAACATCACATGTTTATAGACTGGCAAAGAAGGAGATGGATGAACTGAAGACACAGTTAAAGGAACTAGAAGAGAAATGTTTCATCCGACCAAGTGCGTCACCCTGGGAGCACCAGTATTGTTTGTACCAAAGAATGATGGGTCAGTACGTATGTGCATTGACTATAGAGCCTTGAATGCAGTGACAGTGAAGAATAAATATCCACTGCCACGCATTGATGACTTATTTGATCAGCTTAGTGGAGCCAAGATGTTCTCAAAGATAGATTTGAGATCGGGATATCACCAGGTGAAGGTACGGAGGGAGGACATCCCAAAGACCGTATTTCAGACAAGATATGGGTACTACGAGTTTCTAGTCATGCCATTTGGATTGACCAATGCTTCAGCTATCTTTATGGACTTAATGAATCGAGTCTTCCATCAGTATTTGGACCAGTTCGTGGTCGCATTCATAGATGATATACTTGTCTATTCAAAGAGCCACGAGGAGCACGAGAAGTACCTGCGGATTGTTCTAGAGACCTTGAGGAGAGAGCAGTTATATGCAAATCTCAGTAAATATGATTTTTTCTTGGACAGAGTCTCATTTCTTGGACATGTTATTACAGGAGATGGTATTTCTGTTGATCCAGAAAAGATTTCGGCAGTCGAAACATGGCCCGTTCCTAAATCAGCAGCAGAGGTGAGAAGTTTCCTTGGACTTACGGGATATTACCGACGGTTCGTGGAGAACTTCTCAAGGATAGCAACACCTATGACTCGGTTGACTTGAAAAGATCAAGAGTTTATATGGACCAACGAGTGTCAAGCCGCTTTCAAGGAGTTGAAGAAGCGACTAACTTCAGCACCAATATTGACTATTCTATCAGGATCAGGAGGCTATGTGATCCACAGTGATGCATCAGGGAAAGGTTTGGGATGCGTATTGATGCAGCATGGCAAGGTGATTATATATGCATCTAGACAATTACGAGTACATGAGAAGAATTATCCAACTCTTGACTTGGAACTTGCAGTCGTTGTATTTTCTCTGAAGCTATGGAGACATTACTTATATGGGGAACGAGTGGAAATCTATACAGACCACAAAAGTCTCAAGTATGTCTTCACGCAGAAAGAGTTAAATATGAGGCAACGTCGATGGCTCAAATTAATGAAAGATTTTAATATAGAGCTACATTATCACCCAGGCAAGGCTAACGTTATAGCAGACGCGTTAAGCCGGAAGCCAGCAGCATACTTCTTGACAACACAGAGGGAATTATTGAAGGACTTGTAAGGTCTTGGCATTGAAGTAATATTTCCTGGAGCAGACGGGACACTAGCCAACTTGTAAATACAATCATCACTAGTAGAGAGAATCAAGGCAGCATTGCCTACAGATGCCAGATTCAGAAGATTAAAGGAAAAGACAGAGGCCGGAGAGCAGACAGGACTGCGTATCCATGATGATGGAACATTACGATGTGGTGATCGTCTTTATGTTCTAAATAGAGAAATTTGACAGGAGCTGATAACAGAAGCTCATAGTAGGATATATTATATTCATCCTGGAGGCACCAAGATGTATCGTGATTTATGACAACACTTTTGGTGGCATGGAATGAAACGAGAAATAGATCGCTTTGTAGCTAAATGTTTGGTATGTCAACAAGTAAAAGCGGAGCACCAGAGAACAGCATGGTTATTGCAACCACTTCCGATTCCAGAATGGAAGTAGAAACACATCACTATGGACTTCATCACAGGTTTTCCCAAAAGTCCAAGTATAAGAGATGCAGTATGGGTAATAGTGGGCCAACTCACCAAGTCAGCCCATTTCTTGCCTTTTAAAGTCGGCCAGTCTACAGAAGCTTTGGCTGACTTATATATGAGGCAAATCGTGAGATTGCACGACATACCAGTCAGCATTGTGTCAGACAGGGATTCGCGCTTTACATCACACTTTTGGAAGATCATGCAAGAGAGTCTTAGAACTCGTCTGAAGTTCAGTATATCTTATCACCCGCAGACAGATGGGCAGTCAGAGCATACTATTCAGACATTGGAGGATATGTTGAGGGCTTGTATATTAGACTTTGGAGGATCATGGGAGGACCACCTACACCTTGTGGAATTCTCTTACAACAATAGCTATCAGGCAAGCATCCAGATGGCTCCGTTTGAAGCATTGTATGGAAGGAAGTGTAGGTCTCCTGTGTGTTGGAGTGACGTAGGAGAACGTCAAATTCTGGGACCAGAGTTAGTGGTCAACACCGTTGAGACAGTTAAGAAGATACAAGGACACTTGAGAGCAGCGCAAGACAGGCAGAAACAATGGGCAGACCTTCATCATCGTCCCTTGGAGTTTAAAGAAGGCGATCATGTCTTCTTAAGGATATCACCTAAGAGAGGCACCATTCGATTCGGAGGGCGTGGTAAGTTGAGTCCAAGGTATATTGGACCATTTGACGTGCTAAAGAGAGTGGGAGAAGTGGCATATCGACTTGCGCTACCACCTTCGCTTGAGGGAGTACATAATATATTCCATGTATCGCAGCTCAAGCGATATGTGGCAGACAACAGTCATGTTCTCGACCATTCGGAGATCACCATTGGGCCGAGCTTGTCATATCAAGAGCAACCCGTGGGAATCCTCGATCGTTGAGAGAAAGTATTGAGGAACCAGTCTATTTCCTTGGTCTGCGTGGCATAGAAGCATGGTGCACCAGGAGAATCTACCTGGGAGCGCGAGGATGACATGCGCCAACGTTTTCCGAACCTATTCGCAAACCAAGGTATAAAAATACTTTGTTAATTTATATATTTTGCCATCCTTGACTTTCTACTGTGGCTTAGTTTTAATTTTGAGGACAAAATTTTTTATAAGTTGGGTAGAATGTAAAATCCCTAATTCTGAAAATCGTATTATTTAATTTATTTAGTAATTATGAGATAAATAGAGAGAATAGATTTTATTTAATTTTATTTAAGGTGTTTATGCAATTAGAGGATTTATGGAGCCATTATAAATTTTTCCTAATTTATTCCATGTAAGAGACCCTTTGGACAGTTGCTGGCTTAACCGTATACACCAACATATTTTTAGAATTTTCTATGTATATATATAATATATAATTTTAATAGAAAAGAAATTTCTATTGGATCTCAACCCAAACCCCTTAGCCAACCCTACCCGCTAGAACCCACAACCCGTTAGGAGAAGTAAAAATATCAACAGCAGCAGTAGCAAACCCAACTTTGCTTTTCCCTTCTCCGCGCGTATGAAGAAAAATATCAACAGCAACACCACCGTCTCATTCCACCATCTTATTCCACCGCTTCTTATCACTGCTATTACTAAACTCTCCTCAACCGCAACCAAAACCAATGAAAGGAAGAAATAGCAGCAGCCTCCACCGCCTCTTATCCCTATATATTACAACTCTTCCAAACCCTAACCCACTTCTTCTTACACAAACTTAACAGTATTTTGGACGTACAATATACAGAACTTTTGCTCGGCAAGTATACCTTGTCATTGTACTAATATTTACATTCCATGTGATGCATTCATAATTTATTATGCTTATTTAGTTCATTTATTCTAACTGCTATATAAATTGTACGTCCAAGGAAACTTGGGTGCAATGACGATGTCATCGTATCATGTTTTATTTATGTATATGCATTGGACCTACTTTATGAGACCACCCCATTATTTTAAGGCATTTTATGTTTTATTGGCTATGACACTAATCTTACACGAGTGTGAGTCATATGTAGGATACGGACTTGCGTACTCGGCTGGCCACTGGTACGTACAGGTCGTGCGACGGATAGGGATAAATGTCGATAGAAACTTTGTATGCTAGTAGACCTGGCAATTATTTAGAGGTTTTATCGTGTCATGGATATGGCATGCTTAGAGCATGGGATGGAGAGAACAACAAGTAAGACATTTGGGCTCCTTTGCACTTTTCTTATATGTAACCCGTACGCTCCACCGGAGATACGCGGTCATGATGACCCCTATACTACTTGACGGACTCTGCCGTTCAAAAGACGACATGCTTGGTAGGCCCCTGATTCTCCGAGAGAATCATGCCAATCCCACTATATGGCCAGATAGCCCACTTGGTGGAAAGTTGTTCTCAAACTGCATTCACTTAGACGGTTAGGCGACCCACTGGATATTTATATTTCAGTACTTTATTGGCATGTTATTATGTATCTTGTTACGTCCCTCTGAGGACCTGGTCCCTTTCTAGATATGGACGAGCAGGAGTATCCACAGGAGTACGTACCTAGACCTGACACTACTTACCAGACTGAGGAGGTCTTACCTTCGGAGTATCTGTAATTTTATTATCGCTGTTTAGAGATCCTTGTTGTTACTTCAGTATAGTCATTTTGTAGTGGATTTGTTTCCACCCGACTATCAGACTTGATACTCATCTTGGATATTCAGATATTATTCAGCTCTTTATTCCTACTTATTATTTGTGTTGTGGATGAGATATAGATTGTGTGTGACTTGTTATGACAGTATATTACCAATGATGGATTGGATATTCATGTACAACATACGTGTGTATATGATTTCCATATATTAGAGTTTGTATACATACGGCTGGGCGTGTTACGTATTTCTAGTCCTACGTATTTTGGGACTGGGACGTGACACACACGCCAATTCAATCTCCACAACTACACTCTCCAAAATCTGAAAGCTTCTACTTAAAATTCTTTTATAATTACATTCATTGTAATAGAATTTTAAGTTGTTTAGATGTCTTGTAAAGTCATTCTTGAAGAAAAAAATTTACTTTCTTTTTCTATGAGAAAATATTTCATTAATCAAATCTATTTGAGATAGAGTTTTATTGGGTTGTAAAGTGAGACCTTCAAATTATTGTGAGAAGATCAAAATTATTCTTGTAAGAGGTTGAAGTCTGAAGCATTCAGATCAAAGCTTGTGTAGAAATCGACAAGCCCTTTGAATCAAAGCTCATGTGTAAGAAGCCGACGAGGCCTTCAAATCAAAACTCACAAGTATAATTATTTTCATAGTAGTAGATTAAAGCCAGAGAGAGTTTCGGGACTGGCGTACCTATGAGACTTGTCTTACTGTATCTGTATTTGAATATGGATACATATTTATGTATTGTAACTTAAGATTTTTAGGTTTCCTATTTTTGAGAAAACACTTAAAGACTTATGCAATAATCTTGATTTCTAAAGTTTGTGACAACTATGTTTAATCACCAAACTGCCCGAGACATGTAGAGACCTTTTGGCATTTCCATAGACCAGTACTATGACCCATGAGTAGAACGGAGAACCCTAAAATTTTTTGAAGTGGAACATTTTTTCTTTATTCGAATGATCCACAGAAATTCGACGGATAATCCGACCGAGATATTTTTCTATGAATAATATTTGGATATTTTGTGAATAGTGTTTGATTCACTCTATTTTGCATTGGTTTATTGGTTCTGACTCATCCTATTATACATTGGTTTCTTAGTTTTCTTTTGAATGGATGAGATTGATTTGGATCGTGACTTGGATCGCTGATATGGCAGATCTGACGATCACGATTAATTCACCTATTTATATATATCCTTTCAATTTTTCTCCTCTCTCTTTTCTTTCTTCTTTCTCTCTCTTTCCTCTCTCTCTCTCCTTTATTTCCTGTCCATTTTTTCTGTGAGCTTGGAGCTTGGTCTTGAGGCCTAAGAGTGTGATTTCTGAACCCCTCTTGGTGGTGGAGTAGAAGGTTTATGATAGTAGCTTGACTGTAGGCAAGCTCATCTTGTCATTATATGAACCTAAGATTTGGATTTTTTATTGTCATTATTTCTAGAATATTATTAGATATAAATGTTTCCAATATGATACTTTACTACTTTAGTTCTTGGCTTGATATATTTTCATGGGTTCTAGACGTGTTTATGCTCATGTCCATTTCTAGATCTAACCGTGAGATACGAAGCTTGATCTTGGTATCATGTATGATACCCATGTTTTTATTGTATAACTTAGTCCCATATGCTACATTAGACCCTTGCCTAGCTTGCACCGGTTTTGAGTTTGGTGGAATCCGAATACATTTCGGTTTCCCAAAAACCTATTTTTGGAGTATTTTGATGAATTGATCTGTCCTTAGAATTTGTGAAATCTAATACTCTCATGTTGTATAAAATTTGATTTTATTCAATTTTTACCTTTGAAAATCCGAACTCAAGTTAAAACAAAATTTTTATGGCCGAAATAAGTTTCAAAAAATTCTAAGTCCGGGCTTGCTATGACTGATCGGATGTTCCGACTATGATCCGCGGAAATCCGACGAATGATCCAAATTTTGGCCCACAAACTTTCTGTGACATATCGGATAATCCGGCGGTAATCTGTTATAATCCGACGGATGATCTGAATTAGCCTGTTTTGCCTGATTTCGTCCGTTTTTAATATTTTCTTCGACCATGATAATTTTTTAGCATGACCAAGTGACCTTATATAGTTATGGGATGATTATATATACTATATACTAGACATGAGTTCATGATTAGATGATCTTGTATAGTTAGGAGATAATTTTATACCCTATATACACTTGACATGAGTACATGCTTACATGTTATACATTGTCCTGATTCCTGATAATGGCTCTTAGTAGCACACTCCTGATTCATGACTCCTATACATGCTTTATAGTGGCTCGTAGTAGCGTACTCATGATTCTTGACTTGTGTATTTTTCTGTTGTGGCTTGTTATAGTGTACTCTTGTCTTGTCTAGAACAACGTGATTATTTTTTTGTCTTGTTCTTGTGATTTTCAATTTATTCTTCAGTCTTGCATATCCCCAAGGGGAGTACATGTCTAGGATGGATTCTACGAAATGCCACATCCGAAATCATAAACAAAAATATTAAGGATTACAAAAACAAGCTTAATTATTTAGAGCATCATATGGGAAGAATCTCCAGGTTGTATGCAGTCCCGTTATCTTGTCGCTTTTCTGAATAGTCTCACTGAATCTGATACTCTAGAACTTGGAAACCCAACTGCACACAATACACTCTATCTCACTAAATACACTGATACACAGTATCAACTCACTGATACACACACACACACACACACACACAGGTACACACATGCCTAACTGCTACTGCATTGAATTCCCTCAACTACCTGATGCACAGCTAGCCTTGATAATACACACAGGAACCCTAACTAAAAAAACCCCAATATCTGATATATTACTAAATACTGACACCACATATCCTCACTCCCTCGACTGAGGCACAGTTCAGCCCTAATTCACAATGCACATACCAACCTTAAATACTCTACACTCATATATTCATCAAAACTGCTCACCACACAGTGCCCTCACAGTCACCTCACTGATACTTAACACAGTCACCTGGAGACTGTGTTACATACTTGCAGTGATCACCTGGAGACTCACTGAAATAAAACCTTCCCTCCACACTGACACTGATACACAACTAACACAGGGAACTCACTCGACACAGACATCTGGTTAGACACACTCCCAGACACAAATATATTAACACATCAATTTGCTCCTCCTGGCACACCACTGAAATTGACTGCTCATACACACTGAATCTAAACTCACATAGGCACTGATACATAGAACCCTAACACACACAGTTCACACACACTCAAGTTCAATGCACAGACACTGTGCTACTAATACAAAGTTCCAAAGCATGATTTACTAACAGACACAATTTAATATCTCAAAACCAAGATACTACTTACTCGACACTTCACTGATACTTACTGATCCCTAACAACTGACACTAAAAAAACCTTAAATGCCACAACCTACACGAGCCTACAGTGTCAATACTGCACAGACCCGACCTGAGCCCCTGCTCTCACTGTTGTACCACACATAGAAATATCAAAAACCCGACTGTACAGTGAATTTCCCCCAATACATACATACACACAGCACATAAACGTAGGTATATAACTACACACACACACACACACACATACATACACACACACACACACACACACACACACACACACACACACATATATATATATATATATATATATATATATATATATATATATATATATATATATATATATATATATATATATATATATATATATATATATATATATACATGTCAAGGTTCCTAAGAACTAGGTTAAAATTACGTATTTCCCTTATGGGGCATTTCGACAAACACTTAGGGCTGGGATCGGGTTTCTCCTGGTTACTCTTGGATACCCAAAACTAAAAACCCTAAACCAAGATCAAAGCTATAGGTAGGAGATATAATCATGTATAAATGCATACCCCCATGATTAGGGTTCACGAAATTGGGGAAAAACCCTCGTAAGAACACCAAACCCTAGAATCACCTAGGAATCCATGAAAACAAATGAAAGAGCCAATCCTAATTCAAATGGTGGGCTCCTAAAGGCCAAACAACAATTAAAAATAGAATTAAATGGGGTTTAATTTGGATTCTCACCTATTGGGAGATGGTTTCCCAATGTAGGTCCTCTTTCTTCAAATCTTCATGGTCCAAACTCCTAGATCTCTCTTGATGGAGAAGAAAATAGGTTTCTAGGGTTTATAAATTCTAAAATTTTTGGGGAAGGAAGGGTTTTCTAAGTGGAGGCTAGGTTTAGGGCTTTCTTCATGAATGAAGAAGCTTGAGGGAGGCTCCCTCTCACTTAAATAGGACTAGGGTTAGGGTTAGGGCTTCTAATGCCAAGTGGTTTAATTAGCCCTTCATGATTAGTCATAAAGAACTTAATTTAATAAAATTTTAGTCATTTCTAGGGCTTAACTAAAAACTAAAATGCTAATTAGGATTTGGTCACAAGGTCAAACCTAATGAGTCTTTAGGTCAAGCCCATAAACCTATACATTAAGAACACCCTACAATTATTTAATAACTTATCATACAGATTTATTTACATAATAAATTAAACATGGAAATTACAATAATGCCCTAATCTAGAAATGTGGTAGTGACAAGTCTACCCTCCTAAAAAAAATTTGTCCTCGAAATTGAATTGAACTAGAACAAGAACGAAATCAGATAAGGAATTATACCTCAAGTCTCGAAGAGATACAGGTATTGTTCGCGCATCTCATCCTCTCTCTCCCAGGTCAACTCGCCTGGAGAGTGATGTCTCCATGCAATACGAACCAAAGGAATACTCTGGTTCTGCAATACCTTCTCTCTGCTATCCAAGATCTCTACTGGCTGCTCAGGGTAGCTAAGAGTCGGACCAACCTCGATCTCCGAGTGATCTAGTACATGACTAGGGTCTGCCATGTACCATCTCAGATGCGACACATGGAACACGTTATGCACTCCCTCTCGTGCAGGTGGCAAGTCTAGTCTATACGCCACTGCACTGACCCTCGCAAGAATACCGAAGGGTCCGATGTAGCGTGGACTAAGCTTACCGCCTCCACCAAAATGAATCGTGCCCCGCGTCGAAGAAATCCGTAGGAACACTATATCGCCAACCTAGAACAAAATAGTCTCAACGCACAGTCTAAAACAAAACAATCATAAGCCAGAAAAATAACAACCTATACCTGAAACTCAAGGGGTCTACGGTGGCTGTCGGCCCAATGCCGCTGTCTGTCCTGTGCCACTCGCAGTCTGTCTCTGATGAGTTTTACTTTTTTTGCTACATCCACGACCATTTCTGGTCCTAGCAAGGCTCTCTCTCCGACGTCATCCCAAGATAACGGTGTACGACACCTTCGTCCATATAGAGCCTCGAATGGTGACATCTCAATGCTGGCCTGGTAGCTGTTGTTGTAAGCAAACTCTACCAGGTGTAGATGATCCTCCCAAGAACCTCCGAGATCTAGAACGTAAGGGCGTAGCATATCCTCGAGAGTCTGAATAGTCCTTTCAGACTGCTAGTCTGTCTGGGGGTGGTATGCGGTATTGAACTTGAGCTGAGTGCCCAAGCTAGCCTGCAGACTCCTCCAGAAGTGGGAAGTAAAATGACTATCCCGATTCGAGATGAGACGATGCTCACAGGAACTCCATCTAATCTGATAATCTGTCGCACGTATATCTTTGCCACCCTCTTTGTCGATGTACCCACCTTGAAGGGTAAGAAGTAGGCTGATTTGGTCAACCTATCCACGATGACCCAAATTGCGTCCTTCCCTCCTGAAGAACGCGGAAGCCCTGAAATGAAATCTATGGTCACGTGCTCTCACTTCCACTCTGGGATAGGTAAGGGTTGAAGCAATCCACCGGGCCTCTACCGATCCGCCTTTACCTGCTGGCACACTAGACACCGGGATACGAAGCGTGCTACCTCGCGCTTCATTCCATACCAACATACGTGCTCCCTCAAGTCTCGATACATCTTGTTGGCACCGGGATGCATCGAGTACTGAGAGCGGTGTGCCTCTTGCAAAACCTCCTCGCGCAACTCCCCGCTCGGTACACACATCCTCGTGCCGTGCCGTAAAGACCCATCATCTGCAATAGTAAAGTCGTCCGACAATCCTGTCCGAACCTGTGCCCTGATACTCCTCAGAGCCTCATCATCATACTGTGAATCTTTGATTCTATCCATCAGCTCGGACTGTATGTGCAATCCTCACATCTGAATCTCAATATCGGGAACTAGTACCTCAATTCCTAAGCTTTCTAGATCAGCCAACAAATGTCTATCTATCGTCAAGTACATAGCCATCGGATACCTTCTCAAGGCATCGGCGACTACGTTGGCCTTTCCTGGGTGGTACTACAATGAGATGTCGAAGTCCTTCATTAACTCCAACCACCTCCTCTGCCTCATGTTCAGCTCCTTTTGTGTGAACACGTACTTCAAGCTCTTGTGGTCCATGAAGATCTCCATACGCTCTTCGTACAGGTAATGTTTCCACAACTTTAGAGCAAAGATAACCGCTGCCAACTCCAAATCGTGGGTGGGGTAGTTCTTTCAATGAGGGCATAATTGCCTGGAAGCATAGGCAATCACCTTCCCGTGCTGCTGAAAAAAGCAACCCAAACCCTTCCCTGAAGCATCACTGTAGATAGTGAATCCACCTGTCCCCGCTGGCAACGTCAAAACTGGAGCTGTCGTCAATCTCTTCTTCAGCTCATCAAATGCGGCCTGGCAATCCTCTGTCCTGACAAAATCCACATCTTTCCTGGTTAGCCTGGTCATCGGCGGTGATATCCTAGAGAAGTCTTGTACAAACCTCCTGTAGTATCCTGCTAGCCCGAGAAAACTCCTGATCTCAGCTACCGAACCGGGGGTAGCCCACGACTCCACTGCCTCGATCTTCTTCGGGTTAACTGAGATTTTGTTACCCGTCACCACATGCCCGAGAAATTCAACCTTGTCAAGGAAGAATTTATACTTTGAAAGTTTCTCGTACATCTCCTCCTTCCTGAGAGTCTCTAAGACCAACCTCAGGTGCTCTTCGTGCTCCTCTGGGGTCTTAGAATACACAAGAATATCATCGATGAACACCACCACGAACTTGTCAAGGTACTGGTGGAATATCTTGTTTATCAAGTTCATGAATACTGTTGGTGCATTGGTTAAACCAAATGGCATTACCATGAACTCAAACTGGCCATATCTGGTCCGAAAGGCTGTCTTCAGCGTGTCTTCTCTCTTCACCTTCACCTGGTGATAGCCTGACCTCAAATCTATCTTTGAAAACACCTTCGCCCCGCTCAACTGATCGAAAAGATCATCTATCCTCGGTAGCGGGTATTTTTTCTTGATAGTGAGGTTGTTTAAAGCTCTATAATTGATGCACATGTGTACCGTGCCGTCCTTCTTCAGTATGAACAGTACCGAAGCTCCCTATGGTAATGAACTGGATTTGATAAAGCCTTTGTCCTGCAGCTCCTTAACTTGCTTCTTCAGTTCTGCCAGCTCGCTGTTGTTGACTCTATAGACATGTTATGAAATAGGCTCCGCTTCTGGCACCAAGTCTATAGAGAATTCAATATCTCTGTCTGGCGGCAAGCCTGGCAACTCCTCTGGAAATACATCCAGGAACTTCGCTATCAGATGATGTGGCAACTCCTCTTCTTCCATCCTGGCCCCGTAAAATGTGCTTATGCTCTGTTCCGCTGCTCCTCTGGCGACCTCGAACTCCGGCTCTACTGGTGGTCAAAATATCACTCTGCCTCCACGACAATCTATAGTAGCATGATGCCTACTCAACCAGTCCATTTCGAGTACAATATCGTATCCCAGAAGTGGCATGACGAGTAAGTGCACGCTCAACTATCAACCTCCTAATGATACTCTTCGGTCCTTACAATAATTACGGACCAGGATAATACCTCCTCCAGTCGTGATCTTGCAAGTCCTATCCAATGGTTCTGTCTCTAAATAATGTTGAAGGGCATAAAACACAGACACGAAACTATAGGAAGTGCCAGAGTCGAATAATGTAAATGCTGGAATGCAATCAAGAAGAACTAAACCTGTAATCATGTCTCCTGCTGGCTCGGCCTCCTCGACCGTCATGGCGTATGCTCGCCCCTGGGGTGCACCTCTCTGCTGTTAGTGCTGAGCAAACCTCTGCTGCTGTGGTGGAAGTGGAGGTCCCCTCTGCTGGCCTCCTGGTATGGTAGGTACCCTAGCTGGTCCCCTCTGGGCGGCTGCTCCACCCTGACCTGGACGAGTCTGAATGGTAGAGCAATCCCTCAGCTGATGTGCTGTCGATCCGCAGGACAAACATGTGCCCAAACTTTTCCTGCAGATCTCTCTAGTGTGTCATGCCTTCCCGCAGTACGCACAATGGATGGCGGGCTGAGTCTGCCTCTACTACTGCTACTGGGCGTGTCCTCGGGCTGGTGTCTGGTGCTGCTGATGCTGCTACTGATATGGCCTATGTTGCTGCTGGAAGTGTGGACGCTTGCCCGGTCCCGCACCACTGTTTGCTCCTCCTGAAGTGTCGCGTCCCCTCTTGGGCCTGAGATCCAAGTCATCCTCAGCTATCTGGGCATCCATCAAAATGCCCTCGAAGGTAGCAGTGCGACGTCCTGACGTGCGAGACCTGATCTCCCTTGCCAGCCCCTTTCTGAACTTTCGGGCCCTGTCTCCTAGATCTCGAATCATCGACGGCGTAAAATGACTCAGGCGGTAAAACTCTGTGGCGTACTCATCAACGGACATGCTCCCTTGGACCAAGTCATGGAACTGACTCTCCAAGGCTCCCAGGACAACATCAGGAAAGAACTTCTCCTTGAAAAGCTCCCTGAAGGCCTCCCAAGTAAGTCCCCAACAATGAGTCTCGGCTCAGTGCAAAACCACGTCAGGGCGATGTCGAACATCTGGCTGCCGGCGGTCTCGATCTGAAGAGCCTCCGGAAGCTGTGCCAAGCACAAGTTTCTCTCTATGTCCTCTAGCCAATCGTCGACGTAGAGTATCCCCTCAGTACCTTTGAACTCCCGAGGCATCATCCTCTTGAAGTCCACAATAGTGCCCGACCTCTGGTGGTGCTGGCCAGGATCCTGCTGTTGTGCAACTCTCTCCACAGCCTGGGGAGCCACCTGATGAGCATTCTCCATGCTCACCCTCATTATCTCGGTCTGGGCCTGGTGCGCCTCTGCCTGCACCCTCTGAGCCTCTACTGACGTCCTCTGGGCATCAACCATGCCCTGGATCAGCGTGAACATCTGTGCCCCATCAACGGACATACCTCCTAGAAATGGAGTCGGTGGTGGTGGAAGAGGCTCCGTCACAGCTGTGGGAACCCTCTAAACAGGTGGGGGAGGAGGACCCCCAAAAAATGTAGATACTCCCACGTGCACAGGAGATGTAGGAGGTACTGCGGATGTCTGTCCAACAGGGCGAGAGGTGTCAGACCTCTCTGAAGCTGTTGCTCCGAGTCTCAAGGACCTGGTCTTCGGCGGCATCCTGAAGACAGATTAAAAGAATCAATTAAGGTAATAGACACAATATCATCAAGGAAGGACAGTAAAAATTCTAAAGGAAATAATCATTAAGAGTAGCATTATAAGAATCAGAAATTTCCTAATTGTGATTGAGCATATCCTCGGCCTAAATCCTATTTCCTAAAATAGGCTCGTAGCAATACTCTAAGCGAGCACCACTACGATATCGCTCTAAATGTGAATCTAGACCTGCATGGGCCACCACTAAAATATATCACGACCCACACCCGAAAATTGGGCATGAGCCGTGGGTACGTCCAGCCTACGCTACAGCATCGACGGTAGAACGCTGTCAAGGTCTCAAACATAACTCATCCTGTCAATGGTCTCAACTCCATAGGGAGGACAAAGATAATACATGAATCAAAAGTTTATAATATACTCAATCACAAGACTATTGGAAAGTAAATGGCACGATAAGAAATAAGGATAAAGAGTTCTGACATAAGTCAGGCACAAATATAAATACATCACAAGTCTAGAGTCTAGATGTCCACCAAAAGTCACAACAATAATACAACCCAGATCTCAGTTCTAGAACAATAATACATAAATAGGACAGTCTAAATGCCTGTAGGTAGAATCTCCTCTAAGATGGGTAACTCCTTTGGAAATACTGGTATGAAATCTCCCTCTGCTCCCAGGCCATAGTGGGTAGGACAGAAGTCCTCCAAGTCCTCTGAAAATGTTATCCAGTCAGGATTGGAGCGAAGCACAAACACTAAACAGCAGTTTCATTTATGTTGACAAAAACTATAAAACAGTGTAAGGAATACAAGATGGAAGAAATACTGGAAATATGGAATACTAGAGAATATGAAATAAGCAATAGAACAATAGCAATGTATAAAAATATAAGTAAATTCTAGAACAAGTAATCTGAAATAAAGAATAAGCATCTGGCTATGTGTTTGATATATCAGTTTATTATGTGATCGGCTTGGGACGAGATCAGGCTTGATATATATGATTGACTATGATACATGTAAGGTCAGGCTAACCATCTGGTTAGCTATGATGTGAGCAATAGTCAGGCTAATCATATATATCAGGCTATGAGGCATGTAAATGGTCAGGCTACACCCGACGTAATGTGTGGGGTGAGCTATGATGCATGTAAGGTGGGGTATGATCACATAATCTGCTAATATTTCCCCATCCCCAGCTAGCACGATGGATTCCAATCACTACTCCTCATGACAGGTATCTAGGGTGCTAATCTGTGTATCCATAGTATCAGAATCAAGTATATAATACAACTAGAATTATAGAATTAATCAACAAAATGAAAACTGTCAGAGAATATACTCGCCTGTGGTCCCGAGGAAGGTGCGAGGATCAATGTCCAAGGCGAGATCATAATAACCTAATTATGGAATATCAATGTCAAAATACTGAATTAAGGGAATAAACATGTTTAACTAATTAAATGCGAGGCCTCTAGGTCAACTCTAAAGCCTACTGGTCACTACTGGCTATTTGTGCCATCCCCAGTTATAAATACTAGGGTGTACTCACAACACCTCAACCTGGGTTCAAATCTGGTTTCTAGGGTGATTACTAGTATAACTTAGCTAATACTAAGTGATAATATATATATCTTATAATATAATAGTTAATCTATCATCTAGTATTTTCTTAGTTTGATACTTTAATACCTATACCCATATCATCCTAACTACTAACTGATACACAATTATAGCACTAACAAACACACACCACATAAACACCCTAATACTCTGATACTCTAGCATTGACACTGATACCTAAAGAGTATCAGAGCTCAAAAGTATAGCCACAGTTCAGTTCTTGGAATGGAACTGTTACTGTGTATACATCATAGTTTCACAGTCTGAAATTGTTCAAGTCCTCACATTCATGGCTTAAAACTTGAGACAACATATGGCTACTGGCAGGATCAATCAGATAGTTTAAAGTTGTTCAAACTTACACAGGCAAAATCAATAGGCATCCATTAAACAAGCTATAACTGATACTCAACTAACAACACAGTGCAAGACCATGTCCAGCTGAAACCTGCCTCTCCCCCCTTCTCATACCCACTGCATAAAGAATACACTAACTTACTAATGTATCAATTTCTCAGGTAGTAGGTGTTAGTGTACTCACCCAATCCAATACACTCACTAATCACTCAACATCACTGAGATGCCCACACCTCTCACTTACTGAGACTCAAGGAACTAACACTCGCAGTGTCAATACTGCACAGCAAATCCTGATACTCATTTTCCCAAATACCTGATGCAATGATACATCCCCCACAGTGTCAGATTTTTACTGATACAATGAACACAATTCTCATAGTCTCACTGAATCTGATACTCTAGAACCTGGAAACCCAACTGCACACAATACACTCTATCTTACTAAACACACTGATACACAGTATCAGCTCACTAATACACACACACAGGCACACACATGCCTAACTGCTACTGCACTGAATTCCCTCAACTACCTGATGCACAGCTAGCCTTGCTGATACACACAGGAACCCTAACTAAAAACCCCCAATATCTGATATACTACTAAATACTGACACCACATATCCTCACTCCCTCGACTGAGGCACAGTTGAGCCCCAATTCATAATGCATATACCAACCTTAAACACTCTACACTCATACATTCATCAAAACTGCTCACCACACAGTGCCCTCACAGTCACCTCACTGATACTTAACACAGTCACCTGGAGATTGTGTTACATACTTGCAGTGATCACCTGGAGACTCACTGAAATAAAACCTTCCCTCCACACTGACACTGATACACAACTAACACAGGGAACTCACTCGACACAGACATCTGGTTAGACACACTCCCAGACACAAATATATTAACATATTAATTTGCTCCTCCTGGCACACCACTGAAATTGACTGCTCATACACACTGAATCTAAACTCACATAGGCACTGATACATAGAACCCTAACACACACAGTTCACACACACTCAAGTTCAATGCACAGACACTGTGCTACTGATACAAAGTTCTACAGCATGATTTACTAACAGACACAATTTAATATCTCAAAACCAAGACACTACTCACTCGGCACTTCACTGATACTCACTAATCCCTAACAAATGACACTAAAAAAACCCTAAATGCCACAACCTACACGAGCCCACAGTGTCAATACTGCACAGACCTGACTCGACCCCCTGCTCTCACTGCTGACACACACAGAAATCTCAAAAACCCGACTGTACAGTGAATTTCCCCCAATACATACATACACACAGCACATAAACGTAGGTATATAACTATATATATATATATATATATATATATATATATATATATATATATATATATATATATATATACACATGTCAAGGTTCCTAAGAACTAGGTTAAAGTTAGGTATTTCCCTTATGGGACATTTTGACAAACACTTAGGGCTGCGATCGGATTTCTCCTGGTTACTCTTGGATACCCAAAACTAAAAACCCTAAATCAAGATCAAAGCTATAGGTAGGAGATGTAATCATGTATAAATACATACCCCCATGATTAGGGTTCACGAAATTGGGTAAAAACCCTCGTAAGAACACCAAACCCTAGAATCATCTAGAAATCCATGAAAACAAATGAAAGAGCCAATCCTAATTCAAATGGTGGTCTCCTAAAGACCAAACAACAATTAAAAACAGAATTAAATAGGCTTTAATTTGGATTCTCACCTATTGGGAGATGGTTTCCAATGTAGGTCCTCTTTCTTCAAGTCTTCTTGGTCCAAACTCCTAGATCTCTCTTGATGGAGGAGGAAATGGGTTTCTAGGGTTTATAAATTCTAAAATTTTAGGGGAAGGAAGGGTTTTCTAAGTGGAGGCTAGGTTTAGGGCTTTTTTCATGAATGAATAAACTTGAGGGAGGCTCCCTCTCACTTAAATAGGACTAGGGTTAGGGTTAGGGCTTCTAATGCCAAGTGGTTTAATTAGCCCTTCATGATTAGTCATGAAGAACTTAATTTAATAAGGGTTTAGTCATTTCTAGGGTTTAACTAAAAACTAAAATGCTAATTAGGGTTTGGTCACAAGGTCAAACCTAATGAGTCTTTAGGTCAAGCCCATAAACCTATACATTAAGAACACCCTACAATTATTTAATAACTTATCATACAGATTTATTTACACAATAAATTAAACATGGAAATTGTCACGACCCGCACCCAGTATAGGGGTACGAGAGCGTGGGTACGTCCAGCCTACGCCGCAGCATCGGCGGTAGAACGTTGTCTAGGTCACAGTAATACTATATAGCTAAACACCTGTCAATGATATACTTCTCCATAATCTCACAATATAACTCAATCACAACAACTATAAGGCACGATAAAAGATAAAAGGAACTAACATAGTTAATCACCATGTCTCAACATAAAGATAACTCACAGTCTAGCTGTCCAACATAAGTCTCCAATTAAACTTAACATAAGTCTAACATAAACTGAAATAATCTCCATAAGTCTCAAGCATAAATAAATACTATCTAGATAGCTGTAGGCAAAGTCTCATCTAGGAGCATGGTCTCCTCTAGGATCTCTGGTGCATAGTCTGCATCTATACCTGGTCCGTAGTGCATGGTACAAAAATCCTCAAGATTCTCTGGAAAAAATATCCAGTCAGGATTGGAACGAAAATACACCTCTAACAGCAGTTCCACATATATTGACAAAAACTATAACATAGTGTAAAGAAGTACAAGACAGATATGGAATACTGGCAATAGGAAATACTGGAATAAAATGCTGGAATAATACTGGAACATCATTATCAATATGCATCTGACAAGGAATAGAACTATAAGTGTACGCAAGTACAAAGAACTGGTATGTAAGTTTGTATAAGAACAACAACTAGAACATGTGGAAATACAAGATCAATCTATCAAGATACATGTCAAGAATATCTAACTAAGTGTGTGAAACATCAGTATATCATGTGATCAGCTTGGGACTATATGACTCATTACATGGATTAGCGATCATCCCCAACAGGTCAGGCTAACCAGAATGTAACAGCGATGAGACATGTAAGGGTAAGGCTGCACCGACGTGAGATGTGGGTGAGCTAATGCTGCATGTAAGGTTGGGTATGATCACATAACTACTAATATTTCCCCATTTCCCCCAGCTAGCACGATGGATTCCAATCACGACTCCTCGTGACAGGTCTCGATGATGCCAACTCGTGTAAAGAACAGTGTCAGAGTCATGTATGCTATACAATAAGAATTATAGAGATAATCAACATAATGGAAACTGTTAGAGAATGTACTCGCCTGAGGTCCTTAGCTGGCAATACCACTGTCCGGGTTCCCAGGTATCGTCTGAATGATCCAACAGTCCTATAAACATACCATATAATACAATACTTCATCAGACACTACTCTAGCTCACAATCAACATAATGATCTCAACAGGCTACGCTAGGGGTGGTCACGTCTGTCGTTGCTGTGAATAACAGACAGTCAATGGTACGGTCTTGCCAGTACGTCAGTGTACATTTGGCAGTCTATTATCATGCTACGGGGTCACCTAGTACACGGGCATATAATGCCTATTATTGTTTATCATAAACATCAACACTACTAATTCAATTTAATAGATATGTGTCTTTAGCTACTTAATAGAGTCTACCTTATGCATGTTCATATGCGTATACTGATACATATTAATCAATTATCTATGTCTATATATACTATCAAACTTATACCATGCATACAATTAATTAAGTATATACCCTAGGATACTTATAATACATATAGGGGCATGTATAGATATTATTTGAGAGCATATAATATCTATATACCTATACGTATGCAACTACGTACATACAAGCATATACCGATGTCCACACATACTAACACACGATATACGTAGGTATACATATTCGAGATTAGGTTTACGTCGAACCTGCACGTGTGGACGGGGCGGAGATGATGAGGCAGGCCGATCGTCGTGCACGAGGTGCACAGTCGGACTGGGCAGCGGGACCGCTGCTCAGGCGCTCCGGCGAGGCGGGACCCGACGGCTCAGGTACAGCGGTCCTCCAACTTCAGATGGTCGTCGTCGAACTCCGGTCGGCAGTGTCGTCGAACTCAGTGCGGGGTGTCCAGGCGTTCAGCAGGGGTCGTCGAACTCCGCCGCTCTCGGTGCAGACGGTTCAGCGGACAGTGGTTGGCTCCGACGGACAGCGGGGCCAAGCTCCAAGCGTCAGTGGTTGGGCAGTTGGTCGAGTCGTTGCTACTCCGGTTGACAGCGACGGCACTCGGCGGCTCGGTCGGTCTCCGGTTGACGTGGGCTTCAGCAATGGTGGCAGTGGCTGGTCAACTCTCTTGGAATTTGCCTCTTATGGAGATGTTTCAAGGGCCAAGATTTAAGAGAATTAAAATGGTAGGCTAGGATTCATTAGTTCCAAGGTTTTTGAGACCATGGTTTAATGGAGATTGATGTTGCAATTTCACAGTCCTAAAATTATAGAAAAATATACATGAAGGGAAATTGGATTTATTCGCATGTCGTGTCCAACAAATAGGGAGAACTGCACAAAATTGAATTTATTGAGGATTAACTACAATGGGTTGCGACATCAGTTGGAAAACAAGGGCTCGCATAGCGTCCTAATTATCGAAGCAACGATAAATTGCAACAATCAAATAATCATCCTCAATTATTTAAATATAATTAAATATCATGCAAATCATCTACACATTAATTACGGAAAGACGAAAATGCCCCTAATCCAAAAAGTGGGGGTGACAGAAATTATAATAATGCCCTACTCTAGAAATGTGGTAGTGACAGCCATGATTCCTGATCTTGTATTTACATATTACACTTGTTTACTTTACATGATCATATATTGTTCATATGTTCATGTTTACTTTATATGTTCCCAGTTTTCTTTCATATTTTCTGGTGCACTTTATATTATCCGGTGGTTACTTGTTAGCTTTAGTATATTATTATTTCTCTTGCATGCTGGTTTTAGTTCATAGTTTGGCCTCATTTGTGGTACTTGCTATTGGAGTCTGACCCTACTGATTTTGTATGACCAGATCTCATAGCGAAATCCGAGGATCTCCCCTATCTTCCACTGGATGGTGACCATCTGGAGCACCAGATTACCTGAATAAGTTTCTTCTTATTTCTTCCACTAATATCTGTACATTATTCTTTTGCGACGTTTAACCTCCAAATGGGTGTTTATCTCGTATTTGGACTTGACTTCTAGCCTATGGGCGTGACATGATTATCATTATTCTAGACTATAGCTAGAGTTGATCATGTATGACTTATAATCTTGCTAGTAATTCATTTTGTACAATTAGCTCCATGATCATCTATGTATACATAGTTTGGGAATCTTTACTCTCTTATGTCTGATGATCTTATATCTTGTATCTTGTTGAGTTGCTTGTGATTGAAACACCTAGGATTGCTTTTCCTAGTTTTGACTGTTGGTTTGTATAGTAATCCCCCATATCTTATACAGTCGTGACCGTATATCGGGGTACTAGAGTACTCTGGTATACGTAGCTGGCTTTGTCTACCCTCGCTCTCTAGTATTCTGGTTCTTGGGCGTGTGACAGTACCTCATAGAGGATACTAGAATACATCGGGTGTTTGTATTCTTGTCATATTTTGCACATATTTTAAATTGTCTATTATATCTATAATTGTGTTGGTGTTACCCTTTCACCCCCTCTCCCCCCGTTTAGGGTAGTTTCAAGTATTTTGCTAGTAAGGAGAGCTTCTGGAGCTCTCTGACTATCTTCTCGCTTAGTTTAGTCCTCATATTTTTTTAGGGCTCAACAAATGGCCTCCATGCAGTCGACATGCCAAAGTCATCGGAGTTTATTAATGGACATATGAACTAACCTAGAGGGTGTTCAAAAATTTAGATTTCAAGAAAGAATTCCTAAAATAATTAACATATAAACTATAATGTAGAAGCGGGTCCTAGACTATAGAATATGTTAGAGTACCTATTTGCAATATTTTATGAATTATTAGAATTACTAAGATTTTTAAATTTTTATTTGGATTAAAGTAATTATCATTAAACTAATTTAGCCCTATCTTAACTATTTCACGTACATGATAACAAATTTATTTATCTAAAATTAATTGATTGATCTAAAATTAATAGGTTTTGAGTTTGTAATACATAGAGAATAGTTTATATATATATATATATATATATATATATATATATATATATATATTAATAATAATACTAATAATAATAATTTTAGAATGTTCTATATATAAATATTCTTTAAACTTTAAATTTAAATAATATTGTTATATCTTTTGACGTAGAATCTTTAACCATGTATATTTCTATAACCTATTTGGATTAAGATCTTAGGTTATGATTTTATTCACAATAGGTTTATTCTATATTAGTAATGATATTGTATTATATTTTGAATTAATAAAAAATTAAGATTCATAATTATAGTTACTTATTTTTAGTGGTTGGATTTCATAGAATTTATATAATTTTATATTAGAGATTAGCACATATTTGAGTACATCCATTAGTATCTATTAGGCTAATAAATAAGCATAAAAATTATAAAGAGTGAAGCATTCGCACGCGGAAAGACAACTCACAAGAATATGTTTTTGAGTGAAGAAGAAGCGTCCTGACAGAACAATGTCTCCGCTGGAACACCCTTCTAATAACGCAACTTCCTATGCCAGAATTACCCTTTGACAATGGCTTTTTCCCCATAATAGTATTCAAATCGCAGTTACTACATCGTATGTGTTGTACCCAATGCGTCATTCATCAGAGAATCGCTCCTAATTCGAAGCGGATGGTCGACTAGCTGTTAAAATCATTGACAAATGACATACAGAATAGCTACGTGGCAGAATGGGTAGCATTAAGCTTCTTCTAGCAAGATAATCTTCCTACATCCTTTGTTTCCTGCAACAATGATTCATGCACTCTCTGCTTCTGGCATCATGTTCTTCCTGTAGTTCTTTCTTCCAACAAGCTATACTTCCTGCCAAAGTTGTTCTAATGTGAACCTTGCTTCCGTCGAACCATGCTTCAGGAGAAGCTACATTACATAACATTTCTACGTATTAGCGCATGACAAACATGGAGAACATTACGGAGACCATTAGAGATCGTATTTTTATGGGAGTTTATAACAACAGTAGCAGCAAGCCATGTGGTAGAATATGACATGTAGAAACATGCCCCACTCCTCGTACAATCGTTGCCACATGGCAACATCTTCTTGTGAGCTGCTTGAATGTGCAACCATGTAGTAGCATCTCCTTTAACCTCTCATGAACATAGGTTAACAACTTCACCTAAGTCCGCATCCACAGGAACAACGCTTCCGGCGAATAGTATTTTACCCAAAGGATAGTGCTTTTTGCGTCTCTCTAGCAATAACCGTTTTTTAGACTTACGACTATAAATAGTCTCAATTTTTGTATTGAAGTAGAGAACACAGAGAGAACACACATATAGAGCATATATATGCTTGAGCAACAACATCATAAAGCATCCATTTTGCTACTGCATCAAGAGGCTTTGCAAGATAGTCAGATCGTCAATGGAGTAAAGAAATCGCACGATGATTCGATCTCTACCATTACACTCTCCAGAATATCAGACTTTGTACTTAAAAAAAATTTATTCGTTGTAAAAGAATTATTGTACTTGCATAAGTCTCTTTTTAAAGTTTTCATAGAAAGAACAAAACTTCTTTTCTATCCAAAAACAACTAATATGAGTAATGTAGATAATGTTGTCGACGTGATTGCATGCATGAAATATATATATATATATATATATATATATATATATATACTAGTTACTTTTATGTGCGTTTTACGTATAAAAAAGGAAAAAAATCTACGATATTATTGAAATGTAGAAATTTAAATTATGTTAGAATATTTTAAATATAATTTGAATATATTTTAGTTATGATTTATTATAAATATTTTTTTAAAAATTTTTGATATGTATTTAGTTAGATAATATCATTTAGTTAGTTTAAATATAATTTTAATTTTAAAATATTTTAGGATTTTCACATGTTCAGGTAGTTAGGAGAATTTAGGTTTTCAATTTTTTTTTCTACGAGAGAACAACTACGGTTTTAGTATTTAATTTTTTTTAAGTTTTTAAATTAATTGGTTAATGATATACATATGGCTTATATGGCTTAAATTGGAGCTAGTTCTAAGCCCCATTATATATATATATATATATATATATATATATATATATATATAGAAAAGTAGGAATATATATATATATATATATATATATATATATATATATATATATATATATTGTCACGCCCCAGTCCCAAAATACGTAGGACCAGGAATACGTGACACGCCAGCTACGCATTCGACCAGACTCTGGTCTGACTCGAATACGTATAAGCTGTAATATAAAGGGCACTATCTAGATATTCCGTAAATGTAAACCTCTATGTCTCAATCCACAATGTACAACAGTATGTAAGAAAGAGCTATATGTGCTAGAGTCGGCCGCCCAATAACACACTAACTCGAATAGACTCGAGAATAAGTTTGAGTCTATAAAAACTAGGCTACAACAGCAGATAAATAAATAATGTAAAAATAACCAAAATGCCGGTAGATAAGATGTGAGTACCTGGTACCATGCTCGCAAGACATGCAACTCCAACAGTATCTCCAAGTACTCCGTAATCGTCAATGCTGCAAAATTGGCAGGGAACCAGGTCCTCAGAGGGACGTAACAAGGTACAGAAATACAACATGCCAAGTAAACAGAAAGTACAAGTGCATGACAGGGTACTCTATCATAACCAACTAGTGTGACATAGTTTAAAGACAATGTTCGACGCGTGGGCTGTCAAAATATCGTAGCTCCGAACACAGAGACACACGGGGCGTACCGTAGCTCCGAGCACAGAGACACACGGGTGATACACTACTCTAGAATACAGGATCTCTATATATACATATATAAGCGCGTGCAGAGTAGCCCAAATGTCTAGTAACTGTCTTCCCCTTCTCCAAGCGGTCAACGATTGTGCGTTGAGCCCGACCCTCTAACTACAGTCTCGACTCACAGATATAACTCAACAGACGTGACCCTAAGGTCATCCCAGTCTCTGGTCATGATGTCAATATCAGGATACAGGAATCTGGCACGATCACAGTGTATGAGTGTGTCCTGGGGTATCGATAAACTCAGGTAAGCATATCGAGAAACTATGAATCATCCAACAATCTTCCTAAGACGTTATGACGTACATCTTCACCCGGTTGTGAACCGGACATGAAGTATCGAACGTCAACATAAGTACGTGCACAAAGTACATAATGAAACAATGAATATTTGTAGACTAAAAATACAGGGTGGCAAGGTACACTTGCCTGCGTGCGGCTGTTGATGACGGGGATCTGGTACCGCGTCCAAGTCCTCAGGTCCCACAGTACCTAGAGATGAGATACAAACCAGAATCAATAATCTATTCTACGACAGACAGGGATGCGACACGCATCTACAACTAAACTCAAGCTCAGCTACGACTCTCAGGGACAAGACACTAGAGGGGGTTTGACCACAGTTGACTATCGGTACGATAGTCAAAACATCTAGTCTTCAGCACTACAACATCAAGCCATCCTCAAAACACAATTAATGATTATTAACCCTGCGTTTCATTCACGAAGTACTACTCTAATTTAACCCATCATTAATTTTCAGCAATACTTTTTAACAGCTAAATCAACAATAACCCGCATGCGTATATATTCTATGTCCTCAAACAACTTCCAGTATTTACCCAAGAATCAATATCTCTCTACCATTTATCAATTAATCTGCTCATTGGTATTAGTCACTGTGTTAATATCACCATCCTTCCTCAAGCGTTTAAAGGTATGCACAACATCAATGTATATAATTCATAACCTAAATCCTTGAATATTTCAAGCATTCATAAACCTAAAATTCCTTGCTTATCTTTTAAATTCTAGTTTACTACTTATGAAGAATAAACCCTAAACCTACATTAAAATTTTAAACACCCATCATTAATCGCAAGATCAATACTACACTACCTCTACACAAAACCTGTTATCAATATAATCCCTAATCTCTTATCATCAACACATGCTCAATTTATACTACTCTACATCATCACGACCATTATTTAAACACAAACTTAGCTAATGCACACAAAACCATATATGTATCAATAACCCTAACTAAACACATTACAAAATATATCAATATAGAGAGGGGGGAGGGTGGTATACCTCGACGAGTTGCTGCCGGAGGCGGTGGGGGAACGGATGGGCTATGGTGGCTGCGCCGGACTGGAGGGTGCAGAGGTCCACCGGAGGAAGCTCGAGAGAGGTGTCTGGCCGGATTTGGTAGTTTAATGGTGGTAGAAGTGGTGGTGATGGTGGTAGTGGTGTAATCGGACGAGGAGGAGGCCGGATGGGGGTGCACGGCCGGGCCAGAGTCGAGGAGCTGCTGTGGAGGGTATCTGTACAGAGTCGCCGAAGTCAGTGGCTGCACTGGCCGGACTGCACAGTGGAGTCGCTGCCGTTGGTCGGACCGGAGGCTGTACAGTGGAGGTTGCTCGGTCTGTACATTATGACGGAGTCTGTCGATGGATCACAGGCCGGTCGGTGCTGTGGAGGCGCCGTGGTCGACGGTGGAGCTACACAGCGGGCGGCGGGTTGAAGTTGGTCAGTCTGGTCGGGGAGTGAAGCTGGAGCTGCCACGGGGGGGTTGGCTGGCCAGACGGGAGCGGAGCACCGGAGTGAACCGCACAGTGGGTCGGCGGGGCGCTGGCCGGCCGGAGCGAGGTCAGCCGCCGAACGGGGTTGAGTTCTTCAGGAAGAAGAAATGATGGAGAAGAATAAAGGAAGAAGAAGAAGAAGAAGAAGAAAGTAATTATACGGTTGGGGTGTGTGGGTTTGTGTAGTGAAGAGGGAGGAGAGAGAGAGGGGGGTATTTTCAATGCATTGGGATTAGGGCCGGTATGGGGAGTGGTGAGGGTGATGTGATGGTTTTATAGGGAGTGGTGAAAGGATGGAGGGTGGAGATGATGGCATTCAAAATGGAGAGTTGAGATTTATCATGAAGAGAAGTGGGTTTCTTCATGAAGGAGGGTGAGTGGATGGTGAGAATAAGACCCTATTTTGGGACCTCTCCATAGTTCAAAGCCAATAAGGTTATGACACATAAATTCAATAATTACAACTTAGCCCCTTAAATTCGGGAAATTGCATGAACACATAAAATAACGCAAAAATTATGGAGAAAATTGTGTTTAGCAATTTTTATGGTGAGAGGGTGTTGTGCGTTAGGCACGGGTTTAATTAGAAAGGCATTGGGATTAATTTAGGATAAAAAATGGGATTTACAAAGTTGGTATCCCCGATTTAAAAAGAAATAAAGTGTCCCGCGAATTTAAATTAATTGGGGGCACTTGGGGTCAAAATCCGGAAATGACGCAAAGGCCAAAAATGGTGGGGGCTTGGAGTTAGTCATGGACCCTTTAGTTGGTCCGGCTCAACGGGTTAAGTTGGTATCTCAAAATTTAGGGTAACGACACAGGTGTCCGACACGGAATTAAATATGGGTTACGATTTTTGGAATGTTGCACAATTAATTTAGAGCACACAAAAATTAATTTTAAAAGACGAAAAAGTCCAGTACCTAATTTGGCGAGTTAAGACGAAAGTACAATAGACCGATGAAATTTATGGGCTGATATTGGGCTCCGAATAATCAGACAATGATAGGGCGCGCCAAGGGTTTTAATTAAATAAAAATAAAATCACAGACAAACTCAATCTACTCTAAACCTCATCATCTTCTGAAAAATCCAAAATTTCCCAAATCCAAACCTGACTATCTATAGAATAAATCGAGGGGGTTTACATTCTTCCCAACTTAGAAAAATTTCGTCCCCGAAATTAAAAGTAAAGCACGATAATATCTAAAAGAATTTTAAAACAACTAGTAAACAATTGTCGTACGTAAATTCGTACCTTGCTCCTCGAATAAGTGCGGGAATCGCTGCCGAATAAAATCCTCGCACTCCCAAGTGGACTCGCCTGGTGAATGTTGCTTCCATGCCACTCTGACCAGTCGAATCGTCTGCCCTCTCAAAGTCTTCTCGCTGCGGTCGAGGATCTCAACTGGCTGCTCTATGTAAGACAGGCTGGGCCCGAATGTAATCTTCGAATGATCAAGCACGTGGCTAGGGTCTGCGGCATATCTTCTCAGCTGCGATACGTGAAATACGTCATGTACTCCCTCTAATGATGGAGGTAATACAAGACGGTAAGCCACTTCGCCAACTCGTTTTAAAATGTCAAAAGGTCCGATGTACCTCGGACTCAGCTTGCCTCTGCCTCCGAATCTGATGGTACCACGAGTAGGCGATATCCTCAAAAATACGTGGTCACCCTTCTTGAACTCCAATAGTCTGCGGTGCGCATCTGCCCAGTATTTCTGTCTGTCCTGTACTGCGCGCAGGTGGCTCTAAATCTGCTTGACCTTCTTTACTGTCTGTATCACCAACTCTGGACCAAGTATCTGACGCTCTCCTACGTCACTCCAACAAACTGGCGACCTATATTTCCTGCCGTACAATGCCTCATAAGGTGCCATCTGTATGCTGGCCTGGTAACTGTTATTGTAGGAGAATTCCACCAAATGTAGATGGTCCTCCCAAGATCCTCCAAAATCAATCATACACGCTCTCAACATATCCTCTAATATCTGTATCGTGCGCTCTGACTTTCCATCAGTCTGTGGATGATATGCAGTGCTGAACTTGAGACGAGTTCCTAGGCTCTCCTGCATACTCCGCCAAAAATGTGACATGAATCTGGAATCACGATCCGATACGATGCTGACAGGCACTCCATGTAATCGTACTATCTGCCTCATATACATGTCAGCTAGTATCTCTGTGGATTGCCCAACTCTGAAGGACAAGAAATGTGCAGACTTGGTGAGTCTGTCTACGATAACCCAAACTGCATCCTTCCCGCTAGGGCTCCACGGGAATCCTGTGACGAAGTCCATGGTAATGTGTTCCTACTTCCACTCGAGAATGGAAAGTGGCTGCAATAATCCTGCAGTCCTCTGATGTTCAGCCTTGACTTGCTGACAAACTAAACACTTCGCCACAAATCTTGTAATTTCCCTCTTTATCCCATGCCACCAGAAATGCTGTCTCAAGTCTCGATACATCTTCGTACCTCCCGGGATGAATGGAATAATCGAGCTATGAGGCTCGATCATCAACTCTTGGCGTAGCTTGCCACTCGGAACGTATAGGCGATCTCCACACCTCAATGTTCCGTCTTCATTTATCTTGAATCCTGTTTGCATGTCGGCCTCTGTCCTTTCTCGCAGTCGTCTAAATCTCGTGTCCGTAGGCAATGCTGCCTTGATCCTCTCAACCAAAGTAGACTGAACCTCAAGACTGGCCATCTGTCCATCCATGCCTGGCAATACAATCTCAATCCTGAGTTCCTGAAAATCCTCTAACAACTGGTGATGAGTCATAAACTACATTCATCTTGCCAGAGTGGTTCTGCAACTCGATATTATAATATGTCATAAATTCTAGCCAATGCCTTTATCTTATGTTGAGTTCCTTCTGCGTGTAGGCATTCTTCAGACTTTCTGTGTTTTGTATAAATCTCAACATCTGCTCTACATAAAGGTAGTGTCGCCATCATTTTAGTGCAAATATCACTGCAGCTAGCCCTAGATCGTGTGTCTGAAAGTTCTTCTCAAGAACTCTTAGCTATCCTGATGTGTAGACTATCAATTCTATCTGAACATAACTCATATTTGCTGAGCTTAGCCTACAGCCTCTCATTTCTTAGCATCTCCAACACAATCTCGAGATGTCTCTCGTGCTCCTCCTGACTCTTAGAATATACCAAGATGTTGTCGATAACTACCTCCACGAACTTACCCGAGTACTGGTGGAAAATATTGTTCCTCAAGCTCATAAATATTGCTGGCGCATTGGTTAAACCAAACGGCATGACTAAAAACTCATAGTGTCCAAACTACGTCCGACAAGCCGTCTTCGGAACGTCCTCTTTTCGTACCTTGATCAGATGGTGGCTTGATCTGAGATCGATCTTCTAGAATTCATATGCGCCACTTAGCTGATTCAACTGTACCGTCCCGTCTTTCTTCGGGACAATTAAGATGGGTTTTCCCCCCATGGAGATACACTAGCCCAACTAAAACTCTTGTCCAAGTGATCCTCTACTATGGACCTCCAACTCAACCAACTCTTTCGGTGCTAGTCTGAAGAAGGGAAAATAATTGGCTCCGCTCTTGGAGTCAACTCTATAACAAATTTTATCTCTCTGTCAGGTGGCAGGCTGGAAAGATTATCTAGAATCACATCCTCAAACTCTGATATAACATGGTGGTACACTGGTTCACCTCCTGCATCGTATACCCCTAAGGTAGATGGGCACCATACTCCTGGGCTTTCTGAACTCAACTCAGGGTAACCTAGTGGTCTAAAAATATAATGCACTACATCGACAATCGAGTGTCGCGTGGTATTGGCTCAATCAACTCATGTTAGGACGGTGTCATCGTCCAGACTTAACCTCAAAATAAATTCTCCTGTTCTGTTTACCACACTAATCCTCCAAAAGAAAAATTCCTTCCTGCCTAATGTAAAATTTTCTCTTCTCCTCAAGGTTTTCCCTAAAATTTTATTCCTCGAATATCTTCTTTTCGTTATTCCTCTCTCCAAGTCACAAGTACAATAATGGTATCCCTCAAGTACATACTAGAATTCCTGGAATCCGATTATTATCTTCCAAGTGAGATCCTAAAATTTTCATCTCCTCTAGCTCATAATCATCGTTCCTAGCATTGCTATCATATACAACTACTAGTTTCCATCATCAGGCTATGCATTCCCATAAATCATTCTAGGTCATGATCAACAGTCCTTCAAGCTCTCAGTACTTCCAAGATCACTGCTACCTCAAGTACGGGTAGGGTACTACTAGGTCCAACTCTCTTGCCAACCTTCCATACTAGATCTAGAATCCAAAGAACCCATCAATCTATCCTGATAAGGTAACAATCTTCTCCGAAAAAGGTATACAAATTCTGTCTTCTGTCGTCTGGTCTTCGATCTTCTTCTGGAGGGAAACCATCAGTCACAAGCATTCGTCTCCCCGAACAATAAGGGATGAGGAACAAGGATAGCGATATTGACAAAAATTTAACGAATGCAAAGTGGAAGTCCAAGGGCGATAATCACATACAAAGAGTTTTAAAATCGATTATGGATTGAGATCATATTCAACAATCATAACATCTATTCCTAATTTGCAGGCTCGCTTGGTACAGTCAGGTGACCAAGACGATTTAAATCGGACCTGCATGGGCCACCACAAAAACATGTCACTCCCCAGTCCCAAAATATGTAGGACCAGGAATACGTGACGCGCCAGCTACGCATTCGACCAGACTCTGGTCTGACTCGAATACGTATAAGCTATAATATAAAGGGTACTATCTAGATATTCCGTAAATGTAAACCTCTATGTCTCAATCCACAATGTACAACAGTATGCAAGAAAGAGCTATATGTGCTAGAGTCGGCCGTCCAATAACACACTAACTCGAATAGACTCGAGAAGAAGTATGAGTCTATAAAAACTAGACTACAACAGAAGATAAATAAACAATATAAAAATAACCATAATGCCGATAGATAAGATGTGAGTACCTGGTACCATGCTCGCAAGACATGCAACTCCAACAGTATCTCCAAGTGCTTCGTAATCGTCAATGCTGCAAAACTGGCAAGGAACCAGGTCCTCAGAGGGACGTAACAAGGTAGAGAAATACAACATGACAAGTAAACAGAAAGTACAAGTGCACGACAGGGTACTCTATCATAACCAACTAGTGTGACACAGTTTAAAGACAATGTTCGACGCGTGGGCTGTCAAAATAAAACCGTAGCTCCGAACACAGAGACACACGGGGCGTACCGTAGCTCCGAGCACAGAGACACACGGGTGATACACTACTCTAGAATATAGGATCTCTATATATACATATATAAGCGCGTGCAGAGTAGCCCAAACGTCTAGTAACTGTCTTCCCCTTCCCCAAGCGGTCAACGATTGTGCGTTGAACCCAACCCTCTAACTACAGTCTTGACTCACAGATATAACTCAACAGACGCGACCCTAAGGTCGTTCCAGTCTCTGATCATGTTGTCGGTATCAGGATACAGGAATCTGACACGATCACAGTGTATGAGTGTGTCCTGGGGTATCGATAAACTCAGGTATGCATATCGAGAAACTACGAATCATCCAACAATCTTTCTAAGACGTTACGACGTACGTCTTCACCCGGTTGTGAACCGGACGCGAAGTATCGAACGTCAACATAAGTACGTGCATAAAGTACATAATGAAATAATGAATATCTGTAGACTAAAAATATAGGGTGGCAAGGTACACTTGCCTGCGTGCGGCTGTTGATGATGGGGATCTGGTACCGCGTCCAAGTCCTCAGGTCCCGCAGTACCTAGAGATAAGATACAAACCAGAATCAATAATCTATTCTACGACAGACAGGGATACGACACGCATCTACAACTAAACTCAAGCTCAGCTACGACTCTCAGGGACAAGACACTAGAGGGGGTTTGACCACAGTTGACTATCGGTACGATAGTCAAAACATCTAGTCTTCAGCACTACAACATCAAGCCATCCTCAAAACATGATTAATGATTATTAACCCTGCATTTCATTCATGAAGTACTACTCTAATTTAACCCATCATTAATTTTCAGTAATACTTTTCAACAGCTAAATCAACAATAATCCATATGCGTATATATTCTATGTCCTCAAACAACTTCCAGTATTTACCCAAGAATCAATATCTCTCTACCATTTATCAATTAATCTGCTCATTGGTATTAGTCACTGTGTTAATATCACCATCCTTCCTCAAGCGTTTAAAGGTATGCACAACATCAATGTATATAATTCATAACCTAAATCCTTGAAATTTCAAGCATTCATAAACCTAAAATTCCTTGCTTATCTTTTAAATTCTAGTTTACTACTTATGAAGAATAAACCCTAAACCTACATTAAAATCTTAAACACCCATCATTAATCGCAAGATCAATACTACACTACCTCTACACAAAACCTGTTATCAATACAATCCCTAATCTCTTATCATCAACACATGCTCAATTTATACTACTCTACATCATCACGACCATTATTTAAACACAAACTTAGCTAATGCACACAAAACCATATATGTATCAATAACCCTAACTAAACACATTATAAAATATATCAATATAGAGAGGGGGGAGGGTGGTATACCTCGACGAGTTGCTGCCAGAGTCGGTGGTGGAACGGATGGGCTATGGTGGCTGCGCCGGACTGGAGGGTGCAGAGGTCCACCGGAGGAAGCTCGAGAGAGGTGGCTGGCCGAATTTGGTAGTGTAATGGTGGTGGAAGTGGTGGTGATGGTGGTAGTGGTGTAATCGGACGAGGAGGAGGCCGGACGGGGGTGCACGGCCGGGCCGGAGTCGAGGAGCTACTGTGGAGGGTGTCTGCACAGAGTCGCTGGAGTCAGTGGCTGCACTGGCTGGACTGCACAGTGGAGTCGCTGTCGTTGGTCGGACCGGAGGCTGTACAGTGGAGGTTGCTCGGTCTGCACATTCCGACGGAGTCTGTCGATGGAGCACAGGCCGGTCGGTGCTGTGGAGGCGCCGTGGTCGACGGTGGAGCTGCACAGCGGGCGGCGAGTTGAAGTTGGTCAGTCTGGTCGGGGAGTGAAGCTGGAGCTGCCGTAGGGGGGTTGGCTGGCCGGACAGGAGCGGAGCACCAGAGTGAACCGCACAGTGGATCGGCAGGGCGCTGGCCGGCCGGAGCGAGGTCAGCCGCCAGACGGGGTTAGTTCTTCAGGAAGAAGAAATGATGGAGAAGAATAAAAGAAGAAGAAGAGAAGAAGAAGAAGAAGAAAGTAATTATACGGTTGGGGTGTGTGGGTTTGTGTAGTGAATAGGGAGGAGAGAGAGAGGGGGGTGTTTTCAATGCATTGGGATTAGGGCCGGTATGGGGAGTGGTGAGGGTGATGTGATAGTTTTATAGAGAGTGGTGAAAGGATGGAGGGTGGAGATGATGGCATTCAAAATGGAGGGTTAAGATTTATCATGAAGAGAAGTGGGTTTCTTCATGAAGGGGGGTGAGTGGATGGTGAGAATAGGACCCTATTTTGGGACCTCTCCATAGTTCAAAGCCAATAGGGTGATGACACATAAATTCAATCATTGCAACTTAGCCCCTTAAATTGGAGAAATTACATGAACACATAAAATGACGCAAAAATTATGGAGAAAATTGTGTTTAGCAATTTTTATGGTGAGAGGGTGTTGTGCGTTAGGCACGGGTTTAATTAGAAAGGCATTGGGATTAATTTAGGATAAAAATGGGATTTACAAAGTTGGTATCCCCGATTTAAATAGAAATAAAGTGTCTCTCGAATTTAAATTAATTGGGGGCACTTGGGGTCAAAATCCGGAAATGACGCAAAGGCCAAAAATGGTGGGGGCTTGGAGTCAGTCATGGACCCTTTAGTTGGTCCAGCTCAACGGGTTAAGTTGGTATCTCAAAATTTAGGATAACGACACAGGTATCCGACACAGAAATAAATATGGGTTACGATTTTTGGAATGTTGCGCAATTAATTTAGAGCACACAAAAATTAATTTTAAAAGACGGAAAAGTCCAGTGCCTAATTTGGCGAGTCAAGATGAAAGTACAATAGCCCGATAAAATTTATGGGCTAATATTGGGCTCCGAATAATCAGACAATGATAGGGCGTGCCAAGGGTTTTAATTAAATAAAAATAAAATCACAGACAAACTCAATCTACTCTAAACCTCATCATCTTCTGAAAAATCCAAAATTTCCCAAATCTAAACCTGACTATCTATAGAATAAATTGAGGGGGTTTACATATATATATATATATATATATATATATATATATATATAGGAAAGTGGAGCCAGTAGTTTCCCACTTGATCTACGCAGACAATCTTATGGTATTTATCCTTCCTACAGAGTCTGGGGTTGCAAATCTAGCATATGCTTTAGCTGAATTTGGCAGGTTATCGGGGCTTGAGCTCAACAAAGACAAAAGTCAAGTTTATTTCAGCAGACTATGCAAGTAGAAAGAGGGGCTTCATCACAGTTTGAACATCGTGGAAGGCTTCCTTCTTGTTAGGTACTTGGGTTGGTCGCTCCCGATCTCCTACGCCAAAGACGGAGTGCTCGTATCTCCTGGAGGTCATCCAAGCAAGATTGGACGGGTGGAAAGCTCATTTACTATCCTTCGACAGTAGGATTGAGCTTATTAGATCGGTGATCACCGCTATAGTTTGCTTTTGGATGCACGCCATTCTATTGCCTGTTAGCACGGTAAAGAAAATAAACAGTGTGTGTGCTAACTTCGTTTGGAAATGAGGGACTCATACTATAGCCTGGAAAGAACTGTGTAGGATGAAGGACGGGGGTGGTGTAGGGCTTAAAAATCTGGACAAGTTGAGAGAGGTCCTCATCTACAAGACGTTTTGGCGGTTCCTGGAGGGGATTCCCTTTGGGCTAGGTGGATGAAAAGCAGGCACTATGGAAAAATGAACTTCGGAGACTTTTGGAGGATAATTTTTTTTTCAAAAATGTTCAAATCTATGCTCAGGTTGAGGTCGGCCATGAAGGGGTGTTTGACAAGGAAGATTGCAAATGGCGCCACTACGGACTTCTTGAGCCTGAGCCCCTTCTTGTTGATGTGTGCGGGAGGTTAACAATTTATGTGGTCTGACCCTTGGCTGGGACTTAAGTCAATAATTGACTTACTCAATTGGCAAGTCTTCACGGAGCTGGGTGTAAAGGAACCGGTTGGAGCTCGCTCTCATAACCAACGGGCATTGGAGCTTGGAGACCAAGAGGGAAGGTATGTTAGGAAAGAAACGCAAAAACTGTTCCCCAAACCAAAGAGTAACTGAGAGAGAACCGAGCAAAATGCATAAACCAAAAAAATACCAAAAATAAATCGCAGACATGGAGATTTTTACGTGGAAAATTCAGATGAGAAAAGCTACGGGACGATCGGAGTCCAACCCTGAATAACCTCTACTAATTGAATAAGGAGATTACACCTTCTACAAGCTCCTCACCGATCCAACATGGATTACCATAACTCTTTGGAACAAAAAATAGATTACAACCACGAAGAAAAAAAAAGAAATACCCCAAATTGATCTCCTTCTCCGTAACGGCCTCCAATCCTTCTTTCTCCTCTCCAAAGTTGCAATGGCACTCTTACCACCTTTTTTCTCTCTCTTATTTTTTTCTCATATTGTTATATATTGCATGAGCCTTTATATAAACCCTTTCATGAATTAGGGTTTCCATATGAAAATCTATATATTGAAGCCAAAAATATTTATGGAAATCCAATTACATTCAATCATATATTTAATGGAAATTAAATCATAAATTAGCTAACCATAAATTGGAAATCCAATTATATGGAAAGTTAATATATGAAAGATCCAATCATAAATATATAATTAAAGTCAAAGATGAAAATCTAATATAATATTTGCTTACCAAAAATATTCTGATACACAACGCTCGATGCACTTCCCGAGCTTTTCTGACACACGGATGGCGCTCGTTGCACTCTGGGGTATTCTCCTCATAGATTGGGAACCCCACCTACTCCAACAAATCTCCCCCTTCATAACTATGTGGAGGGAGTCATCATCCCGACGATCCGCCTACAATACTCAAACTTTCCCCTTAGAAGAATCTTTGCGAACATGTCTGCTCCGTTGTCATCTGTAAGAACCTTCTCAAGTGCAGCTTCCTTTTTTCCACAACATCTCGTATCCAATGATACCAGGTCTGAATGTGCTTGGACCGGCTATAAAATATCTAGTTCTTTACAAGGTGAATAGCACTCTGACCATCGCAAAGCAAATGATACTTCTCTTGTTTTAGCTAAATTTTCTGCAATAGCTTTTTCATCCACAACAACTCCTAGCAAGCCTCTGTTGTCACAATGTACTCTGCCTCTGTTGTCAAAAAGGTAACATACTTCTGCAACTGCGACTGTCATGATACTGCTCTACCAGAAAATATCATCACATAGTCCGAAGTCGATCGCTTCGCATCTATATTTTTAGCCATATCAGCGTTGGTATACCCAACCAGCTTCGGCTCGTCGCCACCAAAAGAAAGTCTCTAATTGGCAGTGTCCTGAAGATATCATAGAATCCACTTGACCGCATTCCAATGTACCCATCCAGGATTGGAAGTATACCTGCTAACTATGCCAATTGCGTTAGCGGTGTCTGGCCTTGTACACACTATAGCATACATGAGACTCCCCATAACTGAGGCATATGGAACCCACTCCATATCTTCCTTCTCGTCCTCAGTAGATGGATACTGCTCCTCAGTGAACTTAAAATGAGCCGCAAGGGGGTTACTACTTTTTTTGACCCGTCTATCCCGAAATAATAAAGTACCCGGTGAATGAACTTCTTTTAGGATAAGTGTAGAAGCTTGGACTCTCTCTCTCTCTCTCTCTCTCTCTCTCTCTCTCTCTCGGCTGATCTCCATTCCAAAAATAGTCTTTGTCGTACCCAACATATCATTCCAAAAATCCTTTATAGAGATGGATGCGCCCAGTTGGCGCTTCAACTCTGCTATCCTAGTGGCATTCCGATCCACCAGTAGCATATCATCAACATAGAGCAGTAAAATAATAAAATTATCCTCGACAAAGTACCTCACAAATACACAGTAGTCCGACATCGACCGTGCGTAACCATGCTCTCCCATAAATGACTCGAACTTCCTGTACTACTGCCTCGAAGCCTGCTTCAGACCATACAAGCTCTTCCTCAACTGGCAAACCAAGTGTGACTTTCCCTTCTCACAGAATCCCTCAGGCTACTCCATGTACAACTCCTCCTCAAGATTATCATGGAGGAAAGTCGTCTTCACGTCCATTTGCTCGACCTCCAAGTTGAAACTGGATGCTAATGCTAGCACTACCTGAATAGGCGACTGCTTAACGACTGGTAAAAATATCTCATCATAATCTATGCCTTTTCGCTGACCATAGCCTTTAACTACAACCCTTGTTTTATATCGAGGGCGAGTAGCATCATTTGTCAGCTTCACTTTGAACACATGTCATGCCCCGATCTCCCGCAGGCAATCGACAGTCCCCGCCGGGCGCGAATCACCGCGCCAGCGCTCCCGCGGGACGATCGCTTGATCCATCTGGGCATGATGTTGTATGAGCGTAAGTCGCGCCCGTGCAAGGCCATGATATAAACAGGCGGTAAGAGGTCTAAGCCACAGAGTCGCACAGATTATCCGAGTGTAGTAGAATAATAAACGCATAGGTAATTGGTAACAAGTTCACAAAGTCGTCAATAGCGGAAGTATTGAATAACACAATTATAGAAGTAAAGCAAGCTCTTTATTGATATTAAACAAGTGTTACAAGCGGAGCTAAGTCAAGGTTACAAGTCGCTCAAGCCTCTATCTCTGAAATAATAAAAGCGTGCCAAGGGGCTATATTTGTGGAATAATATATAGGCGATGTTCCAATATTATATCTTGTATATGTACTTCAGTTTCGGACGCAACGCTCCAAGGCTCCAGAGCAAACTCCATGCCTTAATACGCACGAAAAAGGCATCTGCACCGAACGAGGTTCTCCCACACCATACAAGCAATCTGGTGGGTTATCAGTACATGAATGCACTAGTGGGGAGGTGATTCACCTAGTGACTAGCATGTATCATCCATATTTTAAGTGTGCTGACTAAGCAAAGACAAGTTCATCGAAGCCACCCACCTTAGCGATGATTCGCCTCAGTCGAGCGATACTCCGAGCGAGCCTCTGAAAGTCCAAGCCGGAACTCCTGAAGGGCCAAGTGTGTAAATCCTTTTGTCTCAAACTAGTACTTTTACTGAGCAAAGTGGGTCGGGTCATTGCACTTGTCCCATTTGAATCGGTTGTCCGCTTGAACGGAACGGATCATTACATTATACACCACTCAGAAAAAGTCTCATCCTCGAGACTTCCTAAGCGCAAGCTGTTCTATCGCATTATCGAATCTATCCCAAACGTAGTAATCGGTACCACTAGATCCATTCGAACACAATATCCTACTCGTTCCTTATACCGTGTCGCATGTATGTTGGGTCGGTCTCAGTGAATGACTCTATCATTCAATCTAAGTTCTGACTCGGTCTCAACTATGCCTTAGTGCGAAAGTTACAATCCATCTTGAATAGTGATTTAAGGCTGAGGCAAACCTATACAAGTCGTTATACTTGTCCATACGGATATTCACTTGCACTAGCATTCGAGATCAGCATATCGCGAGTCTGGATCGTTTACATATTCAAAGCGTCCTTCAAACATATGCATATCAACCAACTTAGCGATAGCGAAGTCTTAGCACTCAAGTTCAACATATCACTGGGTCTTGGATCATGCACACGTTCAAGACATTCCTCAAATATATGCATTCAACCAAACTTAGTGATAGTAAAATCGGACAAGTTACTTTGCGAAAAATCTCAAGGGTTCTCGTTTTACAAATCATTATGATATTTCCAACAGGGTCGATCAAATTCCAAGTCATTTTTATTCCAACTTAAACCAAGTATTTGTACTACCATTAACCACGATCGATCTGATCAACCGACTAGCGTCCATCCATTCGGGTCAAACGTAACACATACTTATCATTCCAAGTCTAACTCTAAGTCTTGCTGCCCCAGTTCTATAGCTTTGTTCAAGCAATATGCTAAAGTCGGTCACACAGGTTCTTTTACTCGACACAAGATCATCTATCTAATTACTAGGTCAGCTCACAAGGTCATAGGTACAAGTTCAAGCACATGATTCATCGTGCAAATTCATCGCACGATGCTCGTCCCAATTCCTATGGTCTAACCATTGTTCATTTGCACGGGATATTCTACCCAAGCTCGTTTTACTCAGATTTCTAAACATTGAGTAGGGATCATCCTACACACAATAACACGTATATTTGTACAGGGTTCGAGTTCGTTCAGGCAATCCATGATATCCAAGTTGCAGGACAAGCCTAGTGATTTGTATAGTCTATCTCCTCAAATATGTTTTGATAGAATTCATATATCCATATCTAAGTCTAGACCACCAAGCCAAGATTCAATTCTAAACCTTTGTTTATAACTCCAAGTCATCCAACAAGGTTTATATATCCGTTCACGAAACCATCAAGCATGATTTACTCCAGGTTCTAGGCTAACTTATCCCTGAAATATTTATGATTCACTTGCATTTCCAAATTTGTCTTATCGTGTTGAACCAAAAGTCTAGACGATCCATCAGTTATCATGCTTTGATCTTCCGCAAGTTCGATCACCCTCGTTGGATGTTAGATCACCACGTCAACGCTCCTGCTGGATAATCGTCCTAATCCGGGCGTAACGCATGTACGAGCATAGAGTTACGCTCGCACAAAATAAGAACGTCTAACAATATGGTTATCTTTGGCACGATCGAGATACCTTAATATTTTATCTTGCTTCATCCAAGTTATATATATTTATTTACCAAGTCATGTCCGTTCATGCAGTGATTATAATTCGTCTAGCAAAATTATCCAACTTCGATGTTATCTTTCGGTAAATCCATAGTCTACTTCTGAAATTCCTCAAGAAACTAAGTTTCCAAATATTCTAGCCCCAAGTCTATCCACTTTCTGATATGTTCTATTCATCAAGTTTGTTTGGAATAATAACCGAACAAGTTTTTGTGAGTTCGATCATCCCCGCCGTACGTAAAATTACTACGTCGGTGCTCCCGCAGGATAATCGTTCTCGCTGGGACTAATTTCGAAGGTTATCTTTCTGAACTTAATTTCAAGATCATTCTTTCAAACTCCAAACCAAATCCATTATCGCTTATCTCTTTCATCGAACCATAATATTCATTCTCGGGCTAACTTCTATTCGAGCGATATTGTATTCAAGTTCAATTTGTTTATTTTAATCCAAAATCGCTCGCACAATCCTCCAAGTTTTTAACAAGTTTCCTAAACCAAGATATCGATTTCCATTTTTTATGAATCCTTAATCGATATAAGCCTTATCATTTATTCATGATATTCTCCAATCGTTCAATTCAACTATCACATGAGACCTATGAATCCGTTTGGACATTTCTAAATGATCCATACACCACTCGGAATTGAGTCACCCAATTAAGTCCTCAATCGATGTTTGCATCAATCTCTAGTATATTCACCAAGTTTTTCTTAGAATTTCTACACGATACTTAGGTATTGCCTGATTAGATCTTAGTCTCGTATATATCCCATTGATAGTCATCCAAGTAAAATCATATTCGATTTGTATCTTCCGACACGAAATATCGTTCGAGCTATTTTCCAAAATCCAAGTACGATTCTCTATATTCGTTTAAGCGATAAATCTGATAATGTTTATATCAGTTGTCATTCTAAGTCTGACTTATCCCTTATCTGAACCCTTTCTCGTTTGCAACATGCTTGCACCAAAGGGTCTTGGCGTGCGATACTCAACACAACTTAGTCGAAAGGTTGTGTGCATAGCTAACCGTTCGGGTGATATTCTATTCCACACACTAACCAGTTAGATAATCATGTATAGACATTCGGGTTCGCATATATCTTACAAATTCTACCACGAGTCTATTCCCACAAAATCTAATACAGGTCGGCACAAAGGCCTTCGCATCATAATTTCGTGTAAGCAATCATATTATTTACATGCACTTTTGAAATTATTTAGACTCATTGTTTGGAACATTCCGATGGGATATTGAGAGAGAGCGTATGCACATAACCCACGAACGAGCTTTCAAAACTGAGAAAATTGAAATAAAATCCAAAGACATAAAGCCATGCTCTGATACCATTATGTCATGCCCCGATCTCCCGTAGGCAATCGGCCGTCCCCGCCGGGCATGAATCACCGCGCCAGCGCTCCCGCGGGACCATCGCTTGACCCACCTAGGCATGATGCCGCAGGAGCATAAGCCGCGCCCGTGCAAGGCCGTTATATGAACAGGCGATAAGAGGTCTACGCCACAGAGTCGCACAGATTATCCGAGTGCAGCATAATAATAAATGCATAGGCGATTGGTAACAAATTTACAGAGTCGTTAATAGCGGAAGTATTGAATAACACAAGTATAGAAGTAAAGCAAACTCTTTATTGATATTGAATAAGTGTTACAAGCGACGCTAGGTCAAGATTATAAGTTGCTTAAGTCTCTCTCTCTCTCTCTGAAACAGTAAAAGCGTGTAAAGTGGCTACACTTGTGGAATAATATATAGGCAATGTTCCAACATTATGTATTGTATATGCGCTTCAGTTTCGGACGCAACGCTCCAAGGCTCCAGAGTGAACTCCATGTCTTAGCACGCACGAAGGAGGCATCCGCACCGAACGAGGTTCTTCCACACCCTGCAAGCAATCTGGTGGGTTATCAGTACATAAATGCACTGATGGGAAGGCTTCTCGCCCGCTCGATAAATCCAAACACATTATATAGGTTTCGTGCACCATCTATTTAGTTATCTTTCTAATCTTTCCTTAGGATCATTTTTAAGGCAACGATGAATAGCCTAACTCGTGTGGCAGTGCGCCGTGCGATATAAAGGAACACGGTGAGACTTACCAACTTACCATCCATCCTTTCCTGTCTAAGGAAAACCAAGTTAAATCAAGTACAAGCATTTATTATGAAATCCAGGGGCAAATAGCATATGCAAACACAAGTGTCGTGAGTGAGATTATGTTCGGGTCCACTTGTTACACGGGTTATCCAGAAGTGTTGTTGAATAGGTTTAATTGTTCCCATGTGTACAAGTATGTAAAATCCATATCCGTTCAGGTATTTTTGATTTCTAGGCGTGATGCAATAACTCACACGCGGATTGCCACTAAGCGAGGATGACTTATCTATATGAACAATTATCGCTGGCATAGCCATAAAGGAGTAAACCCCCTCATTTATTTTTATAGATAGTCTGGTTATGGGTTAGAAAATTTTGGTTTAGCAGCAGATGTTTGAGGTTTAGAATTAAGGATGCAGAAGTCTGATTCTTTAATTAAACCCTTGGTGCGCCCTACCGTTGTTGCAATATTCGGAGCCCAATATCAGCCCATAATTTCCAACAAGTTATTGCATTCTAGACTTGACATGCCAACTTAGACGTTGGACTTTTCCGTCACTCAAAATCATAATCCCTTGTGCTCTAATTTAATTGCACAACTTTCCGTATCCAAAATCCATTATTTAATCCCATGTCGTGCACCTGTGTCGTTGCCATCAATTTTGAGACACCAACTCAACCCGTTGAGCCGGACCAATTAAAGGGTCCAAGACTGACACCAAGCCTATATCGTTCATGACCTTTGTGTCATTCCTAATTGAGACCCCATGTGCCCCCATTTAATTTAAGAGTACATGACAATTTATTCTAATTTAATTGGGGATACCAATTTTGACTAATCCCATTTTTTAATCCCAACTTAACCCAATGCCCCATGAATTAATCCCATACAAAACACACAACACCCCCTCACCCTGCAAAACACCAAACACCAATTCTCCCATAAATTTTCCATTATTTCATGTGTCTATGTAAATACCCAAATTTAGGGGACTTATTTGCAAATATTGTATTAGGTGTCATCCCCTCATTGGCCCAAGCTAATGAAGAAGGCTCACCCTCACCCTTGACCGGTTCAACCCAACCCCACTCTCCCCTTGGAATGAATAAATTTTCTTCATGAGAAATCCAAGCTATTCATTTGAATTAGGAATCATCCTCACCCCCACACACCCCATCACATTTCCCTATATAATGTCTCCTCATACACACTTCCCCAAGCAGGCCCTAATCCCCACACTTGGGAAACCCCCCACCTTCTCTCTCCTCCCTCCTTCTCCCAACCGTAAGTATATTTTTCTTCTTCTCTTCTTCTTCTTCCTCTCTACTTCTTCTCCTTCAAGTGACCACTTCACCTGACCCCGACCGGACTTCCACCCTCCGGCCAGCTCTTTCCCCCAACCCCGGCGAGCAGCTCCACCCCGCTGCCTCTACCACCTCCAGCTACCACGACCCTCGAAGCCACCCCGCTGCCACCACCACCTCCGGCGGCCACAGCACCACCACCCGCACCACTGTAATTCCCCCCCGGCAAATACTCCGCGAGCGGACCGCTGCAATCACCCGCACCACCGCCATCACCTCCAGTCGACCGACCTGACCACCACGACTTCTCCACGAGCACCAGCCCACCACCTTCATGGCGTCCGTCGCTCCACCCGCTGGCCATCAGCATTTCTCGACCGGTGCTCACGGCCCCGCGGCGGAAGCATTCAACCGCTCCACATTACTTTAACCCGCAGCTCCACCACCCTTTACTCTGGCGAGTCATCGCCAACCTCCACGACTTCCACCATCCCACCTTCACCGGCCTTCCCATCTCCACCGCGTCTTATCTCTTCCATTCCCGCTACTGCCGACCAACCTCCACGTCGAGACACCCCGAACGACTGCCACCCTTCATTCCGGTGAGTCCCAGCCAACCTCCTCTGTGCTGCCATCCCTGCCATCACTCCCATCTCCACCCAGCCTCGCAACACCACATCATCCCCCCTACTCGTCGACCACAGCTCCTCCATCCCAGCCACCCGCACCTCCATGAGTCGGCCACCTGCTCACCTTCATCATCACCTTCAATCACAATCATTGCCATCATCACCATCATCATCACTACCTCATCGTCGAGGTAAACCCCTCCCCCTCTACATATGTATATTTATGTTGTGTACATGGTTTATTTGTTTAGTTACGTTTTAGGGTTGTGGTATATTGTATCTAAGATTTAGGGGTTTAGTTTATTGTATAATATGTAATTAAGGGTTAATATGCTAAGTTGATTTTTTAGGGTTTTGAACGCTTTAATATTCATGGGTTGAGGATATGGAATATATACATGTGAGGATTGGAAATATGATATATATTGAGGTTGGTTTTTAAGTGCCATATGATAATTTAGGGTGTTGCTCAATTTAATAAATGTATATTGATTATTGTTGGTGAGCAGATTTAAATTATTGAGAAATAATATTCTGATATTGGAACATTGATGGACATTGAAGAACAGGAGTTTGATGGTGAACTAGTGTGTCCATTAGTCACTCATTGGGGATTGATAAATAATGTTGAATTAAATGAAGGAGTAGTTTTAATGTGAAATGGAAATGATTGTATATATTTGAGGGTTTAATAAATAGTTTATAATTTATTCAAGGATGACGTTTAAAAATATGCGGAATAACTTCTGTAAACAATGAGGTGAAACTAAGGATTTGATCAGGGTTTGATTAACTGAATATCGTGATGAATATAGTAAGATGGAGATTGGTCTGATGATATTGTACGAATGATAAATTTGATTAGATGTAACGTGCTCCAAGTCAACCTTGGTCAACCCTCTAGCGTCGTGTCCAAGTGAGTTGTAGCTGGGTCTGAGCATATGATTAGACGTGTGTCACATCCTTTTTTGCCATGTGATAGTTTATTGATTGAGTTTGTATCTCGTCTCTAGGTACTATGGGACCTGCGGACTTAGACGTTGTACTGGATCCCCATCTTCAGCAGCCGAACTCAGGCAAGTGTACCTTGCCATCCTGTATTTTAGTTACCAGATATTTATTATTTTACTATACACATTGTGCGCGTGTTTGATTAAGATCGTTGCTTCGCGTCCGGATCACAACCGGGTGCAGACATTCGTCGTAACGTCTGGTAACGAGTGATAGATGATCGCAACATCTTGATGTACGTACCTGTGTATATCATAACCCTAGGATACGTCCATACACTATTATCGTGCTAGATTTCCTGTATCCTGATACTGATATCATAACCGGAGACTGGGACGATCTTAGGGTCGCATCTGTTGATAGTTATTTATGTATGACAAGATTGTTAGATAGAGGTTCAGGTTCAACGCACAATCGTTGACCGCTTGGGATAGGAAAGACAGTTACTAGACGTTTGGGCTCCTCTGTACGCGCTTATATATGTATATGTACTATTTTTGTAGTGATCATGTATCTAGAGTAGTTGTATCACCCGTGTGACTCTTTGCCCGGAGCTGCGGTACGTCCCGTGAGTTTCCGTGTCCGGAGCTACGGTTTTATTTTGGATAGCCCACGTGTCGAACATTGTCTTCAAACTGTGTCTCACTTAGGTGATTATGCTAGATTACCCCGTCGTTGCACTTGTACATTCTGTCATACTTTGGCATGCTATATTTTTGTACCTTGTTACGTCCCTCTGAGGACCTGGTTCCCTGCCAGTTTTGCAGCATAGACGTTTACGGAGCATTTGGAGTTATTGATGGAGTTGCTTGTCTTGAGGGCATTAGTACCAGGTACTCATATCATTTCTACCGGCATTATGGTTACTTTATTCTTATTGTTTATTCATCTGCTGTTGTAGCCTAGTTTTGTAGACTCATCTCTTCTCGTGTCTATTCGAGTTTGTGTGTTTACTGGGTGGCCGACTGTAGCACATATAGCTCATTCTTGTGTATTTCTGTTCATTGTGGATTAAAACATAGATATTTATATTTACTAGATTATTTAGATAGTTACCAGTAGTTTACAGCTTATACATATTCGAGTCGGACCAAAGTCTGGTCAAATGCGTAGCTGGCGTGTCGGGTACTCCTGGTCCTACGTATTTTGGGACTGGGGCGTGACAAAATCACATACTCATTGACGGGAATGGCATGAAACGAAAGTACGTGGTGCGTTATAAGCCATCCCATAAATTATACGAGACTAAACGTGATATTCCATTCTGGATCGGATCGGCCCCGGTGCCCCGGAGACCGTCCGTGGAATTGGATCCAAAGATCCACTTGTTAAAACAAGTTGTCTGTGACATGCAAGTCTTGGGTCTACCAAATTTATACAACTTGACATAAAAATCCTTGATTCTTGTTCTGAACGAGCATTGCTCCATGAGCTATAATTCTTAATTTTCTTAACATAATTCTCGCTCAGATATAAACTTGACATGATTCTCGTTCAGAGTTCAACTTGACTTGATGCATTCCCCTGGTTCGGGGACTGCCTTGGCAACCTAACGGTTCTGGATACTTGCAGGTTCATATTGCATAGAAGAACTATTTGATAGTCTTCTGGCTAACTAGATACATACACGATATGGATAGTGTTACTTGACTGTGGCATAGATTATGTGAAAAGCATTAAAATGAGACAACAAGTACAAACTACAAGTAAGCAGGCAAGCATGCATTCATATAAAATATAAGCATTTATGTTTGGCACGGGTCTAAGGTAAAGCGAGAAGGAAAACCGTAAAGGGGCATACCGAGCGATATAAATCTAGGGACATGGAGTATAAACAAGTGAACAGTACACTACGAGGAGTATATATCATTCCACTTGAGCCATAGTGGGGTCTAGTTGCACGAGGCAAAGATAGCATGCGAGGGTCTATTTATAAGCAAAGTTTTATTTCCATGTTATAACACAAGCAATACAAGTTTGAATTATTCTCTTAGCTAGGTGCGTTGTATTCTTTATTAGCATGCAGGAGATAATTCATCTAGCGACTAGCATGTATCGTCCATATTTTAAGTGTGTTGGCTAAGCAAAGACAAGTTCATCGTAGCCACCCACCTTAGCGATGATTCGCCTCGGTCGAGTGATACTCCGAGTGAGCCTCTGAAAGTCCAAGCCGGAACTCCTGAAGGGCCAAGTCTAGAAATTCCTTTGCCTCAAACGAGTACTCTCGCTGAGCAAAGCGGGTCGGGTCATTGTACTTACACCATTTGAATCGGCTGTCCGCTTGAACGGAACGGATCATTACAACACCCATCGATTCTTCAAAGACTTCTTGCCCTTTGGCAACCGTACCAGATCATAAGTAGAGTATGCCTCCAAGGAACTCATATCCTCCTACATGGCCTCCATCCACTCCTGCATATGTCCGTCTTCCATAGCCTCTGTAAAACTTTTGGGTTCTCCAGTATCAGTCAGTAGCACATACTCACCCGATGAGTATCTCTTAGACGGTCGACGCTCTCTATCGCTCCTCCTCAATAGAACCTGTAAACCCCTTCGACCAAAAATTTATTTTAATTAACTTAGATAAAGAGATTAGGGTTGTTTTGGTGCTAATTAGAATTTTTATGCATAATATTATTTATTTGTGCAGTGATTTTTATTACTTAGGATGCCTTACCGTTGTCCCGGTATTTAGGATACTACACTAGCTGTTACCCTGAAACAAATTCCATACACTTGGCCTAGACATACTAACCTACCATAATGACCCTTGTACAACCCCCTGATACTGATTTGTGTGCCTGATTTTAGTCGCACAAAAGTCGTTACAAACGTCCGTACGTAAATTCAATTAATTGCATATTTACGTTCGTTGTCCGTTCCAATCAAAATTGAGACCCAACCTCAACCCGTTTTGACCAACCCCGATCATGACATTATTATACTCTAAGCCTACCACGCCCATGACGCTTGAGCCACCCCATTTTAACCCCTCGGTTATTTTTAATTAATTAAATAACACATAGCGCATTAATTTTAATTAAATTAAGGTAGTGACCCAACCTCATTCAAATTAGACCCAACTCCAACCCAAACCCACACACACACCCACAAGCCTCATATAAAACACCCTACACCATTCTAGTCCAATACAAAATACCAAACATGGTGTTTTGTCACATCAAATCCCCAATTCTAGATTTTGTGCAATTTCTAAATTGTTCAGGGGCCTTTGTGCAAATTTGCAGTGAGGTGTCCCCCTCTCATTGGTCCAACAACAAGAAGAATGAGACCCCCTTCCCTTGACTGGTCCATCATAATTTTTTCCCCCATTTTTTATGTACCTACATTACTTTTTGGGGACATATCACCACCCTACATTTTGAACCCCTCAATCCTAGCCCTCCCCTCATCATGATGAAGCCTCCCCAACTCCCCAAAAATAATACCTAGCCGGCCCTAATCCCAAGGCAGCTCCCCCACTCTCTCACCTATATATACTACATGTCACCTCACATTAAATAGCACACAAACCTAGAAATCACAACACAAAAACCCTAGTTTCTAAATACCCTCAGCCCACAGACTACCCCTACCCGAGCTTCCCGCCGCCCTCTTCCGGCCACCCCCCGCCTCCGGCCACCCCCGCGATGACCCTACCCCCTCCGGCGAACCTTCCCCCACCTACCACCACCGCCCCCGGCCACTACTCCGCCCACAGCCACCTTCATCACCACCATCCTCAACCAACATCAACCCCCCCCCCCCGGAGCTCGAGCCGATCACCCGAGCCCCGACTACTCCGCCACTGTAGCACGCTCGGCCACCCTACTTCACCAACCTCTTCCCCGTCCAGCCTCCTCCTTCCCCGCCGCGGCTCGCCCCCAGACGACGCCACAGCCGGCCGCCCCCGCCCCCGCAGTGACACCTAGCTGCTGACTGCTGCTGCTGTCCACTTCTTCCCACGAGCTGCCGGAGCACCGCCCGGCCACCCACGCCGTCGACGACCAATCCGGCAGATCCCCCTCGACCCCTCCTACTCGTTGGTATGTATAAATACATATAAATACGATATTTTATACGTATATTTAGGGCTGCATTCTCCAACGTACTGTTGTATACGAATATTTATATATATTCTATATTTGGGTATTATATAAATATACAGTATATTACATATATATTTCTGTATAATACAGTATTCCATATATATAAATAATGTATTTTGTATGTTTTATTATATACTAGAGGTATAAATATATATGTATTTGTAACTACATAGTATATACTTGTATAAATCCCTATTGTGTGTATATATATAAATATATATATGTATGTAAATATATATGTAGTATATTTAGAATACTATATACTTAATACATATTGTGTGTGTGTGTGTATATATATATATATATATATATATATATATATATATATATATATATATATATATATTCTGTAAATTAGTATATTGTACGTAGTATATTAATTATTAATATATTATATATAGTATATAAATTATTGGTATATTGTATGAGTATTAAATACGTTATATCTATTATTAACATATATGTATATATGTATATATATTGGTATTTAGTATATTAGAGTATTATATATAAATATATGAATATATATACATAAACCTATTATACTTTGTGTATTAATATAATATATGTTAGTATATATTATATATGATTACACTTTCTATTTTTGTACATATAAATATATATGTATACTATATATACCTGTTGTATATATGTACTTATATATATATATAAATGCTTATATAAATATATGTAAATATATGTCTATGTATTAAATTAATATATGTGGTATAGTGTATTTTAAATATGTTAATATATTTAATGAATATGTGTATATATATATATTATTAGGTAATATGTAAAGATGCTAATTAAATGTACTATTAAATATTACATATTTTTATTATATTTTAATATGTATTAGTGAACACATAAGTATATATGTTATTAAATTATCTATAGTATATATATGTATAGGTGTTAGGTATGTATACTTGTACTATGTTAACATAGGTAGTTAAGCATGGTGTAAATTAGTGAATCATAATTATTGTTATCTGTTCGTAGGCATCCAAGACGGTGCTACCTTGACTGCTGGTTCCGGAGCATTGCTTGTGCACACCAGAGTTCTAGGCAAGTATACATTGCCTTGTTGATACTGCTTAAATACAGATGTTATCTAGTTGCATAATATATTGCTTTATGATTAACTGTGCGCGTCCGAGAAGACTCGGGTGCAGTCAACGAAGGCGTTGACGTTAGGACTTATGTCTGACCTAGTGTCTAGTGGACCCACCTAAAGTTGAGGAGTTATCAATATGACTTCCCAGGCCTTGACACGTATCTTAACATGTCACAGAGTGAGTTCGTATAGGGACGCGTGCTTCATGATCGACTGGCCATCAACATGAGCAGCACGTGTAACGGTATTTAGCTTAGTTGTTTATTTTTGTAGCGACTTGCATCATAGTATGAGGTGTCCACGTCGTATTTGCGACTTGTACATTGACATTGGGCGGGGAAGACAATTAGTAGGCATATGGGACAGACATTTGGTCGCCGTAGTTTTAGAGTAAACTGCGAGGCCGTAAGCCTCAGTGTTATCCGGTTATGGGCCATGTGTTACCCGGTAATGGGCTCAGGTTCCCGGTTATGGGCATATATGCTTGTCGATACATCCAGCAGAGGTTACAAGCTGCGCGCTATCATGGTCGATGATGTAGTCAGCATATATACTCCTGGCGTTCAGTTTACAGCTAATGACAGGTACTTAGCCTCTGGCTCGACGCTATGCTTTATACCTTTCACCTACCCATACGTACCAGGGTTGTCTTCAAAGTGCATTTCACTTAGCTGGTTAGATTACCCTTGGGTTTACACAGTATTTACTTTATGGCATGCATTTTTGTATCTTGCTACATCCCTCTGAGGACCTGGTTCTCTTCCAGATCCGGACGAGCATTTGTACCTGACCATCTATGGAGCAGGAGTAGAGGCAGGATTTCTGATTGAGGACTTCGAGACATTTCCAGGGGAGTTCCCATGATTTGAGTACACAGCTACATCGGACTAGAGTTTTCATATCTAGCTAGTTGATACTCTAGTCTAGTTATCTTACTTCTTTCTGCACTTTATTTCCATTTCTGTATTTCAGTGGGTTTGTCCCCACCAGACTACTTCAGATGTATTATGGATATTCAGACTCTTATATTTTATTTACCAGCATTTTGTTTCAGTAATATGATATTGTATTCTGTGGATGAGATTAGACATTGCCTGCTATATATTAGCATATTAGACTTATTAGTATTTTAGGACAGCGTAGCATGCTTCGATAGGATCCATTAAATTGGGATATCCTTCGGAGTCGTATCAGCTGGCCAATGCCACGTGGCCTGGTTCCATATATTTTGGGACTGGAGCATGACATGGTTTTAGTGGTGGCCCATGCAGGTCATGTTTATCGCTTGTGGTATGGTAACAAGCCCAACGAGCCTGCAATAGGATAGAAATTAATAGATCTCATCCACTTTCTGCCTTTGAACCTCCTTCGTATTTGATTAAATTAAATATCTGCATTATGTTTGATTGATTTTGTACTCTTTTTAAATGAAGTTCTATCTCTTACAGCGAGATAAACCTACGAAGCAGACGTGAGACACTTGGTGCCATAGTACCATCAGCCCCCGCACCGAGGGAGGAGACGTCCCAGGGACCACCCAGAGAGCAGCCTCAGCCACAGGCACAGGTGATCCCCCAGGCCCCGATGATACACTGGCATCAGACCTCTTTCGACGACAGGACGCAGCAGCCAGAGGGCCAGACTTCGCAAACGGTCCCGATGCAGCACTTCGAGGGACAGACCTCGAGGGCTACGCCGATGCTGCAGTTCGAGAGACCGGCATCAGAGGAGACGCCGATGAGGCAGCCGGAGGTACCACTACTACCACCTCCACCGTTTCCACCCCAGATGCCACCAGCGGAGGGACAGCCCCAGATGATGCAGTTCTTTCAGACGATGATGTAGGCACAGTAGCATCAGACTGAGACCCTGAGACAGGGCCTGATGGCGGTACTGGAGAGGGCACCTGCCCAAGCAGCAGCACCTGCACCTGTCCAGCCAGTGGGCACTGTACGAGGCTTCCGACAGATGGGTCCGAGAACCTTCTCGGGCAAGGAGACTGCAGAGGAGATCTCAGACTGGGTCTCCAACACTAAGATGCTACTGGAGGGTTCGCAGCTATACCCCGACCTCTGGATGACCGCAGTGAGGGCCCAACTCACAGGCAACGTCCATCACTGGTGGGATTCTATGGAGCGCAGCGTCGGTAGGGCACAGACTTGGGAGGAACTTCTAGAGTACTTCAATGCGAAGTATTTCCCCGCTACGGTCAGGAACGCCCTGTACTCCCAGTTCCTACACCTGGAGCAAGGGAACTTGACCGTGGACGCCTACGATGCGAAGTTCAGCCGACTCAGTCGATTCGGTGCAGCCCTGATCCCCAACGACCTGGAAAAGGCCAGGAGATTCCACCACGGCCTTTCCTTTGAGATGTAGAGGTATACCACTACTCAGGCGAGGATCTCTTATGAAGAGGTCCTATCAGAGGCGAGGATCCAGGAGGCTATTAGCAGAGGATCGAGACATTCCAGCACGACTGCACCAGCCAGAGCTCAGCCCAGAGCAGGAGGACCGATTCGCCATCCAGGAGTGCAGACACAACAGAAGATTGTGCCATATCAGCAGAGGGAGCTACCGACGTATCACTTTTGTAGAAAGAAGGGACATGTCCAGAAAGATTGCAGAAGAAGACTAGGACTATGCTTGAGGTACGGATCGACCCAACATCAAGCTTATGAGTGTTCCCAGTATAGCGATAGAGCCCGAAAGATAGTACAAACGCCAGCCCCACCAGCCCTAGGTATGTCCGTAGCATTGCTTGATAATTTATAGCTTATTACGTGTTATTTTAATTTCGAGGACGAATTTCTTATAAGTTGGGTAGATTGTAAACTCCCTCGACCAAAAATTTATTTTAATTAACTTAGATAAAGAGATTAGGGTTATTTTGGTGCTAATTAGAATTTTTATGCATAATTTTATTTATTTGTGCAGTAATTTTTATTACTTAGGACGCCTTACCGTTGTCCCGATATTTAGGACACTACACTAGCTGTTACCCTGAAACAAAATTCTATACACTTGGCCTAGATATACTAACCTACCATAATGACCCTTGTGCAACCCCCTGATACTGATTTGTGTGCCTAATTTTTGTCGCACAAAAGTCGTTACAAACGTCCGTACGTAAATTCAATTAATTACATATTTACGTTCGTTATCTGTTCCAATCGAAATTGAGACCCAACCTCAACCCGCTTTGACCAACCCCGATCATGACATTATTATACTCTAAGCCTACCACGCCCATGACGCTTGAGCCACCCCATTTTGACCCCCCGATTATTTTTAATTAATTAAATAACACCTAGCGCATTAATTTTAATTAAATTAAGGTAGTGACCCAACCTCATTCAAATTAGACCCAACTCCAACCCAAACCCACACACACACCCACAAGCCTCATATAAAATACCCTACACCATTCTAGTCTAATACAAAATACCAAACATGGTGTTTTGTCACATCAAATCCCCAATTCTAGATTTTGTGCAATTTCCAAATTGTTCAGGGGCCTTTGCGCAAATTTACAGTGAGGTGTCCCCCTCTCATTGGTCCAACTACATGAATAATGAGACCCCCTTCCCTTGACCGGTCCATCATAATTTTTCCCCCCATTTTTTATGTACCTATATTACTTTTTGGGGACATATCTCCACCCTATATTTTGAACCCCTCAATCCTAGCCCTTCCCTCATCATGATGAAGCCTCCCCAACTCCCCAAAAATAACACCCAGTCGACCCTAATCCCAAGGCAGCCCCCCACTCTCTCACCTACATATACTACATGTCACCTCATATTAAATGGCACACAAACCTACAAATCACAACACAAAAACCCTACTTTCTAAAAAACCTCAGCCCACAGACTACCATTACCCGAGCTTCCCGCCTCCGGCCACCCCCGCGACGATCCTACCCCCTCCGGCGAACCTTCCCTCACCTACCACCACCGCCCCCGGCCACTGCTCCGCCCACAGCCACCTTCATCACCACCATCCTCAACCAACAGCAAACCCCCCCGAGCTCGAGCCGATCACCTGAGCCCCGACTACTCCGCCACCGTAGCACGCCCGGCCACCCCACTTCACCGACCTCTTCCCCGTCCAGCCTCCTCCTTCCCCGCCGCGGCTCGCCCCCAGACGACGCAGCAGCCGGCCACCCCTGCCCCCGCAGTGACACCTAGCTGCTGACTGCTGCTGCTGTCCACTTCTTCCCGCGAGCTGTCGGAGCACCGCCAGGCCAGCCACGCCGTCGACGACCAGTCCGGCGGATCCCCCTCGACCCCTCCTACTCGTCGGTATGTATAAATACATATAAATACGATATTTTATACGTGTATTTAGGGCTGCATTCTCCAACGTACTGTTGTATACGAATATTCATATATATTCTGTATTTGGGTATTATATAAATATACAGTATATTACATATATATTTCTGCATAATACAGTATTCCATATATATAAATAATGTATTTTGTATGTTTTATTATATACTAGAGGTATAAATATATATGTATTTGTAACTACATAGTATATACTTGTATAAATCCCTATTGTGTGTATATATATATATAAATATATATATATATATATATATATATATATATATATATATATATATGTGTGTGTGTGTGTATGTAAATATATACGTAGTATATTTAGAATACTATATACTTAATACATATTGCGTATATATATATATATATATATATATATATATATATATATATTCTGTAAATTAGTATATTGTACGTAGTATATTAATTATTAATATATTATATATAGTATATAAATTATTGGTATATTGTATGAGTATTAAATACGTTATACCTATTATTAACATATATGTATATATGTATATATATGTATATATATTGGTACTTAGTATATTAGAGTATTATATATAAATATATGAATATATATACATAAACCTATTATACTTTGTGTATTAATATAATATATCTTAATATATATTATATATGATTACACTTTCTAATTTTGTACATATAAATATATATGTATACTATATATACCTGTTGTATATATGTACTTATATATATATATATATATATATATATATATATATATATATATATATATATATATATATATATATATATAAATGCTTATATAAATATATGTAAATATATGTCTATGTATTTGTAAACTCCCTCACCCAAAATAGGTATTTTGTGTATATTTTATATTATTATATTTATTATAGATGTTGAATTTATTTAGAGTTTTCTCTTAGTTAATTAGAAAACAAATTTTTTAGTATATTTACTTATATAAATATTTATTTAGAATTATTTTTAGGCTATTTTAGATTATTGGGATTTTTTCCATAATTTTTTAGTTAATTAAAAACTAGTAACACTAATTTTCTAGGACTTTAAAGAATTTATTTTATGTCCAACTTAATTAAAAATATCTCAAACTTTTATTTTAGGTTCTAAATAGTCACATATATTTTCTAGAATTGTTTGGGAATTTTCTGAGTATATTTAGTATTTATTGGGAGTAATTAGGCTAATAACTAATTTTTAGGAATTGTAGAATTTATTGTGCAATCTCAGGAATATAGAATGGACCCACATTATTTTCTAGGGTTTATAATATTATTATATATTTTATGGAATTATTTCAGAATTTTTGGAATAATTTTACTATTTATTTTTAGTTATATGGGTAAAACTAATGTTTAGAGCTTCTCCTAATTATAGTAGAAAACATATGAATATAAAATTATCCCAAGTATTTTTCTAGGGTTTCTGGATTCAAAATATATTTTCTGTAATTTTTCCAGATTTTTATGATTATTTTTATTATTTATTTGGAGTTATTTAGATTTAAAACGACTTAAATAATGTTTTGATAAAGGCAAATCAAAAATAAATAATATAAATAAAACCATCCAATCAGATTCTGACACGTGTCAACCTATAGATATACATTCAGCCGCAGGTACATCTCTATATATATATAATATGATAACCCTAATTATCCTATTATTTAGAGAGAGAGATTTTGGAGAATTGCTGTTCCTTCATCTTCTAGAAGCCATTGCGCATAGCTCCGGACTCCAAACGAGACCTAGTTTCTTGTGTTAGAAAGATATTGAGGTTAGATTTCTGATTATATAAATTTTTTTCCGAAATTATTAGTATTAAATTCTGGAAAATTCGTAGAGCACAGCATGTCCGAAAATAGATGTGTTTCGATGTTTTCGCAATTTTGGGAGAACCCAGAATCAGAATCATGAACCGTTTAAAGTTTCGGAAAGCTAATGTCGAGATCATCGACATATATATTTTTCAGAATTTATTTCGAAGTATTTACATACTGTTAATTCTGTAGAACTTCTAGGTTAGAATTTAACCTTCGGTGCACAATACAAAATTTGTATGTGCCATAATTCCCAAACGAATTTGAATTCGGACGAGCCGTAAATTCTAGCACATTTTTGACGCTGAAATCTATAGAAAATCATGCATGAAAGTTGAGTTTGTGTCAGTTGACTTTTTGGTCAACAGATCGCCTCGATTTGCGTGCCATGAGTCTCGAGTTGATAAAATTCAGTTATTTGGACAAAATTAGGGTTTAACAATAAAATTAGATTATAATAAGATTAAAATACTATTTTAGGTTATTTTATTCAGAATTAAAATAGATTAAATTGAGGAACCAATTTACCCATTTTTGTAACCTAACTTGTTTAATTTATGTGACGGGTAGATCGGATGACGCCTTGAGTTGGGACTTCATTCTTTTTAGACCAGGCAAGTATACCTTACCATTATACTATTATTTATATTCCATATGTTGCATGCATCTTTATTTTCTGTCTTTAGTTTATATATTTTAACTTATATAAAATGCGCGCGACGGTGTCGTCGCGGTATATTTTTATTTATGTATTTGTATTGACCTTGTTTATGAGACTACCCCATTATCATGTAGCATCTTTAGGTTCATCGGCCATGACACAGTTGTTACACGAGTTGTGAGTCTCATATAGATCACGGACTGACGTGCAGGATTGGCCTCATGTACGTGTGAGCCGTGCGTTAGGAATAACTGTTGTTAGAAACTTTGCATGCTAGTAGACTTAGCAGTTATTAGAGGTCTAGGGACATAGCCTATTGTAGTACGGTGGTCCCATCCTTGTCCTTGTTTGGTTGCAGGATTGGGCTAGGGTACTAAGAATAGGCTATAAACCAAATCGTGTCATGGATGTGACATGCTTAGAGCATAGGGTGGGAAGAACAATAAGTACCGCATTTGAGCTCCTTTACACTTTTCTTTCTGTAACCCGGAAGCTCCGCTGGAGATACGGGAGATGATGACCCCTTTACTACTTGGCGGGCCTCTGCCGTTCAAAAGACGACATGCCTTTGAGGCCCCTGGTTCTCCGAGAGAGTCATGCCAATCCCAGTTCTCAGCCAGATAGCTCACTTGTTAGAAAGTTGTTCTCAAACTGCATTCACATAGATGGTTAGGCGATCCATTGGATATTTATTTCAGTACTTTATTGGCATGTGTTTAAGTATCTTGTTATGTCCCTATGAGGACCTGGTCCCCTGCCAGGTGTATCTGTTCTTGAGTATTTGCAGGAGCGCAGATTTGGATGGTTGTATATACTTCGTGGATGTCTTCTCTTCGAGCCGTGATCGATAGCTGGTATACTTATATTGGGTTTGATTGTGTTGTACTTATTTTGTATTTGCTCTTATATTCGAGTTGGTAGTAGATTTGTTTCCATCCAACTATCATCCTTAGATACTTCTTATTGAGATCTAGTTTCATAGATGCTGGTTATTTATTTATATTGATTTTTGTGGATGAGATTTAGATTATACCCTGTGACTTGTGATAGATTTATACCACATGTGGATTTGATATTCATATTACAGCGTACGTATGGATTTGGTTTCCATATATTGGAGTTGCCATATCCATGCGGCTGGCATGCTTACGTGACCTAGTCCTACGTATTTTGGGACTGGGGCATAACATATTTTTGTGGTGGCCCATGCAGGTCGAGAGCATATTGTCTCGGTTACGTTACTATACCGAGCAAGCCTGCAAATAGGATTAGAGTATAGGATCTCATCCACAATTGACTATGACTCGTATTTCTTCTAATCTATTTTGTTTGAATAATTGTATCCTGCTTGATTCATGTGCTTCCTAATAGTTCCTTGAGTATATATAGCCTTCTGCTAGAATATAGGAACCCATGTTATTAGAATTATAATTAGGGTAGCACACCTATTAAGAATACAACTAGAATATAGACACACCACTAAGTTTAGAATATCTAGTGAACCTAGAATTCCTTATCTTTAGATTGGTATACCATTACCCCTTGATGTATTAAGAAGACTTGAGAGTATTATAGACACTACTAGAGTTAGAAGTTTTACCATAATGTTTGACCCTAGTATTGAGGAACCAATGGAGAACCAATATTGAACATTAGGACTGAACCTAACCCTCATAATTGGATAGTATTGGAGAACTATAAAACTTATGTCATTGTCTTGTTATTAGTAGACAGCACCCTAGGAAGCCTAGAGGAATGTAATCAACACTTTCCCATGATCATACCCCGAACGTGGCAACTAGCATACCACTCCCCTTAGAAAACCACGATGCTATCTAGAGCCCCCTCTATTTCATATATTGTTCCCCTGTGACCATAGCGCTCGCTAGTGGGCGACGACTGATTACGTTTTTTTTTTCTCTTCATCTTTCAACTCGTGCCATCTGACACTTCTAGGCCAGGTGATTTTATTATGTGATAAGGACATATAGTTGCTAGGATTATAGTTGTTAATGTTAAATTTTGAAATTTTGTGCCTGGTAGTTAGAGTTTGATAAGTTTGAGTTGTTCTTGCAAACTGTGACCTGATGATTATCCTCTAGTTGTAGACCACGTAATTTGTACCCCCACTTCGATACGATTTATACCTCCTTCTCCACTTAAAGCAGTAACTCTTCTATTCTTACTATTGACACATGTTCTATGAGCACTATGATTAAGACTTAAGGTGACCCTTACCTATATAACGCAATAGGAGACCCTAATAAGTACCAAGATCTTTCCTCATATACCCTAATGAGAGTTTCTGTTTTATTTACATGTGCAAGATTATTTTGTAGGATCCTCTTAAGACTGTCACAGTATTAGTTTAATTCTTTTAAGTTGGGTAGTATGCCTCACAACCTAGTATCACATAGTCCACTTGACCCATCGAGGTAGTGTAACTGAATGACATTAATTGTATGATAGCATAAGATGATAGTGTTTATTCAGGCGATAGAATTTAGAGGTCCATGCCCCTATTGGTCGACTAGCGACTTAGACAAGAAGGTTGTATGATAACTGTAGAGATTGTAGAGTCTTTTTATTATTGTTGCTTATGTTGTTTTGTTTTGTGAACTTGAATTAATTTGTACCTTCTTTCATCATAATCCAGCGTAGTTATATTTGTTGTACTATCCTGACTTATGATGCTATTATAGCCTAGTTTTTGCAAGCCTATTCTTTATCAAGCTTGTTCACTACATATGTATTATTGGGCGCGCACACTAATACATTTCAGAATCAGTGTACTACGGTCTGATCAAATCGATTCGCCGTTCACATAACTATTTTACGTGGATTGAGATATATAGTGATTAGTAGACGAATGTACTTGCCCTCTAGATATGTCTAAGCATATCGTATCCGTTACATAACTGTACCGATGCGAGCATGTGGATAGGCATTACCAAAATAGGACTTCAATCCACAACTGCTTTGACAATTTCGATTTGAATTCTTTAAACGCCTTGATCCCGATACTTCTATTCTATTACCTCGCCCTTGAACTCTTTATTATTGATCTCTGTCTTCCCTTATTTTGGAAAGACAAAACCTCGTGCTTAGTATAAGTTTGATACACAGAGAGTACTAGATATACCCCATAGGTCGATCACATACTTGAGGATTATTCTTTCGTAATTAAGGACATATCATATATGATATAATCGACGTTGAAGTTTTGAGGATTGAATGACATGAGTAAATAAATTAAGAAATATTTTTCTTAAAGTATATAGCCTTCTGTGATATATGGGTAAATTCTAAGTTGGGTAGCAGTACATTGGCAACTCGAGAGAAATTTCTTTTAGATTGTGATCGAGTAAGATTAGATTAGGAGAGGTTCAAGCCATTTAATTTTGAGAATTTTAGAAGAATGACTAAGATGATGAGGATTAATAAATTTTAAAAATCTTGATATTGAGGACCCAATATTTATACCTTAAGTACATAATTTAAATTTTTGAGTATTGAAGATAAAATTATCAATTTGAATTTGAAGGATAAATATATAATTTCAGACTTGAACATTGGTGGACTGCATTTAAATTATTTTTCAATTTGATAATTTAAATTAAGAGTTAAATTTTGATGGTTGGACTACCTATTTAAAATATTGAGGATGTGAATAGAATTTTAAAAGTTGAAGAATACAAAAAAATTTATAAGTGAAAATAGGAATAATATTGGACTCGAATTACTTCTAGAGGAGATTATGATAGTTGGAGATCGTGAGGTAAAATTTGTTATGGATTATTTAAATCTTGAAAATATTATATGGATTCAATTTAAATTTGGATATTGATGATTTGGAAAAGTGAGAAGAGATTACAATAGGTTAAATTTTGATTTGAACAATGATTATCTTAATTTTGAAATGATCGTGATAGATTTGAATAGATTTTGTTATTTAAATTTTTGGAAGAGATTGCGATCGACGTACCTTATGTACGAATGTGAATGATTTAACAAATTATGCCTTATTTTAATTTCGAGGACAAAATTATTTTAAGTTGGGTAGATTGTAAACTCCCTCACCCAAAATAGGTATTTTGTGTATATTTTATATTATTATATTTATTATATATATTGAATTTATTTAGATTTTTCTCTTAGTTAATTAGAAAATAAATTTTTTTAGTATATTTACTTATATAAATATTTATTTAGAATTATTTTCAGGCTATTTTAGATTATTGGGATTTTTTCCATAATTTTTTAGTTAATTAAAAACTAGTAACACTAATTTCTAGGACTTTGAAGAATTTATTTTATGTTCAAACTTAATTAAAAATATCCTATACTTTTATTTTAGGTTCTAAATAGTCACATATATTTTCTAGAACTATTTGGAAATTTTCTGAGTATTTTTAGTATTTATTGGGAGTAATTAGACTAATAACTAATTTTAAGGACTTGTAGAATTTATTGTGCAGTCCCAGGAATATAGAATGGACCCACATTATTTTCTAGGATTTATAATATTATTATATATTTTTTGGAATTATTTCAGAATTTTTGGAATAATTTTAGTATTTATTTTTAGTTATATGGGTAAAACTAATGTTTAGAGCTTCTCCTAATTATAGTAGAAAACCTATGAACATAAAATTATTCCAAGTATTTTTCTAGGGTTTTTGGATTCAAAATATATTTTCTGTAATTTTTTCAGATTTTTATGATTATTTTTAATATTTATTTGGAGTTATTTAGATTTAAAACGACTTAAATAATGTTTTGATAATGACAAATCAAAAATAAATAATATAAATAAAACCATCCAATCAAATTCTGACACGTGTCAACCTATAGATGTCCATTCAGCCGCAGGTATATCTCTATATATATATATATAATATGACAACCCTAATTATCCTATTATTTAGAGAGAGAGATTTTAGAGAATTGCCATCTAGGGTTCCTTCATCTTCCAGAAGCCATTGCGCATAGCTTCGGACTCCAAACGAGGCCTAGTTTCTTGTATTAGAAATATATTAAGGTTAACTTTCTGATTATATAAATTATTTTTCGAAATTATTAGTATTAAATTCTGGAAAATTCGTAGAGCACAGCATGTCCAAAAATAGATGTGTTTTAATGTTTTCGCAATTTCGGGAGAACTCAGAATCAGAATCATGAACCGTTTAAAGTTTCGGAAAGATAATGTCGAGATCATCGACATATATTTTTTTCAGAATTTAATTCGAAGTATTCATATACTGTTAATTCTGTAGAACTTCTAGGTTAGAATTTAACCATCGGTGCACAATACAAAATTTGTATGTGCCATAATTCCCAAACGAATTTGAATTCGGACGAACCGTAAATTCCAGCATGTTTTTGACGCTGAAATCTATAGGAAATCATGCATGAAAGTTGAGTTTGTGTCGGTTGACTTTTCGGTCAATAGATCGCCTCGATTTGCGTGCCATGAGTCTCGAGTTGATAAAATTCAGTTATTTGGACAAAATTAGGGTTTAACAATAAAATTAGATTATAATAAGATTAAAATACTATTTTAGGTTATTTTATTCAGAATTAAAATAGATTAAATGGAGGAACCAATTTACCCACTTTTGTAACCTAACTTGTTTAATTTATGTGACGGGTAGATCGGACGACGCCTTGAGTTGGGACTTCATCCTTTTTAGACCAGACAAGTATACCTTGCCATTGTACTGTTATTTATATTCCATATGTGACATACTTAGAGCATGGGGTGGGAAGAACAACAAGTACCGCATTTGAGCTCCTTTACACTTTTCCTTCTGTAACCCGGAAGCTCCGCTGGAGATACGGACGGTGATGACCCCTTTACTACTTGGCGGGCCTCTGCCGTTCAAAAGACGACATGCCTTTGAGGCCCCTGATTCTCCGAGAGAGTCATGCCAATCCCAGTTCTTAGCCAGATAGCTCACTTGTTAGAAAGTTGTTCTCAAACTGCATTCACATAGATGGTTAGGCGACCCATTGGATATTTATTTCAGTACTTTATTGGCATGTGTTTAAGTATCTTGTTATGTCCCTATGAGGACCTGGTCCCCTGCCAGGTGTATATGTTCTTGAGTATTTGCAGGAGCGCAGATTTGGACGGTTGTATATGCTTCGTGGATATCTTCTCTTCGAGCCGTGATCGATAGCTGGTATACTTATATTGGGTTTGATTGTGTTGTACTTATTTAGTATTTGCTCTTATATTCGAGTTGGTAGTAGATTTGTTTCCATCCAACTATCATCCTTAGATACTTCTTATTGAGATCTAGTTTCATAGATGCTGGTTATTTATTTATATTGATTTTCGTGGATGAGATTTAGATTATACCCTGTGACTTGTGATAGATTTATACCACATATGGATTTGATATTCATATTACAGCGTACGTATGAATTTGGTTTACATATATTGGAGTTGCCATATCCATGTGGGTGGCATGCTTACATGACCTAGTCCTACGTATTTTAGAACTGGGGCATGACAGTATTAAATTAATATATATGGTATAGTGTATTTTAAATATGTTAATATATTTATTGAATATGTGTATATATACATATTATTAGGTAATATGTAAAGATGCTAATTAAATGTACTATTAAACATTACATATTTTTATTATATTTTAATATGTATTAGTGAACACATAAGTATATATGTTATTAAATTATCTATAGTATATATATGTATAGGTGTTAGGTATGTATACTTGTACTATGTTAACATAGGTAGTTAAGCATGGTGTAAATTAGTGAATCATAATTATTGTTATCTATTCGTAGGCATCCGAGATGGTGCTACCTTGACTGCTGGTTCCGGAGCATTGCTTGTGCACACCAGAGTTTCGGGCAAGTATACCTTGCCTTGTTGATACTGTTTAAATGCAGATATTATCTAGTTGCATAATCTATTGCTTTATTATTAACTATGCGCGTCCGAGAAGACTCGGGTGCAGTCAACGAAGGCGTTGACGTTAGGACTTATGTCTGACCTAGTGTCTAGTGGACCCACCTAAATTTGAGGAGTTATCAATATGACTTCCCAGGCCTTGACACGTATCTTAATACGTCACAGAGTGAGTTCATGTAGGGACGCGTGCTTCATGATCGACTGGCCATCAGCATGAGCAGCACGTGTGATGGCATTTAGCTTAGTTGTTTATTTCTGTAGCGACTTGCATTATAGTATGAGGTATCCACGTCGCATTTGCGACTTGTACATTGACATTGGGTGGGGAAGACAATTAGTAGGCGTATGGGACAGACATTTGGTCACCGTAGTTTTAGAGTAAACTGCGGGGCCGTGAGCCTCAGTGTTATCCGGTTATGGGCCATGTGTTACTCGGTTATAGGCTCAGGTTCCCGGTTATGGGCATATATGCTTGTCGATACATCCAGCAGAGGTTACTAGCTGTGCGCTATCATGATCGGTGATGTAGTCAGCATATATACTCCTGGCTTTCAGTTTACAGCTAATGCCAGGTACTTAGCCTCTGGCTCGACGCTATGCTTTATACCTTTCACCTACCCATACGTACTAGGGTTGTCTTCAAAGTGCATTTCACTTAGCTGGTTAGATTACCCTTGAGTTTACACAGTATTTACTTTATGGCATGCATTTTTGTATCTTGCTACGTCCCTCTGAGGACCTGGTTCTCTTCCAGATCCGGACAAGCATTTGTACCCGACCATCTACGGAGCAGGAGTAGAGGCAGAATTTCTGATTGAGGACTTCGAGGTATTTCCAGGGGAGTTCCCGTGATTTGAGTACGCAGCTACATCGGACTAGAGTTTTTATATCTAGCTAGTTGATACTCTAGTCTAGTTATCTTACTTCTTTCTGCACTTTATTTCCATTTCTGTATTTCAGTGGGTTTGTCCCCACCAGACTACTTCAGATGTATTATGGATATTCAGACTCTTATATTTTATTTACCAGCATTTTGTTTCAGCATTATGATATTGTATTATGTGGATGAGATTAGACATTGCCTGCTATATATTAGCATATTAGACTTGTTAGTATTTTAGGACAACGTAGCATGTTTTGATAGGATCCATTAAATTGGGATATCCTTTAGAGTCGTATCAGCTGGCCAATGTCACGTGTCCTGGTTCCATATATTTTGGGACTGGGGCGTGATAGAACCACTGGTGCTGGCTGCATACCAACAACCTCCTCCGCAGGAACTGCCTTATCGGCATGCTCATCCTCCTGAAGATCACCCTGACCATCATCAATAGGATGATGATCAAGGTTATGAGCAACTTCATGTACTGGCTCCCCCATAACTGGATCCTCTATGATATCCTTTAGAAACTGCTCGAAGCAAAATGACTCTAACTCGGACAATTCCTCAGCCTCAGAAGGTATCTCAAAATCATGAGTGTTGGTCATGGTCTGATCCTCGATGAATACCGCGTGCTTATTTCTGTAGAGCTTTCTTCCCACTGGGTCGTAGAGTCTATAGCCAAACTCATCTCGACCATAACCGACAAAGGCGCATCGCCTCATCTTCGGCTCAAGTTTGGATCTCTCATCCTTCAGTATATGCACGAAGGTCTTACAACCAAACACTCGCAGGTGATTGTATGACACCTCTTTATTGTACCATACTTTGTCAGGCACATCACCCTACAAAGGAGTACTAGGATATAAATTAATAATATAAGCAGCTGGGTAAAGAGCCTTACCCCAATAGCTGCCCGACAAGTTTTCTTCTGACAGCAAATAATGTACCCTCTCCATAAGCGTCATGTTCATCCGCTTTGCTACACCATTGAGCTGAGGTATCTTTGGTGGAGTCTTTGGTGTTGTATCACTTGCTCTCTACAATATGCATCAAAGGGACCAATATATTCGCCACTATTGTCCGACCGAACACATAGCAGCTTCTTGCCCGTTTCTCTTTCAACGGAGGCCTGAAACTCCTTGAAAGTGGGCATCACTTGATCCTTGGTCTTTAAGGCATAGACCCAAATCTTCCTAGAATAATCATAAATAAAAGTTATAAAGTAAGAATCACAACCAATAGATTTTACCTTCATAGGACCGCAGACATCCGAGTGAATCAACTCGAGCAATGTCGGCTTCCTTTAACTTGGGTGACTTTGGAAAAATAACCTTTGTGCGCTCCCTTCCATGTAGTAGAGTTTGGACCTCTTACTTCCTCTGGAAATCACCATCGAACCTCTAGAAAGCTTCTTCTGACTATTTTAGAAGAGATTGAAGAAACTTTTGCCATCCAACCTTCCATCTGACACCAGGTTAAAACGGATATCAGACATATGACAAACATCTTTCAGAACAAGAACTGCACCTATCTTTGTCCTTAAATGTATATCTCCAATGGCAACTACCTTCGAAATATCTCCATTTCTCATCTTCAACACTCCATAGTCACATGTTGTGTAAGTAGCAAATAATGCCCTATTGTGAGATACGTGCGCTAAAGCACCTGAGTCCACCACCCAAGAGTTTTCATCGCAGGCGAGGTTCATAACTACCTCATCACCTATAATGATCAGATCACTTCTATGTGTCAAGGCCACCACTGTAGTGTTCTCACCCTGCTTTCCCTTGTCGCTGTCACGACCCGCACCCAGAATAAAGGCACAATTAGTGAGCAATGCCAGCCTACGTCGTAGCATAGACGGTAGAACGTTATTTGGGTTAACTCTACTATTTAAATATCTCATACAATATATACATGGTATATGTCAATCATCTCAACTCCAAATGGAGGAACAATATGGTATCTGATACATGGTAAACTTTACTCAATCATAATGCAACTAAGGAAGATAAAGCACGAAATGGAATAACGAAGAAAAAAGTCATAATATATTCATAAGTCTAAAATAATATATATACATGCCATAAGCCCCAAAAATGTCTAAAAATAAGTCTAAAAAATAAGTCTACGCCTCATCAGCCTCTGGTACTAGGTCCTCCTGCTCTAAAGAAATATCCTCTAAAGGTACGTCGTCCTGCGGCCTGTAGTAGGTAGGATACTGGTCTACGAGCCAATCATCTGAAAAATATATTCAGCCAGGATTGGAGCGAAGTACATACTTTTGAAAGTAGTTTCAAATACATAATTGAACATATACAACAGATAATAGAAAATAATACAAGATAACTAAACATCATAATGTAATGAACTAGAGTGAACATGTAATGTACTGGAATAAAGAACATACAATAGAATAACTATAATTTAATAGAAATAGATAAAACTAGCTAATGTGCCATAGAATACAAGTTTATTATGTGATCGGTTTGGGTTGAACACGACTACAATATGGTAACTCGATTATACGTGTGATATATAATCGACATGTACACGAATACACTTGGGCTTGATCACATAACCAACTCATATTCTCCCATCCCCAACTAATACAGATGGATCTAATCACGATACATTATGAACACGAATATGGGTACACTGAACATGAGCAGTATGCGAACACGAAGTAAACTAAAATCAATACCCGATACACATGATAAAATACATGTAAAGGAGTATCCGCTGAACACGGTAAGGGATAATATCTCCTGACATGATCCATATAGTACCAGTCCGTGTAACCACTGTGTCAGAATTAAGTATACAGTTCTAGAATATATGATATATACACTATCATAAAAAAAACTATCAGAGAGATGTACTCGCCTGTGGTCCAAAGCAGTGGATGTCAAGCAGTGTCCAAAATTGCGTCTCATAACCTATATATGGAATATTATATCAATACATGGTTTTAAAATGATAATAAGTTAAACTAATCAATTCCTAGGTCGTTAGGCCAATTCTAAGTCAAAATAGTCAAACTAGGTCAACTAGTTATTTCTAGGTTGTATGAGCCTATATCTAGGTTTCTAGGTTAAAATCTTGATAGTATCAACATATAACTTGATATCTATTCTCTACTTAATATCTAATTACACCAACCTATTAACTACACCAATACCAATTACCTTGGTATCCACTATTATCTTAATACCCTCAATAACAAGTATCATAAACTAATACTCTTGCCTAATTCTACTTACACTTGGTATCCTAATGCGTTAGTGTTCTAACTGATACTCTAACTTACTAACCAATTACCAATTCCATCTCTATAGGATATTATGTATCACCAACTCTGATACTTATTTAACCTATGTACACATACACTAATACCTAAGTACCAGCTCACCCTTGCTAGCCCGACCACATCAACCTCTTGCTTACCTACAGAACAACTTCACATTGCTGCTGACAATCCCTTATTTGACCCCCAACTGCTACTAAGGTCTGACCAGACCTTGATGTCTCCCCCCTCATTATTGTTGTTGTAGACCACTATTATCAGTGCATTACACTGCTATTGAACCTGACAGTTTCATAGCTTCTTACTATGCACTCCTATAACCCAACACCCCAAGAACTATATTGTTGCTGCTACTAGCTATTTCAGACTAAAACTCGACTGTGCAACCAATAGTTGACATCCTCTACACAACTAACAATTCATATACATCACAATGGGCTATAAATCAACTGTGAACAAGTTTATACCTCAACAATGAACACACAACTCACGAACCACATCTAATCAGTCATTCTCGACTTAACTTAACAGTCACAGTCACTGTGTCACTAACTCGACAGTTCAATACATCATAGTGACAAGCATCCCTCCCCCTCTCGACAATGCATAACATACATAATCCTTACTCCTTATCATTTACATCACTTTCAAGCAGCAAAAGCTGCTGCTACCCGACTGTCCAACAGTGGACAGTCACAACCCGACTCCCCTCTTCCTAATAACTGAAACACTCAACCAAAAGATAGCCCCCCCTGACTGATATCGAGATACTAACATATATATATATATATAAACAATACTAGAATGGAGTAGAATATATTCTATCAAACACGTAGAGTCCATAGCACCCGTATCACATTAAATCAATGATATGCTTATGATACAGCCCCGACACATCACCAAATGTATCAAAAAGGATACAAGAAAGTCTAGAATTATATTTCTAAGTAATATAAAGTGCTAGCTACTCAACCATGTGCTCGTGTCAAATTATGACATGCTCAAACCCCAGTATCGAAGGAAAAACCCCCAATCAACCCGTATAACCAAATTGTCGTGATACGGCCTATACGTATCCATTTGTGGACACGTACTGAGTCCCATAATCTTGATCTAAGTCTAATTAGATCTAATTGGTCTCATAACACAATATTTATGTGTCAATCTCGTAATTCTTCTAATATGCACACAAAACCACATAGAACTTACAATACATAACCAATTAGCCTAGAACTTGTTCTTATAGGTAGCCCTATGCCATAGGGTTATTCCTAATGGTTAAATATAAGATTTGGGTGTTAGAATGAATAAGAATTCAGAATTTACTATTTGGGAGATGGATTTCCAATAAAAACATAATTGGATACGTTTCGGACACGATCTCTAGCTCCAAAGCTTCTCCTCCTTGTGCTCCATGCTTCTTTAAGCTCCTAAGCTCCAAGAGTAATGAATTTAAGAAGTAAATGGAGGTTAATTGAGTATAAAATCAATGGAAGGAAAAAGAAAAATTGGGGATCTAGAATTTTGGATCAAAAATGAATGCAATTGAGGAGAGAGAGAGAGGAGAACCCCCCTCTAATAGTGGTCGGCCTCTTCTCTCCTTCCCCAAGCAAAATTAAATGTCCAAGTTACCCCTACATGGTAAATTATGAGGAATAATTAAGAGTGGATATTTTTGGAAGTCTCTAACTAATTATAATTAAACTAATTCTCCTTAATTAATTAGTGAGAAGGTCTAATGGGTTTGGGTCCAAGTTGGGTTCACTATTTGTCATGACAAGTCTAAATATTGGGCTAGTCTCTCTAACTAAAAAAATAAATAACACAAGTCTCTAACTAAATAACTAATACTAGTCACAAATAATTTATATCTTAATATAATCAAATAATGAATACAATTATTACACTAACATTTAATTTATATTCCTAAAATGAAATACACATATCAAAATACCAAACTACCCCTAGCTGGAAAAGTGAGGGTGAAAGTCGCCCATCTTCTCTCTCTTTTAAGCAAAACAGTTCTGCTTGATGTGTCCCTTCTTGCCACAATGGTAACACTCAAAGTCCTCATACCGACCCTTGGAACTTTCCCTGCTTGTGTCTCTGCCATCGCCTAGACCCCTGCTTTTACCCCTTCCGCAGCTCTCTGAAACTAGCGCCTCTGAGTGGGATGTGGATGAAGTGGCCTGAGAACGTCTTTGCATCTCTTCATTCAGTACACGGCTATTGGCAAACTCCAGACTGACCACGCCCTCTGGAATAGAAGCGATCATAGACACTCGTACGGTCTCCCACGAGTCTGGCAATGTACACAACAGCCATAGTCCCTGAACCTCGTCGTCGAACTTGACTCCTATCAAGGATAAATGGTCAACAATTCCCTGGAACTCACTCAAATGATCTGTATTGGATGCCCCATCTTTGTACCAAAGACCCATTATCATCCGAATCAGGAATAATTTATTTATCCCAGTCTTTTTTGCATTCAAAGATTCTAGCTTATCCCACAGTGTCCTTGCATGCTCAATACTAGCAACGTGGTTATACGCGTTCTCGTCAATGAACTACCTGATGTACCCACATACATATATATGCTCAAACTTCCAGTCCTCTTCGAATTTGTCACTGGGCCTCTCGGAAGCAAATACCGGCAGATGCAGGTTCTTGACAAATAGCAGATCCTTCATCTTGCTCCTCCAGTAGTGATAGTTGGTACCGTTCAGGTTTACCATGCGCACTGGTTTCGCATATATTTCTTCTTCCTGGTTTGCCTGTCAACTCCTAACACCCTTCTAAAATTTCAGAACCTGGCTTTGATACCACACTATTGGGAACGAAACGCGAAAATCGTTTCCCAAACCAGAGAGTACCTGCGAGAGAACCGAGAAAAATGCACAATCCAAAAAACACCAAACACAAATCGCAGACACATAGATTTTTATATAGAAAATCCAGATAGAAAAAATCATGGGACGATTGGAGTCCAACCCTGAAAACCTCCACTAATGGAATAAAGAGATTATACCCTCTACAAACTCCTCACCGATCCAACATGGATCACCGTAACTCTTTTGAACAAAAAATATATTACAAACATGAAGAAAAAAGACAATAAGAAATACCCCAAATTGATCTCCTTCTCCGAAACAGCCCCCAATCCTTCTTTCTCCTCTCCAAAGTTGCAATGGCACTCATGCCACATTTTTTTCTCTTTCTTATTTTTTTTCTCATGTTGTTATATATTGCATGAGCCTTTATATAAACACCTGCATGAATTAGGGTTTTCATATGGAAATCTATATATGGAAGCCAAAAACATTTATGAAAATCCAATTACATTCAATCATATATTTAATGAAAATCAAATCATAAATTAGTTTACCATAAATTATAAATCCAATTATATGGAAAGTTAATATATGAAAGATCAAATCATAAATATATAATTAAAGTCAAAGATGGAAATCCAATATAATATTTGTTTACCATAAATGTTCCAATACACAATGCTCGATACACTTTCTGAGCTTTTTTTGACACACGGATGGCGCTTGTCGCACTCCGGGGTATTCTCCACATAGGTTGGAAACCCCACCCACTCCAACAAGGTGTACTATTATTCGGATATATAAGGGACATGCATTCCAATTGAAAAAGAGAAGAAGGAGGATAAGTGGACCCTTGATTGTGGAAGCGACGGGTGCGTCCATCTCAAAGAGGTGAATGAGATGGTAAGAACAAAGAGGCCAAAGGAGGAAGGGCTAGAATTTATTTGGCTCAAAAATGCTGCCAATAAATTCCAACTCCAACTCTATCGGACTATTAAAGGGCATCTTTTGACAGGAGATCGATTATCCAGGTTTAGAATAAGCCAAGAGAGGGTACTATATGTCTTTTGCAAAAACTACGAGGAGAGTGTGGACCACATATTCTTTAGGTGTGAAACTGTTGGCCAAGTCTGGAGGGAACAACTTAGAAAGTTGAGAGTTCTGAATGCACCGAACTGGAATATCCAGGAATCCATTCTTGCTCTGTCGAGGGGGAGGACCAGAGGCGCCACATGGTTTAGGGAGGTCAGACTCAGACTTCTCTCCTCGGCTTGGCACATATGGAAAGCTTGCAATCGGTGTATCTTTGAGCGTCATATATACTCTTGTATAGAAACTATAAGAAATATAGAAGAGGACGTTAGAACTCAGGGAGGGTGAAGTCTGCACCTTATTGTATTATGGGGGAGTGAAGGTAGGGGTCTGGCAGTCTTGCCTCGCTAGAGGGGATTGTAACATCATTCAAGATTTATAACATTTACCAAATTCCAAATTCCAAATTCCAAATATATATATATATATATATATATATAGACACACACACACACACACACTTAGAGGTAATTTTATATTTAATAGTATTAAGATAAGAATTTGAACCCAATTCAAATTAATCCTTTCAAATTATCTAACCTAATTATATCCAAATTAACTAATCACTATCCATTGTTTATAAGTACACAATTTCCAAAATAAAAACAATGAGAACCTCTCTCCTTTCTCTTCCTAGAAGCCAAGCACCCCCTCTCTTTCCCGTCCAAAACATCCCCATTTTTTAGCAACTATAGCAACTTAGAAGTGTCATATCTCCTAGCTCTAGACTCTGATTTATGCCTAATATTTTTGAATTTATATTGAGGTAAGGTTTAAATATTTATAAATTAATAGACCTAATTTTTAGGATATTTTTCTATATGAATTTTTAAGTATTATGTGTACATAAAATAAACGTATTTTGGTGTTTTCACTATTCCCGGAGTTTCGGAACTCAAAAATGTGATATGCTTGGTTTTTTGGAATCCTAACACACACAGTTACAACATACTAAAATTTGTCTAAATATTAGTATATTTTGATAGGTGTTTCTACATATTAGTATATTTTGATAGATGTTAAGGATCCATGAACTCATAAATATACTGCTAAATTGGTAACCATATTTTAGTCAAATTAAAACTATAATAAATATCTTCATGAATTGATTTTAATTTGAAAATTTGTATATCAAACACCTAAATCAAATATTTTGAGAAATTAAGAGTTTTTTAATTTGTTATTATTTTTACAATAGAATTGGTTCATAATTGGCTTGTTTAGATGAATGACGTATAAACCCTAAAAACGTAGCCATAAATCATGGTTTATAATTTTTCTAGAAACTACATGTAATAGTCTACCTTCTCAAAAATTTCTAGAAATTTTGGATTTAATTTGGTAGCCATATAAATTGCTAGAATAAAATAAAATAAATTAGTGTTGAAATGGTTGTTTTTAACCAAAATGGCTATATCTCGTGCAAACAACTTCAATATAAAAATTCAAGGATATCGACGTGTCCGTATCATCATAACATAGTAATAAAATTTTCAAAGTATATTTTAAAGATAATAAACTTTGACCACTTTTAGGGTACCGATTTACGTGTCGTAAGAACTAAACCCTAAGAACTAGTAACTAGCCTTTTATATAAGTAACTATATATATTCTTTATAAATATGATTGCCATATTTTCTTTAGTTAGTGTTGAGAACGTCATACGAGTATATTTCAGTTGTGAATCAAATCCGTCAGGAGATTAAATGCAACTATTTACTCTATGGTTGCTATTATTTTATATGTTGCTTTCATTGTCTGCTTGTGTTCGTAGATCTTGATTCATGCTTGCATGTTATTTGTGTGTGTGTGTGTGTGTGTGTGTGTGTGTGTGTGTGTGAGAGAGAGAGAGAGAGAGAGAGAGAGAGAGAGAGAGAGACTTTTTATGTATGTTCAATAACCATTGTTTATTATTGTTTCTTGTTCATTAATGTTAATGTTTATACTATTATCGTGATCATACTTGCTAGTGAGATACGAATAGGAGAATATCGTTAGTATGCATGTAGTCTTTCCAACCAGTGTTTAATATATACTATTTAGCCACGGTTTGCCAGTAGTCTTGTACGTCAAGCACTAACTGTCGGTTCTTTATCCCGTCCATATACGAAAATCAATATTCTAAAGACACTATACATGGATTGTTATTTCTTGATAGAGTCTTCGCATCTTGATTTTCGTATTCTCATTGTTATACATATTGCTATAGATCTTGCTCCCCATATTTTACCTTCCTTATAGCATATAGCCATGATATTGTTCCTAGTTGTCTTTACTTTTCTTTCATGTTAGTAGTTATATCAGGATGTGTAACTGTATTATATTATTGTGCTTTGCTCCAATTCTGACTGAATAACTATTTTTTAGCATTAGACGAGGACTACTGTACGCATTGATGTGGATGTTTTGGAGTTATTATATATCTTAGTTAGATCTTATAGAACCTTGAAATCAATCTTGTAACTATTTAATGAGTTTGTTCTCAAATTTTGATTATATTGTATTCAGTGAATTTTTACCTATTCAAATATTATAATTATATATTTTTCTAAGGTTATATAGTTATTTTATGAATGAGCAAAATATAGTATTTTATGATTAAAATATTGAGTATTTGGAATAAAGATTGTAATTAAGGTATAGACATTGTACTACCGTCGATGTTGCAGCATAGGTTGGGCTTAACCATATACTCGTATCTCAAAAGGTAGAAATAGATCGTGATAGTAACCCTTTGGGGGATTTCCTTAAAAGGCCACCCAACCACCTTTAGACGTTCAGGAATTAAAGCAGAAGATGAACAAGTCGACCACGAAGGGGACCTGTGCATCATAAATGCCCTAAAGAATAATATCATCACCCGCCACATGTTCGGAGTCAGACGACTAATTAGAAAAATGAAGAATCTCGTGAAGAAAGAGATGGATTCGGAACCTTATGCCATGCCCCGATCCCGCAGGGGGGCGTTCGTCCTAGCTTGGGTCCTTGCGGGACCGATTCATCCTCACGTAGGCATGATGTCGTTTAAGCCTAAGCTGCGCTTGCACAAGGACAGAGCTTGAACAAGGGCAAGTAAGTTATTCAAGGAGGAGCAGCGGCACAATATTACAGAAAAGTAAAGAACACAATGGCATATAAAAATAAGCTCTTTATTGATAATCAAGATGTGTTACAAGCGGCGCTTGGCCGAGATTACAGTTTGCTCTAGCTCTCTTTCTCTCGATTACAATGACATCATTACATAAATTATGTCGATCTATACAAAAGCAGCTCAAATCACTCTCGATACGGCTCAAGGCATCGATCGACTCTAGATTTTTTGGTACTTGGGATGAGGCATGACTATCGCTTCCTCGGACGATCCAGCACCTGCGAACAAGCAAACTGTTGGTGGGTCAGCACTTTGGAGAAAGTACTGGTGAGTATAAAATCAACGAACAAAAACAACACTCCCTGAAACCAACACTAAGTAAGCACGTGGCAAAATATTATATTACTAGTGATCTTTCTAGTTTTACCTAGATTCATTTCATGCAGTACAAGAATAGAGTTCATGTTCGATATATAGGCAAACAGGCAAGACAAGTAGTTCATATACGATAAGCAGATTCATTTACTAGCTCTGGTGCGCAACGTGTCTCGTGAGTCATATTCATTCTCTAAAGACTTTAGCAAGCATCTAGTGGACTATCTTCTTAGCATCTCTCTCATTCTCTTATCATAAGTTAACATCTTATCGGGTGAACGAGATAGAAGCATATACGAAAATAAGATTTCTCTATGAAAGCATTCAATAAAAGAGAGCATGTTCGATAGCATGCATATCACTTATTCAGTAATTCTTACCCTTTCGCCGAACAGTTATCCCTGTAGCAGACAAACAAGTTAGCAATAATTTGCATAAACATATATGTATAAGGTTCTCTTTCTTTGTCCATCTCTGCATTAAACAGTTAGATATGCAAGAAGGCTGAATCCTAGCATGCGACCTAACTATATGATGGCCCATGAGTCTACTTCCTTAAGATTAGAAGTGGTGTTATCATAATCTAGCATTGCACTAATGTATACTCGCTCATATACTTAGCTGCTTTGACTCTTGAAACAGCTATCTAATAGATATGAATATCCCATGATCGTGAGGACTTTTTTACCTCAGTATATTTCTTTGATCCCCCCAGGGCGAATGATCCCTAGTGCCTCAAAAAATTGTTCGTAGGATGATCCTTGTGCACAAATTGTCTAAGATCAATGCATGAATGCAGCTCTATCAGATAAACTCTATATGGATACAGCAGTTCCATAAACAAGTATATAGTCAATCTCTTCTCTCTATCGCTATCTCTATCTCTATCTCTGTCTCTGTCTCTGCCTCTGCCTCTGCCTCTCTCTGTCTCTGTCTGTGTGCAGACAGGCCACCATTTCTCTGATATCGTTCAAGCATTTCAATAACTTCTATGGACACATGTAACAATCTCTATTTAAGCAAGCAAGCAAGCATGGTTCTATATCTCTTTTAACTTAGCATGCAGTTCTACTCTTTATTTTAGCATACGATGGAAACATTTAAACATTCTCTTTTACTCTTGTTTATTAGCATGGCAACGGTTCATTTGATAGCGGTGTCCGTGTAACTAAGCATTCAACATTATATTCTTTAACTAGCATGGCAATGATTCTATCTCTTTTAGACAAGCATTCAAGTTCTTTAGAAATCTCTTACTCTTTCTTATTAGCATAGCAATGGTTCATCTATTGACAAGCGTTCAAGTTCTCTAGTTAGGCAAGTAGATTCGTTTCAATGACAAGCTATACGAGTTCTCTTATTAAGCATGCAGAGGCAGGTTCTATCATTCTTCTTATGAAACTATATTCTTAGAACAAGCATTCAAAAACTTAAATTCATTATTAAGGCATGCAAGAATCAGAGAATGAAGTTCTGCCCACTTACTTAGATCAATTATAAAACCCCTATCCTAGAAATCGTATATACCCTTTTAATTATTAATTATTAATTTAATTATAGTAATTAGTGGCTAATTAGAAGAAATAGATTTTTATTAATTTTTATTTTAGGTGTTGGTGCACTTAGGAGATTTATGGGGCCATTAGAAATTTTTTCGAATTTATTTCACGTAGGAGACCCCTTGAGCAGTTGCTCGCTTAATGTTATGTATTAGTGTAATTCTAGATTTTTTTTTCCTATGAGTATATACGTATATATAAATATATATATATATATACATATATATTTTAAAGAAATTTATAAAAGAAAAAAAAAAGAAAAGAAATGGAAAAAAGAAATAAAAAATAAAAACCTATTAATAACAAAGCACTACTACTAACCATAACAAACTCCTTAGCAATTAGCAGACCACTATAATCCCTCAGCATACACGCCCCTTTGCTGCATGTAGCAGCAAGCCGTGTGAGCCCCCAAGCAACCCATTGCTTTGTGAGCCACCCTTTTAGAAACCCAACAGACCCCTCCTTAGCCACCCGCGAGCAAACCGAACCCCCCTTCTCTCCCTTTCATATATATATATATATATATATATATATATATATATATATATATAAACTTGTTTCAAACAAAACCATAATCCTAGAATCATCCAAACCCTTCCTCTTCCCATCTAGACCTAGAGAGCGCCGTCACCGGAGCCGGAGAACCCCGCCAGACCGTCCAAACCGATCCCGACGACCGCGACCCCGCGCACTACAGATTTCTGCAGCGAGGTACCTGTGTTCCGGAGTTGTTTCCCGTCGCCTCGCTCAACCAAACGCCACCCCATCTTCACCGGTATGCTCACCCTTTAACCCTCTTCTATATATGTGTGATAGTAGACCTCGAACAACGCGTAACTATAGGCGAAAACAGCGCCAAAGTTGGCGAAAATAGACCAAGTTCTGGGATCGCAGAAAACTACGGTGATCATCCATGTTTCCGAGTTCGTATCTCCCACCACAGAGATCCGAATTCGATGATTCTTTTTTGTATGCGTAGACCACTTGACCTAGTTTAATTTCTGTTAAATAATCCTAGATTATTAACTGCTGTAGACATAATTAAATTCGTTGGAAAATACCACGAACACACTTTTCCAGATTTCTAAAAGTTGTGAAATAGAGCGCGTCCCGCCAAACGGGACCGTCCCGCCGTGTACCAAGTATACCGAATGGTGCATGCAGCGTAACCGGACATGTAAAAGTTTGCAGAAACTGATTCGGACGCATGTGCACGCCGGAATCAGCCTGTATCCGCGGACAAATTTCGTGTCACAAATTTTGTAAAAGTCGCACGTATTTTGTGCACGCTCGTCAGATTGCGACGAAACTTGCACCACTGTACTCATGGTAATGCGCTGGTCCTGTGACTCAATTTTCACGCAATTCTGAGACAGTTGACCAAGTCGCCAATTGGCGGGCCCTACGGTTGACTTTTTGGACAAAATTGTGTTCGGCCCATCGGAATCCACATTTGGACATACCGTTGGATTCGTATTGACATCTAGAGTTTGTTTGACCTATAATTTGTCCTATTTAGAGACTGTTATCCTTGGCATACTTTTCGGTGCAAAGTGGGCCACACGTGGACTCCACTTTTACCCGAAATTACCGTTTTGCCCCTGTGTCCAAATTGGACGAAAGGAAAGTACTTTTTAGCTATTTTGCTCATTCCGGAAACATTGGTGATGTCTATTTTAGCATCCAGAGATTTTTGTTCAGAGGCCATTAGTTTTAGATCCCGTGTCCTTGACATTGGACGCTTACACTTTACAGATTTCTTGCCAGGCAAGTATACCTTGCCATTGTACTGTATTTATATTCCATATGATGCATGCATATTTATTTCTATTTATTTAGTTTATTTATTTTAACTGCTATATAAAATTGTGCGTCCAAGGAAACTTGGGTGCAGCGACGGTATCGTCGCGATATATTTTTATTTATGTATTTGCATTGGACCTACTTTATGAGACTACCCTATCTTCATGAGGCATTTATGTTTCATTGGCCATGACACTATTCTTACACGAGTGTGAGTCACATGTAGGACACGGACTTGCGTACTCGGCTGGCCACTGGTACGTATAGGTCGTGCGACGGATAGGGATAACTGCCAATAGAAAATTTGTATGCTAGTAGACCTGGCGGTTATTAGAGGTATTATCGTGTCATGTACATGACATGCTTAGAGCATTGGGTGGGGAGAACAACAAGTACCGCATTTGAGCTCCTTTGCACTTTTCTCCTGTGCGTCCGGATTCTCCGCAGGAGATACGGGTGGTGATGACCACTATATATTATATACTATCAGGTGGGCCATCGGCGTTCAAAAGATGACGTGCCTTTTAGGCTCCTGGATCTCCAATAGAGAACCATGTCAAATCCCAATTTTTAGCCAGATAGCTCACTTGTGGGAAAAGGTGTTCTTAACTGCATTCACTTAGACGGTTAGGCGACCCCATTGGATGTTTATATTTCAGTACTTTATTAGCATGTTTATATGTATCTTGTTACGTCCCTCTGAGGACCTAGTACCTTTCTAGATATAGATGAGCAGGAGTATCCACAGGAGTATGGACCTGGACCTGACGCTACCTATCAGACTGAGGAGGTATTACCTTCGGATTATATGTGATTCATTGCAGCTGTTTAGATATTCTAGTTGCTATTCTTTTCGAGACATTTATTCTTATATTGGAGTTTATTCTCTTCTCTCTTTAGTAGTTTTGGTATAGTCGATTTGCAGTGGATTTGTTTCCATCCGACTATCATACTTTGGGACTGCTTATTTGATATTCAGTTATTGATTTTCATTTATTCATTTATTTGTGCTGTGGATGAGATATAGATTGCATGTGACTTGTTGTGACAGTATATTACCACTATGGATTGGATATTCATGTACAACGTACGTGTGTATATGGTTTCCATATATTGGAGTTCGTATATATACGGCTGGCGTGTTACGTATTCCTAGTCCTACGTATTTTGGGACTGGGGCATGACATGTTTTTAGTGGTGGCCCATGCAGGTCGAGAATATATTGTCTCGGTTATGTAACTGTACCGAACAAGCCTGCGTATAGGAATAGAGTATAAGGATCTCATCCATGCTTGACTAAAACTCATCCTTCCTATTTAATACTTGCATCATGTTCGATTCCTGTACTTCTTCTAATCGTTTCGTACATCACCTGCAGAGAGATGGATATGCAAAATGGATGTACTGCCGCCGATGGCGACACAACTTCTGGAGTTAATGGTCAGACTCAAGGAGGGACCCCAACGATTCCTAGGCTTCCGGGGCCAGATGGACAGACTCATACTCCAATTCCATCTGATCTTCCCGCTTCACCTATTGGAAACCTTTCAGCTTTCCCAGTATCGCAAGATGGCCAAGCGCAGATATTCCAATTCTTTCAGATGATGATACAGGAACAGAGGCAGCAGGCAGCCGAGCAGAGGCAAGAATTTTTGGCAGCACTTGAGAGGATGGCTGCACAGGCTACTATACCAGTCCAAGCACTAGCTCCAGTACCTCGAGCTAGAGTAGGATTAGTAAAGGATTTTATTCAGATGGGTCCGAGGCCGTACAAGGGTACTGAGAGCCCAGAGGAGACTACCAACTGGATCACTCATACGCAGAAGCTACTGGAGGCATCACAGTTACCTACGGACCTATGGATGACGGGTGTACGGACGCTTCTAGATGGTAATGCTCATCACTGGTGGGAATCCATGGAGCGCCAGTTGGGTACATACCAGACTTGGGAGAAGTTCTTGGAGTACTTCGAGGGAAAGTACTTTTCGGACACCGTCAGAGATACATTGTACGATCAGTTTCTTCACTTAGTCGAATCAGCAAATATGGCGCTGCCCTGATACCAGATGACTTGGCTAAGGCTAAGAGGTTTTATTGAGGACTGACCCAGGAGCTACAATATTATATAAGCTTGCAGTCCCGAGTCTCTTATGCTGAACTACTGACAGAGGCCAGATTGCAAGAAACCATTAGCAGAGGAAAGGGAGGTCAGCTGAGAACACAACAAGGATCAGCAAGGATACAGCAGGGACCGGCAAGGATACAACAGGGAGGACCTATCAGATGTCCCTTGGCACATCAGCATCAGCAACACAAAGCCGGACCGTACCAGATTCCGGAGAAACCCCAATATAATTATTGTGGGAGGATCGAACATGTTTCGAGAGATTATTGGACCCGCTTGGGTCAGTGTATGAGATGTGGCTCCGGACAGCACCTGGTGAGAGACTGCCCAATGCAGCAGACACTTCCACCGCCAGTTCAGAGACTAGCGCTTCTAGCACCGAAGCCAGCACAGCAGATGGTTAAACCGGGAGCACCTCGACCCCCAGCAGCAGGAGGATTTCAGAAAGGACCACCGCTACCTACCCAGGAGGATCAGTATATGAGGGCCGAACATGGACAGCCACAGAGGAACGAATGAGCTTTTGCATTGGAGGTAGATAACATGGATCATGAGGTGGATATCATAGCACGTATTACTCTTACTTTTACTTTTCCTGCTGTGATATTGTTTGATACGGGAGCCACCCACTCATTCATATCATCTAGTTTTATTGTCAAACACAACATTGCTTCTATACCTTTATCTAGTTGTGTTAGAATTCTTACCGGAGGAGGAGTCGTACCAGTTAGTCGAGTTTGTAGATCGGGTCCTATAGTGATACGTGGCAGAGAGATGAACGCCCAACTCTTAGTCCTTCCTATGCCATCTTTTGATATTGTGCTTGGAATTGACTGGCTAAGCAAGTACCACGCTTTTTTTGATTGTTTTGTAGGAAGCATTCTTTTTAAGGTACCAGGCCAGCCTAAACATGAGTTTGCAAGAGGATCCACTGAAGCCATGGATGGTATTCAACTTGCAATGGACGATATTGTCTATCATCCTATTATTTCAGAATATCTAGACGTCTTCCTAGAGGAATTGCCCGGACTACCCCCAGACAGAGATGTAGAGTTTTCAATTGAACTAGCACCAGGAGCAGCACCTATAGCATCGCATGTTTACAGACTGGCAAAAAGAGAGATGGACGAGCTGAAGGCACAGTTAAAAGAACTAGAGGAGAAAGGTTTTATCCGACCGAGTGCATCACCCTGGGGAGAACCAGTGTTGTTTGTACCCAAGAAGGACGGATCAGTGCGTATGTGCATTGACTACAGAGCATTGAATGCAGTGACTGTGAAGAACAAATATCCATTGCCACGCATTGATGACCTATTCGATCAACTTAGTGGAGCCAAGGTGTTCTCAAAGATAGATTTGAGATCGAGATATCACCAGGTAAAGATACGGAAGTAGGACATTCCGAAGACCACATTCAGAACAAGATATAGGCACTACGAGTTTTTGGTCATGCCATTTGGATTGACCAATGCTCCAGCTATCTTCATGGACTTGATGAATCGAGTCTTCCACCAGTACTTGGACCAGTTCATGGTCGTCTTCATAGATGATATACTTGTCTATTCGAAGAGCCACGAGGAGCACGAGAAGCATCTGCGGATTATTCTAGAGACCTTGAGGAGAGAGCAGTTATATGCAAAGTTCAGCAAATATGAGTTCTTCTTGGACAGAGTTGTATTTCTTGGGCATGTTGTTACAGGAGATGGTATTTCTGTTGATCCAGAGAAGATCTCAGCAGTTGAGACATGGCCTATTCCTAAATCAGCAGCAGAGGTAAGGAGTTTCCTTGGACTTGCGGGATATTACCGACGGTTCGTGGAGAACTTCTCAAGGATAGCAGCACCTATGACTCGTTTGACTTGTAAGGATCAAGAATTTATATGGACCGACGAGTGTCAAGCCGCCTTTGAGGAGTTAAAGAAGCGACTGACTACAGCACCAGTATTGACGATTCCGTCAGGATCAGGAGGTTATGTGATCTACAGTGACGCATCAGGGAAAGGCTTGGGATGCGTATTGATGCAGCATAACAAGGTGATTGCATATGCATCTAGGCAGTTACAAGTACATGAGAAGAATTATCCGACTCATGACTTGGAACTTGCAGCCGTTGTATTTGCTCTGAAGCTATGGAGACATTACTTATATGGGGAACGAGTGAAGATCTATACAGACCACAAAAGCCTCAAGTACGTCTTCACGCAGAAGGAGTTAAATATGAGGCAACGTTGATGGCTCGAGTTGATAAAAGATTTTGAGTTGGAGCTATATTATCACCCAGGCAAGGCTAACGTGGTAGCAGACGCGTTAAGCCGAAAACCAGCAGCTTACTTCTTGACAGCACAGAGAAAACTATTGGAGGACTTGCAAGAGCTTGGCATTGAAGTGATATTACCCAGAGCAGATGGGACACTAGCCAACTTGCAAGTACAATCATCATTGGTAGAGAGGATTAAGGCAACTTTGCCTACATACGCCAGATTCAGGAGATTGAAGGAAAGGACAGAGGCCGGAGAGCAGACAGGACTGCGCATTCATGAGGATGGGACATTACGATGTGGTGATCGTCTTTATGTTCCAAATAGAGAGATTCGACAGAAGCTGATGGCAGAAGCTCATAGTTCAATTTATTCTATTCATCCTGGAGGCACCAAGATGTATCGTGACTTACGACAACACTTTTGGTGGCATAGAATAAAAAGAGAAATAGCTCGCTTTGTAGCTAAATGTCTGGTATGTCAACAAGTGAAGGTAGAGCACCAGAGGACAGCATGCTTATTGCAACCACTTCCGATTCCAGAGTGGAAGTGGGAGCACATCACTATGAACTTCATCACGGGTTTTCCCAAGAATCCAAGTGAAAGAGATGTAGTGTGGGTAATAGTGGACTGACTCACCAAGTCAGCCCATTTCATACCTTTTAGAGTGGATCAGTCTACAAAAGCTTTAGCTGACTTATATATGAGGCAGATCGTGAGATTGCACGGTATACCAGTCAGCATTGTATCAGACAGAGATTCGCGCTTTACATCACACTTTTGGAGGAGCATGCAAGAGAGTCTTGGAACTCGTCTGAAGTTCAGTACATTTTACCACCTGCAGACAGATGGGCAGTCGGAGCGTACTATTCAGACATTGGAGGATATGTTGAGGGCTTGCATGTTAGACTTTGGAGGATCATGGGAGGACCACCTACATCTTGTGGAGTTTTCTTACAACAATAGCTATCAAGCGAGTATTCAGATGGCTCCGTTTGAAGTATTGTATGGAAGAAAATATAGGTCTCCTGTGTGTTGGAGTGACGTAGGAGAACGTCAGATTCTGGGACCCGAGTTGGTGGTCAACACCATAGAGACAGTCAAGAAGATTCAGGGACACTTGCGATCAGCACAAGACAGGCAGAAGCAGTGGGCAGACCTTTATCGTCATCCCTTGGAGTTCAAAGAGGACGACCATGTCTTCTTGAGGATATCACCGACCAGAGGTACCATTCGATTCGGAGGACGCGGCAAGTTGAGTCCAAGGTATATTGGACCGTTTGACGTGCTCGAGAGAGTAGGAGAAGTGGCATATCGACTTGCGCTACCACCTTCACTTGAGGGAGTACATGACGTATTCTATATGTCGCAGCTCAGGCGATATGTGGCAGAGAGCAGTCATGTTCTCGACCATTCGGAGATCACCATTGGGCCGAGCTTGTCATACCAAGAGCAACCCGTGGAAATCCTTGATCGTCGAGAGAAAGTGTTGAGGAACCAGTCTATTCCCTTGGTTCGCGTAGCATGGAGGCATGGCGCGCCAGGAGAATCAACTTGAGAGCGCGAGGACGACATGCGCAAGCATTTTCCAAACCTATTCGCAGACCAAGGTATGAATTCACATTGTTGATTTATATCTTATACCATCATTGCTTTCTACCGTGGCTTAATTTTAATTTTGAGGACAAAATTTTTATAAGTTGGGTAGAATATAAAACCCCTATCCTAAAAATCGTATATACCCTTTTAATTATTAATTATTAATTTAATTTAGTAATTAGCGGCTAATTAGGAGAAATATATTTTTATTAATTTTTATTTTAGGTGTTGGTGCACTTAGGGGATTTATGGGGCCATTAGAAATTTTTTCGAATTTATTTCATGTAGGAGACCCCTTGAGCAGTTGCTAGCTTAATGCTATGTATTAGTGTAATTCTAGATTTTTTTTTCCTATGATATTTATATACATATCTATTTTAAAGGAATTTATAAAAGAAAAGAAAAGAAAAGGAAAAAGAAATAAAAAATAAAAACCTATTAATAACAAACCACTACTACCAACCATAACAAACTCCTTAGCAATTAGCAGACCACTACAATCCCTTAGCATACACGCCCCTTTACTGCATGTAGCAGCAAACCGTGTAAGCCCCCAAGCAACCCATTGCTTTGTGAGCCACCCTTTTAGAAACCCAACAGACCCCTCCTTAGCCACCCGCGAGCAAACCGAACCCCCCTTCTCTCCCTTTCATATATATATATATATATATATATATATATATATATATATATATATATATATATATATATATATATATTAACTTGTTTCAAATAAAACCCTAACCCTAGAATCATCCAAACCCTTCCTCTTCCCATCTAGACCTAGAGAGCGCCGTCACCGCAGCCGGAGAACCTCGCCAGGCCGTCCAAACCGATCCCGACGACCGCGACCCCGCGCACTACAGATTTCCGCAGCGAGGTACCTGTGTTCCGGAGTTATTTTCCGTCGCCTCGCTCAACCAAACGCCACCCTGTCTTCACCGATATGCTCACCCCTTAACCCTCTTCCATATCTTTATGATAGTAGACCTCGAACAATGCGTAACCATAGGCGAAAACAGCGCCAAAGTTGGCAGAAATAGACCAAGTTCTGGGATCGCAGAAAACTACGGTGATCACCCATGTTTCCGAGTTCGTATCTCCCACCATAGAGATTCGAATTCGATGATTCTTTTTGGTATGCGTAGACCACTTGACCTAGTTTAATTTCTGTTAAATAATCCTAGATTATTAACTGCTGTAGATAGAATTAAATTCGTTAGAAAATACCGCGAACACACTTTTCCAGATTTCTAAATGTTGTGAAACGGAGCGCGCCCCGCCAAACGGGACCGCCCCGCCTTGTACCAAGTGTACCGAACAGTGTACGCAGTGTAACCGGACACGTAAAAGTTTACAAAAACTGATTCGGACACGTGTGCGGGCCGGAATCAGCCCGTATCCGCGGACAAATCTCGTATCGCAACTTTTGCGAAAGTCACGCACATTTTGTACACGCTCGTCAGATTATGACAAAACTTGCACCACTGTACTCGTGGTAACACGCTAGTCCTATGACCCAATTTTCACGCAATTCTGAGACAGTTGACCAAGTAGCCAATTGGCGGGCCCCACGGTTGACTTTTTGGGCAAAATTGTGTTCGGCCCATCGGAATCCATATTTGGATATATCGTTGGGTTCGTATTGACATCTAGAGTTTGTTTGACCTATAATTTGTCCCATTTAGAGACTATTACCCTTGGCACGCTTTTCGATGCAAAGTGGGCCACATGTGGACCCTACTTTTACCCGAAATTACCGTTTTGCCCCTGTATCCAAATTGGACGAAAAGGAAGTACTTTTTAGCTATTTTGCTCATTCCAGAAATGTTGGTGATATCTATTTCAGCATCCGGAGACATTTGTTCAGAGGCCATTAGTTCCAGATCTCGTATCCTTGACATTAGACGCTTACACTTTACAGATTTCTTGCCAGACAATTATACCTTACCATTGTACTGTATTTATATTCCATATGATGCATGCATATTTATTTCTGTTTATTTAGTTTATTTATTTTAACAGCTATATAAAATTGTGCGTCCAAGAAAACTTGGGTGCAACGACGGTATCGTCGCGATATGTTTTTATTTATGTATTTGCATTGGACCTACTTTATGAGACTACCCCATCTTCATGAGGCATTTATGTTTCATTGGCCATGACACTATTCTTACACGAGTGTGAGTCACATGTAGGACACAGACTTGCGTACTCGGCTGGCCACTGGTACGTATAGGTCGTACGACGGATAGAGATAACTGCCAATAGAAACTTTGCATGCTAGTAGACCTGGCGGTTATTAGAGGTATTATCGTGTCATGGATATGACATGCTTAGAGAATTGGGTGGGGAGAACAACAAGTACCGCATTTGAGCTCCTTTGCACTTTTCTCCTGTGCGCCCGGATTCTCCGCCGGAGATACGGGTGGTGATGACCACTATATATTATATACTATCAGGCAGGCCACCGGCGTTCAAAAGATGACGTGCCTTTTAGGCCCCTGGATCTCCAATAGAGAACCATGCCAAATCTCAGTTTTCAGCCAGATAGCTCACTTGTGGGGAAAGGTGTTCTTAACTGCATTCACTTAGACGGTTAGGCGACTCCATTGGATGTTTATATTTCAGTACTTTATTGGCATGTTTATATGTATCTTGTTACGTCCCTCTGAGGACCTGGTACCTTTCCAGATATAGATGAGCAGGAGTATCCGCAGGAGTATGGACCTGGACCTAACGCTACCTATCAGACTGAGGAGGTCTTACCTTCGGATTATATGTGATTCATTGCAACTGTTTAGAGATTCTAGTTGCTATTCTTTTCGAGACATTTATTCTTATATTAGAGTTTATTATCTTCTCTCTTTAGTAGTTTTGGTATAGTCGATTTGCAGTGGATTTGTTTCCATCCAACTATCATACTTTGAGACTGCTTATTTGATATTCAGTTATTGATTTCCATTTATTCATTTATTTGTGCTGTGGATGAGATATAGATTGCGTGTGACTTATTGTGACAGTATATTACCACTATGGATTGGATATTCATGTACAACGTACGTGTGTATATGGTTTTCATATATTGGAGTTCGTATACATACGGCTGGCGTGTTACGTATTCCTAGTCCTACGTATTTTGGGACTGGGGCATGTAAACACCCTGAATTTTTGAGAATAAATTTAAAGTGAGTTATTACGAATTTTTGGTATTTTCTGGAATTTAAAGCGAAGATGATTACGATTTAAAGAATTTTAAGTGTGGCTAGTTGGTGTTAAAATATTATGGAAATAATATGGTAGGGTGTAGAATGGGAAACCGGACGCATGGTATTTTTCGGTGAATTTATTGGACTCCGAAATTCTTTAAAAAGCTCTAAAAACGATAATAGAATTAAACCAAATTAGGAACCGTGCCAAAACGTTTCCATGAGTGCCGAAGCCCTAGGAGCTTTGACCCAGCCCAAATCCTAGGCCTAAACCGAGGCCCAATCCTAGGAAGGATTAACCAAGCCCTAATCCTAGAGCAACCCTCAACCTAATAGAATCCCACATGTGTATAAATATCTCTTTAATTTCTTTCATTAGCTTTTAATCACCAAGCAAAACCTAAAATCTATTTCTAGCCGACTCCTTCACCCTTGCGTGCAAACAAACCCTTCCCTGAGCCGACCCCACCGTCGACCTAGGTCGTCCCCCGCCGGAGCCGATCAACTTCCTCCCTGTTCTCTCCCCTCCGCCTGGCACTCCGGCAGTACAACGGTCCCCGACCGGCGCAGCGATCCCGCGGCTGTCCGAGCAACCCGACGGCCTGTGCAGCGCTGTCCCGCTCCGGCCAGTTCGATCCGACCGACCGGCCAGCACAACGACCGTCAATCCCCGCCGAACCGGCGATACCGCTGCCCAGACCTCCCCTCGTCGACCCGACTCCGACGCTTCCCATGCGACGCCCCGCTGTTCCGAGTCAAACCTTAGAGTCGAATCTGAATCTCAGCGGACACGGCAGAACACTGCCCAAGTTGGAATCGGTGTCCAGGACACAAATTGGACTCTCGGACACGTGAATTTCAGCGTTCACGGGGCCCTGTTCAGGTATCGTGTTCTCTCAAACCGTAACCCCATTTTAGTTTCTGTCAGTTGCTATACGTAGACTGTATAACCCTCTCGGTGCCCGTGTAACTCGCTCGGTGCATCGCGTCCTGTGGTGATCGCACCCCGCGATCCAAAAATGGGAAAAATAATACCCCGTTTTACCTCGGAACTGAGTGCGCCCCGCCAAACGGGAAGTTTGGGATTTTGCGGAAGTCGATACGGTCGTGTGGGATTTTGCGGAAGTAGATTCGGAGGTGCGTGCACCCCGGAATCAACGCGTATCCGCCGACGACACCCCGTATCCGACCTTTCTAGAACATGCTGTAACTTTGTGTACACACGTCGAATCGAGATAAAGCTTGCGCTATCGGACTCGTAGCAATACGCTAGTCCTGTGGGTCAAGTTTGGTTCAATTCTGTGAACGTTGACAAAATCGCGTGTCGTGGGCCCCACAGGCCCCGCTCGACGGGCGATTTTGTGATCGGCTCATCGAAATCCAATTCTGGAAGTTCCGTTGAGTTCGTATCATCATTCCTGACTTATAGACACTGAGTTTGCAGAATTTTGAGACCTTTGACCCTGACACGCTTTTCGGTGCAAAGTGGCCCATATGTGGACCCCGCTTTGGCCCGGAAATAACCTTTTGCTCCTGTGTCCAAATTGGACGTAAGGACAGGCGTTTCTAGCAGTTTGATATCTTCTGAGACCGTTGGTGATATTTATTACAGCTTTTGGAGTAGTACCTACCGGATCCACTGATACAGGGACAGTTGTTGGTATTCGGACATCAGGCAAGTGTACCTTGCCAAACTCTGCAGTATTGTTACATATTTTCCTTGCTTCATATATATTGTTGTGAATGCTTAACCTAGGACCGTATGACGTACTTAGCGTCCGATTATCAGTCGGGTGCCGACACTGTACGCAGTGTTGAGTACTGTCATCTAGAGATGGACATTCGTGACACTATATATTCTCGTACTTGTCTTATCAAGTACCATATGACCCAGGACACTTGACACTGTTCATGAGACAGGATATTCCCGAGATATTCATGGTAATTCTGTATAGGATACAGGACTTGACAGAGATACTATATTCATAGATACATATGACTTGTTGCATTAGTGATGATCTCGCTTGACATGGACGAGACGTTATGGCCATGATATGCGTGGTTACATGGGGGTGGGGAGAGACACACAGGCTACAGGCTGTTTTCTATATATATCTACTACTATTGTGAGGTCGTAGACTCTCGTAGCAGAGCTAGGCACATTACTTGTTATTACCACTACCGGCTCCCCGACACAAAGCTTGTAGTGGCTCAGCCTGAGTACTCGTGTTGCTCTCACTTGTATTTTCACATAGATGGTTACTCACTTGCCCTATTTATCTCATTATTTGCTGCACTGCTTATATTCTGGCTTGTATATTTTCTGTACCTTGCTATGTCCCCTGAGGACCTGGATATGGATTATGTCCCCAGGATTTGAGGACGAGATCTATCCCGAGGTATACGGGACTGATCCAGGAGCTGTACCGCCATCCGAGGACGAGGTATTAGCCGAAGACTTTTCCTGAGCATCCATGTTCATGCTCAGCTTTTATTTATTTATTTCAGTCTTTTATTCTGGTCGGTTGAACCATGTATCAGATATTTATCGGGTTGTTCCCCGAAGTACTTTGTGAGACTAGCTGATGACTTACATTCCTTATTTATTCTGTGGATCTTATTTTATATCTTGTGTGGATGAGATTAGTTGTGCCATGATTGTCGTAGACTTGTTTTACAGCTTAAGTATGTCCTGATGGATCCATTAAGTTGGGTTTGTCCATCGGTGCATACTGCTGGCCAGTGCCACGTATCTGGTCCCACGGTATTTTGGGACTGGGGCGTGACATGGTTTCTATTGTGGCCCATGCAGGTCTACGACTAAAATTGTTCGGTTTTAACTTAGGAACTGAACCAGCCTTTCCTAAGGATAGGATAGATGTAGGATCTCATCCATTACTTAAACCACTATTGAACTCTATATCGAACTCAAAAATTTGTTACTTGAATTGCATCCTGTTTTGATTCCTCTGAGCGTTCTTACAGCTTATCTTTTGATTGCAGAGTAATGGATCCCAGGAACGGAGATGGGATTCCTTTGGATACACCACACGACGCTGTGGTTACTTATACAGACGGAGTGACTCCAGGGGATGGAGGACAAGCATTGCAGAGCGATCAGACCGGTCAACCTAATCCAAGGTTCCTGTCACTACCACATTCTGGAAACAGGGGTAATTTTGACTTTTTACAACATTTAATATTATGGTATTTATAATTAATTAATTGTCTGATAGTATTAATTTAAATAAATATGTGTGATGTGTAATTAAATATAATATTGTATACAGTGTTAATTATTTATTTTAGCTAGCAGACTGACCTAGAAGCCAGTATACGAACACCTGTCAGGACTTGGGGAATTATGTAATTAATTGTTTTTTTATAATTTAATATTTGGAGATTGTAATTAATTACTGTGTTTTATTTAATATTTTGCGCATTGCCTTTGCTTCGATATTTGGAGCACTATCCAGACTTTTGTCTTCCAACAAATTTGACAATCTTGCCCTAGACATGCCCGCCTTCAATTCTGCTATTTTTGCAACTCATAATTATGCTCGTTGTGCATTATTTCTAGCCGCACAAAAATCGTCGCTGACGTTTATTTTTAAATTCCTATTTTGTATCGTTGTGCGTTCCAATCGATAATTGGAGGCCATCTTGACCTATTTTTCGTGCGGCCCAAATTAGGGAAATATTCTGTACTGAGTCTTCTTCAATATTGGTATTGATGACCTGACCTGATTTTGGCTTCATGTACTCCTAATTAATTGTTGAACACAACTTGTATTTATTTCTATTTAAATTGAGGATACTATTTTATCTGATTTTAAAATCTCAATTTAATTCCAGTGCCCTGCAAATTCAGCCCATACCCATCTTACAGTGCCCCCTGACCCTACAAATTATCGGACCCCGAATCGCCTGCCCAATTTTCGTCATTTCATGTGTTTGTGCAATTTCCCGAATTTAAGGGGCTAAGTTGCAATTATTCAATTGTAGGTGCCAACACCTAATTATTTAATCATGAGGGAGCCTATTAATTTTTAATTTAAAACCCTTATAATCCCCATGAATTATTTCCTCATGTTCCATCCTAGCCACTCATTTAAGTGGGTCAAATCCTCACCCTACATCACACCCTCTCTCTTCCTATTTAATGACTTGTACCCTCAAACCCTAATCCCTATGCAACCTAGGTTTTTCCCCCACCTCTCTCTCTCTCCTCCTCACAAGCCTCCAACGTAGGTAATTTCTTTCTCTCCTTCTTCCTTTTTCTTCTCTTTTCTTCTTCTTCTTCCTCTCTCCTTCTTCTCTTTCTTTTATTTTTCTTTTTGAATTTTTTGAATTCAATAGGGGGAGGGAACACTGTTCCCTACTGTGCACAGGCCGACCGTTCCCTGTACATCCGCCGGTCACCCTCCGGCGACCCTCTCCTCAGGCCGGCCACCCGGCCGAGTCCCCCTTCAGCCGGTGGCTGTTCCCGTCAGCCGAAGCTCCTCCGGCGGCCGCTGCACCCGGCCCGCTGCTGACCTCCGGCGGCTCCCCGCGGCTGCTCCTCCCTCCGGCCCCTCACGATCATCTCCTCTCGACACCATCAACCACCTTCACCACCGTCTTCAACCCGGCGGCTCCCCGCGGCGACTGGCCGACCGAGCGGATCCCCACGGCGGTCAGCCCCGAGACCGGCCAGGCCAACCCCTCACGAGCTCCTCCCAACTCCCCATTTCCCGGCCATCCTCCCTGCTGCTGTCCGCACCGACCCCGGCAGCCCGCTGTGAACTCCTCCTACCTCACGACGAGTCGAGCACAGCCATCTCCGGCCTGCCACCCCTCCGCCTTGCTGCGACTGCTCCGGTCCGGCGACGGCAACCACCACCACTCTGTAAGTTTCCCTTCTTCCCCTCTTCTCTTGTATATATATATATATATATATATATCCTTATATATATATATATATGTATATATGTATATACGTATGAGCGTATATAAATACACATATAAGTTTAGCATTTAATAATAATTAATGTGAATGCATTGTATGAAAATACGTATGTAGGTATATATATATATATATATATGCTATATGTATATTAAATGGTAGGTATTTAATTTATGTATAATTAGAGTAATTAAATTGTATACGTATAATACCTATTTATTAGTAATTAATTTTATGTAGGAAATTTTGTATAAATAGATGGTTACATTTGCATGTATATGTAACTATGAAATTAAATTAATGTTTAATATATATTAGTATGGTATATATATATATATATCTAATGTATATATAAATGTTTGTTTATATATATTTAGATTAGTGTGAATTAGTTTACGCTTTTAATTAAATTTGTATGTATAACTAATATAAAGTATTTATATATTTAATTAATGGGAAATTAGCATACGTATATTATTTATTTAATTTATGTTTAATATGTATATATGTATACTATATAAATACATTAGTAATGCATGTTTTAAAGGAGGTATATTGGTATATATTCAAATAAACGTATTTTGGTACGGGTATTTCAATTAATATATGTATATGTATCCTGGTATAAAATATATCATGATTGGTATTTGTATATATATTTGTATATATATATATACTTATTACATTTTTCAAATATGTATTATTAGCATAAATGTAAGTATATATATATACGTATATACTTTGTACATACAATTAAAATATTTTCTATATATATATATTCTAAAAGGGTATTTTTGGCCTATATGTGAGTATACACTAGTATAAATCAAATATGTAATTTTAAAAAGGAATATATATATATGTATATATATTGTAAACACATTTAAATTGGTGCATGTATAAATATTGTAAGTATAAATTATTATGTTTATATATACATACAAGAAGCATTTATTTTAAAGTATATACATATTTTACTTATATCTATTATTGTAATTAAGGGATATTAAGATATAGTTGGCCTATCTAGTAGATGACCCCTACCGTACCTAGCGTAGCCCTAAGGTCAGTGTAGTTCTATTGTGTGTTAGTATAGCCCCTGATACAAATGTCATATTGTGATGTATTTATAGGACTGTTGGGTTTACCAGGGGATACTCTGGAACAGGACATCCATAAATACCAGCTAAGGACCAAGGCAAGTACATTCTCTGATAATTTCCAATTCTTGATAAATTCTATAAGTTCAAAAATCATGAAATGTTACATCTGAATCTTTGTCACTGTGCTACACGGACTAGTATAGCTTGGATTTACAGTCATGAGATGTTACCATTATTATCGTATTGACATTGTACACGACATGTATATTTAGACACTGTACATGATAGACTTGACTTGTTCGTGTATCGTGACGTGTCATGGTTGGATCCACAGTACTAGTTGGGGGCGGGGAAGTAGTTAGTAAGAAATGTGATCATAACCTCTTATTGTAATATATAAATTGTAAGTGTTGATCATGCTCTTCACCCATGATTAGCCAGGCCCTGTAGCTACTGTACATGTTCCCAAGCCGATCACATTTTGAAACTACTATTTCAAACACTTAGAATAGATTACAGTTCCCTATTTTTAATCATATACTACATCACCCGTATATGATACTGTTCCTTGTTCTTTTATTTCCATACATGCACTGACTATATCATATTGCCTGTCTCTCTTAAAAATTGCCATTTCATTTATTTCACTGTCTTCTCAGTAGCTAGCATGACATGTTTTATTGTATTATAGACATTATCAATTAATGGAACTGTTATTTGAGATTGTGCTTTGCTCCTTCCTGACTGGAAATATTTTTCCAGACTATGCCTTAGAGGACCGCTGTCCGACACTTTATGGACCTTATGGTGAGTAGCTGCAGACTTGGTAGTAGTTGTGATTCCAGGAGGTCTAGCTGGAAATTATTATTTCTTGTTAGTTCTTTTAGTAGATTTTTGGTACCGGATTTGTCTCCGGCAAATTTGATGATTTCTTGGATATTGTTAAGTTATTTCTTGTGGACTTGTGTTGTGGTTGATTTTAATTTCTGTTTCGAAATCTTATCGTGCTGTTATCCTGTGATTGAGTATATGTTCATCTATTTGTGTCATCCGTGCCTCCTAATGGAGATTGGATATTTGCGTGACATTAGTTAGATAGTATCAAAACCTAGACAGCGTTCTACCGCCGATGCTGCGGCGTAGGCTGGACGTACCCACGCACTCGTGCCCCTAAACCGGGTGCGGGTCGTGACACGTTTTTAGTGGTGGCCCATGCAGGTCAGACTTCGCGAGTTGTGCGATGTCGTAGTAGTGTAGCATCCTTGTTATACTACTGCGTACCTGCTATAGAATCTAGGACATAGGATACTAGGACGAGAGCAAATACTCAATCACAACTCCTTGAGAGATTCCTGGGATGACCCCTGAGAATCTTGTTAAAACTTCCAATTTAAAAATCATTCCCTTGTTCTGTCCATTCTCACTTGTTGATTTTGATTTGATTGTTGTTAATTAAGGTATTAAATTAGGATTTTTGCTTCATTATAGAGTTGATTTCATATTAAGAGGAAGTTATAGACTGATTTATAGTATTAATTGATGATGCCCGTCAATGAGGACAGTAAAAATGATTAGCAGTAGAGCTATTAGACTACAGAAGGTGGATTTAAAATTTTAATTGAAGATCGAAAATGAATTTCAAATTTTAGGATTCCGAGAAGATTGAGATTGTTATTAAAATTTATTTTGAAGATTTCAATGAATTGCAAAAATTTTAAAATTTGAGGAGTTGAAATATTGTTATTAAAATTTTATTGTTGAGGATTCAGATTCGATTCAATAAACCTAGACAAGCCTGTAAGGATCTTTAAGGTGATTAAATTTTCATTTCAGTATCTAGATAATTAACCTTGAGGAAAGTGTATGCATTTTTACTGTAAATTTATTTGAGGAGTTATTTTGAGGAATTATTTCGAGGAAAGGATTTCATAATGAGAGAGATATTAGTATATAAGTATATAAGATGCATGTGTAAGGATCTGTTGACTTGAGCATGTTTGAGATTACGCTGCCAACTGACTCAGGTGTTCATTTAAGATTGTATTAGAGAGAGCAGTATTTAGTAAAGAGTGTTGCATTTGATATGCACTTGGATGATAAGAATAACTAGTATCAACGATTTCAGTAAGTAAGGAAGCTAGCAGTGAGTGTGCTTTTGATAGAACTGTGGTACCTATAAGGATAGAGCTATCAGACCTTGGATGTATCTTTGACCCGTGCAATCATAACTAGGGTTTATTTCCAATCTATCTATCTTAAATGTTGCTTCTTTAGATCTGTACTGTCCTTCCTTGATGATATCGCATTTTACCTTAATTGATTCTTTGGGATCTGTCTTCAGGATGTCGCCGCAGACAAGGTCTATGAGAGCGGGAACATCAGCTTTAGAGGGGTCTGCCACCTCTCCACCTGAGAGACAGACAGCCGTAGTTCCTCCTACATCTCCGATGCACGTAGGTGATCCTCCTCCTCCACCTGTTAAGAGGATAGCCGCAACTGTGACGGACAGCCTTCCTCCTCCATCAACTCCGATTCCCGGAGGTTTGCCCATTGACGGAACGCAGATGTTTACCTTGATCCAAGGCATAGTAGATGCCCAGAGAGTAACGGCAGACGCTCAGCGAGTTCAAGCTGAGGCTCAGAAGGTGCAAGCAGAAGCGTACCAGGCACAAACCGAGCTGATGAAAGAAAACATGGAGAATGCTCACCAAGTGACTCTCCAAGCTTTGGAGAGAGTAGCACAATACCAGCAGTTTTCTGGCCAGCAACAGCAGAGATCAGGCACTATAGTGGATTTCAAAAGAATGATGCCGCGAGAATTTAAAGGCACCGAAGGAATACTCTACGCTGACGACTGGTTAGAAGATATAGAGAGAAGCCTGCGATTGACCCAGATTCCGGAGGACTTGAAGATAGAAGCCGCTGGCAGTCAGATGTTCGATATCGCACTCACGTGGTATCGCACAGAACCGAGAATTACTGCACAAGGACTTACTTGGGAGACCTTCAAGGAACTCTTCAAGGAGAAGTTCTTTCCCGACGTGGCATTGGGAACCTTGGAAAGTCAATTTCATGACTTAGTTCAAGGGAACATGTCGGTCGACGAGTACGCTGCAGAATTCTGTAGATTGAGCCGTTTTGCATCATCTATGATTCGGGACCCAGGAGATCGAGCCCGAAAATTTAGAAAGGGGCTGACAAGAGAGATTAAGTCGCGCACTTCTGGTCGTCGTACCGCTACCTTTGAGGCTATCTTGATGGATGCTCAGATCGCAGAAGAGGATCTGGATCTCAGGCCTAAGAGGAGTCACGATACTTTTGGAGATACGAATGATAGCGCAAGGCAGGCCAAGCATCCCCGTATTCAGCACCAACAGGAGTACCAAGTACCATTTCATATTCAGCAACAACCATGGACATTTCAGCATCCACCGCAGTACCTAGCACCAGTTCCTATCCAGCGACAGCCCTGGGCATTTCAGTATCAACAGCAGTACCCGGCACCAGTTCCTGTACAGCAGGATCAACGAACTTGTCACTTCTGTAAGAAGCCAGGTCACCTTTGGGAGAGCTGTAGAACGAGGCTAGGACTTTGTTTGCACTGCGGCGCTGCGGGACATCGAGTAAGGGATTGTCTTCGAGTCCCTCATCTTCTCAGCCATCACGCAGCTTCAGACTACAGGGATCCAGTTAGGCTACCTGTGGAACCGTACATTGCTCAGCACCTGCAAAGGGAACCACCCCAGCAGGACAGGCATTTGCGGTGACGGTCGAGGGACCGATATTGCAGGTAATGTGTTTGTAGGTTTTGTTCTTTCCTTTATTCTGTTCCTACCTATTTGATTGATTGATTGCTTAGTACCGTAGTTCGTATGCATGACTCTTGTTATAATGTAGTAGTAGTACCCCTGATGCATAGACTGCAACACCTTAACAAATGAGACCATAACCATGTATGTTCCCCCTAGATTGTATGTGGTATGACTATAGGTAGAATTTTCTTAGACCATGATCATTGGGGTTTGACCATAGTAGATTCATGAAGGAGTTATGACTTGACAAGAGGAACAAGATGATTAAAATTTGAGGATAATTATTTGATTTAAATAAATGGTTAAGAAATTAACATGGCATAATTGGTGGTTTAATTAATTCCAGGAAAGATTTTGACATAGTTAAGTTGGTTTTAATTTGGAAATTTTGGGAGATTTATCAATGTATTTATTTAATTACAAGTTATGAATTTTAGAACTTTATATTTGGATGTCACATTTGGAGAATCCTTAAATATCATATTGTTGAGTTTTGAGGAGTACCTTCAGGAAATTTTTGAAAAAGGGACTTTGATACTATGTCGAGGATTTTTACAGGAATACAAATAATTTCAGATTTTTTGAAAATCGTGGAAAGACCCTGTGAATTGTTAACTGAGTTCGTGATTGAAGAATTTAAACTTTGAGGAAATAATAATGATGTGTATGATAAATGCTACTATGAGGATTTAAATTTCGAGGACGAAATTCTTTTAAGGTGGGTAGACTTGTCACTACCACATTCTGGAAACAGGGGTAATTTTGACTTTTTACAACATTTAATATTATGGTATTTATAATTAATTAATTGTCTGATAGTATTAATTTAAATAAATATGTGTGATGTGTAATTAAATATAATATTGTATACAGTGTTAATTATTTATTTTAGCTAGCAGACTGACCTAGAAGCCAGTATACGAACACCTGTCAGGACTTGGGGAATTATGTAATTAATTGTTTTTTTATAATTTAATATTTGGAGATTGTAATTAATTACTGTGTTTTATTTAATATTTTGCGCATTGCCTTTGCTTCGATATTTGGAGCACTATCCAGACTTTTGTCTTCCAACAAATTTGACAATCTTGCCCTAGACATGCCCGCCTTCAATTCTGCTATTTTTGCAACTCATAATTATGCTCGTTGTGCATTATTTCTAGCCGCACAAAAATCGTCGCTGACGTTTATTTTTAAATTCCTATTTTGTATCGTTGTGCGTTCCAATCGATAATTGGAGGCCATCTTGACCTATTTTTCGTGCGGCCCAAATTAGGGAAATATTCTGTACTGAGTCTTCTTCAATATTGGTATTGATGACCTGACCTGATTTTGGCTTCATGTACTCCTAATTAATTGTTGAACACAACTTGTATTTATTTCTATTTAAATTGAGGATACTATTTTATCTGATTTTAAAATCTCAATTTAATTCCAGTGCCCTGCAAATTCAGCCCATACCCATCTTACAGTGCCCCCTGACCCTACAAATTATCGGACCCCGAATCGCCTGCCCAATTTTCGTCATTTCATGTGTTTGTGCAATTTCCCGAATTTAAGGGGCTAAGTTGCAATTATTCAATTGTAGGTGCCAACACCTAATTATTTAATCATGAGGGAGCCTATTAATTTTTAATTTAAAACCCTTATAATCCCCATGAATTATTTCCTCATGTTCCATCCTAGCCACTCATTTAAGTGGGTCAAATCCTCACCCTACATCACACCCTCTCTCTTCCTATTTAATGACTTGTACCCTCAAACCCTAATCCCTATGCAACCTAGGTTTTTCCCCCACCTCTCTCTCTCTCCTCCTCACAAGCCTCCAACGTAGGTAATTTCTTTCTCTCCTTCTTCCTTTTTCTTCTCTTTTCTTCTTCTTCTTCCTCTCTCCTTCTTCTCTTTCTTTTATTTTTCTTTTTGAATTTTTTGAATTCAATAGGGGGAGGGAACACTGTTCCCTACTGTGCACAGGCCGACCGTTCCCTGTACATCCGCCGGTCACCCTCCGGCGACCCTCTCCTCAGGCCGGCCACCCGGCCGAGTCCCCCTTCAGCCGGTGGCTGTTCCCGTCAGCCGAAGCTCCTCCGGCGGCCGCTGCACCCGGCCCGCTGCTGACCTCCGGCGGCTCCCCGCGGCTGCTCCTCCCTCCGGCCCCTCACGATCATCTCCTCTCGACACCATCAACTACCTTCACCACCGTCTTCAACCCGGCGGCTCCCCGCGGCGACTGGCCGACCGAGCGGATCCCCACGGCGGTCAGCCCCGAGACCGGCCAGGCCAACCCCTCACGAGCTCCTCCCAACTCCCCATTTCCCGGCCATCCTCCCTGCTGCTGTCCGCACCGACCCCGGCAGCCCGCTGTGAACTCCTCCTACCTCACGACGAGTCGAGCACAGCCATCTCCGGCCTGCCACCCCTCCGCCTTGCTGCGACTGCTCCGGTCCGGCGACGGCAACCACCACCACTCTGTAAGTTTCCCTTCTTCCCCTCTTCTCTTGTATATATATATATATATATATATATATATATCCTTATATATATATATATGTATATATGTATATACGTATGAGCGTATATAAATACACATATAAGTTTAGCATTTAATAATAATTAATGTGAATGCATTGTATGAAAATACGTATGTAGGTATATATATATATATATATATGCTATATGTATATTAAATGGTAGGTATTTAATTTATGTATAATTAGAGTAATTAAATTGTATACGTATAATACCTATTTATTAGTAATTAATTTTATGTAGGAAATTTTGTATAAATAGATGGTTACATTTGCATGTATATGTAACTATGAAATTAAATTAATGTTTAATATATATTAGTATGGTATATATATATATATCTAATGTATATATAAATGTTTGTTTATATATATTTAGATTAGTGTGAATTAGTTTACGCTTTTAATTAAATTTGTATGTATAACTAATATAAAGTATTTATATATTTAATTAATGGGAAATTAGCATACGTATATTATTTATTTAATTTATGTTTAATATGTATATATGTATACTATATAAATACATTAGTAATGCATGTTTTAAAGGAGGTATATTGGTATATATTCAAATAAACGTATTTTGGTACGGGTATTTCAATTAATATATGTATATGTATCCTGGTATAAAATATATCATGATTGGTATTTGTATATATATTTGTATATATATATATACTTATTACATTTTTCAAATATGTATTATTAGCATAAATGTAAGTATATATATATACGTATATACTTTGTACATACAATTAAAATATTTTCTATATATATATATTCTAAAAGGGTATTTTTGGCCTATATGTGAGTATACACTAGTATAAATCAAATATGTAATTTTAAAAAGGAATATATATATATGTATATATATTGTAAACACATTTAAATTGGTGCATGTATAAATATTGTAAGTATAAATTATTATGTTTATATATACATACAAGAAGCATTTATTTTAAAGTATATACATATTTTACTTATATCTATTATTGTAATTAAGGGATATTAAGATATAGTTGGCCTATCTAGTAGATGACCCCTACCGTACCTAGCGTAGCCCTAAGGTCAGTGTAGTTCTATTGTGTGTTAGTATAGCCCCTGATACAAATGTCATATTGTGATGTGTTTATAGGACTGTTGGGTTTACCAGGGGATACTCTGGAACAGGACATCCATAAATACCAGCTAAGGACCAAGGCAAGTACATTCTCTGATAATTTCCAATTCTTGATAAATTCTATAAGTTCAAAAATCATGAAATGTTACATCTGAATCTTTGTCACTGTGCTACACGGACTAGTATAGCTTGGATTTACAGTCATGAGATGTTACCATTATTATCGTATTGACATTGTACACGACATGTATATTTAGACACTGTACATGATAGACTTGACTTGTTCGTGTATCGTGACGTGTCATGGTTGGATCCACAGTACTAGTTGGGGGCGGGGAAGTAGTTAGTAAGAAATGTGATCATAACCTCTTATTGTAATATATAAATTGTAAGTGTTGATCATGCTCTTCACCCATGATTAGCCAGGCCCTGTAGCTACTGTACATGTTCCCAAGCCGATCACATTTTGAAACTACTATTTCAAACACTTAGAATAGATTACAGTTCCCTATTTTTAATCATATACTACATCACCCGTATATGATACTGTTCCTTGTTCTTTTATTTCCATACATGCACTGACTATATCATATTGCCTGTCTCTCTTAAAAATTGCCATTTCATTTATTTCACTGTCTTCTCAGTAGCTAGCATGACATGTTTTATTGTATTATAGACATTATCAATTAATGGAACTGTTATTTGAGATTGTGCTTTGCTCCTTCCTGACTGGAAATATTTTTCCAGACTATGCCTTAGAGGACCGCTGTCCGACACTTTATGGACCTTATGGTGAGTAGCTGCAGACTTGGTAGTAGTTGTGATTCCAGGAGGTCTAGCTGGAAATTATTATTTCTTGTTAGTTCTTTTAGTAGATTTTTGGTACCGGATTTGTCTCCGGCAAATTTGATGATTTCTTGGATATTGTTAAGTTATTTCTTGTGGACTTGTGTTGTGGTTGATTTTAATTTCTGTTTCGAAATCTTATCGTGCTGTTATCCTGTGATTGAGTATATGTTCATCTATTTGTGTCATCCGTGCCTCCTAATGGAGATTGGATATTTGCGTGACATTAGTTAGATAGTATCAAAACCTAGACAGCGTTCTACCGCCGATGCTGCGGCGTAGGCTGGACGTACCCACGCACTCGTGCCCCTAAACCGGGTGCGGGTCGTGACAGTTCCGGAGAGATGATATCCCACCTCCACCACAGTTCACTCCCCAGATGCCAGTTTTCCCGCCCGGACAAGCCATGGACAGACAACAGATGTTCCAGATGATGTATGCCATGATGCAGGCCCAGCAGCAGATTCAACAAGAGGCCCATCGCCAGGAGGCAGAGTATCTGAGGACCAGCCTGGTGTCCGTATTGGAACAGGCAAATCCACCAACGAGGCGAACAGCGACGGGATCTATTGTCGATTTCCGTCATCTCAAGCCTCGCACATTTTCTGGTAAAGAAGGGCCAACAGAAGTTCATGAATGGCTCACTAACATCCAGCATCAGTTGGAAGCCGCTGAACTTCTGAGAGAGAAGTGGATGACTGCAGTCAGAATGTAGTTAACTGATAATGCACATCACTGGTGGCTAGCAGAAGAGAGAAGGCTCGGACAGGACCGAGTCACTTGGGAAGAGTTCTCCAGAATCTTCCAAGAGATGTATATTCCGGCAGTTGCACGATCAGAGCTCAGAGACAAGTTCAACCGCCTCATCCAAGGCAGTATGACAGTGGAAGAATATAACGCGGAATTTATACGCTTAAGTCGCTTCGCTCCAACCTTGATTTTGACAGAGAAAGAGAAAGCTGAAAAGTTCTTTGATGGACTGAAGTTCGAGCTTCAGAGATTGATTGGCTCGGTCGCATCTACATCTTATACTGAGGTCCTTGCAGCAGCACGACGCATGGAGCGCGTCACTAAAAGGGAATCGAATCTGAAGAGGCCAAACACATCCGCACCAACCAAGACAGCACCTGGAGATTCTGCAAAATGATTCCAGAGGAGTATACCGGAGAGAGCGGCACACAGGGCCATATCTCTTCCTACCTGTCACCACTGCGGCAAGGTAGGACACATTGAGAGAGAGTGCAGGCGTAAATTGGGACTATGCCTGCTTTGCGGATCAGATCAGCACTTTTCTAGAGACTACACTAAACCAAGAGAGGGAGCACCGAGACTTGCTTTACCTGCACCACGACCAGCTATAGGAGCAGTAGGAGCACAACAGACAGGAGCTGGAGGAGTTAGACCACCAGCTACAGGAGGCTACCAGCAGAGACCTCCACTGGCACCGCAGGCAGCTCTATTTCAGCAACAGCAGCAGCAAAGAGGACCAGCTCAGGGTCGAGGCCAGGCATTCACATTAGCTGTTGAGCAGGAAGCTACCGCAGGCGAAGTCATCGCAGGTACTATTTTAGTAGCTTCATTACCAGCTGTAGCATTATTTGATTCTGGAGCATCGCATTCATTTGTAGCAGCTAGCTTTGTTGCCACCCATAGAGTAGCTACCGCACCCCTTCCGAAGATGAAGAGAATTCTTACGGGAGGTGAAATTATTCCGGTTAGTGACGTCTGTAGATCATGTTCTGTAGTAGTTTGTGGCAGAGAAATGCGAGCTCAATTTCTGATCTTTTTTATGCCTGACTATGATGTTGTACTTGGTATAGACTGGTTAAGTCAGTATCATGCGGCTCTTGATTGTCGGCTTGGAAAGGTTATATTTAGACCGCCTGGACATCCAGAATTCGAGTTTTTTCGAGGAGCAGTAGAGCAAGGAGTTCAGCCTACTCTTAGGGTATTATCTGTAGAAGAGGAGACAGGTTACCCAAGAGTCATCTCTGAGTTTGTGGATGTATTTCCTGATGATCTTCCAGGTTTACCACCCGATCGGGAAATAAAATTCACAATAGACTTAACTCCAGGAGCAGAGCCTATCACTTCGTCGGTATATCGGCTAGCACCTAAGGAGTTAGTAGAGTTGAAAGAACAGGTTGATGATCTTCTGGAGAAGGGTTTCATTCGGCCCATTGTTTCACCTTGGGGAGCACCCATATTATTTGTGCCAAAGAAGGATGGAACAGTACGATTGTGCATTGACTACAGGGCACTGAATGTTGTGACCATCAAGAACAGGTATCCCTTACCATGCATTGATGATCTATTCGATCAGTTGAGTGGTGCAAGGGTATTTTCGAAGATTGACCTTCGATCCGGCTATCATCAGATCAAAGTGAGGAAGGAAGACATACCGAAGACAGCTTTCAGGACGAAGTATGGACATTATGAGTTCTTGGTAATGCCGTTTGGTTTAACCAACGCGCCAGCAGTGTTTATGAGCTTAATGAACAGAGTCTTTCATCAGTTCTTGGATAAATTCGTAGTGGTGTTCATTGACGACATTCTCATATATTCCAAGAGCCAGGAAGAGCACGAGGAGCATCTTAGAATCGTGTTAGAGACCTTGAGACAGGAGAAGTTATACGCCAAACTTAGTAAGTGTGAGTTCTGTATGGACAAAGTACCTTTCTTGGGACATATTATCTCAGGAGAAGGACTTTCAGTAGATCCAGAGAAAGTTGCGGCAATAGAGACTTGGCCTACACCCACATCAGTTGCAGAGGTGAGAAGTTTTCTCGGACTCGCGGGATATTACCGAAGGTTTGTAGAAAATTTCTCGAGGATTGCAGAACCGATGACGAAGCTGACACGTAAAGACCAGGAGTTTATATGGACCGAAGACTGCCAGAAGGCCTTCGAAGAACTGAAGAGAAGATTAACAACAGCACCTGTCTTGACTCTTCCTTCAGGGTCAGGAGGTTTTGTTGTTTACAGTGATGCATCAGACAGTGGATTAGGATGTATTTTGATGCAACACGGCAAAGTCATTGCTTATGCATCGAGACAGTTGAAGGTCCACGAGAAGAACTACCCAACGCACGATCTGGAGTTAGCAGCAGTTATATTTGCATTAAAGATTTGGAGGCATTACCTTTACGGGGAGAAAGTGGACATCTTTATAGATCACAAAAGTCTGAAGTATGTGTATACTCAGAAGGAACTTAACATGAGGCAAAGGCGCTGGCTTGAATTAATGGTAGATTTTGACATCGATCTGCAGTATCATCCGGAAAAGGCGAATGTTGTTGCAGATGCGCTCAGCAGAAAGCCTACGGCTTATTTCTTGACAATGCAGCCCAAATTATTGAAGGATCTACAGGAGCTTCAGATAGAGGTTGTCTTACCGGGACAGAATAGCTTGATGGCTAATCTTGAGATTCAGTCATCACTCGTGGAGAAGATTAAAGGGGCAATGCCCACCGATGCTAGATTCCGAAGACTCAAAGAGAGGACAGAAGCAGGCATACAGACAGGACTTCGCATCCATAAAGACGCGACATTGAGGTTTGGAAATCGCCTGTATATTCCAAGTGGAGAATTGAGACAGGAGTTAATGATAGAAGCACATAGCTCTATGTACTCTGTTTACCCAGGAGGAACCAAGATGTACCGAGACTTGAGATAGTATTACTGGTGGCACAGAATGAAAAGAGAGATTGCAAGATTTGTGGCCAAATGCTTAGTCTGCCAGCAAGTAAAGGCCGAACATCAGAGGACTGCAGGTATGTTACAGCCGCTTCCTATACCAGAATAGAAGTGGGAGCACATCACGATGGATTTTGTCACAGGATTTCTGAGAAGCCCCAGCGGAAGAGACACAGTATGGGTTATTGTGGATCGACTCACTAAATCGGCACACTTCTTGCCATTTAGAGTTGGACAGTCCACAGAGGTACTAGCTGACATGTATATGCGACAAATTGTCAAACTACATTGAGTACCTGTTAGTATTGTATCGGATCGAGATTCGCGATTTACTTCTTATTTCTGGAGAAGCATGCAAGAGAGTCTGGGCACCAGACTCAAATTCAGCACCGCTTACCACCCACAGACAGATGGCCAATTGGAGCACACCATTCAGATCTTGGAGGACATATTGCGATCATGTATGCTAGACTTTGGAGAATCTTGGGAAGATTATTTGCACTTAGTGGAGTTCTCCTACAACAACAGTTATCAGGCCAGCATTCAGATGGCACCATTTGAAGCTTTATACGGAAGGAAATGCAGATCGTCTATATGTTGGAGTGACGTTGGTGAACGTCAAATACTTGGTCCAGAATTGGTAACGCGGACAGTGGAAAAGGTAAATCAGATTCAGGATCATCTCCGAGCAGCTCAGGACAGACAAAAGCATTGGGCAGATACTCACAGACGTCCCCTAGAGTTTAAAGAAGGAGAGCACGTGTTCTTGAGGATTTCGCCCACTCGTGGTACTATCAGATTCGAAAGCAGAGGCAAGTTGAGCCCAAGGTACATTGGGCCATTTGACATTCTAGAGCGCGTTGGTGAGGTGGCATATCGTCTTGCATTACCACCATCTTTAGAGGGAGTGCATAACGTATTCCACGTCTCACAGCTGCGCAGGTACGTGACCGACCCAAGTCACGTAGTCGACCATTCAGAGATTGCGGTAGGCCCAAGCTTGAGATATGAGGAACAACCAGTTGGCATCCTCGACATCAGTGAGAAGACATTGCGGGGACAGATAATCAGACTAGTTCGTGTAGCATGGAAAAATCATTCCCCTGGAGAATCGACTTGGGAACGAGAAGATAGTATGCGCCAGCATTACCCCCACCTGTTTGAGAAGGCAGTGTAAGCTAAGCAACCTTGTATTTCCATAATTCTTTCTTTAGTAGCTTAATCTTTGATTGCGAGGACGCAATCCTTTTAAGGAGGGAAGATTGTAAACACCCTGAATTTTTGAGAATAAATTTAAAGTGAGTTATTACGAATTTTTGGTATTTTCTGGAATTTAAAGCGAAGATGATTGTGATTTAAAGAATTTTAAGTGTGGCTAGTTGGTGTTAAAGTATTATAGAAATAATATGGTAGGGTGTAGAATGGGAAACCGGACGCATGATATTTTTCGGTGAATTTATTGGACTCCGGAATTCTTTAAAAAGCTCTAAAAACGATAATAGAATTAAACCGAATTAGGAACCGTGCCAAAACGTTCCCATGAGAGCCGAAGCCCTAGGAGCTTTGACCCAGCCCAAATCCTAGGCCTAGACCGAGGCCCAATCCTATGAAGGATTAACCAAGCCCTAATCCTAGAGCAACCCTCAACCTAATAGAATTCCACATGTGTATAAATATCTCTCTAATTCCTTTCATTAGCTTTTAATCACCAAGCAAAACCTAAAATCTATTTCTAGCCGACTCCTTCACCCTTGCGTGCAAACAACCCCTTCCCTGAGCCGACCCCACCGTCGACCTAGGCCGCCCCCCGCCGGAGCCGATCAACTTCCTCTCTGTTCTCTCCCCTCCGCCTGGCACCCCGACGGCCTGTGCAGCGCTGTCCCGCTCCGGCCAGTTCGATCCGACCGACCGGCCAGCACAGCGACCGTCAATCCCCGCCGAACCGGCGATACCGCTGCCCAGACCTCCCCTCGTCGACCCGACTCCGACGCTTCCCACGCGACGGCCCGCTGTTCCGAGTCAAACCTTAGAGTCGACTCTGAATCTCAGCGGACACGGCAGAACACTGCCCAAGTTGGAATCGGTGTCCAGGACACAAATTGGACTCTCGGACACGTGAATTTCAGCGTTCACGGGGCCCTGTTCAGGTATCGTGTTCTCTCAAACCGTAACCCCATTTTAGTTTCCATCAGTTGCTATACGTAGACTGTATAACCCTCTCGGTGCCCGTATAACTCGCTTGGTGCATCGCGTCCTGTGGTGATCGCACCCCGCGATCCAAAAACAGGAAAAATAATACCCCGTTTCACCCCGGAACTGAGTGCGCCCCGCCAAATGGGACGACTTGGTCGCACGCGGTCTTTACCGAACCGTGCGCGTCGTTGATACGGTCATGTGGGATTTTGCAGAAGTAGATTCGGAGGTGCGTGCACCCCGGAATCAACGCGTATCCGCCGACGACACCCCGTATCCGACCTTTCTGGAACATGCTGTAACTTTGTGTACACACGTCGGATCGAGTCAAAGCTTGCGCCATCGGACTCGTAGCAATACGCTGGTCCTGTGGGTCAAGTTTGGTTCAATTCTGTGAACGTTGACGAAATCGCGTGTCGTGGGCCCCACAGGCCCCGCTCGACGGGCGATTTTGTGATCGGCTCATCAGAATCCAATTCTGGAAGTTCCGTTGAGTTCGTATCGTCGTTCCTGACTTGTAGACACTGAGTTTGCAGAATTTTGAGACCTTTGACCCTGATACGCTTTTCGGTGCAAAGTGGCCCACATGTGGACCCCGCTTTGGCCCGGAAATGACCTTTTGCCCCTGTGTCCAAATTGGACGTAAGGACAGACGTTTCTAGCAGTTTGATATCTTCTGAGACCGTTGGTGATATTTATTACAGCTTTTGGAGTAGTACCTACCGGATCCACTGATACAGGAACAGTTGTTGGTATTCGGACATCAGGCAAGTGTACCTTGCCAAACTCTGCAGTATTGTTACATATTTTCCTTGCTTCATATATATTATTATGCATGCTTAACCTAGGACCGTGTGACGTACTTAGCGTCCGATTATCAGTCAGGTGCCGACACTGTACGCAGTGTTGAGTACTGTCATCTAGAGATGGACATTCGTGACACTATATATTCTCGTACTTGTCTTATCAAGTACCATATGACCCAGGACACTTGACACTGTTCATGAGACAGGATATTCTCGAAATATTCGTGGTGATTCTGTATAGGATACAGGACTTGACAGAGATACTATATTCATAGATACATATGACTTGTTGCATTAGTGATGATCCCGCTTGACATGGACATGAGACGTTATGGCCATGATATGCGTGGTTACATGGGGTGGGGAGAGACACACAGGCTACAGGCTGTTTTCTATATATATCTACTACTATTGTGAGGTCGTAGACTCTCGTAGCAGAGCTAGGCACATTACTTGTTATTACCACTACCGGCTCCCCGACACAGAGCTTGTAGTGGCTCAGCCTGAGTACTCGTGTTGCTCTCACTTGCATTTTCACATAGATGGTTACTCACTTGCCCTATTTATCTCATTATTTGCTGTACTGCTTATATTCTGGCTTGTATATTTTCTGTACCTTGCTATGTCCCCTGAGGACCTGGATATGGATTATGTCCCCAGGATTTGAGGACGAGATCTATCCCGAGGTATACGGGACTGATCCAGGAGCTGTACCGCCATCCGAGGACGAGGTGTTAGCCGAAGACTTTTCCTGAGCATCCATGTTCATGCTCAGCTTTTATTTATTTATTTCAGTCTTTTATTCTGGTCGGTTGAACCATGTATCAGATATTTATCGGGTTGTTCCCCGAAGCACTTTGTGAGACTAGCTGATGACTTACATTCCTTATTTATTCTGTGGATCTTATTTTATATCTTGTGTGGATGAGATTAGTTGTGCCATGATTGTCGTAGACTTGTTTTACAGCTTAAGTATGCCCTGATGGATCCATTAAGTTGGGTTTGTCCATCGGTGCGTACTGCTGGCCAGTGCCACGTATCTGGTCCCACGGTATTTTGGGACTGGGGCGTGACAGGGCATGACATCAATCATCTTGTATTTTGATCGAGATCTCTCCAAGAAGGCTTCCGCTCGAGCCAGCAAAGCGATATCTCTTGTACATAGTGCCTACGCGGAGCGGACACTACATACTTACCCACCAAGAAAGAGTTTCGTCCTCGAAACTCAAGGAAAAACTTTCGATATCCAGAGAAGCGATAGTCCTCATCCCTCACCACCCTCAATCGAAAACTTTAGCAATAAAAAATGATTACTCAGGCAAACAAAAATCAAAAGCCACAACTCTCAAGCGATAAATCAAATCCAGAAAACTTTTTGCTAGCATCTTTGAGAATATCTATGGACTTATTGTATGGAACATTCATTGTAGCACAACATCCGGGATATCTCTGAGTCGAAGGCAACAGAATGGGCAAAGAATCGAGTAGCTCTGTTACCACTATGTTATGCCCCGATCCCGTAGGGGGGCATTCGTCCTCGCTTGGGTCCTCGCGGGACCGATTCGTCCTCGCGTGGGCGTGATGTCGTGCAAGCCTAAGCTGCGCTTGCACAAGGCCAAAGCTTAAACAAGGGCAAGTAACCTATTCAAGACAGGAGCAGCGGCACAATATTGCAGAAAAGTAAAGAACACAATGGCATATGAAAATAAGCTCTTTATTGATAATCAAAATGTGTTACAAGCGACGCTTGGCCGAGATTATAGTTCACTCTAGCTCTCTTTATCTCGATTATAATGACATCGTTCCATACATTATGTCCCTCTATACAAAAGCAGCTCAAAGCACTCTTGATACGGCTCAAGACATCAACTCTAGATTTTTAGGTCATTGGGATGAGGCACGGTTATCGCTTCCTCGGAAGATCCAGCACATGCGAACAAGCAAACGTTGGTGGGTCAGTACTTTGGAGAAAGTATTGGTGAGTATAAAATCAACGAACAGAAGCAACACTCCCTAAAACCAACACTAAGTAAGCATGTGGCAAAATATTACATTACTAGTGATCTTTCTAGTTTTACCTAGATTCGTATCATACAGTACAAGAACAGAGTCATATTACTTCTTTTTGGAAACATCTTTGAAAATAGAGCTCATGTTCGATATATAGGCAAACAGGCAAGACAAGAAGTTCATATACGATAAGCAGATTCATTTACTATCTCTGGTGCGCAGCGTGTCTCGTGAGTCATATTCATTCTCTAAAGACTTTAGCAAGCATCTAGTGGACTATCTTCTTAGCATCTCTCTCATTCCCTTATTATAAGTTAACATCTTATCGGGTGAATGAGATAGAAGCATATACGAAAATAAGACTTCTCTATGAAAGCATTCAATAAAAGAGAGCATGTTCGATAGCATGCATATCACTTATTCAGTGATTCTTACCCTTTCGCTGAACGATTATCCCTGCAGCAGACATACAAGTTAGCAACAATTTGCATAAACATATATGTATAAGGTTCTCTTTCTCTGTCCGTCTCTGCATCAAACAGTTAGGTATGAAAGAAGCTGAATCCTAGCATGCGACCTAACTATATGATAGTCAATGAGTCTACTTCCTCAAGATTAGAAGCAGTGTTATCATGGCCCAACACTGCACTAATGTATACTCGCTCATATACTTAGCTGCTTTGACTCGTGAACCAGCTATCTAATAGACATGAATACCCCCTGATCGCGAGGACTTCTTTGCCTCAGGGTATTCCTCCGATCCCCCTAGGGCGAACAATCCCCAGTGCCCCAAAAAATCGTTCGTGGGATGATCCTTGTGCATAAGTTGTCTAAGACCAATGCATGAATGCAGCTCTATCAGATAAACTTTATATGGATGTAGCAGTTCCATAAACAAGTATATAGTCAATCTCTTATCTCTATCTCTATCTCTATCTCTATCTCTATATCTATCTCTATCTCTATCTCTATCTCAGTCTCTGTCTCAGTGCGGTCAGGCCACCATTTCTCTGATACCGTTCAAGCATTTCAATAACTTCTATATAAATATGTAACAATCTCTATTTAAGCAAGCAAGCATGGAAACAGTTCTCTATCTCTTTTAACTTAGCATGTAGTTCTACTCTTTCTTTTAGCATACGATGGAAACATATGAACATTCTCTTTTACTCTTGTTTATTAGCATGGCAACGGTTCCTTTGATAGCGGTGTCCGTGTAACTAAGCATGCAACATTATATTCTTTAACTAGCATGTCAATGATTCTATCTCTTTTAGATAAGCATTCAAGTTCTCTAACAATCTCTTACTCTTTCTTATTAGCATAGCAATGGTTCATCTATTGACAAGCATTCAAGTTCTCTAGTTAGGCAAGCAGATTCATTTCAATGACAAGCTATACGAGTTCTCTTATTAAGCATGCAGAGGCAGGTTCTATCATTATCTTATGAAACTATCTTCTTAGAACAAGCATTCAAAAACTCAGATTCATTATTAAGGCATGCAAGAATCAGAGAATGAAGTTCTGCCCACTCACTTAGATTAATCGTCTTGTGTTTCGATTGAAAACTCTCTGAGAAGGCTTCCGCTCGAGCCAGTAAAGCGATATCTCTTGTACATAGTGCCTAGCCAGAGCGGGGCACTACACCTTAACCCATTCTCCAACTTCTCTTTATACTCAAAGAAGATTATCTCACTCAAATGCAGGTTTGACTTAGCGCTCCTTGGGTCGCATAGACGGTACGTGGAATAAGGGGCCAAATACTTCTCATAGAAGATTCAGAGCTCGTCCTCCCCAAGTTCAGTGAACTGGCTGGTCACCAAGGTGCTCGTTTCGATGCCTTCGAAGTCGTTCAAACCATCAACACCACTACAGAAGTAAAGGCTCCCTAGGGTCATCTCGCAATGGTCACACCATTGTTTCGGCACTGGCGAGATGCTTTAGGACGTCTAGACGATCATGCAGAGGTGAAGCTCCTGCCAACGTCTCTTCCGCTTCACCAAAATCTATCCGTCCCTAGACTCTCCACCCCCATCCTCGACCTCTGTGAGTGTTATCGATCGTTTAACGTTCACTCGCTCTACCACTATCAGAGCCGCTATAGGAGTAACGTATAAACTCCTCCTCTGGACCAGTCGCTGGGTAAGGATCCCCGCCTTAGAAGCCACTCGAACTTTAACGACTCTTTAATTTAATTAATTTGATATAAATTATAGGTAACTTAATTTGGCTTTATTAAAAATTCCTAAGTTAAAATTTATTTATAATATTACATTATAAATAGGAAATTTAGGCTAAATACAAATTAATTATAAAATTCCCAAATTGTAGTAGCTTTAGGGAAATTTCTTCTCGCATCATTTCCCATTTGCAAACTTTTTTTTTTTTCAAACTTTTAATCTTGAATTTCATTAGAGCTGAGGGAATTACTTACTCAATTAATTTTCTTAAACCCTCAGTCAATTTCCCCTTTCCTTCCTTCCACTGAAGAGCCTCCCTCCTCGAACAGCAACAGTATCGGCGACCTAGGCGAGCCGCGCCGTCCGTACCCACGCTCCCTTTCCCTTGCTTCTCCGACACTGTATCCCATACAGGCTCGCACCAATACGTACAATTGTATACCAATACGTACGGTCGTCTGTTGATCATGGGTATCTACGTAGTTGGATTCATAGATCCGTCGACTCCGGTGAGTTTTTGAGTTAATTCTAACATTTCTCCCTTTCAATAACTACTTGACGTGGCCTCTCCCTATTGGCTTAGACCGTCTTGGAGGCCGCCATGTAAGTCCGGAGGCCATGGCCCCTTGGGAGCCATTGAGCAGTGTTGTTCCCCTTTTTGCATCACGTGGACCTGCAGAGGCCGTGACTCTTACAATTTTTGATTTATCGAAAAACAATTCCTTGGGTTTGGGTTTATTACTCCGGACAGTGAGCTATTCATGGATAGTTGGTTTAATCGCACCTTTCAGATACTTATATTGGTATTCGACATATTTCATCCATATCCGAAACATTCGTGTCGTACGTGGACGAACCACCAAAAACGTCATCGAACAAGGAAAGGGCAAGTATACCTTGATTAATCATAATTTAATTCGTAGTTATTGTTTTCCGAGAAAAGTTGAAAGGAAAACTAGTATTGAAATGTAGACAAATTACAACTTTACAACGAAACTCTACAAGTAGCTGCATAGTTCTGGAAAAGTATGGCAATGGAAGTCTGGTCAGCGCGCGGCCACTTTGTTCCGTTGACGACCCAATATCAAGATGTGTGTTCTTCTTTACGGCGATGAGTTCTTCTTGGATGCTTTAGAACTCCAAGACATCAAAAGTTTGCTGCTGAGCTGAACGACATACACTCTTTTGTTGAAATGGCTTTTGTAGGGAAGCTGGTCGCCCACACGACTTGAGAGATATCGGGGTTGCTCAGGACCGATTTTCTATTGCAGAGCCGAATGGTTATCAGTCAAGGAATGACCTTGAGGGTCTCCTTCTCGTACGCATGGAGTGGAATTCTTGGAAATTGAACAAAATCCAATTTTAGCCCTACCATGCGCTATTTATGGATGTACTATTTATGGAGGTATGCCTTTGACAGCCTTTTGCGTAGCTACATCACAGGCTCTGTGGGGCTAAGCAGCAGATGAATAGCTAGTAGTGGGGGTAACTGTCCACGTTCTCTCCTTTCCTCGCCGGAGATCAGACCATCATGGCCTACCAACGAGTTGGTTAAAAACACACCACCAATATGGGTGCTGCAATCAAGAATCCCACTAAGGACGTGGATACTTAACAACTGCTCAGTCGGTTAGCAGCATCGACACGGAAGAAGCATGACACACTCAGCAGAACGGAGGGAGCGTTAGTGCGTCGTGGGGAGGAGTATGCAACACTCAACTCGGAAGGAGACTCAACTCGGAAGGAATTGTGTACTTAGCTCCGCGGAAGTAGTTGTACACCTACTCCTAACTTTGCGGAAGCATGGAGTTTTGGGGCTTTTCGCTCATCGCATCTAGCCTTCAACGATGCTTTTAACCCAATTTGGACTTAGATGGTTTGAAATGACCATATTATCTTCATGAGTCTATATAGGTCTGACCTATCCACAAACCCACTTTTGTAAGTGTCAACAAAACCCTCTTTAAAGTTTTCGAAGATATGCAATGAGCTACTTTGTATTTTGATATACTTTGAATACATGAAGTATCGTATTGGTTTATAAGCTGCAATATAGTCTCTTTTGGTTGGTGTTGACTTCCTGCTACTGAGGAGATGTGGAGATGGTGCTCCACTGTGGAAATAGCAATTTACAGAATAAGCTCATAGCAGAGATGTTGTGTTTGGAGATGGTGCTCTAATGTGGAGATATTGTTCTAAGGAATGATGATTCGCCTAATGTCGCGAATGATGGCATGGAAATGGTACTCGTCTTCGATGAAATCTCTACGTGAGCTTGTACTATTGGACATGGTAGGATGAAAAGTCGGCTATCAGAGGTTGTACTGTTGGATGCCGTAGACTATGACTCGAGATTAGATTAGATCTGGGATCCACTCATTCAGAGGTATCAAACTGGACATGATAGACTAAAAAACACTGGACATGAAATCCGCTATCAGAGATTATAATGTTGGATATGATAGCATTGAAGATCGAGATTAGATTTGAACTGTGACTTGTCTGTTCAGAGAGAATCATTAACATGACAGATTAAGAAGCACCAAGCTCATAATCAACAGTTCAGAGGTTTAATGTTAACATGACAATATTACGACTCGAGGTTGTGATTTAGTTTCGGTATCTGCCCATTAAGAGGTAATCATTAACATGTCAAACTAAGAAGCATGTAATTCAAAATCGTCTATCAGATGTAATACTGGAAAACATGATAGATTAGAAGTTTTGTGGGGTTTGTCAAAGGTGTAATGTTAACTTGACAATAGGAGATCTTTAACCTGTTGGGGATTAAAGATAGGGACCAAGATTTGTCAGAGGTACTCTTTAACATGATAAGATTGTAAAACTCCATTGGGAAATTTTAATAAATGCAACGGGAATGAGATTCTTTTGGTTTCTTGCTGGAGATCGAGGACACAATAGTATTAATTTTTGAGATGTAATTATTAATATGACTAGGTTAGAAACTCTGTTAGGAATCAGTTGGATGTTCACTAGGTATAAACTGCTTCTGGCAATTCTTTTGTTGATGATCAAAGGTGCAATATATTCCAGTGATCAGGATTAGAAACTCTGCTGAAAAAGTTTGAAGGTAGATTTACTATTCATGGGTTACCCGTGATGATACTAACAATAAATTTAGAAACGCCTAAATAAGAGAATAACTATCAGAGGTTATCATTAACGTGATAGGATTAGAAACTCTATGGGAGGACTTGTCAGAAGTAGTCATTAACGTGACAAGAAGATATTATTGACCTTGTTGGGGGATAAGAATGGATTATTAGAGGTAATCATTAACGTGATAGAGATAATCCGCTTTGGATTGATAAGTTGTCAAAGGTAATCATTAACATGAAAAATTTAAAAACTCATAGAGAAGTTGGTAGGCATTACCAGGGATGAATTGCCTCCGGTACAAAAAGCATGTTTAACATAATGGACGAGCTCTCACAAAGGTAAAATTTTAATGTAATGAGATATGACCGTCAAAGGCAATGTCAGCTGGGGAGTTTATGAAGTCCCTTGCGGTCGTTGTTCTCTTAAGGAATTTCTATGATTTAGTGATGATTAGGCTAGAGAGTCTTGATTTGGTAGCAACTTTGAAGGGATGCCACAATTTACTCATTCAGAGGTATAATGTTAACATGATCACGAGTCGTAAGGCGGAGAATGATATACTCCAACACTCTATATGTGTATGACCATAATTGCCTTATGCACTGAGTAGGTCGTACTCCTATCCTTAATTAGACGTCAAAGGATTTGCAGGCTAAAGATCGTCATCAGAGATTTTCCATATCAGAGACGACAACGTCGTCCTTTGAATCTGAATCTGAATCTGCATCTGCATTATCGTTATCGTCTGCAGATTAAATGTATCCTAGCCATCATCCTCTTCACTCACAATGCTAGAGAAATCGAGTCTTTCAATTATAGTTTGCAATATCAGCCAATACCTATCTGATACTGCTGATACCGATACAGTTTGGCATATCCAAAAACATTATCAGAACGCAGAATTTTGATGCGTTTATCAAACTGGACATATACTTCTTTATAAAAGGTGGATAATATATTTGAAAACTCAGATCTTTCTTTCATTAAATAACACCAAGTCATTCTGGATCCAAGTTTGAGTCTATGTTGAGGTTTAAACCATTAATAAACTTTGACCTTTATATATTATCCTTAGGAGAATTAAATAGGTCATTTGATGAATCCAATGAATTTAAAAAACCTATTATGGCTTCTAAATATTTTGAACTTGTCATAATAGTTAGGCCTATGAATAATTTCTATTATTTGTTTATTATAAATGATTGGAATAGTCTGTAGGAAATAATAATTAATTGTACGGACGATCATTTTACTTTTTTGGATGCATCAAGAGCAAGGTTCAAAGTATCGGTATCGGACCATTCCTATGAGTATCGGGATCGGCGGTATCGGTAGTATCGGCAGTTTCGGATCGGAGTATCGGATTTTTTGGTATCGGAAAGCAAACAACTATTAGTAAATTATTAACATTTTAGAGAATATATTTTATACATTTATGCATAATTTAAAGTATTTTCAGTATTGGTTCTTAGTATTTTTGATATTGAATGAAATAGTAGTCATCCTTGTCGATTGATTTATATGCGATAGATAAGTTTTTCTCTTTTATATGTTTTTAAACCTTACTATGCTTTTACATCCTTTCTAATTGGTCTTTTTAATTCAAATTTTTTGCCGAATTGACTGGAAAAGAGACCTCTAATGTCGGTATCGGTCAGTATCGGGTATCGGTCGGTATCGGATCGGGACATGCCAAACTGTATCGGTATCGGCCGTATCGGATCGGTATCGGCCGATACTTTAAACTATGATCAAGAGGTGCTTGATAATAGGTCAATGTTGAACATTTTGCTTCTTCCACTTCCACAACCGTCAGTACCTTCGTAGAGTTTTGTCGTCTTGTCAGAAGCTTCAATGTTGACTAGCTTCTCAAAGTAAAGGTCTCTGACATGGTCGATTTGGAGGGTGTCACCAAGAGCATAATTCTCGGATTTCACACTTACATGATTCATCAGAAGGTAAATTTTTCGAAGCCGAAGAGAATGATGGAGAACAAGTTGAGATTTTTGGTTATCTTTTAGATTGTTAGTTTGTTTTTATGATAAATCTAAATAAGAAAAATTTATCTCTCGAGTTAGTTAGGTATTTGACACATCTTATTTATAAGTATTTAAAAATTTATTTTATCTTCTTTCTATTGTTTTCTATACTATAAATAGTCTGTAAGTTCAGAAGTTACGATGGAATAATTGAATAATTTGTTAGTTTGTTATGGGAGTTTGTTTGTTCCTAGAAAGTAGGATCTGAGATTTGATTACATTCTATTTAAGTCTTCAGTCATGTATCTTTGAAAAGTAGTGTGGAATAATGCAGTAAATTATTATTCTTTCTCCTGGTATTCGTTGACATGGTATCAGAGCTATACACCGTATCCGGTTGAGAGAGAATATGGCCAGTCATGCCAATTCTGGAGCAAGCAGAGGCGACACTAGTGGAGAGTCTATGGACACTTCACGGTTAGCTTCTACAATTGCTCCTGCTGCATTTTTTGATCATTCTACATCCCTTCAAATAACATCTTACACGTTAAATGGAAAGAAATTCCTCAAGTGGTCCCGAGCTGTTCAAATGGTGATTAGAGGCAAAGGGAAGATCGGATTCATAACAGGTTTAGCAAAACAACTAGCCATCGAATGTCAACTCCATGGACGATCATATTGGAGAATCATATTTATACTATACCACTGCAAAAGAGCTATGGGATGCTGTTACTCTTGCATATTCCGACATGGAAGATTCGGCTCAAGGATTTGAACTCAGGAACTTGGCAAGAAACTTGAAACAAGGTGAGTTGGATGTTACTCAATATTTCAATAAGATAACCAAGTTATGGCAGGAACTTGATCTATTCAACCAAGTTGAATGGAAATGTCCGGAAGTCCAAAATCAACATCAAAGGCTGCGTAACAAGGAGAGGATTTATGATTTTTTGGATGGCTTGAACAAGGAGCTTGACGATGTAGGTGGTCGCCTTCTCGGAATCAAACCGCTACCAGCCATCTCTGAAATTTTTGCTGAAGTTTGACATGAGGAAAGCCGAAGACGTCTTATGTTGGGCGAAAATCATATTTTTTTTCTCCTACAGAAAGCTCTGCACTTGCAGTTTATGGAACACAGAATAAAAGGGAGAATCGATCCAAACAAAAAGGGACAACTATGGTGTGATTATTGTCGCAAAACTAATCACACTAGGGAGACATGTTGGAAACTGAATGGCAAACCAGACAAATACAAAAGCAAAGAAGGGCATCGGGACAATAAGGGATATCAAGCTACAACTGAGATTCCTCATTCCAATTCACAGCACGATGGCAATAAGTTGAATTTTACAAAGGACCAGATTGAGCAACTTTACAAGCTGCTTGGTAATCAACCAAATTCCTCTCAGAATACGAGTTCCTCATTAATTGCTCAAAAAGGTAATTCTCTATTTGCACTACATGGAAAAATAGAAAAAGATGAACCATGGATACTTGATTCTGGAGCAAGTGATCACATGACTAGTTGCGAGACAGTTTTTTCTAGTTATAATCCAAGTCCCGACAATGTTAAAGTAAAAATAGCTGATGGAACTTTAGTTAAGGTGGCAGGAATTGGTAGTGTAAAAATCAGGTCATTTTTAACTTTAAATTCAGTTTTACATGTCCCGAGATTGTCATGTAGTTTAATATCCATCAGTAAACTTGTTAAAGATCTCGGTTGTGTGGTGATTTTTTCCAAATCTGGTTGTGAATTTCAGGAATTGACATCGGGGAGGAAGATTGGCAATGCTAGTGAACGTGGAGGACTCTACCTTCTCAATAAGAATGAATCGAGACTGAACACGCTCTCACTGAGTGTAACAACAACTCTCTGTCTAGGAAAGAAAAGGTCATCCTTTGGCATCATATATAGATTAGGACATCCATCATTTCCTTATTTACGTCATTTGTTTCCTTTATTAGTTCAAAACAATGATGTGTTTCAATTTGAAATTTGCGAGTTATCTAAACATACTAGTGCTACTTATCTTCTAATAAATATAAGTCTTCTAGACCTTTTTCCTTGATTCATAGTGATATTTGGGGGACGTCTCGAATTCCAAATATTTCTAACTAAAGGTGGTTCATTACTTTTATAGATGATCATACAAGACTTTGTTGGGTTTATTTTTTAAAGGATAAATCTGATGTTGCAAATACTTTCAAAGAATTCTATGCTATGATCAATACTCAATACACCACTAATATTCAGATTCTTCATACAAATAATGGAAAAGAATATTTTGCCTCTATTTTGGGAACTTTTCTCAAAGAAAAAAGAATTATTCATCAAAGTTCATGTGTCAACACACCTCAACAAAATGGGATTGCTGAACGAAAAAATCGACATCTCTTAGAAGTTGCTAGATCCTTGATGTTCACTACTAATGTGCCAAATAGGTTTTGGGGTGATGCAATTCTAACCGTATGTTATTTAATCAATAGGTTGCCATCTAAGGTCTTAGACTTTGAAGCTATAAACATACATCTTGTTGCAAAATCATATCTATAAATAGCAATTAAGAGCTGTTAGATTTTTGCTGCATGAGTTTTCAATTTTGATTTTGGGCAGCTGGTTATTTCCATTTACTTTTACCAAGATTGTAAATTTTGTCGAACGAAACCCGTACTTTATAATTTATATGGATCTATCCTTTAAACATGCTAGATTGCCAGGTAATGATAATAAGAGATGGGTGGAATCAATGTAATATTTTATGCTCATTACGAGAAAAAGGAAATGAAGAAAAATAATTTCAATCATAGAAAACCTAGCTATGTACATTTCTGTCAGTAAATGGTTTGATCTTATTGCAAATTTAGGTGCACTTTGTTATTTTAGAGGCGCGCGGAGATATAGGATTGTGCTTGGCACTTTTTGTTTCGTCTGTCCTAGATAGTTCCAAGTATTCATGGGATATGTTTTCCAAGTTATTTATATACAAGTTAGGCAGATACCAACTGAATCATGTGGTCATAACTTGGTGAGTCATCTCAGTAATTGTGTTAATATCTTGAAATTCATTTCGAGCATGTTGATTGAATGATGCTTTAAATGAGGGTTTAAGGGCTACTTTTAAGTTTGGATAGACTAGTTGTAGCAATCTATTGAATGTGTTCAGTTGGGGTGAATTTTTTCCTTATGCAGTCATAAAGCTTTCAGTTGGCCTCAACTTAACAAATTTACTGTTTTTATTCTGTCCGGCAATATGACTTAAAAGAATGGTTATTTCTGACATTAACATAAAGACTCTTTAATAAGTTAATGAACTGAGTAGTGCGGTTCCTCTCTCGCCATGTTACTCCCTTGTGGGTATGTACTTAACTTTACTGGACTACTATTGCAGGGGCATCGGACGTTGCTGAGTTCAGAATGAATGCTGAAGAAAGCAGGGAGGTACTGGTGGATATTTTGGATATACGGCGTTCATAATATAACAGTTTTTGCTCATAATTCTTTAAATCACTCGGAGTTTCAATTTCCTAAACACTCAAAGCCTCAATAAAACCTTGGTTCCAATTCTTTGAGATATATAAGCTTCAGCATCTTAAAGGTGAAACGGTCAGCTGAAAGTTGAAGTTACTCCCATCACAGAGATTTTTCTGAAGGTTGTGCATCTTCGTATGTTATGGAGATACAGTCGAGATTGTATACTATTTTTTCCACATTCACCGGTCCCCACAGTTTGTCAGTCTTATTATGTTCATATGACAAATTGGATGACAAATTTTCATGTAACAGAGAGCAGAAGTGTGTCAATTTTGCACTCTTCTTACAGCCACCAATTCTTGTACGCAACGATTTCGTTGAAATTTATGGTGCCAAATGTCATAGGTAAGATTTTGCTTTTCCTTTCTGCTGCTGCAGGGCTTTCAATGAGACGGCCTCGCTTGGTCCGGGGAAAGGAAATAAATTATTTTGCTCTTTTATTTTTCCTTTGAGAAATTGTATTTCCCATTAATTTTTTTTCCGGTATTTTGGACAGATCCGGTAAATTGGAATGATGAAAAGTGATAGGGTGAGTGAGAGAATCATTTTCCTCCTTCCTTTGAAATCAATTTCCTTTTTCTGTTCATTTCTTTTGGAATCCAAACACAATAAAGGAATGATTTTTCTTTTCCAAGGTCCAGAATCCGCGAACAAAATATGATGTCAGTTAACATCAAATGTGGTTTAATTGGTACAAGTGTAAGTGGTAAATTGTTGTCCGTAGGGTCGTGGTATGTTGGTTACGATGGAGGATTCCCGTGGAGATGAGCATCTTTTCTTGGAAATTTAGTTCCTAACCAGGTAGAAAAGACATAAAAAAAAAGAAAAAAAAAAGAAAAAGAAAATTGTCATATTTATGTATTCATTTATTGGTGGTTTATATATTACAGTTCCAAGAGAAATCTAGGGATAACTTGCTATGATGAGTCTACAAAATACAAAGACATTGCTCAAATTAGCCTCCGCCAAACCTAGGTTTGTTTTATTAAGAATGGCGAAGAGTACTTCCAAGGGGAGTACTAGTCAGTTCTAAACAAAGGTTTGTTAACAAAGGTTCTAAACAAAGGTTTGTTAACTAGAAATACCGACTATCCACATGAATTCTCCCATCAACCAATGATTCAATGAAAAGAAAGTTTATGTACGTGTAATTTAGATTCTTAGAATGAAGGATAATTTGGTCAACATTGCACAACTAAGAAGCATGATGTTAAATTTCAAGAAAAATCCCATTATATTTAAAATATCCATCCTACTCATGTCAAATTATGAGCCATAAAAGAATGCTAGACATCGCAAGAAAGCATATATATTAATTGCAATCCGACAGAAAAATTTCATAATCCTAAGAAAATGCGCTATTCATCATATACAATTTCAAGAATCCAATTTATCATATTGTTAGAAGATGATACAATTATACAAATAAAATTCAAGTGAACACAAGGACACAACCTGAACAAGTAACAATACAAATTGAGGGTTCCTAATCGAAACAAACATCAAATTTCAATTTATTAAAAAGCATAATGTTCAATTATGAACAACTAAGAAAAAATATCTTAAAATGAGCATTATATGTACTTCCGATCATCCGATGGAGATTGGACAACCAACTCTTTTTGTTGTGAAGCAAGGAGAGAGAAACCATATATGGACGAACAAACTAGAGAGAACAAAAAATTGGTACCCTTGAATTTTTTGGACAATTTTTTTTTCCGAAACATATATATAATGGACTACACAATTATATATATATATATATATATATATATATATATATATATATATATATACACTAGTAAATTCATGTGCGCTGTACGTAATTTTTTTCTTTCTTATATTAGTATACAATTTATATTTAAATATTTAAACATATTTAAATCAAATTTATTATACATATTTTTCTATTTTAATAGAATTTGTTATATATTTGATTATATTTTAATTATAATTTGTTGTGGATATATTTTAACTTTTCATAAAGAGCCTTGAAAACGGTTAGCTATGTAATATTATATAATTATAAACAACATCTCTTCTAACTTCTGTGGTTAAGGTGGGAGGTATTCTCACTGGTTGACTGAGTTCAAATCATTGTAGTATTATTTTTTTTTAAAATTAATATTTTTTTATGTAATATTAATTTTTTAAAATAATTAATTGATGATATACATATAATGTATTCTGTAAACGCGACAAGAGGTAAATATCTTCTGTAAACGGTTAACTATGTAATATTATATAATGTATTCTGCCTCTGTCGTCGACAAGGCAACACACTTCTGTAAACGCAACTGCCACGATACTGCTCCAACAACAAACATCATCACATAGCCCGAAGTCGATCGTCTCGTCTCTACATCTCCAGCCATATCAGTGTCGGTATATCCAACCAGCTTCGGCTCGTCACCACCAAATGAAAGTCTCCAATCGGCAGTACCCTGAAGATATCGTAGAATCCACTTGACCCCACTCCAATGTACCCTTCCAAGATTGGAAGTGTACCTGCTAACTGTGCCGACTGCTTGAGCAATATCTGGTCTCGTACATACCATAGCATACATAAGACTCCCCACGGCTGAGGCATATGGAATTAACTCCATATCTTCCTTCTCGTCCTCGGTAGATGGACACTGCTTCTCAGTAAACTTAAAGTGAGCCGCAATGGGGTTGCTCACTTTCTTCGACCCGTCCATCCCGAAACGCTGAAGTACCCGGTGAATGTACTTCTTTTGGGACAAGTGTAGCAGCTTGGACTCTCTCTCTCTCTCTCGACTGATCTCCATTCCAAGAATAGTCTTCGCTGCGCCCAAATCCTTCATAGAGAAGGTCGCGCCCAGTTGGCGCTTCAACTCTGCTATCCTTGTGGCATTTTGACCCACCAACAGCATGTCATCAACATAAAGCAACAAAATGATAAAATCATCCTCGGCGAAGTACCTCACAAAAACACAATAATCCAATATCATCCGTGCATAGTCATGCTCCCCCATTAACGACTCGAACTTCCTGTACCACTGTCTCGGAGCCTGTTTCAGACCATACAAGCTCTTTCTCAACCGGCAGACCAAATATGACTTGCCCTTCTCACAGAATTCCTCTGGCTGCTCCATGTACAACTCCTCCTCAAGATCACCGTGGAGGAATGCCATCTTCACGTCCATTTGCTCGACCTACAAGTCAAAACTGGCTTCTAATGCTAGCACTACCCGTATTGACAACTGCTTGACGACTGACAAAAAGATCTCATCATAATCTACGCCTTTCCGCTGACCGTATCCTTTAACTACTAGCCTCGCTTTGTATCGAGGGCGAGTAGCATCATCTGTCTGCTTCACTCTGAACACCCATCGATTATTCAAAGCCTTCTTGTCCTTTGGCAACCACACCAGATCATAAGTAGAGTTGGCCTCCAAGGAACTCATCTCCTTCTGCATGGCCTCCATCCACTCATGCCTGTGTTCGTCTTCCACAGCCTCTACGAAACTTTCGAGTTCTTCCACGTCAGTCAGTAGCACATACTCATCCGATGAGTATCTCGTAGATGGTCGACACTCTCTATCGTTCCTCCTCAACGGAACCACTGGTGCTGGCTGTATATCTATAGCCTCTTCCCCTCCAGAAACTGCCTCCTCGGCATGCTCATCCTCCTGAGGGTCACCCTGACCACCATCAGCAGGCTGATGATCAAGGTTGGAAGCAACTCCATGTACTGGCTCCTCCATAACTGGATCCTCTGCGATGTCCTCTAAAAACTGTTCGAAACGAAATAACTCTAACTCAGGCAATTCCTAAGCCTTAGAAGGCATCTCAGAATCCTGAGTGTTGGTCATGGTCTGATCCTCGACGAATACCACGTCCCTGCTTCTATAGAGCTTTATTTCCACTGGATTGTCGAGTCTATAGCCAAACTCATCCCGACCGTAGCCGACAAAGACGCATTGCCTCATCTTTGGCTCAAGTTTGGATATCTCATCCTTTGGTACATATATGAAGGCCTTACAAGCAAACACTCACAGGTGATTGTATGACGGCTCTTTGCCGTACCATACTTTTTCAGGCACATCACCCTGCAAATGAGTACTAGGAGATAAATTAATAACATAAGCAGCTGTGTAAAGTGCCTCACCCCAATAACTGCCAGGCAAGTTTGCTTCTGACAGCAAACACCATACCCTCTCCATTAGCGACCTGTTCATTCGCTCTACTACACCGTTGAGCTACGATGTCTTTGGTGGAGTCTTCTGGTGTTGTATCCCTTGCTCTCTACAATAAGCATCAAAGGGACCGATATACTCATCGCCATTGTCCGACCGAATACATAGCAGCTTCTTGTCTGTCTTCCTTTCAACAAAGGCCTAAAACTCCTTGAAAGTGGGCAACACCTAATTCATGGTCTTTAAGGCATAGACCCAAACCTTCCTGGAACAGTCATCAATAAATGTTACAAAATAAGAAGAATCACCAATAGATTTTACCTTCATGGGACCGCAGACATCCGAGTGAATCAACTCGAGCAACGTCGGCTTCCTTGAACTTGGGTGACTTTGGAAAGATACCCTATTTTGCTTTCCCGCCAAATAGTACATGCACTTCTCCAACTTTGTATACTTTAGCCCTAGAATTACCTTCTTGTTCACCAAGTAGCTCATCCCCTTCTCGCTGATATGGCTGAGCCGCATGTGCCACAACTCAGTAGATGCATCAGTAGCTACGTTAACCTTATGTGCCCCCTGTGTGCTCCCTTCCATATAGTAGAGTCTGGACCTCTTGCTTCCTCTGGCAATCACCATCGAACCTCTGGAAAGCTTCCACTGATTATTCCTGAAGAGACTGAAGAAACCCTCGTCATCCAACCGTCCAACCAACACCAGGTTAAAACCGATATCAGGGACATGACGGATATCTTTGAGAACAAGAACTTCACCTGTCTTTGTCCTCAAATGCACATCTCCAATACCAACCGCCTTTGACACATCTCCATTACCCAACAATCCACAGTCGCCTATTGTGTACGTAGCAAATAGTGCCCAGTTGTGAGATACGTGTAATACCCCGTTTCGCTCAAGTGGACTGCCGATTCAAACGACAAAAGTGCAATATCCCGACCTGCTTTGCTAAGGCGAGAATACTCGTTTGAGGCAAAGGATATCCAGATTTGTTCCTTCAGGAGTTTGGCTTAGGCTTTCAGAGGCTCACTCGGAGTATCGCTCAACCGATGCGAATCATCGCTAATGTGGGTGGCTACGGTGAACTTGTCTTTGCTTAGACATCATATTTAAAATATAGAACGATACATGCTAGTCGCTAGGTGAATCACGCCTGCATGTTAATAAGAATACAACACACCTAGCTAAGGGAATAATCCCAACTTGTATTGCTTGTGCTAGAAAATAGAAATAAGACATTGCTTATATTCAGACCCTCGCATGCTACCCTTGCCTTGTGCAACTGGAGCCGGCTATGCCTCGAGTAGATTGATATGAACAATATACACTCTATTGTGCACTTCTTTACTGCTACACTGCACGACCCTAGACTATGTCGCTCGGTAAGTCCCTTTACGGTTTCACTCCTCGGCTTACCTTCGGGCCCGAGCAAAAGTAAATGCTTAAGTGTTCCTATGAATGTAATACTTGTCTGCTTATATATTAACTTGTGATATTGCCTTACCTATATGCTTGTCACACGAAATCATGCTACAATCAAGAATACTATTGTGTATCGTGCATGCATTCGAGTCAACCAGAAGATTATCAAATAGCTCTTCTGTGCAATTGAACTTGCAAGTATCCGGAACCGTTAGGTCACCAAGGTAATCCCCGAACCAGGGGAACGCATCAAGGCAATTTGAATCACTGAATCAAGAATCCTGTCAAGTTTACATCTGAATGATAATTATATCAAGTTTATATCTGAACGAGAATCATTGTCAAGAAACCAAGAATCACAGCTCGTGGAGCAAATGCTCGGTTCAGAACAAGAGTCATGGATTATCATGTCAGGTTATGGATTTGTAATGACCCAGACTGCGTATCGCGGACAACTTGGAATCAAGGGGGATCTTCGGATCTCGTTCTACGGACGGTTCTGGGGCACCAGGGCTGATCCGATCCGGATGGAACTAATGTTTAGTCTCATACATCTGGACAGGATAGTCTTGTAGCAACTCATAAATCTTTTGCTGCATGCCATCCTTGTCATCGACTATAACTCGTCCTTTACGGCTATGCCAGCAACAATTGTTCATATAGATAAGTCATCCTCGCTTAGCGGCTATCCGCATGCGAGTTATTGCATTGCATCATGAACATCTGAAACATCTGAATGATCATGGTATAATAACACTTGTGCATAAAGAGCACTTGATTATCTTATGCAACACACCAGGCAATCAGAGTAACTCGTGCATCCGAAACATAGTCTCGTTCATGATACAGTATTTGCACACGCTATTGCCCCTGAATGTTTATACCTGCTCATGCTTGAATTAACTTGATTTGCCTTGGACAGGGAAGGATAGACGGTAAGTTGGTAATTCTCGTCGTATTTTCTCTTATGTCGCACGGCGCACTGCCACACGAGTTAGGCTATTCAATGTTTGCCATGAAACTGATCCTAAGGCAACTACAAAGACAACATAATAGTTGGTGCACGGAACCTATATTACGTGTTTGGATTTGTCGAGCGGACGAGTAGCCTCCCCACCAGTGCATTTGTGTACTGATAATCCACCAGGTTGTTTGTAGGGTACGGAAGAACCTCGTTCGGTGCGGATGCCTCCTTCGTGCGTACTAAGACGTGGAGTTCACTCTGGAGCCTTGGAGCGTGCGATCCGGAATTGAAGCACATATACAAGACATAATATTGGAATATTGCCTGAACATCGTATGTACAATTATTCCACAAATATATCCACTTGGCATGCTTTTACTGTTTCAGTGAGAGAGATCTGAGCGAATTATAATCTCGGCCAAGTGCCGCCTGTAACACTTGTTTATAATAATAAAGAGTTTGTTTTACTTCAACTTATGTTATTCAATGCTTCCGCTATTGTCGACTCAGTGAACTTATCCAAATCGCCTATGCGTTTATAATTTTGCTGCACTCGGACAATCTGTGCGACTCTGTGGCTTAGACCTCTTATCGCCAGCCAATGAACCACGGCCTTGCACGGGCGCGGCTCACGCTCGTGCGGCATCACACCTAGATGGGCCGAAGCGATCGTCCCACGGGAGTGCTGGTGTGGTAATTCTTGCCTAGCGGGGACGACCGATTAGCCTGCGGGAGATCGGGGCATGACAAGATTGGTATTAGAGCTTGGCTATACGCCTTTTGACTTCGTTTCAATTTTATCAGTTTCGAAAGCTCGTTCGTGGGTTATGTGCACACTCTCTCTCAATGTCCCAAATAGAATGTTCCAATAATGAGTCTAGATACTTTCAAAAATATGCATATGAATGATGTGATTGCTTGTATGAATTGTGAATGCTTGGCCTTTGTGCCAACTTGTGCTAGTCCTGTTGGGAATAGACTTGTGCCAGAAACGCGACTTATGTACAAACCTGAAATTTTTTATACATGTTTGCCCAACTGGTTAGTACGGAATTAAATATTGTCCCGAACGGTTAGCTTTTCACACAACCTTTCGGCTAAGTTATGTAGAGTATCGCGCCAAGACCCTTTGGTGCAAGCTAAGTTGCAATGGATTAGGCTATCGTTTAGGAATAGGGCAAGTCAGACTTAGAATGCCAACCGATAGAAACACTCTCGGATTTATTGCTTAGGCAAACATAGAGAATCGTGCTTAAATTTTGAGAAATAGCTCGAACGATATTTCGTGTCGGAAGACACAAATCAATTGAGATTTGATTGGATGACTCAATTCCGAGTGGTGTATGGATCAATTAGAAATGTCCAAACGGACTCATAAGTCTCGTGCGATATTTAGATTGAACAAAATTGAGAATGTCTTGAATAAATAATAAGGCTTATATCGAATTGGGATTCACGGAAATTGAAATCAATATCTCGTTAATGAAACTTGTTGGAAACTTAGAGGATTGTGTAAGCGATCTCGGATTGAAATAAATGGACTGATCTTGAATATAATATCGTTCGAGTAAAATTAGCCCAAAATGAATATTGTGATTCGAAGAAAGAGATAAACGAAAATGGATATGGCTTGAAGTTTGGAAGAACGGTCTTGAAATCAAGTTCGAAACGATAACTCTCAAAATCGGTCCTAATGAGAACGGTTATCCTGCGGGAGCGCCGGCATGGTAATTTTGCGTACGGCGGGGATAATCGAACTCACGGGAACATGTTCGATAATTATCCTAAACGAACTCGATGAATGGAACGTATCAAAATAGAATAGACTTGAGTTTGAATATTTAAAATATAGTTGCTTGAGGAATGAAAGAAGTAAGACTATAAAATTATCGAACGGTAATATTGAAGTTGGATGATTTTAGTAGACGAATAATAATCACTGCATGAATGGACTCGACTCGAGTAAGGTGAAATAATAAGGTGTCTCAATCATGTCGAAGATAATCATAGCGTTCAAATATTCTTGTCTTGTATGAGCGTAACTCTATGCTCGAACATGCGTCACGCTCGGATTAAGACGATTATCCAGCGGGACCGTTGACGTGATGATCTCACATCCAACGAGGGTGATCGAACTTACAGAAGACCGAGGTGTGACAACTTATGGATTATCTTGACTTTTGGTTTGACACGATAAGACTAAATTAGAATGCAAGTGTTCAAAAATATTTCAATGGATGAGTTAGCCTAGAACCTAAAATAAATTACATTGATGGTTTCTTGAACGGATACACGTGAATCAGGTTGAACGACTTGAAATTATAATCTAAAGGTTTAGAATCGAATCTTGGCTTGGTGGACTAGACTTGGAATAGATAGGGATTCTATCGAAACGTGTTTGGAGGGATAGACTATACAAATTACTAGGCTTGTCCTGCATCTTGGATATAGTAGATTTTACTGAACAAACTTGAACCCCCGTGCAAACGAACATGTTATTGAGAGTAGGATAATCAGTGCTCGATGTTTAGAAATCTGAGTGAAACGAGCTTGGGTAGAATACCCCATGCAAATGAACAATGGTTTGACCCTAGGGATTGGCGAGCATCGTACGACAAATTTGTATGATATATCATGTACTTGAACCTGTACCTATGATCTTGTAAGCTGACCTAGCAATTAGGCAGACGACCCTGTGCCGAGTGAATGAGCATGTGTTACCGACTTTACCATATTGCTTGAATAAGCTATAGAACTGGGAAACAAGACTTAGGATTAGACTTGGGAACGATAACGTGTGCTAAGTTTGACCCGAATGAATGAACGCTAGTCGGTAAAGCAAATAAATCGTGCTTAACAATTGTGCAAATACTTGAGATTGAGTTGGAATGGAAAATGATATGGGATTTGATTGACTTTATCAGAAGTATCATTGTGATTCGTGAAAACGAGAACCCTTGAGATTTTTGCAAGTAGCTTGTCCGATTTCACTATATCTAAGTTTGGTTGAATGCATATGTTTGAGGGACACCTTGAACGTGTGCACGATCCAAGACTAAATGATATGTGAAACTTGAGTGCTAACACTTCGCTATCTCTAAGTTTGGTTGACATGCATATGTTTGAAGAACGCTTTGAATATGTGCACGATCCAGACTTGCGATATGTCGATCTCGATGCTAGTGCAAGTGAATATCCGCCTAAACAAGTATAACGACTTGTATAAGTTTGCCTCAGCCTTAGATCGTTAATTAAGATCGATTGAAATGTACTCTGTGTTAAGTGTCACAACCCCATTTCCAGAGCCAGGTATTTTTTTATTTTAATTTGGTTAATTGTGTATTATTTATAATTAATTGTATTTATATTTAATTAGTGGTTGTATTATTTTTATATTGATTATTTTAGGTTTTTGGCTAGCCTGGACCCATGTCAGACCCTAGTGGACCCATGTCCGACCCAACCCACACCCCTGTGAGACTTATTTTTGGGTTTAGAATATTTATTATATTTTTAGTGGGTTAGTTGGAGAGATTTGGAGTTAGTTTGAGTGCTTTTGGAACCCGAAACCTAAAACCGAGTTACGGAAGGGCATTTTGGATATTTGCCAACTTGTAACCCCCTTATACTTGCTGTGGCCGAACCCCAACCTATTCCCAGACCGTGTAACAGCAGCCATTCCTCTCCCCATTCTTCTTCTTCACTTCTTCTTCTTCTCCACTCCTTTTCTTCTTCCTTTCTTCTTCCTACTTCAAGTAAGTACCCATTTCTCTTCTTTCTTCTTCTATTCTCCATGAATGATTAACCCTAACCTTGCATTCTTCCCCAACCTAGGTGGGTAGAGCCTAGATTTAGTGTGGAGGCTAGATTTGGTGGCTTGGAGCTTGAGGGAGGTGATTCCAAGTAGATCAGAGACTTTGGCCTTGGGATTCCAACTCCCAAGAGGTAAACCCTAACTTTCCCCTTGCTAATTATTTTTTATATAGTGTAATTAATAGTTTAGAACCTTCCTAGACCCTTAGGCTACCCGTGGGAGAAAGTTGGAACTAGTTTGGTAGTGTTTGGAGACTTTAACACTAGGTTTTGTGTCAATTTCGGGTGGAATCCGAATTTGGCCCAATTTTGGGTGATGCCCTAGGTTAGACGGACCTAGGTAGATGTTGCCGGGTGTCTTGAGGGTGAGTGCGTGTCTCCGTTCGGACACGGGAAGCCGTGTCGCGGAGAAACGGGCGTTTCGGGCATTTTTAGGGTTTTTGTCGTCACCGATTCTAAGTGCGTGCACGTTTTTGCCACGGGCCTAGAATCGATGCGTTAGCATTTTTTCTAGGATCTAGATATCGTTTAGGACCCGTGGGTAAATTTTGGGCCGATTCCTAGTTGGTTTGGTATGCGTTTCAGGAGATTTTTCGAACCGCACACCACGTGTTCGTCGAAATGATCGAACGGCCATTTCGACTTGGTTTCCTTGTTTCGGACTTGTGCGCGCGTTGGGTTAGTATCGGGGAGTGTGTGCTAGAGTTCTCGAGTTATATTTTATATATTTTAGGATGTTGGTGAGTGTCGGGGTCGTTGGGCGTGAGTGGAGCGTGTTGTTGTGTGTTGTGGTTGAGTGGTGATTGTGTCTTTATATATATATATATATTTATATGTGTCTATATATATATATATATATATATATATATATATATATATATATATATATATATATATATATGTATGTGTGTTATGTATATATATTTATATATATATGTGTGTATTTATATCTATGTGCTTGTGTATGTGTATGTCTATGTGTATATATATATGTATATGTATAAGTGTGTGTTTGTGTGTATATGTATATGTATATATATATATATATATATATATATATATATATATATATATATATATATATATATATATATATATATATATATATATGTGTGTATATATATATTTGAGAGTGTGTGTGTGTATATATATATATATATATATATATATATATATATATAGGTGTTGATATATATATAATTAGCTATGTATATATTTATATGTGTGTGTGTGTTGATATGTGTTTAAGTGTGTGTGTGTATTAGTGTTTGTGAGTGTGTTAGAGTATATATATATAAGTGTGTATATATACATCTATCTAGTTGTATATATATATAGATATATGTATGTTAGTATATATATATAGAGTGATATATATATATATATATATATATATATATATATATATATATATATATATATATATATATATATATATATATATATATATACAAACACACACACACACACACTCCTATATACATATATATATATATATATGTATATAGGAGTGTGTGTGTGTGTGTGTTTGTATATATATATATATATATATATATATATATATATATATATATATATATATATATATATATATATATATATGTGTGTGTGTGTATATAGGAGTGTGTGTGTGTGTGTGTGTTTGTGAGTAGGAGGGGGGGAAGGAACAGCCAGTAGTGGCAGCAGCTGCTGCTGCACTGCAGCAGCTGCAGCAGCAGAACAATGAGCAGCAGCAGCAGCTATGTGGCTTTATGCAGCAGCAGCAGCAGCCAAGTAAGCAAGAGCAGCAGCAGCTTCAGTAGATTAGATAGATACATAGATAGATAGCTAGGTGGATGGATAGATGTTAGATAGATTAGATTGATAGATAGATATATAAGTAGATAGATAGATTAATAGATACTTAGATAGATAGGTAGTTTGATAGATAGATAACTAAATAGATAGTTAGGTAGATAGTTAGATAGATAAATACTAGATAGTTAGATAGATAGTTAGATACCTAGATAGATGCATAAGATAGATAGATATATAGATAATAGATAGGTAAATTGATAGATAGACATATAGATAGATAGGTAATAGAAAGATAGATAGATATATAGTTATATAGCTAGATAGATAGATAGATTCATAGATAGGTAGATATCTAGATCGATAGATATTAGATATCTAGATACCTAGATATAAATAGATAGATAGATTTATGGATATATAAATAAATAGGTATCTAGATAAATAGATAGATACAAGATAATTAGATATATAGATACATAAATAGTTTAGATAGATACGTATATATATATATATATATATATATATATATATATATATATATATATATATATATATATATATATATATATATATATATAGATGGATAGATAGATAGGTAGAGGGATAGCTAGATATATAGATCTATATGTATAGGTATATACATATAGCTAGGTAGATAGTTTAGATATCTAGATATAGATATATATATATATATATATATATATATATAGGTAAGATAAGGTATTGGGTATATATATAGGTATATGCCTATATGTATTAGATATATATATTTTAGCCTAGATTATAGCTAGATATATATGTTTATGCATAGTTAGCTAGCTAGAGGGGTAGTCGGGTTGAGTTTAGAGAGGTATCTCAATACCTTGAGATACCAAGGTATCTCAATACCTTAAGATAACCAAAGTATTGAGTTTCGAGTGGAGTTTTTGAGCATTAGCCTAGGAATAGTATTGAAGTAAATTTTATATGCTTATGTGTATATATTTACGCGTGCTAGCATAGGTTTTAGCGGGTTTAGGCAGGGTGCGTAGCCTAGGTTGAGGTATCGGATACCGAGGGTATCCCGGTATCTCAAGGAGGCGAGTTTGAGAGTTTTCTAGCTTAATGAGCTCGGTTTGACCTAGAATTTCACGAGCACCCTAGTTTGACCTAGACTTGACCGTAGTTGACTCGATTGACCGCCAAAGTCAACTTTTGACCTAGTTTTGATCCAGAGTTGACTTTTTGGACCCAGAGTTGACTTTTTGACCCAGATTTCACCGGTTTGACCCGTTTGACCTAGAACGACCCTAGAAGCCTATTTTTAGTTATTTTATATCTGTTTAACTCATTAAAAACCTGTTTAACCTTGCTTTTCGTATTAGGTCCTTGCGACACAGTTCGGATCGCCAGTTGCTCAGGACGTCAGGCGAGTACATTCTCTGATAGTTTTCATTATCTGATGATTATTATGATTCAGCTTCTAGTATAGTATCATCTGATTATTCTGGCACAACACGGGACACTGACTGATATTTCTGGATTTATTTACTTGTGACACGTATTTTTTATGTTTCTGGCCTCTATTCTGGAATCACTACTGGCATCACCTACTGGCATCACTCATGTTTCAGGCTGGACTCATTTTGATTTACGTGTCGGGTCTTGGATTCACTTGTATTAGTCGGGATGGGAAAATACTCGAGTAGACATGTAAACATTCATATCTGGAATCATCAGGAATCACCCCCTCTGGTCTAATCTGGAATGATAGCAGCCGCGCACCCAGTGCGCGGTGAGCCGTACTTACCCCTAGCCGTTTACATGTCGAAACAAGTATTTCAAAGACATCGAGTTCATTCTTTATAGTCTGGACTCTCTTGCATTTCTTGTTGGTCTCACTTACATATTTCTGGACTTGACTCACTACATGTATTTCATGCTGGACTCACTACACGTTCATGTGCACGGACTTGATCTTAGCTTAGATTTCTTGTATCTTACAGTTATTACTATCTTGCTCTGATATCCATGTATCTTTACCTTTATGCACCAGTGATTTATATATTTCTTGTTTCATACTTGCTTCATTCTTCTTGCTACTTGCTTTAACTGTTTTATAGTTTTTATCATTTAAATGGAACTGCTGTTAGAGATGTACTTGCTCCAGTCCTGACTGGACATATTTTTCAGAGTATCCGGAGGATTGGTGTCCGACGTTTTATGGACCTGAGCCTGTTGATGGTGCAGACAGGGACCCTCTAGTTTAGGAGTGATTTTCGGGTTGGTAGCCGGGATCACTAGGACCTTGTTATTGTTTTATTAGCTTTAGCACCGGATTTGTCTCCGATTTTGGATTGAGACCTTGTATTGTATATTATTTTGGATATTGTTGTATTATATTTATTGATGTTGTGGTTGTTGTAGTAGTTGTTGGTTAGACTTTGGAGTTGTTAGTCTTCTTTGTTATCTTATCGTGCTTAGATTCGTGATTGAGTACATTGTGATTATCATTATGATATTGCTCCTCCGTTTGGAGTTGAGATATTGACAGGTTTATATATTGATTGCGTGAGATTGTTATCTAGATAGTTGACCTAGACAGCATTTTACCGCCGATGCTGCGGCGTAGGCTGGACGTACCCACGACTCATGCCCGATTTTTCGGGTGCGGGTCGTGACATTAAGCAACATATCCCGCGCTAAGGCGCAAATGAGCCCGACTCAACATACACGCAACACGGCATAAGGATCGAATAGGGGATTATGTTTAATTGGATTTAGTGATACCGATTGCTATGCTTGGGATAGATTCAAAATGCGATAGTACGACCTTCCCTCAGTAAGTCTCGAGGATGAGACTTTTTCTGAGTGGTGTATGATGTAATACCCCGTTCCGCTCAAACAGACTGCCAATTCAAACGATAAAAGTGCAATGTCTCGACCCGCTTTGCTCAGGCGAGAATACTCGTTTGAGGCAAAGGATATCTAGACTTGTCCCTTCAGGAGTTTGGCTTAGGCTTTTAGAGGCTCGCTCGGAGTATCGCTCAACCGATGCGAATCATCACTAAGGTGGGTGGCTACGGTGAACTTGTCTTTGCTTAGACAACACACTTAAAATATGGAACGATATATGCTAGTCGCTAGGTGAATCACCCCTGCATGCTAATAAGAATACAACGCACCTAGCTAAGGGAATAATTCTAACTTGTATTGCTTGTGCTAGAACATAGAAATGAGACATTGCTTATATTTAGACCCTCGCATGCTACCCTTGTCTTGTACAACTGGACCCGACTATGCCTCGAGTAGATTGATATGGACAATATACACTCTGTTATGCACTTCTTTACTTCTACACTGCACGACCCTAGATTATGTCGCTCGGTAAGTCCCTTTACGGTTTCACTCCTCGGCTTACCTTCGGGCCCGAGCCAAAGTAAATGCTTAAGTGTTCCTATGAATGTAATGCTTGTCTCCTTATATGTTAACTTGTGATATTGCCTTGCCTCAATGTTTGTCACATAAATCATGCCACAATCAAGAACACTATCGTGTATCGTGCATGCATTCGAGTCAACCAGGAGACTATCAAATAGCTCTTCTGTGCAATTGAACCTGCAAGTATCCGGGACCGTTAGGTCACTAAGGCAATTCTCCAACCAGGGGAACGCATCAAGGCAATTTGAATCACTAAATCAAGAATCCTGTCAAGTTTATATCTGAATGATAATTATATCAAGTTTACATCTGAACGAGAATCATTGTCAAGAAACCAAGAATCACAGCTCGTGGAGCAAATGCTCGGTTCATAACAAGAGTCATGGATTATCATGTCAGGTTATGGATTTGGAATAACCCAGACTGCATGTCGCAGACAACTTGAAATCAAGGAGGATCTTCGGATCTCGTTCCACGTATGGTTCCGGGGCACCGGGGCCGATCCGATCCAGATGGAACTAACGTTTAGTCTCATACACCTGGATGGGATGGTCTTGTAGCCACTCATAAATCTTTTGCTGCATGCCATCCTTGTCATCGACTATAACTCATCCTTTATGACTATGCCAGCAACAATTGTTCATATAGATAAGTCATCCTCGCTTAGCGACTATCCGCATGTGAGTCATTGCATTACATCGTGAACATCCAAAACATTTGAACGATCATGGTATAATAACACTTGTGCATAAAGAGCACTTGATCATCTTATGCAACACACCAGGCAATCAGAGTAACTCGTGCATCCGAAACATAGTTTCGTTCACGACACAGTATTTGTACACGCTATTGCCCCTGAATGTTTATACCTGCTCGTGCTTGAATTAACTTGATTTGCCTTGGACAGGGAAGGACAGACGGTAAGTCTCACCGTATTTTCTCTTATGTCGCACGACGCATTGCCACACGAGTTAGGCTATTCAATGTTTGCCATAAAACTGATCCTAAGGCAACTACAAAGACAATATAATAGTTGGCGCACGGAACCTATATTACGTGTTTGAATTTGTCGAGCGGACGAGTAGCCTTCCCACCAGTGCATTCGTGTTCTAATAATCCACCAAGTTATTTGCAGGGTGCGGGAGAACCTCGTTCGGTGCAAATGCCTCCTTCGTGCGTACTAAGGCGTGGAGTTCACTCTAGAGCCTTGGAGTGTGCGATCCGAAACTGAAGTACATATATAAGACATAATGTTGGAACATCGCCTATACAATCATTCCACAAATGTAGCCACTTGGCACGCTTTTACTGTTTCAGAGAGAGAGAGAGATCTGAGCGAATTGTAATCTCTGCCAAGCGCCGCCTGTAATAATTATTTATAACAATAAAGAGTTTGTTTTAATTTAACTTGTGTTATTCAATGCTTCCGCTATTGTCGACTCAGTGAACTTGTTACTAAATCGCCTATGCGTTTATGATTCTGCTGCACTCGGACAATCTGTGCGACTCTGTGGCTTAGACCTCTTATCGCCAGCCAATGAACCACGGCCTTGCACGGACGAGGCTCACGCTCGTGCGACATCACGCCCAAATGGGCCAAAGCGATCGTCCCGCGGGAGCGCGGGCGCGGTGATTCTCGCCTAGCGGGGACGGCTGATTAGCCTACGGGAGATCGGGACATGATAATACGTTCGCTGAAGCACCTGAGTCCACCAGCCAAGAGTTGTCATCGCAGACGAGGTTCATAACTAGCTCATCACCTACAATGATCACGTCGCCTCCATGTGTCGAGGCCGCCGCTATAGTGTTCTCACTTTGCTTTCCCTTGTCGCCCTTCTTCTCTCTCTTTCAAGCGGAACAGTTCCGCTTGATGTGGCTCTTCTTGCCACAATGGTAACACTTCAAGTCCTCGTACCGACCCTTGGACCTTTCTCTGCTTTTGTCTCTGCCACCACCTGGACCCCTGTTTTACCTCTTCTGCGGTTCTCTAAAACAAGCGCCTCTTAGTGGGATGTGGATGAAGTTTTCTGCGAACGTCTCCATATCTCTTCATTCAGTACCCCGCTCTTGGCAAACTCCAGACTGACCACGCCTTCCGGAGCAGAAGCGATCATAGACACTCGTACGGTCTCTCACGAGTCTGGTAATGTACACAACAGCCATAGTCCATGAATCTCGTCGTCGAACATGACTCCCATCGATGATAGCTGGTCAACCACGCCCTGGAACTCACTCAAGTGATCCGTAATAGACGCCCCATCTTTATACCGCAGACCCATCATCATCCGGATCAGGAATAATTTATTTACTTCGGTCTTATTCGAATACAAAGATTTTAGCTTATCCTACAGTGTCATCGCGTGCTCAATATTGGCAACGTGATTGTACACGTTCTCGTCAACGAACTGCCTGATGTACCCACACACCTGCATATGCTCAAAATTTCAGTCATCTTCGAATTTGTCACTGGGATTCTCGGAAGCAAATACTGGCAGATGCAACTTCTTGACAAATAGCAGATCCTTCATCTTACTCCTCCAGTAATGATAGTTGGTACCGTTCAGGTTTACCATGCGTACCGGCTTCGCGTCCATCTCTCCTCCCTGGTTTGCCTGTCAACTCCTAACCCCCTTCTGAAATTTTAGAACCTGGCTCTGATACCACTTTGTTGGGAACGAAAGTGCAAAAACTGTTTCCCTAACTAGAGAGTACCTGCGAGAGAACCGAGCAAAACGCACAAACAAAAAATGCCAAACACAAATCGCAGACACAAAGATTTTTGACGTGGAAAATCCTTGCGGGAAAAATCACGGGACGATCGGAGTCCAACCCTGAAAAGCCTCCACTAATGAAATAAGAAATACACCAACTCCTTACAAACTTCTCACGGATCCAAACGGATCACCACAACTCTTTTGGAACAGAAAATAGATTATAACCACGAAGAAGAAAGACAACGAGAAATACCCGAAACTGATCTCCTTTTTCGAAATGGCCTCCAATCCTTCTTTCTCCTCTCCAATGTTGAAATGGCACTCTTGTCTCATTTTCTCTCCTTGTTGCTATGTTTTTTTTAGAGAGAGAGAGATATTTTAGGGCCAGGAGACACCTATATATAGCCTCAAACCCACAACTAGCATTCCTATTATAGATAGGAATATCCAATCCAAATCTATTGACATATTCCTATTGTATCTAGGAATATCCAATCCATATCCATTGAGATATTCCTATTATATTTAGGAATATCCAATCAAAATAAATTGAGATATTCCTATTATATGTAGAAACACTCAATCATACTCCCGGATATTTTTCACATAGGTTGAGAACCTCACCCACTCCAACAAATTTTTAAACCTTAAGCAAATAAACCTGATGCGAGATACAACCCAACATCTTTTCGACATCATAATTGTTCAACTGAGGAACTGAGTTATGTTCTTGGAATAAGTACAAGTTATCCAAATAAATCCGGATTGAGTTGCGTTATATTTAATTTCAGTCACAACTTATAAACGATCTAAAATGGATAAGTGTATTAGGGAAGTTTCAATTAAGAAATAAACTTCATTAGTATTATGCCTAATTTCTTTTAGAATGACACCTGATTGCATGAGCATAAAGTACATATCCAAAGGTAGTATGTATCATAGACTACACTTTTTTTTTCTTTTTTGAATTTTTGACATAACGTTCGGGGTCCGACGTAACGTTCGGGACTTTGTGTACACTGCATTGTATGCCTTTGGGTCCACTGTCCTCCAACTCCCACCATTTATAAATTAAAATAATAATACGTCTCCATGGCTCGATCCACTGATCTTCTTCCATCCAGCCAGCATCTTATACCTCTCCTATGTAACCACAAGAGCCACTCGAGTTTGGTGTAGTATTTATCATGTTAGACTTGCACACTAGAAATTTTTAGTTCAATTCTTGTTAGAAACAAATTTTTTTAATTTTTTTTTTTTTACACAGCACGGAGGCTCCATTTTGAAAGTTCTCGGCCCGACTTGGATATGATTGCCTAATAGATAATTATTAAAATTAATTGTTCTAACTTGCACTTGTGCTCAATAAGCTTATTAGCAACATGAATTGCCTTGCCTAGTTGATCAATATCAAAATAAACTTTATTGTATTGTCCGGAGTAGGGTAGTTTTTCATGAGAAAAGTAAAAGTGATATTCCAAGATGACCGTGCTTAAGAGATTTCTTAAGTTTTCCGTCACCATATTTACTTCCGCTTGGGTTCGAAACCTCCATTTTTATCACCACCTTTATCTTTCCTTTTGGTGACATTGCTATATATCCAATTTGAAGTTAATATTAAATTTTTGTCGTTAAATTATTCATTTTTTTATTTCACTTGTCTTGACATATGTGTAGGTCATTATAAATAACAATCATTGATTGGATAGCTGAGATGAGGTTGTCATGCGTATATCAAAAGTAACCATAATGAAACTTAATAGAACATTTCTTCACGTCTCATAGACAAATTTTCTTATAACAGAAGTGTCATTCTCCACGTAGCAATTCAAATTTTTTTTGTTGTCGCAATTCAAATATATAAATATGAACAAAACCATATGCCATAATCATTCTGAGTCATATAAAAATCATTTGAAGTTCTATAAAGGACACATACAATGACGAAGGCCTCTCGTAGGATCAAAATCTTGAATCTCCAAGTTCTCCTAAGAAGTTGCCAAACTCTTGCTCCGAATGACGGAACCATGTTGTGGGCTGGGCTCCAGCTTGCCGACCCTAATTTTTTTTTATTTTTTTTATTTTTTTATATGAGTCAGTTCATACTTAGCTAGTCCATCCTAGTCTATTTCAATTCGAATTTTCGATTCCGCCCTTAATTACTCATAACTTAAATATATATTTTACTATCCTTGCATGTCAAGAACATTATCTACACTACCAAAATATGAAAAATAACGACGTTTTTTAGCGACGTCATAATAAAACGTCGCTAATATAAAAATTCCAGCGACTTCTAAAATAAACGTCGCTATACGTCGCTGTTGGCGACATATAGCGACGTTTAGCGACAATAATTAAGTTTTTTAAAGAATAGTCGCTATAAGCTTATTTAATGTCGCTAAACGTCGCTGAGTTTTTTAATTTAGTGACGTTTAGCGACGTATTTAGCGATGTTTATTTTTTCGATTTTTAGCGACGTTTTTAGCGACGTCTATAACGTCGCAAACTATTTTTATTAGCGACGTCATAATTTGACGTCGCTATACGTCGCAAAAATTTCAGTATAGATTTCGATTCCCCCCTCTTGTCGAAGACTTCCCCCAATTTTTCAAAAACTCCTCTTCCCCTCCCCCCCTCCGGCGAACTGCACCCTCCGGCGTCCTCCACAACCACCTACTCCGACGTCCCCCTCCTCCTCTTCCTCTAGGTAAACCCTAACTCTCTCTCTCTCTTTCTCTCTCTCTCTCAGATGCACATAATACTAACACTGACACGACACACACACACACTGACACAGACATGACACAGACTGTAAGAGAGGGTGTAAACCCTAACCTTAATCTGATCTCTCTCTCTCTCTCTCTCTCTCTCTCTCTCTCTCAGATGCATACGACATGACACTGACACAGACACGACACACACACACTGACACAGACACAACACAGACTATCACAGAAGGTGTAAACCCTAACCCTAACCCTAACCCTAACCCGATCTCTCTCTCTCTCTCTCTCTCTCTCACAGATGCACACGACATGACACAAACACAAACACGACACACATTGACACAGACACGACACAGACTATCATAGAGGGTGTAAACCCTAACCCTAACCCAATCTCTCTCTCTTACATATGCAGACACGATATAACACATACACAGATACGACACACACACACTGACACATACACGACACATACACAGTCACAGAGGGTGTAAACCCTAACCCTAACCCTCTCTCTCTCTCTCTCTCTAGACTGACATCAAGCCCCTAGTTGTAGTGTGATCAACTCGAGTGAATCTTACTCACAACTTATACCTATATCCATTTCTCACCTATACACAACCACAGTTGATACACAGAGATTTTTCCAATCTTGTAATTAATGCCTGTTGTGATACTCAAGTTTAAAATGCAACTTCAAATTGTTGCTGCCTAATATCGCACCCTGCTTTGTACGATGGTGTGCACAGACCCTGTGAAGTCTGCAACACTCATGTGCACATCAAATATGCACTGTCGGGTCTGTGCAGATGGTGTGTGCAACAGCCTCTTCCCATCTCACTGCTCACTGTGTTGCTCCCCAAATCTGCTGTCAACATGACATATACTCCTATGGACAGGCACTCCCCTATAACCAGATGACTAATACTTAAAGCAGTACACAAACCCTAACCCTAACCCTAACCCAAATATGCTCAGTTGGCACTAACTGATATACTGTAATATGAGTATCCAGGATACATAGTTGAACGAAGAAGTATCAGTGCTAGGACTAGGTATATCAGTGCATGTACTGTATTCCTGAGTATTCTTGTGTGTGTGTAGACAAGTAGGTGTATAACATAATTGGATATTCCCGTGTATATACGCTAGGACTAGGAGTATCAGTGCATGTACTGTATTTAACGATGAGTATATACTTGAACGATGCATATTCATTTTTGTAGAAGTATCTAGACATGGATATGAATTAGTATCTGCGTCATCGTTCGTGGATGTACAACCGTCATTCTGATGACATGTGCGGTGTGTTGGATAAATTCATTGAGGGTGTACAACAGTTCCTGCAGTTCGCTAAGGCGTTCCCTCAGTACATGGACGGTACCAAAATTAAGTGTCCGTGTGTAATATGTCACAACTTAAAATATCATCCAGAAGTGGAAGTCACATATCATTTGTACTCGAAGGGTTTCACGCTGAATTACTATCAGTGGACCGCGCACGACGAACTTGTGTCTTTAGCATCGGAGTCAGAGCCTTATATGGAGCCGTATATGGATGTCCACGACCACGCTGCTTACGACGACGGGTGGGTGAACATGGTTTTTGATACGGCGGGGCCTAGTTTTGATCCGGACAATCATGATGCAGCTGAGGAGGCACCGAATGCCGATACTGCGAAGTTCATGGAGTTGCTGGAGAATACAAGGATTCTATTATATCCTGGTTGCGAGGATCATTCACTGTTGGAGGAAGTTAAAAGATTGTTGAGCATCAAGTCCGATTTTAACATGTCGTAAGAATGCTATAACCGACTGATGGAGTTGATTATAGAGATCTTACCAGAGGGTGCAAAGTTACCTAAAGACTTCTACCGATCTAAGAGGATGGTGAGATCACTCTGGATGGGATACAAGAAAATTGATGCATGTAGCAATATGTGTATGTTGTACTACAAAGATGACAAGGATGAAGATGCGTGTAGATTCTGTGGTGCTGATCGCTACAAGGTCACTGGAAGAGAAAAGTCAGTCAGTGCAAAGAAGCCTACCAATTCGATGCACTACTTGCCTTTGACGCCGCAGTTGCAGAGGTTGTTTATGGTAAAGGATACTGCAGAAAACATGAGTTGGCACAGGCGAAAATAGATCGAAGGAGTATTGGATCATCCATCCGATGGAGAAGCATGAAAGCACTTTGATCGAGAGTATCCAGATTTTGTTTCGGATCCGCGTAATGTCAGATTTGGGCTCTCCTCTGACGGTTTTACCCCATTCGGACTTTCGGGTTCCCAGTATTCGTGTTAGCCTATGATCGTCACTCCGTACAATCTACCGTCTTGGATGTGCATGAAGACTCCGTATATATTCCTAACCTTTATTATCCTGGGTCCGAACAATCCAAAGAGAAACATCGATATATATTTATAGCCTTTGATAGATGAGTTGAATCAGCTGTTGGAAGTAGGTGCCAACACGTACGATGTTTCTAGAAAGCAGAATTTTCAGATAAGGGCAACACTTATGTGGACTATCAATGACTTTTTGGCCTATGGAATATTATCAGGATGGAGCACTCATGGCCGTCTCATGTCCGTATTGTATGGACCGTACTAAGGCTTTCCGTTTGAAACATGAAGGAAAATCGTGCTTCTTCAATTGTCATCGATAATTTCTATCGAAGGATCATCCGTACCGGAGGAACAAGAATGCTTTTCGTGCCGGCGTTGTGGAGAAGGCCAATCCACCACCAAGGTGGCCCGGATACACGATATGGAAAGAGGTAAAAGATTTACCAAGTGCTATCGAAGAGCCTGCTAAGGGGTACAAGTGTGACGGATTTGGTCGCACCCATAACTTGGCGAAGAGGAGTATATTCTGGGATCTGCCATATTGGAGCACCAATCTGATCAGACATAACCTTGATATCATGCATATCGAGAAGAATGTGTTTAATAACATAATTAATACTTTAATAGAGGTAAAGGGAAAGACAAAAGATAATCCGAAGGCCAGGTTGGACTTAGAAGAAACATGTAGACGTCCTGCGTTGCATTTGATAGAGGAAGAGAATGGAAAGTTAAAGCAGTCTAAGTCAATTTTCTTACTGGAAAATGAGGATAAAGGGAGACTTTGTAGGTGGATTCAGGGTCTAAAATTTTCAGACGGGTACGTGTCGAACTTGAGAAGATGCATCAACCTCAAGAAGAACAAACTGGCGAGTATGAAGAGCCACGATTATCACGTATTCATAGAGAAGTTAATTCCGATTGTATTTCGGTAATTATTTCGCAGGTCATTTGGGATCCATTGACAGAGATCAGCATATTCTTCAGTGATCTTTGTTCTACTAAGTTGCTCGTCGATCGTCTAGAAAAGCAAGAGAAGGACATTGCGGTAACACTGTGCAAGCTCGAGAAGATGTTTCCTCCTGGATTCTTCGACTCTATGAAGAATTTGCTAATTCATCTTTCCTATGAGGCACATGTTGGCGGTCCTGTTGGTTATCGGTGGATGTACCCCTTCGAGCGACATCTGAATCACCTAAAGTGAAAGGTAAAAAATAAGGCACGGGTTGAGGGATCTATTTGTGAAGCTTATGTTCTCGAGGAGATTACAAACTTTTGCTCGACGTATTTCAAACCTCATGTTGCTACTAATATAATGAGAGCTCCGAGAAACAACGACGGATATCAGAAATCTAATGATGCAATACTGAAAGTATTCAATGCGTCCGGAAAGCCTTTGGGGAAAATAAAGAAGAGATATTTGAATGACGATGAGCTAAGGGATGCTTAGTTGTATATATTACTCAATTGCGAGAGGATGAAGTGGAGAAGCTAGAGGGGTAAGTAATTAATACGTTCACATTTACGTCATCTTAATGTAATAGTATAAGCTACTATTATGCTACTAATCAACGGTTGCTTCATTGTTTTTCAGCACATATAATGATGAGCATGAGGTTGGTTAGACTCTACATAACAGACAAAGAAGTAGAACAAGAAATGAGATACCATTTTTTTTCTTGGTTGAGCGCATATATAAGGAGCTTGGTAATTACTTTTTCTGTATGCACTTGCACAATAAATAACTTACTATCGCTACTTTGGTATTTAGGTCGATCGTCTAATAACAACCGAGACTGAATCTATTAGAACTCTAGCCAAGGGACCAATTACTGCCATCAAAATATGGCCAAGTTACTGTGTGAATGGGTTTAGGTTCAAGTCAACAAATATTCTGATCAGAGACAGCTTTCTGGATCTTGATTCCACGAAAAACAGTTGTTTGTGTATCAAATCTTCGAACTACAAAGACGTCAATCCAGGCAAATGATTTCTTTGGCATCTTACGAGAGATTGTGGAGTTGACATATAATTATGGCATATAACCTGCTAAGATCGTGATATTCAAGTGTAAATGGTTTGATCCGATTCAAGATCAAGGTTAAAAAATTGACGAGCACGGTCTTGTGGATATAAACTACAAGCGTAGATATCAAGATTATGAACCATTTGTCCTATCAAGTCAGGCTCAGCTCGTGTACTTCATAACTTATCCTAGACGGGGGACAACGAAGTCGGATTGGTGGGCAGTATGCAAGACTAAAGCTATAAATACCTTTGACGTTGACGAAATAGCTTATTAGGAGGACGAGCAACCTCTTGTAACAAATATTGTAGATGTGGACTCAACGAAAGTTACTCATTACACGACTAATAATGTAGAAGAGATAGAATTATCCGAAGAGGAAGACAAAGTAGATAAAACTAAAGATGAGGGAAAAGAGAAAGAGGAAGAGGAAGAGGAAGAGGAAGAGGAAGAGGAGGACGAGGAAGGCGAAGAAGATAAATTTTCTGAAGATGATTGAAAATAAAATATTTTGCCCGAAGATATGTACTATATTTTGACTGTAGAATATACTATTTTGACGAAGATATGTATTATATTTTGAGTGCAGAATGTACTATCCATTTAGACTTGTGACATCACTAGTTATTTATTGTTCAATTCTATTAATGCTGTGAGATATGCATAACATTTTGACTGTAGAATGTACTATATATTTGTGTATTTCTTTATTCATCAGATGTTGTTATCAGGTATGACAGGACAACACGGAGCGTTCGGCAGGTCCCGAGGTAGATAGAGTGCTCCTCCGATACTGTCTACTGTTGGTTCTAGATCCTCGGCGCCTAGTACTCCAGTATATCGACCAGTCACATCTCCGACTGCGACGATGTTACGTGGCAACACTCCTGGGATGAGTAGTTCCAAGCCTGATAGTACTCCCTCGTCCAGCGTTCCCTGTTGACGGAACCATGGAGACAGATTAGCATATGGCGGAGGTTAAGCCGACGTCGTCCCAACATCAGCTAGATCCTCCATGCGCACCTCCGGACGAGACGAGGACGAAGATTTGGGTCGACGGTACAAAGTAAGTTAATTAGATGGTTTTGCTTCATATATATCGTGTATTTCTTTATTCATCATATATTAACTTTTTCGATAAAAATAATTATCTCTGTATAGATATCGTCCCTCGTCGGTACAGAGACGCCTGGGCCACTTTCTGAGGTACAACTATGGTGGCCCTTGGATCAACTACTCTGATGCTCTGGAGGAGAGAAAGGCGTTCTGGTTTGTGCACTTTAAGGTAAAAGTATATTATATCAATCATCTAATTTATGCATATTATATAACTTACTAAATTATTTATTGTAGCAAACGTATTTTTATCCACCGCACCGGGCCGAGTTGATCGAGCAGATATTTCCTGTCATTGCCGCCAAGCTGATCCGTGATGCTCTGGATGACCAGAAGGCTCATGATCGTGCAGGAAAACTAATCCAAGGTTGGATTATGCCTGAGCAATGGACTGCGATGAGGGCTAGATTTGACGATCTGAGGTACAAGGAAAGGTCTGAGAAGGCCTAGGCGGCTAGGCAGAAGGCAACAAAGTGGTGTGGTGGCTCGATTCCGATGAAGGAACATTTTTGTCGTTTGGTATATTTTTTATTTCAGATATATTATTTTAATGCAAGTAGGATAAAATGGTAGTAGGATAAAATGTTTAATTTTAGTACTAAATAATATATTTTTAACAGGTACAGAGGGGTGAGGATGCAAACATGGTGACCGTCTTCCTGGCCACCCATCGAAAGGGCAGGAATCTCATTGATGAGAGGGTATCGCAGACCTATATAAGTATTACTTTACTTTGTGTTAATTTTAATATAACTTAGGCAATTATCGAGTATCCAAACTTTTCTAGGCCGAGTATCTTAGGCTGTGTGAGTGGGCGACTGCTAGTGCACCTACAGCGGGAGAGGCTGGTACTTCCTCGGAGCCCTCTCCAGCTCCGTCGATGGACGAGCTGTGGGTGACCACCGCTGGTGGTCTCCAGAGGGGTACGTACTACGGTACGGGATCCTATGGCTTCCTTGTTGCGACGCAGTCATCTAGGGCCTCCACTGTGGTGCCCCGTTCCTCCTATTCGGGGAGCGCGGCTAAGAAATACTAGATGGTATCGTTCGATCGGGATAGATTGAAACAAGAACTCGTCCTCGTTATGAATTTGTTTCTTCGGAATCGATTCCCATATTCAGTGGACCGTGCCCCCGGGATCGACTTAGCGGCAGAGTCAGGAGGGACCTCTCCGCTGTTATCTTTTATTGCCTCGGATTTCGATGTCGCTTGTTGCTTTCGTGCTTTGAGTTGGTTTTTGGATTTGCTTATTTTCCTTGAACGATTTTGATGGATTTTATTATTTTCGTTCATTGAATTTTACTTCAATTCCGAGATTAGAAAGAGAAGAAGAAGTATTGATCGAGCTGTTCGTGCAATGCAGGTTAGGCGGCTTACGAGCGGAGTCTTGAAGCGCCTCTTTCCTCCTCCCTTCCAACCATCTAAGTGAGTGGCTACCATCCCGATTAGCTAGCCCTGCTTCCAAGTCTTCACACCTAAAAATCTTGCATCCTTGTTTGCCCCGATCAGACGATACTAAATAATAACTAAAAGATGTCAAGATAAAAAAGGAATATACTTGGATTGTATTGCTTGTCAACCAAACATGTGAACTGTTATCTTATTGTATGCTAGTTCGTACAAATGTTCTATAAATCGTGCTAAGTATGGAACACACCTTGTATGCGCATAATTGTTCAGGGAGGCTATGCAAAATAAATCATACAATGTTATATGTCTCGTACTCGTGTTGCCTGAAGTGCATGAATGTTTAACAATGTTATATGTCTCGTACTCGTGTTGCCTGAAGTGCATGAATGTTTAACAAATAGATCATGGACAACTTGTGCACAAGGTATAGTTCCTGCGGACGACTGCTGGGGTACTGGCACCGATCCGATTCCGGACGAAACTTCATATTTAGTCTCACGTTCTTGGACGGGATGGTATGCAGCACCTCACGTACTTGCAGCTGCAAACCATCATCGTCATTGACTATGTCCATTATGACAATCAAGCCAGTGATCCTCATGTATATTTAAACCTGTGCAACTAACTTGTGTCTTCGTGGCAGGGAAGGCATGGTAAGTATTGTGCAGGTGGTTCAGGCAGGCAGGTAAAATCCACCGAACGGTGGTAAGTTCATTTCAGTATTTTATATATATACTGCTGCTTGTAAAATAAACTAAGGCAAGATAGAAACCCACAAAAATATGCATGCTTTATTAAAACAACGTGTTGATTGGTATAGTTTGGTTAGCTCGCCTTCACCAGTATATTTTGACATGCTGACCCTCGTTGAAACAGGTTCTCCGCACTAAGGCGAACCGAGCGAGGAGCCGAAGTCGTCTTCCCGATCCAGTCCAGCTGTAGGCGCATCCTGATCGCGTCCCCTTGAAGTATTTTAAAATAGGAGCTTGCAACTCTATACACAATGCAACTTCGTGGCAAAGCCGTCCTCCAGCCCGGAGGTCTTTATCATTTTGAAGTTTAGTAAAGGGATGTAATGTACATGACTGCTATCTCATTTTGAGTCAACACTTTTGTAAGCCCATGCGGCAAATTAGCTGACTCGTTCAAGAGTTTGTAATAGATGTTCATTATCAATAAAGAGAACTTTTCCATGTTTCAATCTGTGTTTCAACTTATCTGCGTACTCTGAATATGTGCTCGTTATGCAAAATATTATAGCCTTGTGCGGACGTAACCCCAGGCCCGCACGACGGTCACGCCAGGGGAGGCCCCTACGATTCGGCAAAATCGGGGCGTGACATCCACGGCAAGTGCGCATTCCCCACAGCCCTCGCAGTCGTCGGCTCGAGTCCAGGAGACCGTTGATCGTCAGATTGCGTCTCTCCGTGACGAGTTACTGCGAAGGATAGAGGAGCATCCCCTGTCCCAGTCGTAGGCGGACGATGCGACGCTCATCGCACGATTTGATATGCTCGAGCGCAGCATCATGGAGCTCCGGGATATAACAGCTGATCTTAGAGCGTCGACAGAGCACAGCGTGACGGAGCTGCAAGCATCACAACTGTCCATGGATGAGAGGGTGACAATGATGCATGATTCAATGGTTCATAGCAGTACGGGACTGTTATCTACCATGGATTCATACAACCATCGACTAGCAGAGTTGGAGCAGATACGTCCTCCTGGTGCACCTTCATCGACATAGACTCCACCGATGTCACTGCCTTCTCCATCGACATCGGTATCAATTTCACGGGAGCAGTATGATCTGTTCTTATCCCTAATGCGCGCCGGTGATCATCCTCCTACTGATCCGCAGTAGTCCTAGTTAGGATAGTTTATTGATTGTTTGTGTTTCAAACGTATGATATTTGGTCATTTATGAATATTCTTTATTTTTGAGGCTTTTAGACTTTATTTCTTGTATTCTTTACGACGAGGCTTTCAGACTCAGTTGTGTGGATATTTGTTGTATTCTTTACGACGAGATTTTGTCCTGACTCGGTTTGTAATCTCAATATTTTGTTTTCTTCAAATTTTACTATATTATTCATATTAAATGTATGTTAATTTACCGGTGTTGAGTGTTCAACCGAAGGGGGTCGACGAACCCAGCAAATTCAACGGAGGGTTGGTCCGGGTCTATTTGTACAAATTGTGAATTCGTAAACTTCAGGAAGAATGGTTTGAAAACAATTTAATATTCATTTTTTTATTTTTCACTGTATCTTTAGCGACGTTTATAGCGACGTTTAGCGACGTTTATATACGTCTCTACAAACGTCTCTATAAAAGTCGCTATACACGTCGCTATAAACGTTGCTAAAAACGTCGCTGACCGTCGCAAATCTACTGACATGGCAGTATTGTCAGGTCAAAATAACGTCGCTAAATGAGTCGCACAACGTCGCTAAAAAGAAAAAATTAGCGACATATAGCGACACCCAACACGTCGCTAATTTAGTAACGTTGCGTCGCTAAACGTCGCTAATATAGCGACGTATTTACGTCGATAGAAAACAGCGGTATAGCGACATTTTACGATATTTTTTCGGTCAGCGACTAGCTTAAAGGCAACTTTATCGAAACGTCGCTACATACGTCGTTAAAATTATTTAGCGACGTTTTTTGGCGATTTAGCGACGTTGTTAGACGTCGCTAATTTGACTTATTCTGATAGTGCTAGGATACTAATGCATGTTTTATAAACCATTTAATATGTAGTTTTTGTCCTTTGTCCTATTTTTGCAAGGTTTAGACCCATTACAAGTACCTTGGTTTCTCAATTCTTCTTATAACTGATCTTCAATTACCATTACCATTCTTGATATATTCCTTATTTTTGTTCTCTTTAGACGCTAGAAAGTAGTTCACACATATTTCTTGTTTATAAAATTTGTTATCTTTTTGTGCTCGAGCTATTTATTATGTTATTGAATTTCCTAAGAAACAAAAATAGCATATTAAAAAAATTTGCTTATAAAATTGGGAAAAGAGGGATATTAGACTACACAATCACTTTCAAATGGCTTGATGAGGAGGCAAAAGATATTTACCTCTTAATAGTATTAAACCAATAATTTTTCAAGTGGAAATATTTTCTTGTTTATAATTTGAATGAACTTGGATACCACACTTTTGAATGATTTTGAACAATGAAAATGATGTTACCAAAAACAAGTTGGGTTCAAAAGTTGCTTTGAGGTGGTTAGCACGTAACAATAAACTAACCTAAGTAATACCTAATTCCACACTTTTGACTTAGTAAGCCAAAAGGTGGAACATAGAGCTATCATCGAGCCAAACAAGTTGCTACAAAACTGTCCAAACTTAAAGCTCTAAAGAAGATGCTACAAGGACAGGACAGAACCACGTCGGCAATTTTTTTCACACTTTTCTCTTTCTTTATTTATTTATTTATTTATTTATTTATTTATTTATATATATATATATATATATATATATATAAAAGTCAGTAGTCCATACCTAGTCTACCCTAGTGTTATGATTCACTAGTGCTACGATTCCTAATAATACTAGGATTTGAGCAAGGTTCTAGTCATACCAAGTCAATGAGTTATAAATATGGAAACGTATGTCAAACTTACATATGATTGAATTTCTATATATGAACATATGACATGCTATATAAATAGGCTTAAACGTGTGTCATGTTTACATATGATTGGATTTATGTATATGGACACATAACTTGCTATATAAAGGGACCTAAGATTTCTTGTATATATAATCAAGTGTGCTCAAGGAAATGTGTTGGATATGCAACAATAGGTTGAGAGAAAGAAAAAGAGAAGAAATAGAGAGACTAAAGAATAGTGAAATTGACTTTCTTATATCTTGGATGTAATCTATGGTGATTTCTTGTATTCTGTTTTTATACTTTCTATAATAGTTGAAAATATGAAGTTGTAGCGATCTTGTAAAGTCTTGTAACATTATTTAGTAGTGATCACATTCTCTCGATAATTTCTTTACCGGTTAGATTTTTTAATTTAGCTCTTGTGTGTGTTTGTCTTGAATTGTGTGATTTTTATTTTTTGCATAATTCAACAACCGTGTTTTGTGTAAGTAGGTGTCGGTTCACCGCAGACGCTCATATTCTAGCCCACCTCAGTTCAAATTTATGATTCCGTCCTTGATTACAACCTGCATCAACTTACAAAACCAACAAACTTGAGTAAGGGTGAGCATTCGTTTTCAACCGAACCGAAATAGTCAAAACCGAATAAACCGAGATTCTAAAAATCCAAACCTGTTGTTGGGTCTGTGTTCATAAGGTGGCCCATGACTGAAAGACCGATCGCGACACGATTGTCAGATTATAACTGTCTCCGTCTCCGGGTGCCAAAACTTGGTCTTAGATCTTGTGAGACGGAACGAGAGTCAAGCCAGCCGTCTTTCCATTCTTCGGATGATCCCTGGGACATAAAGTGAACCTAGCCAAAACCGAAACCGAACCGAATAATCTATTCGATTTGTTCGTTTGGACTATTGCTATTATTTAATGGTATGGATCCAAAGTTGAGATCGTGGTTAAATTATATTAAAAGTTATAGCTTTTATACATACATTCATTGTATTTTAAAGTTGTGTCCAAAGTTGGACTTCAAAATACATCCATCGAATCGTTATTTTTAAAATATATACATTTTAAATCACAAATATGCATATAATTGAGGGTATTTATATAACTGCATAAATCTTATTTAGTTTTCTATTTTGGATCGAAGTTGAAATCCAAAACCAAAATCGAAACCGATTTTTTTTTAGTATTTTTAAAATAAAAATTTAACCGGAGTTCTTTTTCAAACCGAACCAGATCTCTTATTCGGTTCGGTTCGGTTCAGTTCAATTTTAGGTCCAAAACTCAATAATGTTCACCCCTAAAACTCAAAAAGTACATACATAGAAACTAATTCCTAAAGCAAATCAAAAATAAATTATTTGGTTTTTTTTAACAAGGAATATACTTTTCCGTGTTTTCTATCTCCTCCTTTGTCTTGTTACTTGGTTGGCATCACCACTCGTTTTCCAAAATAGAACAATGAAAAATCCAAAAAAAAAAAAAACAGAAAGAAAGTCCCTATCCTTTCTTTGTCATCACATTGTAGGACAAAAACAGAAAAAAACTTAGCCACGATAAAGCAATGCAAAAGTTAACAACATCCACCATTAAAGCCACCAAAAGACATTGACAAGTAAACCAATATGAAAACAATGAGCCGCTAAATCCTCACTTACAAACAAACAAACAAACAAAAACAAATAATATTCGCGCTTAATTCTGGTTTCATGATAGAACTAAAAGCCAAAGGGTCCGTTTAAAGAACTATATACGAGACTTTACGAGTTGCGACGTCTACACCGGAAAACGACAAACCTTACTTATTGATCAGCATAACAATACGATGTTATCTAACTTCATTTTAATATAGATTTTTTAATAATTTTATTACTATTTTTTGATAATTAATATAGTTTTCTGGTTCGAACGCCAACAAACTCAGTCCAAATACTTACAAATCCGACCCCCCCTCCCCCCTCCCGAAGATCCGTTTCTTGCACACGATCCGCCAGCTCACGTCCGCACCAAGTCCTCCAGACCCATACCTGGACAAATCATATCCAACCCGCGTCTGCACCTGGCTTTCCTGGCCCATACTTGTACCGCTGCACCAATTTATCAATTAATTTTCCAATAAAAATTAATTGATTTTTTCGTGGCTCCAACCCATAACCATCAGAGATGATGCCTCACATCTTAGCCACTTTATATATATACTAGTAAATTCACGTGCAATAATTTTTTCTTTCTAATATTAATATAAAATTATTTAAATATATTTAATTTAAAATTTATTATATTTTTATATATATATTTTAGTTAGAATTTGTTATATATTTGATTATATTTTAATTATAATTAGTTATTGATATATTTCTACTTTTCATAAAGAGTCTTGAAAATGGTTAGCTACGTAATATTATCTAATTATAATTGTAACTAATGTTGTTAAAGTGAGAGATATTCTCCTTGGTTGACTGAGTTTGAGTACTTGTAGTGTTACTTATAACATATTTAAATTTTTTTGATAATTTTTTATGTAATATTAATTTTTTTAAAATAATTAATTGATGATATATATACCTACAACTTAGACGGCTTACTTTTGAACCGTTTTGAAACCTCATTATATATATATATATATATATATATATATATATATATATATATATATAGTGACTAATGTTGAGGCATAAGATCCAAGTGGATGATGTTCGAATTCCAACAAAATTATAATCAAACTTTATTAAGTGCTGGGAAGAGTTTGAGAATTTATTTAAAAAAAAAACAGAAATGAATGGCATAAAACTCGAATACATATATATATTTTTTAATGTTCATTTTTGACCTTCTCGGATCCGTGGCAGAGCCACCCAGGCAGTCCGAACGGAGTGGAAATTACAACCCAGAGTGATCAATAAGGAGCCTCCCTTTCCGCAGAGAGATCTACAATCCAGGTAGCTCAACTCGAATACATATACGTAGGGTAGGGTGTGTATATATATTAATAAATGAAGTGTGGATAGTAAACTAATTAAGCGTGTAAGTAGCTTTTAGCTCTAAGGCCAAATGAAGAGCCAAGGCAACGTTTCAATATCCTTTTCAAGGGTTAGCTGTTGGATTAAAGCAAGTTTCTTTAATTTGCTTACGGCTGGTGACAGAATAATAAGATTTGTTAGTTGCAATTGTCCCATCCAACAAATTCCAAAGGGTTGGTGGATTCCTCATCAAAGTAACAAAACCCATGTGTTGTTTGAACCATCAGAAATATCATATAGACCCATGCAACTGCTCCTGAGAAGCTGCCAAGAGCTGAACTGGAATGGCTGGAGGAGTGCCCAGCTGCCCCCCACTCCTCCATTAGATTAATATGTCAAAAATTCAAAGACAACAAGCTAGCTAGTCCCATGGCCCCCTCCCCTAGAGACGATTGTATTTATAATAAATTTATATTAAAAAAAATTTCTTGTTCGAAATTTTTTTTTTCGTTTGTGCAGCACGTTACTAGTATATACTTAATGTCTTTATCTTGTCATCCAATTTCGAGCGAGTCGAGCTAGATACATACATCCCTGTATGACTATGCTTGTTCTTAATGTCTCATCTATTCATCGTTACCTATACTAGTTCTTATAGAGTTAAAATGGAAGAAACTCGTTAAATGTAGCTGACCTCGACATTTTTGGAAGAATGCCATTTGTTGTTAAACAAGCTTACCTAATAAATACAAGGATCTAGCTAGGATTGACCAGTAACTACCATATTCGTGAGTCATTGTATAAGAATGTAATGGAAGGAAAAACAAAAAACAATAAACAAAAAAAAAGGGGATAAAGGTGTGACAATTGCTGATTAGATTCTCTTCTAGCTTTAAAGAAGAAGATTAACATGACTGGTCATCTTTTGTTTGCTCTTGTTCTCTTGCCAAAACTAGGTTCTCCTTTTTGGCTCAATCAGCAGTGCCAGATACCTGTTGCTGCATCATTTGGCTAACCCAGCATAATTTGGAGGATCTCTGATGGTTTCAGTACTAATATGAGATCAATGCAGATGTAGAATCAAGGGATATTTGGACTTTGGGTCTCAGATAAGTTCTGAAATTTGTGTTTGGATCTCCATAATATACATAATTAGTGTTTGGGTCTCAAAAAACAATTAGTGACACTTTTGGGACTTAAACACTAATTATGTATATTATGGAGACCCAAACACAAATTTCGAAACTTATCTAAGACATAAAGTCTAAATATCCCTATAATCAAAAACATTATTTCATGTCCGAGTTTTTGTAACTCTTTGAGTTTCTTTTGTACAGATGCTCTGCTACACGAGTATCTTGACCCATGGCCAAGACCGGCCCAGAGGGTTGAATTGTCCTAGTATGAGCTAATTTTGGTCCCCCCCTAATCCTTACTGATGTAAATATAGGTTTAAATTGAGTTTGGGTTGGGTTATCATGAGAAAAACAAATATCCTAGGGGGTTGCCTTGCCTTATGAAGGGAATTCCCCAAATCCGAAGTAGTCTTGTCTAGCTTATCGTGGGCCGGTGGGCTGGTTAGGCAACATGGCACCAAACAGGTTACAGTTGTTAAGGTTCAGCATGCAAAACAAAGATGAATGCCTGAAGATACAAACGAGAGAGAGAGAATGACATATGACATGATACTGCACACAACAGCATTATCAGGAAACTTAAGGTAACTTGGAAGGAAACCAAAAACATTATAACATCTTCTTTAGTACTAGAATCCCCAAGTATTACATATATAGTAGCTTCATACGTACTTCCAAACATTTACCATGTTCCTATGACTATTAACTATTACAACAATAAGCCAGGAATCAACAATACATTCCCCAACCAAACCAACCATCAGATACTGTAATTTTGCCAGCAAATCCTAGACTCGCTTAGCTATATTACTGAAAGCAGGCAGTCAGTAGTAGAAGGAAGGAGTACAACTCATCCTCCATAAAACCAAGTTACCTATGGTCCACCAGACACCTGAACTGGATGCAAACAGCTGCATCAGATTTAAAGACTGAACAACAGTCAGCATGCAGAAGAAGAAAATCTTGTTTCTTCTTCCAGAAAGCCAATGCCACCTATAATTCTTGAGCTCCTCCTCATGGATCACAATATTCCCCAGAGTTGTAAAGAACCCAAGTCAGCAGGAAGTAGCAACAATAGCTCGGTTGTACCAACTTAAACCAACTCTGAGCAAAATGTCAAGCTTTCTATATATAGATATAGATATATATAGAAGTTAATAGAGTTTGAACTGTAACAACTGCTAGCAATGGGAGCTCACAAAGCCTTTGATCTCGTCCATGACCTCATAGAAGTGTTCAGTGTTTGGCAAGAAGTAGAATCCAACTGTCGCCTTCTCCCGATACACGAGCTTCACGTCCTGCCCGGCCTTCTTTAACCCTTCTGCGTAGGCCACCTGCCAGTCTGACAGCAAATCCAGGCCCGCCACCACGACAAGACTCCTTGGGAACTTCATACCTTCGAGCTTAACCCCGTTCGGTCCAAACGGGTTACATGCCGCGTGGTCCCTATCCGCCCCTTCCGGTAGGAATGCCTTCCAGTACCAATCCCGGTCCTGAATCGTCACAAAGTACTTCCCATCAAACTTCCTCTCCGACTCCGTCCTCTCGTTCCCACCAAACATCGGGTTGAGAAGAATGTTCCCTGATATCTCGATCCCTTCCTCGACCGCCCTCAATGCGACATTGTGCGCGATGTTCCCGCCTGAGCTGTCTCCGGCTAGAAATATGCGCGGCGCAGAATCCTTGCTGCTTCGGAGCCAGGATTCGTTGGAGGCCCATTTCAGCGCCGCCCAGCCGTCCTCGTAAGCGGACGGATGCCGGTGCTCGGGGGATCGACGGTAGTTGACGGAGACCACGACCGATTGGCCGAAGAGGCCGACGAGGCGGCGACAAAGAGAGTCGTAGATGGCGCTGTTGGAGGAGGAGTGGGCGAAGCTGCCGCCATGGAAGAAGATGACCACAGGGAACGGGGATGAGGACGAGGGGGGTAGGCGGAGGTCCACGAAGGAAGGGGACTCTGGGGAGGGGCGGTAGATGCGGGCAAGGAGGTTGGTGGGGCGGTCGAGGAGGATGTCGTAGGAGAGGACCCCGTTGACAGGGGAGGCATTGGCGGGGACCTTGCGGTCGAGGAACTCCGCGAGGTGGCGGTCGAAGGTGCCGTCGGGGCGGCGGAGCATGTTGTAGGCCACCTTGAAGTTGGAGATCAAGACCCATGTGTTGAGGGGAACCACCATCTATATAAGAAAAACATTAGGGTTTTAAGAAAGTTGCAACTTTCTTACAATTTCTATGGCTATTTGTGAGGGATTTGCAACTTTTTATAATTTCCCATCAAATGCCATTACAATTTTGGTTTTTTTTCCCCTGTACTATTGGAAATTAATGAACAGAGGAAATGGTCAAAAAAATATTAATTAGAGCAGAAATAACTGGATTTGTAGATAATTGTGAGGGATTTCAATAAACATTGCAACTTTTTGCAATTTTTTTTATCAAATGCCATTGAAATTTTTATTTGGGTTCCTTTTTCTGTACTATTGGAGATTGATAGATAGGAAAAATGACCAAAAATCTTTAATTAGGGTTCGTTGCCATTCTTTTCCTCTTACAAACCAAGTTGTAAAGATTCAAGCTTTCAATTGAAGTAAACAAAAACCTAAATTACAAATTGGGGTCATATTCAAATCTCACCCAAGACTTCCCAAACCCACAAAAGAAGGGAAAAAAAAAACTCACAAAAACCCAATGCCGAAATTTAACTCAAATTTCTTAAAAAAGAAAAGGAAAGAACCTTCGATTCGTTAGCGTTAATCTCGTTGCTTCCAGCCATGGGGAGAGGAAATATGAAGCCCTTTGCTTTTGCTCACAGGAAGAAGAAGAAGAAGAAGAAGAAGAAGAAGAAGAAGAAGAAGAAGGAATGGGAAGGAAAATATCAAACAAAATCAAGAAAGTTCCCTCCTTTCTTCATCAGCAACGGAAACCCAGTAGCCCATTCAAATTCGTAGCTTTCTTCCCAGAAAACCCAGTAAAAATCAAAGCTTTCCTTCTAGAAACCCACTAAAATGAAAGCTTCCTTCACAGAAAGCTACTAAAAATCGAAGCTTTCTCCGACACAGACCCACTCAAGATCAGAGCTTTTTTCACGGAAACCACTCAAACTCAGCACAAGAGAGATGAAGAGAGGAAGAAGAAGTGCTATGGAGAGACAGAGAGAGAGAGAGAGAGAGAGAGAGAACACGCAATTTAGAGGGGGGGTGGGGGAGAGCAGTCATGAAATAGAGAGAGAGACGACAAAAAAGGGGCGGCCCCAAATAACCCATAAATAATATGAAAATATAAATAAAGACACACTCTTTTGCGTGGGGCCCACCCGTAAAGTCCAGCTGCATGTTTATAGCAATATTCATGAAATGGAAATTCCATTGTTTTTCTTCGGAAGGGGCTGGGAAAATGTGGTTGAGGTCCCTCTCTTAGTTGGATTTTAGTATCTTGTCCAATTTTGACCATCTTGCTGCTCGAACTAGCCAAAAGGCTCTTCCTAGTGGTCCAAAGCTAAATTACAGATGATTGGTTTGGTATTTCTAACACATGTTTTTATGTTTCTTTTTCTTTCTTCTTCTTTCAGCTTCTTCTATTTTTTATTTGATAGTAACTGTTGAATAAATAAATATAAACTTAACTATTGGCACGCTAACAATAAGGACATGTTTGATAGGCAGAAAGTAGAACTTTCTGCTGCAACTGGTCGGAACTTGCTAAAGTTTCAATGTTTGGTTCGACGATGCAACTGCAGCAGCAGGTGGAGAATCTCTGACACACGGAGTTGTTGTTTCCTTATTTTTTGCTCTTAACTTGCACCAGAAAAGTGAGGGGAGTGGGCTGCAAGTGGGCGACCTTGACGAGCCACTACAGACTCTGGAGTCCGTCCTTGCCGCTGGCACAACACCCGGCAACGAACACGACGAGCCATGCGGCCACCCTCGACGAGCCACGCGGTGTCCTCCACCTGAGCGACTGTGACGGTACTGGCGAGTCATGTCCGGATCTAAAGCCCCGTCGTGGATCTGGCGAGGGTGGTTGGGGATCCGCGGTCGTGGCACCTCCAGTGGACTCGAGAAGGTGATGATCGAGGTGGCTGGTGGCTCGACCCCTCAGATCTGGCAACAGTGGACGGCCAGAAAGAGACGTGTTGGTTCCAGGAGGTTTCTTGAAGGTGGAGAAGGCCGCGACGAAGTGAAGACGACCGACTGCGGCCTTCCTCCGGGCCCGGTGGCTCTATAGGCGCTCTAGAAGGGATGAGCTACATGAGAGAGAGAGAGAGAGAGAGAGAGAGAGAGAGAGAGAGATGTGAGAATGAAATTTTTTTGGAGATTATATTACTTGTGGTGACAAAATGTTACGTATCCAAACATTGAAAGTCATCATCCTCATTTGCGGGTGGCAAAAAGCTATGTATCCAAACACATTTTGAAAAATCATACATGAAGCAAGTGCATTGCACTACAACATACTGCAACTGCTACTTTCAAAGATTCGAGAAGTTACCGCTATCCAAACAAACCCTAAGTTTCAGAGCATAAAAAATGACGATTAATTATTTCCTCGTAAAATGTTGCTACATCATATGCATTCTTGAGTATATTTTTGTTCATCCATCAAAACTAGTGGACATGTTTATCTTTGACTCAAAAGTTATCACGTGTCATTTTTATCTAACATAAAATTACTTTGGGAGTGGTTTGGTGAACATGCAAACTAGTTTTCACTGATAGTTCTGTTGGGATCAGACACGTCCCTCAAGGGCTATGATACCGTATCTGAAACTGACTGCAGCGAAAACTTAGGTCAACCCACCTGAGATAACCAACCCCTGTCTAATGCAAGCACCAAGACAGATGAGAACACAATATATGTTCGGTGATTAAGTTACCAGGACAAATCCCAATCTATATAACTCAGGTAAAATTATAAGATTGACAAAAATAATGTTGAACCATTTGTCCAAAGATTCAACCCCCTCACTAAACTCAAGAAAAAGAGAAAATACAACTTAAAATCACTTATCATACCCATAGCAATCTCCCTATACGAAGATGATGACTGCTCACAAAGATCTCCTCTTTCTATTGTCTTGAATGGTGAGTCATAAGGGCAAAGTATGACTTTCTCTCAAATTTTCTGTGCACAAGTACCCTCAAATCTCCCGTGTGTGCTCTATATATGCCTCCACCCTCAACACATATAAATAGATTGAGAAATCCTATTTTAGGTCATAAGAAACCATAAAATAGCCCAGCACAAATCCCGGTGGTCCGTATGAAACCAACGGTGCTGATTAAAACACAAAACTCGTTCAGCCTCGACTGAACCGAACTTGCCCTGAGTTCGGTTTGGACTTGCCAAAAGGTTTTGGAACAAAAATGTCCAAGTTCAGACCGAACTCGGCCCGAGTTCGATCCTAATACATCTAGTAGATTGACTCCCAGCATTCTTTCCCTCCAGTCTGATGAGTGGTACTGATCCCATGGCTCCTCAACTTAACTCCATGTCTGTCGCCCAATGACAGAGTTTTTGCTCCCCCATGCCACTGATCTCCGATCCCCCCCGAACTGCTTTGCATCTTCCATCAACTTTAGCTCCTCGAACACCATGTCGACGCTAGCTGCTATAAATAGAACCTCCTGTACTACCAGAATCCTGCCGGTATCAATGAAATGGCCAAGTCCAAAGTCTCTGAAGATCAGCCTTACCGCAAGTTTTGGTTGCTTGTCCTTGACTTCTGTCTTCCACCAGAACGTGCTACCATTTCAACGATCTTTTTTACCCTTGGTTGGCCCAACCAAGCAGATAGTGTGATCCCTTCGAGATTCGAGCTCCGGAACCTGCCCACCTTAGTGTCCGACACAGAAGCTCCCCGTACACATTCATCCTCGAGCAGAATATTATGCACTGTGCATGTCGTTGATGACCCACAGCTCTCCCAAAATTGTACAAATAGATATGCACCTGTCTCAGATTGAGATTGTTGCACACATTAATCTCCTTCCTAGCTTCGAACTGCTGAATCCAATGTCGCTCTACAAAGTTTTGGCAAATCACCCATCACCAAAACCAAATCCATGGAAAAAAAACCCACCTGGAGACCAACCAACTATTATGGGACCAACATACTGACCCTCAATCTTTGTCTTATTACCATTCGTCGCTTTGTCTCGACGAATCGAATCCTCCGTAGTCCTCAAAACATCTCGAAGATCCTCCTTAGCAAGTTCTCTAAGATCCACAAACTCTTGTCGAACATCCCTCAAGCCTCTATCCGATGTCTTTGGCTTGTATGTATAGCTTAGTGGCTTGAGCCTGTACATGCCAAAACATATATATACTCGAGCCAATTGTTGAAAATCCTTCGAAAGCATCAAATCTTTGTCTCCAAACAAATTTGCCAGCTTTCCTACCGAAATTAAGTTGTAGAGAAAACTCTACATATTACACACCCTTGAGAATGAGCTTCTCAGCAAGCTCCTTTGTCAAATGCACATCATCGATGCCTACAACTGTAGTCGTCACCTTGTTGCCCATCTTCACACGTCCAAACCTACTTTCTCGGTATAATGTGAAGATCCTCCTCTATGGAGTGGCGTGATATGACACCCTTGTTGGCCTAACCAGTCAATGACCAACTTGATTTTGATACTCGATCAACCATGACTCGATATGACGATGAATGTATCACATGAATATTATACATCAATCTTAAGATCAATATCAATCTATTCACATGGAGGTGGAAAATTGGTCATCATGTTTTTCATATTTTTTATTTATTTTATACTTATTTTATAGGACTCATGGTACATCAAGTCGTACTAGCACTAGGAAGCTCAAAGCCCAGCGTAAACCATATTCTAGTCCACCAAAATAAATATGACTCAAAACCCAACATTCTGGCTCAGAGATAGCCGAACTCGGGCTGAATTCGGTTACATTGTGCTCGGGCCGAACTCGGTCCCCTGACCCAGTTTTCATATTTGCCCATTTTCTCTTGAAGAATAGGTCTCTAATGTTCAAAAATTTGAACGTCAGGTCTAACCGAACTTAGGCTAAATTCGCTTAGAATACCCATTTAAAAAAACTATAAATAGCCATTGAGTTTGCCATTTAAACTCACTCATTCTCACTTTCAAATCTTTATACATTCTGAGCTCTACAATCTTCAAATCCACAAGTTCAACTCCCAAGCCTTCTAATGCCAAGTCGCGATTCTATTAGAAGTATGTTCGATTGTAAAGCTTGGTTTTTTAATTATTTCTATTTTGTTGTTGAAGTCGGCGATCACTTCGGATCTAATCTCGTAGTTATAAGAAGTTGAGGAGTACTTGGGATCAAAGCTCATGGTGTATGTTGCTATTTTTCAATAGTAGATTAAAGCTGGACAAGAGTTTTCTTGATTGGACTGCCTTATACTAGGATACATCGCAGTGTTTGTGCTCCTGAATTCTTATATCTTTGATTACTTGCTTGCTGATTTTTAAGTAATGATTTACATTGCTTTTATTGGTTAATTATTTCCTTCACACTATTCACCCCCTCTAGGGTTTCCTATAGCCCCCATGTCCATGACCTAATTACCGTTATGACACGTGACATAAGGTTCCTTGGTTACTATGATGATGAGATCTCTCATAGCCATGAGATCTGTTTGATCATTCTTGCCTTTGGCCTTCTCAACTTTGAGCTTCATGTAGTTATTCTTGAAATGACCCCTTTCGCCACAGTAATGGCAGTCCTCCTTGTGGTCCACAGTTGCAAGATTCTGAGAACTTTCTGCTGTCCTCGCCTGTGACTTGGGTCTTCCCTTTTCATAGGAAGGAACCAGAGCGGACTCCTGCGATGATTTTATCTTCTTACGTTGGACCTCCTCGTTCAATAAACTATTTTTGTTGCCTCCATCATGATAACTCCATCAGGCATGGAGTTGCTCACAGATACCATCAATGTCTTCCAGTTTTTCGGCAGAGAACTTATTAGCAGAAGGGCGTGAAACTCATTGTCAATCACCATCATTATCGCAGATAGCTGATTTATGATAACCTGAACCTAGTTCAGATGTTGTGCCACCGGGACACCCTTCATGTACTTCGAGTTGACAAGTTTGCGAATAAGAAATGCCTTATTTCTAGCCGTCTTTCTTTCGTATAGTGAATACACCTTCTCCATAATGGTTTTGCCTAACTCTCCATGGATACGTAGTGTCACTCCCAGTTCCCGATATACGTATTTTTTGTGTATTATTTTTGTATCCTATATAGTACTGTTAATGTACTCTGTTTTGATACGGTATCTTGCACATGTTGCTCATACCCGTATCCCTCGATTTGTTCTTTGACATCTTGATGATTATTTGGTATTGTGTTCTTGCGGTAGTTGGAGACCCGATGGGTCGATCCTGAAGATTATTTTCTTTATATATTATCACCTGACCCTAGTTTGAGATGTATTATGTTTCGACGTAGTATTTCACCTCTTGTCCTTGTTTGGTCGGAGAGGTATATTACTATAGCGCCCCATTCTCCCGGTGCGGAGAGCGCGGCTAAGAAACACAAGACGGTATCGTTCGATCGGGATAGATTGAATTAAGAACTCGTCCTCGTTATGGATTTATTTTTTCGGAATCGATTTCCATATTCAATGGACTGCGCCCCGAGGATCGGCTTAGCGGCAGAGTCAGGAGGGACCTCTCCGCTGCTATCTTTTATTGCCTCGGTTTTCGATGTCGCTTGTTGCTTTCGTGCTTTGAGTTAGTTTTGGGATTTGCTTGTTTTCCTTGAACGGTTTCGATGGTTTTCATTATTTTCGTTCATTGAACTACACTTCAATTCCGAGATTGGAAAGAGAGGAAGAAGTATTGATCAAGCTGTTCGTGTGTAGGTGAACGAGCAGTAGACTGCTTGCGAGCGGAGTCGTGAAGCGCCTCTTTCCTTCTCCCTTCCAACAATCTAAGTGAGTGGCTACCAACCCGATTAGCTAGCCCTGCTTCCAAGCTTCGCATCTATATAATCTTGCATTCTTCTTCGCCCCGATCAAACGATACCAAGTAATAATAAAAGATACCAAGATAAAAGAGAATAGACTTGAATAATACTGCTTATTAATCAAACTGGTGAACGATTATATCTTTGCATGCTTGTTCGTTCGGAATGTTTATTATATGCATAGATACAAGTTTGAATGTATGCTTCTCTTTTATTATCCCGGTGCATGAATGGAACATAGATGCAATGTACAAACGAATCATGCAATACTGCTTGTCTTGTGCTCACGTAGCCTTTGGGCGAATGATTGTTCACGTAGCCTCCGGGCGAATGATTGTTAACGTTCGATCACGGACAACTTGTGCACAAGGTATAGTTCCTGCGGACGGCTGCTGGGGCACTGGCACCGTTCCGGCTCCGGACGGAACTCACGTTTAGTCTCACGTACTAGGACAAGGTGGTATGCGGTACCTCACGTACTAGCACGTAGAAAACCATCTTCGTCACAGACTAGTCCATTATGGCAATCAAGCCAGTGATCATCTTGTATATTTAAACCTGTTGCAAACTAACTTGTGTCTTCGTGGCAGAGAAGGCATGGTAAGTATTGTGCAGGTAATTCAGACGGGCAGGTAAAATCCACCGAACTGTGGCACGTTCATTTCAGTAAATTCTATATGCTGCTTACTTGTAAATGAACTAAGGCAAGATAGAAATCCACAAATATGCATGCTTCATTAAAATAATGTGTTAATTGGTATAGTCAGGCTAGCTCGCCTTCACCAGTATGTTTCGACATGTTGACCCTCGTTGAAACAGGTTCTCCTCACCAAGGCGAACCGAGCGAGGAGCCGAAGTCGTCTTCCCGATCCAGTCCAGCTGTTGGCGCATCTTTATCGCACCCTCGAAGCATTTTGAAGTCCGAAGCTGCAACTCTTTATACACAAATGCAGCTCCGTGGCAAAGCTATCCTCCAGCCTGAAGGTCTATATCATTTTGAGTTTATAAAGGGATGTAATGTACAGGACTGCTATCTCATTTTGAGTCAACACTTTTGTAAGTCGTTCGGCATATTAGCTGACTCGTTCAGGAGTTTGTAATAGATGTTCATTATCAATAAAGAGAACTTTTCCATGTTTCAAATCCGTGTTTCAATTTATCTGCGTACTCTGAATATGTGCTTGCTATGCAAATCAATAAAGCCTTGTACGGGCGCAACCCCAGGCCCGTACGGCGGTCACGATTCGGGGGACGCCTCAATTGATTTTACGGAATTGGGTCGTGACATAGTGGTATCAGAGCACAGATTCAAAGTTTCTTAGACTTCGTGCTGGAAAAGTTCCTTTAACGATCAAATTCCTGTGCGAGCTCTTGAACTCGCTAGGCCAAAATGAGATACGTTCATGCAATAAGTCCATAATACATTATGATTCTAATGTAATTTACCTTCTTTTGAAGGAATGGCACTAGCGCAATCTAAAGCGCAAGCACCGAACGAAACACAAGAGAGTAGTTCGGGTACTTCGGGAAGCTCGCGGAGCCAGCGTGGCATATCTCAAGTCGACCCGCTAGAGCGGGTGATGCAAATGTTAGAATCGCAATGACAAAGAGATGATGCTCGCCAAGCCAAGTTCGAAAGTAATTTAGAGACCCGATTCTCAGTCCAAAAAAAGCAGGTAGATACCCTGCAACAAATCGTTCAGACTTTGGCTACCAACCATTCTGCCGCAACAGCAACGACTCCGGTGGAACAGCCCGTGCTTGAAGTAGAGACGCCACAAATTCTAAGGCCGAGGGACGTGACTGCCTTCAACTTGGGACACTTCAAGAAAGTCTGCAACACCCCATTCAACGGGACTGAGGACCCAGTGGTAGCTCTAGATTGGCTAGCCGAGCTTGAAGATCACTTCGCTCTGCTAGAAGTTTCCGAAGAGAAGCGCATCGCCTGCGCCCAACTTCAGCTCTGCCTCAACGCGCACGATTGGTGGAACGTGCATCGACGATCTCTCCAATTTGATCACGGAGAGGAGGCGATATCGTGGATGACCTTTTGTACCGCATTTGAAGAGGAGTATATACCCCCTCCAGTACAACGTCAGATAGAAAACGAGTTCGTGCAGCTGCGGCAGGGCAGTATGACAATTAAGCAATATTCCGCCGAATTCAACCGACTCTCCAAATTCGCTAGGGCCTATTTACCTAATGCAGCGAGTTGAGCTAGAAGGTTTGAAGGTGGTTTGCGCCCTGCCATCTATGCGCACGTGGTCAATAATCAGTATGGGACAATGCGTGAAGTAATGAATCACGCCTTATCGCTAGAACCACAGTATCCTCATGTTGCTGCCGGCGCTGTGCATACATCCAGTCACAAATGCCAAAGTAACGAAGGAGGAAATACCACTGCAAAGCGCCACAACAACGGTGGTCCACAGAGAGGGCAGCTATGTCACTTCTGCAAGAAACCAGGGCACCTAGCCAACGAATATCGTCTGAGACAAGGATTATGCCTCATCTGTGGTGCTGCAAGCCACAAAATGCGTGACTGCCCCAATTACTCTGCTAAGCATCCTCAACGTAACGTTCCCTGATGTAAGCATTATTCCTAAGTTTCAGGACGAAACTTCCAATTAGTTGGGTAGGAAATAGCGCCCCGTTCTCCCGGTGCGGAGAGCGCGGCTAAGAAACACAAGACGGTATCGTTCGATCGGGATAGATTGAATTAAGAACTCGTCCTCGTTATGGATTTATTTCTTCGGAATCGATTCCCATATTCAGTGGACTACGCCCCGAGGATCGGCTTAGTGGCAGAGTCAGGAGGGACCTCTCCGCTGCTATCTTTTATTGTCTCAGTTTTCGATGTCGCTTGTTGCTTTCGTACTTTGAGTTGGTTTTGGGATTTGCTTGTTTTCCTTGAACGGTTTCGATGGTTTTCATTATTTTTGTTCATTGAACTGCACTTCAATTCCGAGATTGGAAAGAGAGGAAGAAGTATTGATCAAGCTGTTCGTGTGCAGGTGAACGAGCAGTAGGCGGCTTGCGAGCGGTGTCACGACCCGCACCCGAAATTTGGGCATGAGTCGTGGGTACGTCCAGCCTACGCCGCAGCATCGGCGGTAGAACGCTGTCTAGGTCTAAACATAATATATCCTGTCAATAGTCTCAACTCCGCACGGAGGACAATAATAAATAAACCACAGTTCTATAATATACTCAATCACAACTATAAGCATAATGGCACGATGAGAATAGAAAAGAGTTCTATATAAACCAACCACAATAAGTCCAACTCAAATCCTGGGTCTAAATGACCTCACAAAGTCACAAAATAAAAAATACAACTCAGTCTCAATCTAAAATAATAATGCAGAAAAAGTAGTCTAAGAACAGCAAGGTACGTTCTCCTCTAGGCTAGGCAACTCCTCTGGGGTTTCTGGAGTGAAATCACCCTCTAATCCTGGGCCGTAATGAGTGGGGAAAAGATCCCAGGTCCTCTGAAAAATGTTATCCAGTCAGGATTGGAGCGAAGCACAAGCACTAACAGCAGTTTCATTAAATTGACAAAGTCTATAAACAGTGTAAGAGATACAAGATGGAAATAAATGCTGAAAATGAGAAGTACAGGAGAAAATGAAATAGACAATAGAGCATCTAGCATTGAACAATAAACAGTGAATGCTAGAACAAGTAAATCTGAATAAAGATAAAACATCTAGCTAAGTGTTTGAAATATTAGTTTATTATGTGATCGGCTTGGGACTAGATCAGGCTGGTTATATATGATTAGCTATGATTCTTGAAGGTCAGGCTAACCATATGGTTAGCTATGATGCATGATAATGGTCAGGCTAATCATATATAACAGCTATGAAGCATGATGATGGTCAGGCCGCACCCGACGTGAGAAGTGGGGTGAGCTATGATGCATGGTAAGTTTGGATATGATCACATAATCTACTAATAGTTCCCCATCCCCCAGCTAGCACGATGGATTCCAATCACGACTCCTCATGATGGGGATCTAGGGTGCTAACCCGTGTATCCATAGTGTCGGAATCAAGTATGTAATACACTACAATTTATAGAAGTAATCAACAATGAAAACTGTCAGAGAATGTACTCGCCTGTGGTCCTGAGCAAAATGTGAGGATCGATGTCCAAAGTGGGATCACAATGACCTATATATAAGATAACAATGTTAAAATGGTGTTTGGAATAATAAAAGTGATTAGCTAATTTGAAATGGGGTGTTAGGCCATTTCTAGGTCTATACTAGGTGTTACTAAGTCAACTCTAAGTTTTTGGTCAATACTAGCTAAATACACTATATTATATGTTCTATACTTACAATATAACTCCATATAATTACTATCTCTAATACCTTAGCTATACCTATTATATCACTCTACTATCTTTCATAACCCAATTAATCTTGAATACCTTGACCAATACCTTGCACCATAACATATACCTTAGTATCTCATCAAACCTATACCAATACCTTACCAACATTATTACCCATATCTTATACTAAACTCCTACACAGACCCACAGTCTGAAACTGTTCAGATTTTAATACCTGGCTTAACTAAGACAAGTATGACTACTGGCAGGACCAACCAGGTAACATCCCCAACTAGTTCACCTACACTAATCCTCCATAGGGCACTGGATCAATCTAACACTCTAATAAAACTCAAAACAAATCACTCTCACACATACAGACACTCTCAGCTCACATAGAAATTCTCACACAACATAGGCTCTATTCACTGGTACACCTACACAGAAATACACTCACTGATATTCCAACATAGATACTGAACTTCCCTAGTGCACACACTGAATACTCAGTTCTAACTCACAGTTCTCCCACCTAGCTAATACACAACACCCTACACATGACTGAAACTGATACCTACACACATACAGTCACATCTGAGGACACAGTCCTAGACACTCTGTGAAACCTACTGCACAACACACAGGATTCTAAACTACTACACACAAGCTCACTTCACTGAGCCAACTCTTATACACAATGAACTCACTGAACACTGAGACACTAACACACTCATACATTCATCAAAACTGCTCACCACACAGTATCCTCATAGTCACCTCACTGATACCTAACACAGTCACCTCACACACTAGGGACTGCACCTAATACACAGAGATACACTGGTATTCTCTCACACAGGGACACACTGAAATACACTCACAGATCTCTCACACAGGCACATAGGCAAACATACACTCTGAAATCACTCACTAACACACTGATACATAGGTATTTACTCTCAATAGCAGGGACACACACACTGCTACTAGGATACACTCTAGATCTAACACACAGGTTAACACTGATACACTAATCCCCCCTCCCTTTCTTCCAAATACTGCTACCTGAGAAACTGCTCCACTGAGCCATTCATACATAATTCTGCACACTGTACTACATAACTGAACACAAGACTCAACACTATTACATAAACTGACACATACAACAGGAAACTCACATCTAAATCCTATATACAGCCCACACAAAACTGCTTACTGATACATAAAAACTCACAGTAGTGAAACCCCCAAATCCCACTGATATTCTAAACCTACAATCCTACTGATACAACCCACAGTGTCTAATTTCTAGGACCAGCATATATCTACTGGCACTCTAACACTCCCTAGATACTGACACTCTAAACTCACATAGGCTCTGATACAATAACCCCATCCCTTGTCGATAAACACAGTTCCAACGAAATACCCAAACGTGCACAGAAAACACATTGTTCACCCATAGGTTGACATAATTACTGATACTCAATGCCTACACACAGTCACCAACTGCACAGAATCCCTAAACTTCAGACTACACAGTAAACCAATGCCCGACTGCACAGGGAAGATCCCCCACAGTGCACAAACCCGACTGCACACCCAGATCCCACCGTGTCTGACATCCCCAAGACACGGGGACACACGATACACACTACAATAACACAAATATATTTAGGTATATAGATTTATGTATCAAATATACAGAATTAAAATACAAGGATAGGCAAAACCCCTAATAAACATTTCCACAAACACGAAGGGTGCAGAAAAATAGATTCACCTAAAACCCATGAATCCCTCTAACCCAAACCCAAAAAAATCGGGTTCAACCTACACATATGAGATGAATCAGTCTACATACCAAAATCTAGGGTTAGGGTTCCTGATAATTGGGGAAAACAAATGTTGGGGACACTTAAACCTAAACAAAACCCTAAAATCAAACTCTACACAGTGGGGTGGATTCCTAAGGGCCATGAACATCTGAAAACAGAATTTAAAGGAATAGAAATAGGGTTTTTACCTGCAGGGATGGTTTCTTCAATGAGGTTCTTCTTCTTCAAGGCTTCCTGACCCACGTTCCTTGCTTTCCTTGCTTTGGAGGAGGAGGAAATGGAACCTAGGGCTAAATTTTGAAATTTTTGGGGTAGGGAGATGGTTTCTCTTGATGGAGGCTAGGGTTTCTCTTTTCTACATGAAGAATGGTGGCTCCCTTTTATATAAACTACTAGGTTAGGGTTTCCAGGCTTAGTTTTAGGTTAAACCTTTATGTTAAGTCATGTAGAACCTAGTTACTAAGGTTTGGTTAGTCCAGGGTTTGAGGTCCAACCTAAAATCTGAATTCTAGGGTTTCTCTAGAATTGGTCTTCAAATTAGGGTTTAGTCAATAGGGTTTGTCTTAATGCATTCTAGGGCTTGACCTAAAACCAAAAATCACTAACAATATGAATAGTTTATAAAACTCAGCAATTAATTAAACACAAAATTATTCAAAATAGTGAAATTACATAAATACCCTTATCTGGAAAGGTGGTAGTGACAAGTCTACCCTCCTAAAAGAAATTTCGTCCTCGAAATTTGGACTGAACAGAACGGAATAAATCAGAAAAGGAAATATACCTCAAGTTTAGAAGAGATACGGGTATTGCTCGCGCATTTCATCCTCTCTCTCCCAGGTCGACTCCCCTGGAGAGTGATGTCTCCATGCAACACGAACCAAAGGAATAGTTTGGTTCCGCAATACCTTCTCTCTGCGGTTCAAGATCTCTACGGGCTGCTCGGGGTAGCTGAGCGTCGGACCAACCTCAATCTCTGAGTGATCAAGTACGTGACTAGGGTCGGCCACGTACCGTCTCAGCTGCGACACGTGGAACACATTATGCACTCCCTCCAATGCAGGCGGCAAGTCTAATCTATATGCCACTGCACCTACCCTTGCAAGAATACTGAAGGGTCCGATATAGCGTGGGCTAAGCTTCCCGCCTCTGCCAAAACGAATCGTACCACGCGTCGGAGAAATCCGTAGGAATACTAGGTCGCCAACCTAAAACAAAACAGCCTCAACACGCAGTCTAAACAAACCAACGCAAACCAGAAAATTAATAATCTATACCTGAAACTCAAGGGGTCTACGGTGGCTGTCGGCCCAATGCCGCTGTCTGTCCTGCGCCACTCGCAGTCTGTCTCTGATGAGTTTTACCTTTTCTGCTGCATCCACGACCATTTCTGGTCCTAGCAAGGCTCTCTCTCCAACGTCGTCCCACGATAACGGCGTACGACACCTCCGTCCATAAAGAGCCTCAAATGGTGACATCTCGATGCTGGCCTGGTAGCTGTTGTTGTAAGCAAACTCTACCAGGTGCAGATGATCCTCCCAAGAACCTCCGAGATCTAGAACACAAGTGTGTAGCATATCCTCAAGAGTCTGAATAGTCCGTTCAGACTGCCCGTCTGTCTGGGGGTCATATGCGGAACTGAACTTGAGCTGAGAGCCCAAGCTAGCCTGCAGACTCCTCCAGAAGTGGGAAGTGAAACGACTATCCCGATCCGAGACGATGCTTACAGGAACTCCATAAAGCCTAACAATCTGACGCACGTACATCTCTGCTAGCCTCTCTGTCGACGTGCCCACCTTGAAAGGTAAGAAATGGGCTGATTTGGTCAACCTGTCCACGATGACCCAAATCGCGTCCTTCCCTCCTGGAGAACGTGGAAGCCCTGAAACAAAATCCATGGTCACGTGCTCCCATTTCCACTCTGGAATCGGTAAATGTTGAAGCAAACCTCCTGGCCTCTGCCGGTCTGCCTTTACCTGCTGGCACACTAGACACCGAGATACGAAGCGTGCTACCTCGCGCTTCATTCCATACCACCATACGTGCTCTCTCAAGTCTCGATACATCTTGTTGGTACCGGGATGCATCGAGTACTGAGAGCGGTGTGCCTCCTGCAAAACCTCCTCGCGCAGCTCCCCGCTCGGCACACACATCCTCGTGCCGTAAGGAACCATCATCTGCGATAGTAAAGTCGTCCGACAACCCTATCTGAACCTGTGCCCTGATACTCCTCAGAGCCTCATCATCGTACTGCGCAGCTCTGATCCTGTCCATCAGTTCGGACTGTATCTGCAATCCCCACATCTGAATCTCAATACCGGGAACTAACACTTCAATCTCCAAGCTCTCCAAATCAGCCAACAAATGTCTATCTTTCGTCAAGTACATAGCCATCGGATACCTGCTCAAGGCATCGACGACTACGTTAGCCTTCTCTGGATGGTACTGCAATGAGATGTCGAAGTCCTTCATCAACTCCAACCACCTCCTCTGCCTCATGTTCAGCTCCTTCTGGGTGAACACGTACTTCAAGCTCTTGTGGTCTGTGAAGATCTCCACACGCTCTCCGTACAAGTAATGTTTCCACAGCTTTAGAGCGAAGATAACTGCTGCTAACTCCAAATCGTGGGTGGGATAGTTCTTTTCATGAGGGCGTAACTGCCTGGAAGCATAGGCAATTACCTTCCCGTGCTGCTGAAGAACACATCCCAGACCCTTCCCTGAAGCATCACTGTATATGGTGAAACCACCTGTCCCTGCTGGCAACGTCAAAACTGGAGCTGTTGTCAACCTCTTCTTTAGTTCATCAAATGCAGCCTGGCACTCCTCCGTCCAGACAAAATCCACATCCTTCCTAGTCAGCCTGGTCATCGGCGCTGCAATCTTGGAGAAGTCTTGTACAAACCTCCTGCAGTATCCTGCTAGCCCGAGAAAACTCCTGATCTCAGCTACCGAACTGGGGGTAGCCCACGACTCCACTGCCTCGATCTTCTTTGGGTTTACCGAGATTCCGTCACCCGATACCACATGCCCAAGAAATTCGACCTTGTCAAGGAAGAATTCATACTTAGAGAGTTTTCCGTACAACTTCTCCCTCCTGAGAGTCTCTAAGACCAATCTCAGGTGCTCTTCATGCTCCTCCGGTGTCTTGGAATACACAAGAATATCGTCAATGAATACCACCATGAACTTGTCAAGGTACTGGTGGAACACCTTGTTTATCAAGTTCATGAATACTGCCGGTGCATTTGTTAAACCAAATGGCATTACCATGAACTCAAACTGGCCGTATCTGGTCCGAAAAGCTGTCTTCGGCGTGTCTTCTCTCTTCACCTTCACCTGGTGATAGCCTGACCTCAAATCAATCTTTGAAAACACCCTCGCCCCGCTCAACTGGTCGAAAAGATCATCTATCCTCGGCAACGGGTACTTGTTCTTGATAGTGATATTGTTCAAAGCTCTATAATCAATGCACATGCGCACCGTGCCGTCCTTCTTCGGTACGAACAATACCGGAGCTCCCCATGGTGATGAACTGGATTTGATGAAGCCTTTGTCCTGCAGCTCCTCAACTTGCTTCTTCAGTTCTGCCAGCTCATTGTTGTTGACTCTATAGACATGTTGTGAAATGGGCTCCGCTCCTGGAACCAAGTCTATAAAGAATTCAACATCTCTGTCTGGCGGCAAGCCTGGCAACTCTTCTGGAAATACATCCAGGAACTCTGCTATTAGAGGATGTGGCAACTCCTCTTCTTCTGCCTTGGCTCCGCAAAATGTGCCCCTGCTCTGTTCCGCTGCTCCTCTGACGACCTCAAACTCCGGCTCTCCTGGTGGTCTAAATAATACTCTGCCTCTATAACAATCTATAGTAGCATGATGTCTACTCAACCAGTCCATTCCGAGCACAATATCGTACCCCGGAAGTGGCATGACGAGTAAACTCACGCTCAAGTCTCGGCCTCCTACTGACACTCTCCGGTCCTTGCAGTGATCACGAACTAGGATAATACCTCCACCAGTCATGATCTTGCAAGTCCTAGCTAATGGTTCTGTGTCTAAATGATGTCGAAGTGCATATGATACAGACATAAAACTATGGGAAGCGCCAGAATCGAATAAGGTAAATGCGGGAATACAATCGAGAAGAACCGAACCTGTGATCAAGTCTCCTGCTGGCTCGATCTCCTCGACTGCCATGGCGTATGCTCGCTCCTGGGGTGCACCTCTCTACTGCTGATGCTGGGCAAACTTCTGATGTTGCGGTGGAAGTGGTCCCCTCTGTTGTTGGCCTCCTGGTGCGGTAGGCACCCTGTCTGATCCTCTCTGGGCGGCTGCTCCACCCTGACCTGGACGAAAGGTAGGACAATCCTTCAGCTGGTGTGTCGTCGATCCACAGGATAGACATGAGCCCAATCTCTTCTTGCAGATATCTCTAGTATATCCCATCTTTCCGCAGTACGCACACTGGATGGCGTGCTGGTTCTGTCTCTGTTGCTGCTGCAGGGCCTGCCCTCGGGCTGGTGCCTGATGCTGCTGCTGAAAGGATCTCTGCTGTTGCTGCTGAAAGTGTGGACGCTTGCCCGGTCCCGTACTACTGTTTGCTCCTCCGGAACCATCGCGTCCCCTCTTGGGCCTGAGGCCCAAGTCGTCCTCGACTACTTGGGCATCCATCTATATGCCCTCGTAGGTAGCTGTGCGATGACCCGACGTGCGAGACTTGATCTCCCTTGTCAGCCCCTTTCTGAATTTTCGGGCCCTGTTCCCCGGATCTCTAATCATCGATGGCGCAAAGCGGCTCAGGCGGGAAAACTCTGCGGCATACTCATCGACGGACGAGCTCCCCTGGGCTAAGTCATGGAACTGACTCTCCAAAGCTCCCAGGGCAACATCAGGAAATAACTTCTCCTTGAAGAGCTCCTTGAAATCCTCCCAAGTGAGTCCCCTGCGCAAGAGTCTCGGCTCCGTGCGAAACCATGTCAAGGCAATGTCGAACATCTGGCTGCCAGCTGCCTCGATCTGGAGGGCCTCCGGAAGCTGCGCCAAGCGCAAGTTCCTCTCGATGTCCTCTAGCCAATCATCGGCGTAGAGTATCCCTTCTGTCCCCTTGAACTTCCGAGGCATCATCCTCTTGAAATCCACAATGGTGCCCGACCTCTGGTGGTGCTGATCAGGACGCTGCTGCTGCTGAGTGACTCTCTCCACAGCCTGGAGAGCCACTTGGTGAGCATTCTCCATGTTCACCCTCATCATCTCTGTCTGGGCCTGATGTGCCTCATCCTGCACTCTCTGGGCCTCTGCCGACGTCCTCTGGGCATCGACCATGCCCTGAATCAAAGCGAACATCTGTGCTCCATCGACGGGCACACCTCCTGGATGCTGAACTGGTGGTGGTGGTGCCGTCGTAGCTGTGGGGACCCTCTGAACTGGTGGTGGAGGACCCCCGAATGCTGCAGACACTCCCACATGTACTGGAGATGTAGGAGGTGCTGCGGATGTCTGTCCGGCTGGGCGAGAGGTGGCAGACCTCTCTGAATCTGCTGCTCCGAGTCTCTGGGACCTTCTTGGCGGCATCCTGAAGACAGATCGAAAGATTTAATTAAGGCAATAGATACGATATCATCAAGGAAGGACAGAAAAATTCTAAAGGAAAAATTATTAAGAGCAATGTCATAAGAATCAGAATTTCCTAATTATGATTGAGCATATCCTCGGCCTAATTCCTATTTCCTAAAACAGGCTCGTAGTAATACTCTAAGCGAGCACCACTACGATATCGCTCTAATGCGAATCTAGGACTAGACTACTGACCTGCATGGGCCACCACTAAAAACGTGTCACGACCCGCACCCGAAATTTGGGCATGAGTCGTGGGTACGTCCAGCCTACGCCGCAGCATCGGCGGTAGAACGCTGTCTAGGTCTAAACATAATATATCCTGTCAATAGTCTCAACTTCGCACGGAGGACAATGATAAATAAACCACAGTTCTATAATATACTCAATCACAACTATAAGCATAATGGCATGATGAGAATAAAAAAGAGTTCTATATAAACCAACCACAATAAGTCCAACTCAAATCCTGGGTCTAAATGACCTCACAAAGTCACAAAATAAAAAATACAACTCAGTCTCAGTCTAAAACAATAATACAAAAAAAGTAGTCTAAGAACAGCCAGGTACGTTCTCCTCTAGGCTAGGCAACTCCTCTGGGGTTTCTGGAGTGAAATCACCCTCTAATCCTGGGCCGTAATAAGTGGGGCAAAGATCCTCCAGGTCCTCTGAAAAATGTTATCCAGTCAGGATTGGAGCGAAGCACAAGCACTAACAGCAGTTTCATTAAATTGACAAAGTCTATAAACAGTGTAAGAGATACAAGATGGAAATAAATGCTGAAAATGAGAAGTACAGGAGAAAATGAAATAGACAATAGAGCATCTAGCAATGAACAATAAACAGTGAATGCTAGAACAAGTAAATCTGAATAAAGATAAAACATCTAGCTAAGTGTTTGAAATATTAGTTTATTATGTGATCGGCTTGGGACTAGATCAGGCTGGTTATATATGATTAGCTATGATTCTTGAAGGTCAGGCTAACCATATGGTTAGCTATGATGCATGATAATGGTCAGGCTAATCATATATAACAGCTATGAAGCATGATGATGGTCAGGCCGCACCCGACGTGAGAAGTGAGGTGAGCTATGATGCATGGTAAGTTTGGATATGATCACATAATCTACTAATAGTTTCCCATCCCCCAGCTAGCACGATGGATTCCAATCACGACTCCTCATGATGGGGATCTAGGGTGCTAACCCGTGTATCCATAGTGTCGGAATCAAGTATGTAATACACTACAATTTATAGAAGTAATCAACAATGAAAACTGTCAGAGAATGTACTCGCCTGTGGTCCTGAGCAAAATGTGAGGATCGATGTCCAAAGTGGGATCACAATGACCTATATATAAGATAATAATGTTAAAATGGTATTTGGAATAATAAAAGTGATTAGCTAATTTGAAATGGGGTGTTAGGCCATTTCTAGGTCTATACTAGGTGTTACTAAGTCAACTCTAGGTTTTTGGTCAATACTAGCTAAATACACTATATTATATGTTCTATACTTACAATATAACTCCATATAATTACTATCTCTAATACCTTAGCTATACCTATTATATCACTCTACTATCTTTCATAACCCAATTAATCTTGAATACCTTGACCAATACCTTGCACCATAACATATACCTTAGTATCTCATCAAACCTATACCAATACCTTACCAACATTATTACCCATATCTTATACTAAACTCCTACACAGACCCACAGTCTAAAACTGTTCAGATTTTAATACCTGGCTTAACTAAGACAAGTATGACTACTGGCAGGACCAACCAGGTAACATCCCCAACTAGTTCACCTACACTAATCCTCCATAGGATACTGGATCAATCTAACACTCTAATAAAACTCAAAACAAATCACTCTCACACATACAGACACTCTTAGCTCACATAGAAATTCTCACACAACATAGGCTCTATTCACTGGTACACCTACACAGAAATACACTCACTGATATTCCAACATAGATACTGAACTTCCCTAGTGCACACACTGAATACTCAGTTCTAACTCACAGTTCTCCCACCTAGCTAATACACAACACCCTACACATGACTGAAACTGATACCTACACACATACAGTCACATCTGAGGATACAGTCCTAGACACTCTGTGAAACCTACTGCACAACACACAGGATTCTAAACTACTACACACAAGCTCACTTCACTGAGCCAACTCTTATACACAATGAACTCACTGAACACTGAGACACTAACACACTCATACATTCATCAAAACTGCTCACCACACAGTATCCTCATAGTCACCTCACTGATACCTAACACAGTCACCTCACACACTAGGGACTGCACCTAATACACAGAGATACACTGGTATTCTTTCACACAGGGACACACTGAAATACACTCACAGATCTCTCACACAGGCACATAGGCAAACATACACTCTGAAATCACTCACTAACACACTGATACATAGGTATTTACTCTCAATAGCAGGGACACACACACTGCTACTAGGATACACTCTAGATCTAACACACAGGTTAACACTGATACACTAATCCCCCCTCCCTTTCTTCCAAATACTGCTACCTGAGAAACTGCTCCACTGAGCCACTCATACATAATTCTGCACACTGCACTACATAACTGAACACAAGACTCAACACTATTACATAAACTGACACATACAACAGGAAACTCATATCTAAATCCTATATACAGCCCACACAAAACTGCTTACTGATACATAAAAACTCACAGTAGTGAAACCCCCAAATTCCACTGATATTCTAAACCTACAATCCTACTGATACAACCCACAGTGTCTAATTTCTAGGACCAGCATATATCTACTGGCACTCTAACACTCCCTAGATACTGACACTCTAAACTCACATAGGCTCTGATACAATAACCCCATCCCTTGTCGATAAACACAGTTCCAACGAAATACCCAAACGTGCACAGAAAACACATTGTTCACCCATAGGTTGACATAATTACTGATACTCAATGCCTACACACAGTCACCAACTGCACAGAATCCCTAAACTTCAGACTACACAGTAAACCAATGCCCGACTGCACAGGGAAGATCCCCCACAGTGCACAAACCCGACTGCACACCCAGATCCCACCGTGTCTGACATCCCCAAGACACGGGGACACACGATACATACTACAATAACACAAATATATTTAGGTATATAGATTTATGTATCAAATATACAGAATTAAAACACAAGGATAGGCAAAACCCCTAATAAACATTTCCACAAACACGAAGGGTGCAGAAAAACAGATTCACCTAAAACCCATGAATCCCTCTAACCCAAACCCAAAAAAATCGGGTTCAACCTACACATATGAGATGAATCAGTCTACATACCAAAATCTAGGGTTAGGGTTCCTGATAATTGGGGAAAACAAATGTTGGGGACACTTAAACCTAAACAAAACCCTAAAATCAAACTCTACACAGTGGGGTGGGTTCCTAAGGGCCATGAACATCTGAAAACAGAATTTAAAGGAATAGAAATAGGGTTTTTACCTGCAGGGATGGTTTCTTCAATGAGGTTCTTCTTCTTCAAGGCTTCCTGACCCACGTTCCTTGCTTTCCTTGCTTTGGAGGAGGAGAAAATGGAACCTAGGGCTAGATTTCAAAATTTTTGGGGTGGGGAGATGGTTTCTCTTGATGGAGGCTAGGGTTTCTCTTTTCTACATGAAGAATGGTGGCTCTCTTTTATATAAACTACTAGGTTAGGGTTTCCAGGCTTAGTTTTAGGTTAAACCTTTATGTTAAGTCATATAGAACCTAGTTACTAAGGTTTGGTTAGTCCAGGGTTTGAGGTCCAACCTAAAATCTGAATTCTAGGGTTTCTCTAGAATTGGTCTTCAAATTAGGGTTTAGTCAATAGGGTTTGTCTTAATGCATTCTAGGGCTTGACCTAAAACCAAAAATCACTAACAATATGAATAGTTTATAAAACTCAGCAATTAATTAAACACAAAATTATTCAAAATAGTGAAATTACATAAATACCCTTATCTGGAAAGGTGGTAGTGACAAGTGGAGTCGTGAAGTGCCTCTTTCCTTCTCCCTTCCAACAATCTAAGTGAGTGGCTACCAACCCGATTAGCTAGCCCTGCTTCCAAGCTTCGCATCTATATAATCTTGCATTCTTCTTCGCCCCGATCAAACGATACCAAGTAATAATAAAAGATACCAAGATAAAAGAGAATAGACTTGAATAATACTGCTTATTAATCAAACTTGTGAACGATTATATCTTTGTATGCTTGTTCGTTCGGAATATTTATTATATGCATAGATACAAGTTTGAATGTATGCTTCTCTTTTATTGTCCCGATGCATGAATGGAATGTAGATGCAATATATAAACGAATCATGCAATACTGCTTGTCTTGTGCTCACGTAGCCTTCGGGCGAATGATTGTTCACGTAGCCTCCGGGCGAATGATTGTTAACATTCGATCACAGACAACTTGTGCATAAGGTATAGTTCCTGCGGGCGGCTGCTGGGGCACTGGCACCATTCCGGCTCCGGACGGAACTCACGTTTAGTCTCACGTACTAGGACAAGGTGGTATGCGGTGCCTCACGTACTAGCACGTAGCAAACCTTCTTCGTCACAGACTAGTCCATTATGGCAATCAAGCCACTGATCATCTTGTATATTTAAACTTGTTGCAAACTAACTTGTGTCTTCGTGGCAGGGAAGGCATGGTAAGTATTGTGCAGGTAATTCAGACGGGCAAGTAAAATCTACCGAACGATGGCACGTTCATTTCAGTAAATTCTATATGCTGCTTACTTGTAAATGAACTAAGGCAAGATAAAAACCCACAAATATGCATGCTTCATTAAAACAATGCGTTGATTGGTATAGTCAGGCTAGTTCGCCTTCACCAGTATGTTTTGACATGCTGACCCTCGTTGAAACAGGTTCTCCTCACCAAGGCGAACCGAGCGAGGAGCCGAAGTCGTCTTCCCGATCCAGTCCAGCTGTTGGCGCATCTTCACCGCGCCCTCGAAGCATTTTGAAGTCCGAAGTTGCAACTCTTTATAGACAAATGCAGCTCCGTGGCAAAGCTATCCTCCAGCCTGGAGGTCTATATCATTTTGAGTTTATAAAGGGATGTAATGTACAGGACTGCTATCTTATTTTGAGTCAACACTTTTGTAAGCCGTTCGGCATATTAGCTGACTCGTTCAGGAGTTTGTAATAGATGTTCATTATCAATAAAGAGAACTTTTCCATATTTCAAATCTGTGTTTCAATTTATCTGCGTACTCTGAATATGTGCTTGCTATGCAAATCATTTAAGCCTTGTGCGGGCGCAACCCCAGGCCCGCACGGCGGTCACGATTCGGGGGGCGCCTCAATTGATTCTACGGAATTGGTTCGTGACAATTACTGCCCCGATGATAGAATATAGATTCAATCTACGGTTCAGGCTTTCATGTATATAGAGTAGCCATTAGAATCTTCGTATAAAATTGATTAATTGACTATTGCAACTGTAGTTTGATTTATTGGTTTTATAATAATATATGAGACTACCTTGGACTAGTAGAATATCCATTGGCATTTCTATAGAATCATGCAAGGACTGGTATATAGAATGAAAATCTCGAGTTTTCTCGAAAAGGGGATTTAGCAGTCAGACAAGATTATCCGAAGATATTCCGAAGAACACTGCCGAATTTTTCGTCCGGCTGCTATTGACTTTTCCTTTGGTTTTTAACCAAGGCATACTTTTGTCCATTGGACACTTGGTTTTCTTTTCAATGGCTAGGATTGATTGGAAGAGCCTTGAATGGGTGACTTGGCATATCCTATGGCCAAGATCAAAGCCCTCCATCATATACACCCCTCTCAATTTCTCTCTCCTCTTATTTCACTCTTTCTTTCTTTCTTTCTTTCTTTCTTTCCATTTCCTCTCCATTCCTTAAGCAAGATCTTGGACCTTCAACTTTAGTAGCTTTGCTTTGGGACATAGAGTGAAGTTTCGGAACCCCTTTTGGTGGTGGAGTAGAAGACTAGGCTTGGATAACTATCCTAGGCAAGTACATCTTGCTCAAAGTGAATGCAAATCTTGATTTTCTTTGAAATTGGTTTTCTTTGGAATGTTAAATATTTTTAGTCAATAATGTAGAGATTTAGATTGTCTTCATCTTTAGTATATGACATTTTTGATTTTGATTATTGGTTTTGAGTAGAAATAAGCTTCTAAATAGCATTTTTGGAATATTTCGTGATATCCATCTTTCAAAATTCAAATTTTGTGAAAGCTAATACTCCCGTAGGGAATTCAATTTTGACTTTTGAAAATACGAATTTTGATTTAAAATAATTTTTATGGCTGAAACAAGTTTTGAGATTTTTTTCCTGAGCTTTTGCTGTTGTGACCATTCGAAAATCCGTCGGTAATCTATTGAAATCCGTCGGTAATCCGAATTTGGCTATTTTTGCTGAATTAGACTATATTTGTCCTTTTTGCCCATTTTTGTTCGTTTTTGCTAATTTCTTTAACTGTATTGATTCCTTAGATGCATATTGTGATTATGTATATTTTAGGGATCTTTCTCTTACGATATTTAAGGACCTTGTATCATAGCTTAGGGTCATTCCTAGAGGATGTATATGCCTTGTGTAGATTGTATATGATATTGAACTTAAGGACGTGTTTTCCTAATTTTTTAGATGGTGATAATTGCTTGAGGCATTTAAGAATAGAGTTGTTGGTTCAAATAGAATACTTGGTAGACTTTTACAGTAGAGGTAGTCATTGTATACCTGGTCTAGGACTTGTGTTGTTCCAAATTTCATGGATGATGATTATTTCTTGAGGCATTCAATGATATGACTTAAGGGCTTGTGTTATTCCAATTACCAGGATGACTACTTGATAGACTACTACAGTAGAGGAACTGACTGTATACCTGACTCAGGACTTATGTGTATCCTAATTACCTGGATGATGATCATTGCTTGAGGCATTTCATGATAGAGTTAAGACTACTACAGTAGGCTCAACTAGTGTACTTGATAGACTATTACACTAGAGGCACCAACTGTATCCCTACCTGATATACATATTATGATATGAGCATATAAATTTTACTTAATTGAATGATTTATCCTGTGTTCTGACTTGACTACTTATATTTGTGCTGATACTTCCTGATACTGCACCAAGGTACTACTACTTGTATTTTACACCGAGGTGCCACCTGATCCTGATATTGCATTGAGTTACTACCTGATCATGATATTCCTATTATAGTATATTTCTGATTTCTCTGCATGGATATACTTGTAGTTAGTCAGTAGTTGTAGCGTGGTTAGGATATTTGTTTGTTTGTGCATTACGGTCGTAATGAATCTAGATTGAGACCACAGGAACTGATGTAGATTTATACAAAGCGTACTCGTACAGAGATACATATTTAGGAGAATGATCATGTGACACGGTAGGAGAATCCATATAACTGTAGGGTTAATCAAGATAACAAAAACTGGTAGTAATATTGGGATGGAACAGGACCCCGAGATTGTATATGTCAGCCATCCCCAGATATTATTCATGGAGTGTCAGGCTGGCCACCACAGATACTGTATATCATCCGCACTAGTGGAGTGCATTATCCGACTATAGTTATTATATGACCGAGCCAACATCTCCCTATATGAGAGCTGGAACTGATACTAATCTACTTAGCACGGTGGCCTTACGAGGGACCAGTACATATTGTACATACGATGCATTATTATTGGCTCGACTACCCTGCTCGGACATAGCATAATTTGAGGATTCCTATATATTGCATTACTGGGATAACCTAGATACCACATAGCAAGCCGTAGGACTGATTGGCTGACTTACTTAAACCTATTATATTTGATTGTGTATTGTACCATATATTAGTAGTTTAGGGACATAGACTGTCATGGTACGGTGATCCAACCCATGTCCTTGTTTAGTTGTAGGGTTGGGCTATTTGTAGAAGTATAGAAAATCTGAAGCCATGCAGGCCGCATAGAGCCTATGCACCCTCAAAATAAAAGTAGGCCGCAGATAAGCCACATATGCGACCCAGACAGCCAAGGGGATGAAAGCCACAGTTGACCTCTAATACAACATTAATTATCTGACAAAATATTTTGACATGACTTCGAGAGCAGTAAAGACGGCGACACGCAAAAGACAAAAATATTACATAAATGCATTGATGACCCTGTCAGACGTACAACACCACATGGTCACTCGTATGCGGCCTCGAGTCTATGCGGCCTTGATTCTATGTGCCCTCGCGTCTATGCGACCTCGTCATCATGCGGCCAAAGTGTCCATCAGACCCAGGCCAAACGAGAGTACATATGTGGCCACGACTCTATGCGTCCATGATACCATGCGGCCTTCAGCTTGCATGATATTTCTGTTACAAACAAAAAGATCTTCATACAATCAGTGTTGACTACGTGTCCATATGACCAAGTCATGCACCCAATGAAGTTGAAAACAACCCTAAAATATTATCAACAGAGTATCCCTACCGAGGCCACATGGCAGCACGCCCAAGATATGCGGCTACAGTTATAATCATATTATGTTGAAGGAGCCTCTTGCGGCCACCAAACAAAGGCATATGCGACACCGATAGCCCTTTAGCATGATGGCTATAAATAACAGGATAGCATATCCCACAAGGGAGGAGCTACGTACATGCACACAAGCTTAAGAGAGAGAAAAAAGAAGAGAGCATCCTTATTCCCTCGTCGAACTATCAACGGAGTAAATGAGTCGCTGTAGTACCCGATCTCCATCGTCACATTTCCCAGATCAAAAATTTTGTACTTAGATTTTTTGTCTAAGATTTCTTTGTACTTTTTATTTGTTGTTAAACAAAAGTTTTCCAAACTTACATTAGTGGAGAACAAGATGGCGACTCTGCTAGGGACCAACTTCTCCACTGACGAGAGAGTCGTGTTGCAGTCTGATGTGGCAAAACTAGGATCTACCCAGAGGATGCTAGTGGTACGCTTCGACCAGCAAGCGTTCGAGGAGATGCTCTCCGAAGGCAGTGCAAGTCCTTCTCCGAGGCTAGCAAAGCCTAAGAAGACCTGCAGGACATAGGTTGCAAAGGCTACTGTGCCTTACGTAGCTGCGGAGCATGCGCTCCCCGTCTCTCTCCTTCTTGGTGAACATACACATCATGCGTTTACCCAGGCTATCAATGGTCATGCGACAGCCTTAGCTGAGAGAAAAGATGTCCGGACCCCAAACTCTGAAAGAGGAAAATATTATGATGCCAGAAGTTCGGGTGCTGGTGCACGTTCTATGCGGCCACAGTGAAGGCCGCATAAGAAGGACCATGCGGCATCAGTCGGCAGCCGTAGGTAGATTGCCACATGCGTCCCCGATAGTAACAGAAGCTCGGTCTTCGATCGAATCTCATGCAACGCTAACTCCACATGCCATGCTGAGAAAGGGGATAATTCAAACTTGGACTCTTCATACTATGCACCAGTACGTGCTAGGACAAGAAAGTCTAGGGAAGTGCGAGCTCGCCAAGCTCAAGCAACTGCTCATCTGACCGACCGTCAGCAGGCGCTGCTAACTGTAATGCGTGCCCCTAATGGAAAGTTATACAAGACCAATCCTAGTGTACAACTTGCAGTGGCAAGTGGACATGGTTAGTCACCAGCATCTTTCATTAGAAACCTAGGAAAATTTCTTGTACGAACCCCAGGTCAGGAAGCAACGGCAACACCTACCCGCCCATGTGCTCGGTATACCCGTGCTTATAAATAGGGTATAAAGTGAGTCAGTACTCTTTTGACTTACGCGATGTCACGCACCGATCTCCCACAGGCTATTTCGGTCATCCCCGCTAGGCGGGAATCACCCTCGCCAGCGCTCCCACGGGACGATCGCTTTGACCCATCCTGGCGTGATGCCGCACGAGCGTGAGCCACGCTTGTGCAAGGCTGAGGTTCATTGGCTGGCGGCAAGAGTTCTAAGCCACATAGTCGCACAGATTATCCGAGTGCAACAGAGTCATAAATGCATAGGGGATCAGTAACAGGTTCACTGAGTCGACAATATAGCGGAAGCATTAAAACATAAGTTAAAGTAAAGCAAGCTCTTTATTGATATGAACATGTGTTACAGGCGGCGTATAGCCGAGATTACAAGTCGCTCAAGCCTCTCTCTCTGAAATAGTAAAAGCGTGCCAAGTGGCTACAACTATGTAATGATTGTACAGGCGATCATCAGGCGATGTTCACAATATTATGTCGTGTATATGTGCTTCAGTTCCGGACGCACCGTTGCTTCGGAGTGATGTTCACGCCTAAGCACGCACGTTGGAGGCATCCGCACCGCATGAGGTTGTCCCGCACCCTGCATACAAACTGGTGGATTATCAGTATATTGAATGCACTGATGGGGAAGCTACTCGCCCGCTCGATAAATCCAAACACGTAATACATGTTCCGTGCACAACTATTAGTTGTCTTTCTAGTTGCCATAGGATCAGTTTTATGCAAATATTGAATAGCCTAACTCGTGTGGCAGTGCACCGTACGACATGAGAGAAAACACGGCGAGACTTACCAACTTACCATCTCCTTTCCTGTCCAAGGCAAACATTGAGGCAAACATGTTAATCCACGCACGGGCAAGTATAAACATTCAGGGGCATAGCATATGCAAACACGAGGGTCGTTTTAACATGATCGTTAAGGTATTCTATTTGTTCATTGATGCGATACAGTGACTCGCAAACGGATAGCCGCTAAGTGAGGATGACTTATCTATATGAACATGAATCGCTAGCATAGCCATAAAGGACACTAGTCTTAAACGAGAATGGTTTGTAACAAAAGTACAGTGGGCGCTACAAGCCATCTCGTTTAGTACAGTAGACTATACAGTAGAGTTCAGCCATGGAGCGGATGGTATGCAGCGAAAGAATGGTAGGCGCTGCACACTATCTCGTCCAGTACAGTTGGCTGAAACAATGGAGTTCCATCCGGATCGGAGCGGCCCCAGTGCCCCGGAGACCGTCCGTGGAACTATTCCTTGTTTCTGAGTTGTCCGTGACATACAGGTCAGGGTCTTTTCCTAATTCACGTGATACACGAGTACTGTAGAACAGGAGTACAGTGGTACAGTAGAACAGTAGAACAGTAGTACAGTAGTGCACAAGTACAGGAGATGTTTGAATCATGATTCTGTACGGTGATTTAGGTAGGTTAAGTTGGATATTGGATTTGGATGAGCAACAACTTATCGATAGAGTCGTTGTAGTAAGATTTAAGATTGTTGATGCGAGTATAGGGGTGTGTGCTTGGATTTTAAGGAATAAAATAAGTTTGAATGTTCAAGTGGATTGGTTGTAATTTGATTTTAGTAGGTTTTATGCTTATCATCGTTGGGATCACCGTGGTAAGGATTATCTGGAATAGACATTGGTTCAGATTATGGAGAAGATGTTATTACAGTTTAATTTTAAGGATTTACAGAGTGACTTGATCCCTGAGTTGTGTATTGAGTAGCCTTGGTGATGTTTGATTGATTAAGGATATGGGTTTCGATGAGTCTATCAGCAAAAGATAGGATAGTGCAAAGCCACGGTTTAGAAGTTTACATGGTTATTGTGATGTTGGATGTCATTTATTAGATTTAGTTCAAACAATTGAAAATAACTTTTAAAAGCTTAGGATTGTATTGTATAAGAATTCAGGACTACAAAATGGATGCTTGAGTGAGAAAATCAATATGAGTCGTGCATTAAATTATGAATTGAATCAAATAGGATAGAAGTTTTGAATCAAGTATAAAGACTTGATAGAGCGACTAAGAGTTTGTTTAAGGGTACGAAACTTACTCAAAGATTTGAGATTTGTATTGCTCGATGGCTTGAGATAGTCTATAACAAATCTGATCTTGTGTATGGATGAGTTGCGTATCAAATTTGAAAGATAACATTGGATAAAATAAATTTGAGCCTCGTGAATATATGATTCTCTTGTTAGGTATATGTACTTGATTATATTGAAGCATTTCGAAGATCGATAAATGATGACTCGGGGATACTCTTATCAAATTGGCGATGATTGTGTTACATATTTAATCTTTGAGTATTATAATCTGAATGGATGATAGATTATGAAATATTAATGGATTGAATAATGGTGTTGAAGTTTTGGATGACTTGGTTAGATGAATATTGAATATGAGTTGACTCGGTTTGGTGAATGCTGAAAATTTTAGTGAACGATCTTTGATTCGATCTAACAAGATTTATAGCTTAAGAAATATTTTGAGTCGATATATAACTTGGATGGAATAAATATTTGAGATTAAAGCGATCGATAATTGTGAAGATTGTCATAACTTGTAGATTGAAATTAAGTTGGTTTACGAAAAGAAGTAAATTGGAGGCATGCATCAAGGATGAGCTGGACTGGTATTAAGAGTAAGTTAGGCTTGGGGAATTGGTTATTGAATGTATAACATATGATTGGTGACTTAGAATTGTGACTTTGGTTTGATGATTGAGATATACAAAATGATTGGTGTATTTTATTTTACGTACTTGAAGATTTAGACCATGTGAGTTACTGGAATTGATGTTGTTGATCGTGATATGATCAAGAATGATTATTGTACCCTTAGGAGTGACTTTGCTGGATAGACTTTGACCCCTTTAATTTTTGAATATGTTGATATTGGTAGGACGGCCTATGCTAGATGTTTAGATGTTTGGGTGAGAAGAGTGGAGCTGTTGAAGGTTCTTGATGTGGAGCTTCAGTATCATCCATGTAGAAACCTAAAAAAAATCTAAATCCATGCGCTCATACTGCAAGTCACATACATAAAAAAAGTTTAAGGCATCCATGCGTCTTGAAGCGCATGCGGTACCAAATCAATTCAATATCTATCCGACCCAAGCAGCAAGCCTAAAAAGCATACGACAGAGAGCCTAGGCACATACAAGTTAGTTGCATGTTGGCACTTCTGTCAATCACCACATTAATTACTTTGAGCGCCTCATATTTGGTGTAAATGGTAGACGTCAGGGTCATAATTACTCCTATCAAATACAGTTATACAATGCCACATCTTCCTGACACAATAGGGTTTCATGCGATGTCTTCTTTATACGACAGACTCTCCATGAGATAGTTCTCCCAGGAGTCTCCTTACGACAGGATCATTCCTTAATAGCTAGTGCGGGCTACGTGTCAAGTTGACCAAGGCATGCATTCAAACATGTGTCAACGGTCTAGATTACCTGGGTATAATCCAAGATCTCAGCAACAACCCATCTTAACTAAAGACACGTGGCAACTCGTATCATGCCCGATTCCGCAGGGGCCGATCGTCCTCGCTTAGTGCCTTGCGGAACCGATCATCCTTGCATGAGCGTGATATTGTGTAAGCCTAAGTTGCGCTTGCACATGGGCAAGGCTTAAATAATAACAACAACATAAGCTATTAAGAGGTAAGAAACAGAGGCACAACGTTGCAGAAATTGAATGAATACAATGGTATAAGGAAACAAGCTCTTTATTATATTCAAGAAGTATTACAAGCGATGCATGACCGAGATTATAATTCGTTCAAGATCTCTCTCTCTCTCTCTCATTTACAATGACATCGTTCCATACATTACATCCCTTTATATGAAAGCATCTCAAAATATCTTGATAAGTCTCAGGGTATCGACTCCAGATTTTTGGCTCTTGAGGATGAGGATATGCTATCGCTTCTACAAACGATTCATCTCCTGCGAACAGAACTGGTGGGGGTTAGCAATTTTAGGAAAGTACTGGTGAGTATAAAAGCAACGAACAGAAGCAACACTCACTAAAACCAACACTAAGTAAGCATGTGATCAAACATTATATTACTAGTGATCTTTCTAGTTTTACCAAGGTTCATTTCATGCAGTACAAGATCAAGTCAGATTACTTCTTTCGAAAATATATCTCTGAAAATGGTTTGCACATTCAATACATTCAAGCATACAGTAGGGGCGTTGTTCTATCGTGCAGTGCACAATATATATCATGAGCCATATTCGATTTCTTTTAGGAATAATAGCAGTGATCTAGTAGACTATTCATATTATACAAGAGGGCATCTACATATTCAAGTTAAACATGTAAGTCTAGGAGTAATACAAGATAAAAAGCAAAATTTAATAATGACTATATCACTTATTCAGTGATTCTTACCCTTCATCCAACGGTTATCCCTGCAACAGACATACAAGTTAGCAACAATTTGCGTATATGAATAAGCTTCTATTCCCTGTTCGTCCTTGCATAAAATAGTTAAGTATGCAAGAAAGCTAAATCCTATCATGTGTCCTAACTATATGATAGCCCATGAGAAATCCATGATTAGTAGCAGTGTTATCACGACCCAGCACTATACCAAAATACGCTCAAATGGTTGCTTTGACATATAAACCAGCTAACTAATGACATAAGCACCCACCTAATAGCGAGGACTTCATTGCCTTAGGATGTTTCGATTAGCTTCTCCCAGGCCGAACGATTCCCAGTGCCCCAGGATACCGCTCGAGAGACCCTATACCTTGTGTACAAGTTGTTAGACCGATGCATGAATGCAGTCTTATCATATAATACTATATGATGCACATGACCAAAAATAAGCAGAGTTTTCAATCATGCGATAGAGCCAATAGCTCTTCAATCTCTTCTATTCAATCAATTCGATATGTTTAATCATTTTTCTTTTCAATCGATCGATAGGTTCAATAATACACAGTATGAGTTATTCATACAATTCTATCTATAGCAGTACGATCAACGAGACATGTTCAAGCAGTTTTCTATTAGAATGTATGGAAACAGTTATCTATCTCTTTATAAACTAAGCATGGAATTCTATTCTATCTTTAGCATACGATAAAGAAATATGTTCAAGCATTCTTTTACTCTTTTGGTTAGCATGGCAATGGTTCATTCGATAGCTGTGTCCGTGTAACTTAGCTTACAACATTCTATTCTTTTACTTAGAATTATAATATTGTTTTTAATGACAAGCATTACAAGTTCTTTAATTAAGCATACAGGTTCTCGCTCTATCATTCTCATGCAAAAATTCTCTATTTAGCAATAAACATTACAAAAACTCAGATTCATTATTAAGGCGTGCAAGAATCAGAGAACGAAGTTCTGCCCACTCATCTAGATAAATCGTCGTGTGTTTCGATCGAAAAAACTCTTCTATAAGGCTTTCGCTTGAGCCAGCAAAGCAATATCGCTTGTATATAGTAACATCGCAGAACGGGGCACTACATACTTACCCACCGAGAAAAAGTTTCGTCATCGAAACTCAAAGAAAAACTTTCGATATCCAAAGCAGCGATAGTCCTCATCCCTCCCATCCTCAATCAAAAAATACTAGCAATCAAGAATCACGAAATCATATCTTTCAATCCATCACAAAAATAATCAAAAAAACTTTTGCACGCATCTTTGAGAATATCTATGAACTTTTTGAATGGAACGCATATTGCAACAAGAATATCTAAGACATCTCTGAGTCGAAGTGAAGCAACGAAATGGCCAAAAGATCGAGTTGCTCTAATACCATTATGTCACGCCCTGATTCTGCTGGAGCCGATCATCCTAGCTTAGCGCCTTGCAGAATCGATCTTTCTCGTATGGACGTAATGTCGTACAAGACTAAGTTTTGCTTACACAAGGCTAAGGCTTGAATAACAACAATATAAGCTATTCAGAGGTAAGAAGAAGAGGCACAACATTGTAGAAATTGAATGAACACATTGGTATAAGGAAACAAGCTCTTTATTATATTTAAGGAGTGTTACAAGCGGCGTTTGACCGAGATTATAATTCGATTAAGCTCTCTTTCTCTTTCTCTCTCTCTCTCTCTCTCTCTCTCTCTCTCGATTATAATGACATTATTCCATACATTACATCCCTTTATACAAAAGTATCTTAAAATATCTCGATACATCTCAAGGTATCGACTCCAAATTTTTGGCTCCTAAGGATGAGGATATGCTATCGCTTCTACGGACGATCCAGCACCTGCGAACAGAACTAGTAGGGTTCAGCACTTTGGAAAAATTACTAGTGAGTATAAAAGCAGCGAACTGAAGCAATAGTCACTAAAACCAACACTAAGTAAGCATGTGATAAAATATTATATTACTAGTGATCTTTCTAGTTTTACCTAGGTTTATTCCATGTAGTACAGGATCAAGTTAGATTACTTCTTTCGAAAACATATCTTTAAAAATGGTTTGCACATTCAAATAATTCAAGCATATAATAAGGACATTGTTCTATCGTACAGTTCGTAGCACGTATCGTGAGCCATATTCAATTTCTTTTAGGAACAATAGTAGTGATCTAGTGGACTATTAGTCTTATACAAGAGGGCAGCAACATATTTAAGTTAAATATGAAATTCTAGTAGCAATACAAGATAGCAAGCAAAATTCAATAATGAGTACATCACTTATTCAGTGGTTCTTACCCTTCGTCAAACGGTTATCCCTGTAATAGACATACAAGTTAGCAACAATTTGCATATATGAGTAAGGTTTTATTCTCTGTTCATCCCTGTATCAAACAGTTAGGTATGCAAGAAGGCTAAAATTCTAGCATGCGCCCTAACAATATGATGGACCATGAGAAATCGATGATTAGTAGCGGTGTTATCACGGCCCATAATTACACCAAAATACACTCAAAATGGCTTCTTTGACACATGAACCGGCTAACTAATGACATAAAAACCTGCCTAATAGCGAGGGCTTTATTGCCTCAGATGTTCCGATTAGCCTCTCCTAGGCCGAACGGTTCCCAGTGCCCCAGGATACCACTCGAGAGACCCCATATCTTGTGCACAAGTTGTCAGACCGATGCATGGATGCACTCTTATCAGATAATACTATATGATGCACATGACCAGAAACAAACAGAGTTTTCAATCAAGCGATAAAGCCAATAGCTCTTTAATCTCTTCCATTCAATCAATTCGATAGGTTCAATCTTCTTTCTTTTCAATCGATCGATAGATTCAATAACATTTGTACGAGTTATTCGTACAATTCTATCTTTAGCAGTGTGATCAATAAAATATGTTCAAGCAGTTTTATATTAGCAAGCATAGCAACAGTTATCTATCTCTTTATAAACTAAGAATGTAATTCTATTCTATCTTTAACATAAAATAAAGAAATATGTTCAAGCATTCTTTTACTCTTTTGGTTAGCATGGCAATGGTTCGTTCGATAGTTGTGTCCGTGTAACGTAGCATGCAACATTCTATTCTTTTACTTAGCATGGCAAGGTTCTTTTCAATGACAAGCATTACAAGTTCTCTAGTTAAGCATACATGTTCTCGTTCAATCATTCTCATGCGAACATTCTCTACTTAGGAACATGCATTACAAAAACTTAGATTCATTATTAAGGCCTGCAAGAATCAGAGAATGAAGTTCTTCCCACTTGATCAATCGTCTTGTATTTCGATCTGGGAAATTTTTCAAAAAGGCTTTCGTTCGAGCTAGCAAAGCGATATCTCTTGTACATAGTGCCATAGTGGAGCGGGGCATTACAACTAGACCATGACATGTGCACACGGTTGCTACTACATGCTATTGAGAATATCATGGACAGCCCAAAATCATGGGTCAATTCCAAAAGTCTTCCACTAATGACTCAGGGGTAGTTTCTGTACGAAACACAGCTCAGGGAGCAAAAATCTTACCTACACACCCATGCATTCGGCCAGGCCATGCACATAAAGAGGGTGTAAAGGTGAAATCCCCCTCGTCAGATTTATATAGCGTGATAAGTCAAAAAATGCAAGGCGAGAGAAAAAAACTATAGCAAGTGAAATCTTCTCTCTGAGGCACCGCTATGCTAGCATTATCATCAATTGTTGCTATACTAAGTTAACAGCACCAGCAGCTAGGCAATCGGTATTCCAACGACTGCAACCAATTATAACCGTCCGACAGAGTTTCAAAAAGTGAGTGTAAGCACCAGAGGAGGAGTAATTGCCCTTCGTTTCTTGTTGTTCCACCTCGAGTTCTCCCTATATCAGGAAGAGTTCAAAAGCAAACTCGTCCAACCCTCCGGTCTTGTTTAGTGCACTGAGGAACCGACCGTGAGGCAGCAAGATAGTCATATCTACCATAGAAATATTTCAAGTCACCCGCTCGAGAACAAAGTCATCCTCCAGGGAGGCCAACACAGAGTCAACAGTACAAGTTGGGGGTAGTTATCTCCCTGTATTCCATAATAACCTGTTATTCTGTGAAGACAGTAAATCTCAGGTGACAGACATTGATGTGACTGGGGGTAGTCACCCTTACCAAGTTAGAGCAGTACCTATCACTGGGGGTAGCATTTCCTCAAAATCAAAATAGGATGCAATATTACCAGTTTTCCCTGAGGACAACGTGACTCATGGATTGGAGGAGTGAAGGATCTACCGTCTTGTCCATCTCTCCCCATGTAATGAAAATATACATGGAGTGGGATAACAAGGAGGGCACCAGCGATCGACAATGCCTCGAGGCTTTAGAGGAAATAATGCAGACCATGAGTTCCTCGATACAGGCTCTGACCCAGACAATGCTGGTGACCAAGGCCAGTTTGGGCTCGCAACCACCAAGGACTCCGTTACAAGCTAGCCAAGATCTAGGGACTAACGGGGAGTCTAATGAGCCAGCCCTTGCTCCTCTGGTTAGTGGTGTTCATCCCTTGCCACGGTCATCTACCCCTCCGTCATTGGACGACGTTTAAGTAGCCATGAGGGAACTTTGTTCTCACATTGAGGCTAGAGATAGCTGAGACACTCTCCAGAAGCTTGAGATACGACAAACCTATCTCTCGAGTGAAAAAATATGGTATATCTGCCCAAGTATAAACCAAAGTCCCTGGTCCCGTTCGATGGGAAGACATTTCCCTATCAGTACATGAATTACTACGGCTCTATGATGGGACATTTATCATAAGACGATGTAGTGCTTACCAATCTGTTTGTTGGAGCATTGTCTGGATTGCTTATGAATGGTTTTGTAGCCTCCTGGACAACTGTATCTCGTCCTTCAACGACCTTGGGTACCTCTTCCTTTCCCCTTTCTTTGACGGAGGAATGGACATGACTATGTCCTCCCTCATGGACATCGCTCAAGGAGAAAAAGAGTCCGTGCATGACTATAGAAAGCTTTCGACATGCAGCATTGAGGCTACCTCATGGTACTCCTAAGACCGTATTGATGGACACCTACAGAAAGAATTTGCAACCTGCAGTAAAACTCTGGACAGGCCCACGACAGTTCGAGGATTAGATGGCGTTTATCATAAGCGTTGACACTACTGAGAAGAATGCAAGGGAAGCCCGTTTGTTGGGTATAGAGATTCCAAGTGCTGATGATAGAGGGAATCATCCTTTCAACAACAATAACAACGGTTGGGACGGTAAAGGGAAGCATGCCCTTACCGTCAATGTATCCAAAAACTCATCATCATCTAAGCCGACAGAGATTCCAAAGACGAAGGAGACCTACTCCTTCAATGACGATGATTGCATCGAGATCTTCAACGTACTAATAAAGGGTAACAAACTCTGGTTGCCTGATATTAGACACCCTGAAGTGGAAGACAAAGTCAATGATCCAAAATATTGCTTCTACCATCGATACATCCACCATCCAACACGAGACTGCTACGTATTGAAAAGATGCATTCAGCAGCTGATCGACATCAAAGCCCTCAGTTATGATTTCGAGGACAAGACAGTCATGACAAATATTATATCCCACCAGTTTAGCAAAATTTCCAGTGATGGAAGCCCAAGATGGAGTTATCTCGATCCCTAAGAAAAAAATGAAGGTTGTTAACCTCCCGCCAGCTCGCGACCTAGTAGCAGGGTTGATACCTCTTGCAATGTCGCGAGGTGAGGTCATATGGGTTTATCCAGATCTGGCTCACCTAACACAGCCAGCAGCACCTCCAACCACCAAGTTGAAGAGGAAGAAGCCCAAGTCCCGCCATATGGTATCTCCCTTAACCGATGAAGCCTCGGTAGGTGTGACTAGGATAGGTCAAACCTACTTACGCGACTACGATCCGGTTCCAGAGGATAGTGCACCTCCAACCTTCATACTAACTGCTCCAGTAGCATCTGAAGCAGGTCCGTCCCAGCCTCCTGCGACAGAAAAAATAAAACAGAAGAAGACTCGCTTTGATAAGTCTCTGAGAAAGGATTCACTACCAGGGCTGGACAAGCCCTACATCTTCGACATATTGGCATAAATTGCCAATACTTCAACGAGGTTGTCACTCTTCGAGTTTCTGTGTCTCTCTAAAAAGACCAGGGTTGCTCTAGTCGAAGCATTATAGCATGCCGACTCCTACTTATCCCAAGTTAAGAAGTCGGCCTAGGACCCTGTTACATGTCCCCATTGCCACAACGTGGTGGAAAATACTCGAAACATCATGTTCTCATAATAAGACATGCTATTGAAGAACAAGATGCACGACCCCCCTTTGTATTATACATGGTATATTAGGGCCATTAAGGTTGATCGGATGCACATCGACCCTTGATTTTGCTTCAGCATCATCCCACGAAGTCTTCTCCAAACCTTAGGAAGTTTGATGCATCGGTTGACTACTACCAACACAAGCATCAATGGCTTCAAAGCAGGAACGAGCTACCCTCTGAGAAAAATTTGTCTTAAATATGAGATATGCGATTTAAAAATGAAGGTGACTTGCTACATCATTGATGTAGATGTATCCTACAACGTCTTGCTAGGGTTTTCTTAGATACACAAACACATGATCGTCACGTCAACTCTGCATCAATGCCTGAAATATGTTGACAACGAAGTAGTCAACATGACAGAATTTGTCGATGTTAATCTTTTTAAGGGGATCAACGCTTACTACTCCTACTCGGTCTTGTACAAACGACCCTGCCCAGAGGAAGCAGAGAATAACTCTGACGATGACGCTGAAGCGGGTTTAACCCCGACGAAACCCTAAGGGTCAGACTCAAGGGACGTGCCACCGACACGCCTGACCCCTTTATTGTTAAACTTCACAAAAAGATGCCAGAACCTATGGTAGTCCACCTTCGAAGACCGGATCAACTGTCGAAGGAGAATCTAGCTACTGTGAGTACCTCCGAGCCCCTGGTAGTAAAGCTCCGCAAGAAGCCTCCAAGGGCACCGCTGGTACTAATAATGGATGCCGAAGGAGAAGAGCTCAAAGACTATGTTGTTGCTCGAACTGATGCCCCACTTAATGATGTAATCCGAAATGAGAAAATATCATATTTTCTTAATAAAGGGCTACCTTTTAACTAATCTGATGTCACATATTTAGGCACCATGTATTTCTTAGAGTATAGTCTCGGTTTACAACTACACACACAAGTGACCACCGCTAACGCATTAAACCAGATTCTTCCATATCAAGACACCTACTTTATAATTCTGGCAAGGAAGAGAGGTTACAAACTCATCATCTTCGGGAGGGCAGAAGGTCGCCGAGACTTCCTCACAGAAGAACCAGAACTAGATATCAGTAGAATACAGTTATACTGCTATAATTCACAAGCTAAACGTATTATCCAGAATATGGGATACGACCTAAAATGCGACAAAGCTTAAACTATAGTAGAGGATGACGCCTGCCTCTATGTCACTTTACCCCCACAGGAATCCTGAAATGTACTACCAATAAACCTGTCATGGTTTAGGATATGTCATACCTCCGACAACACCCGAGAGTTCAGAGGCAAAGGCCGAGATGCATTCTTACTCCTTAGAGTTTTCTTCCTGGGACTTCGATACAAGTATCGAGAAAATGCTAAAACAAACATTATCCATCAACATGACATAAGTAGATCAAGTTGAAGGTGATGACCAAATATTTGAACCCTTCGAAGTAGAACCATGGGCCAAGCAGCTAGAATCTCAGTCGGAGATATATTTTGAGCAAGGAGAACCGCTCACCAAGGACAAAGTAGTACAAGTCGACTTGGGAGACGAATCCTCTCCCATGTCCATCTTCATCAGCAAGAGTCTTTCCGGAGAAGATCGTAAATCCCTTATACAACTCATAAGGGAATATATCGATGTCTTCGCATTGAGCTACGAGGATATATCGGGTTTGGACCCAAAAATTATGACGCACAAGCAAAACATCCTGCCGAATGCTAAGCCAGTGAAGCAACAACAATGACGATTCCGTCCGGACGTTAAGGATGCCATCGAAGCTGACGTGAATAAGCTGATAGCAAGCGACTTTATTCGCGAAGAGCAACATCAAGATTGGGTAGCCAATATAGTTTCTGTCATCAAAAAGAACGACAAAAAGTGAGTCTGTATAGACTTCTGGGATCTCAACGCAGCATGCCCAAAGGACGAGTTCCCTTTTTCGATCATAGATATAATGATAAAAAATACTTGTGGCTTCAAACGAATATCCTTTATGGACGGGTTCTCAGTCTGCAACCAATTCACAAAATTTCAGATGATGAGAAGCATACATTATTCTGAACACCGGTAGGAATATATTATTATACATTAATGTCCTTCGGTCTTAAGAACGTAGGTTCCACATACCAGCGAGCTATGGGCACCATTTTCTGCGAACATCTGCACAAGACATTAGAACATTACGTTGATGACATCGTTGTCAAGAGCCATTTTCAGGACGATCATCTCCATGATCTAAAGACAGTATTCCGATCTGATGCGGGCACACCAGCTCAAGGTGAATCTAACCAAGTCCTTCCTGGGAGTTTCCATTGGCAATTTCTTGGATTTATTATAACTTTGAAGGGTATCCACATAGACCCTGAGAATACAAAAGCTATCCTTGATATTCACCCATCGAAGAATCTCAGGGAGCTTCATGGCCTTCAAGGAAGACTGGTGTACATTAGAAGATTTATATCGAACCTCTTCGGACGATGCCAACCATTCACCCAACTCATAAAGAAAGGAGTATCATTTGTTTGGTCGAAAGAATTCCAGCCAGCGTTCGACAACATCAAGAAGTATCTCATGAACCTCCATGTGTTGGTGTCTCCAGTCATGAAAAAACTCTTCTTACTCTATGTCCGTGCAATGGATCAATCTCTTGGTGCTTTGTTGGCTTAGAAGAGTGACGTAGGCCATGAACATGCTATCTACTACCTCAGCAGAATGATGGTCGGTGCTGATTATAGGTATAATCCTGTCGAGAAGGAGTACCTCTCTATGATCTTTGCGATTTAGTAGACCCTCCATTATGTGATCGAACAGAAAATTTATGTTATTTCTTGACTAAATTCCCTCAGGGTGCACATGACCAAGCCAGGAGCGCTGAACTCTTGCCTTGTACATGGGCAATGTTGTTGTCACCGTATGGCATGGTATTTTTCCCTTAAAAGGCAGTCAAAGGCCAAGTATTGGCCGACTTTCTGGCAGCTAATCCGGTGCCTGAAGCGTCAAAACTTTACAATGATATTCCAAACGAAGTGTTATATCTGACGCAATGACGAAAGAGTCCATTTGGCGAATATTCTTCGACGATGCGACAAGAGCGGGACCCAAGGTATAGTGCTAGTTTTTTTCGATGACTTAGTCATCCATCGTGCATATTCTCTCATAGAGCCGTGTTCCAACAATACAGCATAATACAACGCTCTTATTATTGGGCTACAATTGGCCGAATTGTTGGGCGTAGACTTTCTAGAGGCCTATGGTGACTCCAAGCTAATAGTCAATCAGATTCAAGGCCATTATGAAGTCCTACGTGGGGATTTGATGCCTTACCATCAAGATGCGATCAGTATAATATCCACCTTCATCGGATTCTTTATAGAACACGTACCACGACTTTAAATTATTGAGGCAGACGCTCTGGTAGGTCTCGCTGCCTCCCTGGCAATTCTCGTCAAGATCCAGCAATCGATCACAGTAACTGGTCAAGAACTGGTCTATCCCAGGAACAACCTTTGCACATGTCTAAGCTAAGCAGTAGAAACTAACATTGACATCAACGACTAGAGGTTTCCTTTCATAGACTACGAAATCTATGGGATCCTTCCAGACGGTTACAGGAGTTGGAGGCGCTCGAATATCTCCTGGCTCCATAACGTATTGAGCTCTGTCAAGCAGGCATTTTCGGATCCTTCAACAAAAGGGTAAAAGAAAGAGCATTCCAAGTTGGTGACCTTGTCTTAACGATAAGAAGGCCGATGGTCACGACACACAAGACGGCCGGTAAATTCTAAAATAAATGGGAAGGCCTTTCGTGATAAAATCAGTGTATTCGAACGACGCGTACTGGCTCGCAAATCCTAATAAAGACTTATTAATGATGTCGATCAACGTCAAGTTTCTCAAAAAATACTATGTCTAAGTAAGGCATAAACCCCCTAGTCCTCAACTAGTCAGTTGGAATGTGCAATGTTTGCATTTCTGTGTTACCCCCAATAAGTACAAATGTATAGTATTTATATTTATTCTCCCCAATGTATCAAAAATCTATTATCTGTGTTCAAAAGTCCTGAATACTTTATAGATAATGGATCCTCTAAAGTTATCCAACAGAATAATCCTCAGGTCCAACGAAACATTATCGCTGAGACCACATAAGAATTAGTTACCCCAAGCAATAGTTTATGTCAATACTATCTTTGAGCAATAGGATTGTTATTCTCCCCAATAGAATCCATATGACAACACAAGAACACAGTCACATACATATTACCTCTGCCTTGTTTTCTCTATTCCCGCAGAGTTAAATCCTACCATGTTCGCATGACATCTTAATAAGATATCTTTAGCGGAATCCTATATTTTCCATTTTCACATTATCCCTATACAAACATTATTATCTATTGACTTTTAATATATCACGTCCATATCACCTTTGATAGGGTCTTGTCTCAAACTTATTATCTGCACTCAATCCCGTTCACCATTGATAATAAGCACTGAAAGAATCCACCAGTGGGATGTCCCCAAGCTACAATATTATGATACGTCCATATCACCTTTAGTATAATATTCGTATTCACAAACCATGACCAGTACAAAGAGAAGTTCTGAAAAAAAGGAATTTTTATTAATATTCAAGATCATGAGTACATATGATGAAAGTTTCTACAATCAGAACTTTCTCCAACAAGGTGCCCCTCGGTGCTGTTTTTGTTACCAACGCGAGTGAACTTGGCAGTAGAACTCAATGTATTCTGGGTCATCCCTCATCAGTGCAAACCTCAGTATTTAGAAAAGAATCCATACTGATGCATAACAAAGGAGGGGAGGATCAGGCGCTCTTCGACCATGCAGGAAGACTGAAGATAGGGACAATCAAGCCAAATCCCGTAATCAGTACCGCAGGCCCTCGACCGGTGGCATGCCTCATAAAAACAAGAAACGCAGCTAGCATGCTGCATAAATAGGGTGATCACCACTCTCGAAGATGAACGTTCATCCTCGTCTCTTGGACCAGTTCTTGACAAACTATCGCACAAGGTTGACATCCTCTTCTAATGACAAATTTTATGATATCCCTCTAGGCTCCATCATAGGCAACACGAGTGGAGATAAAGCCTACATCAAGAAATCATGCATCAGTCTCAGTGAAGATTGTAAAAATGTGCATTATGCTATAACTACCAGATGCGGCTCCTTGACTACGATGAGGCACATGACATCATACTTCAAGATAGCTAAGTTTGTGTGTATGTTCTAGATGAGATTTCATCCATGCGGTAAAGATATGTGAGAAGTTTGCACACATGTTCTAGATGATCCCTAATCTATGCAGTGGATCTATGTGAAAAGTCTGTGCATGTTCTAGATGGGTTCTCATCTATGCGGCAAAAATGTGTGAAAATTTTTATGCACGTTCCTGACTGTCTCCCGTCCATACAACAAGACTGTGCACTTGTGTCTCTGTGTCCTTGGCATCATAGAACAAGGGCCAAGATACCCCTATACCTTCAGTCAGAGCATCAACATCAGGGGGACACAGGTCTATTTTGCCCCAATCAGACTCCTTAGTAAGAAAAACGGGGGCCTTTGATATTTTTACGAGGAAAAAATGAACATGGAAATGAGGATCTCTCTCCTTCTTGAGTTGCTTATTTATAGGCCCAGGACCGTGTTAAGAGATTGAGGCAATAAACTATGCAGATAAGAGGATAAACCTCAAAACTCGGCCCCTCAATAGTTGATAGGACACAATGTCTCGATTCTCGTGATTTGTAGTAATCACAGGTCAATCCGACGTGTGATTCCCGCACCCGTGCGTTAGTGGTAGTACCAAAGCAATTTCAGTTAATCCATAAAGATTTGACAGCCAAAAAAATTTACCTATGCGACATCCAGTCCACGCGGCATATAGCATATGTTGAGAAGATTTATACGGTACCAAGCCCTTTTGTCTATGCTTCTTTTTTAAAGTGTTTCAAACTTATCTAAGTTTTAAAACTTTTAAAGGGGTCTTGTAGAAGCACAGAAAAATCCAAATCCATGCGCTCATACTGCAAGCCATATACATACAAAAAGTAAAGGCATCCATGCATCCTAAAGTGCATGTGGTACTAGATCAATTCAACATCTATGCGACCCAGGCAATAAGCCTAAAAAGCATGCGACAGAAAGCCTAGGCACATTAAAGTTAGTCGTATGGTGTCACTTCTGTCATTCACCATATTAATTACTCTGAGCACCTCATATTGGGTGCAAACAACGAATGTCAGCGTCATAATTACTCATGTTAGATACAGCTGTGCAGTGCCACATATTCCTGACACAATAAGGCTACATGTGACATCTTCTCCATGCAACAGTGATCCCAAGAGTCTTCCTGCAATAAGATCGTTCCTTAATAGCTAGTGCGGGCTACGTGTCAAGTTGACCGAGTCATGCATTCAAATGGGTATAAAGGATCCATATTACGTGGGTACAATCCAAGATCTCAGCAACAACCTATCCTAACTAATGCCACATGGTAACTCAACCATGACATACGTACACGGTTACAACTACATGCTATTGAGAATACCATGCGGCATCTCCAAAATCATGCAGACATAGACGAAAAGCAATGACTGTTCAGCACATGAGCGCGTATAACATCTCATTATCGATGATTATAAATAGCAGGGACGTGTGCTTCCCATACACACAAATAAACGTATAGTGAGACATATAGAAGCATACTTAAGAGCCAATTGCAGTCTTTCATGCCAGTAAGCTAGAGATCTTGTAGTCCCCTTCGTCTATCGACCGTCAACGGAGTAAAGGAGTCAGCTGCATTACTTGATCTCCAATGTCACACTTCCCCAGAATTAATTGTACTTAGATTTTCTGTTTAGGAATTTTTGTATCCTTTTTTTAGTTTGTTGTACAAAATATAGTTCAATATCAACTTCTTTTTGACCAATGGCTAACAATCCAGGAAAGGTAAATGTAGTAGCACATGCCCTTAGTAGGAGGGGTAGTGTATTTGTCTTGATATCTCAGAGGCATATGTTAGAGGATTTTTAGAAAATGGATACGAGGTGATTCTTTTGCAGTTTGTATATTCAATTTTCTTTGATGGGGATGATTATAACAGCTCAAGCGAAGGATCCGCAGATTCGAAGCTTCGAACAGATTGTAAGTCCGTTCTTTGGAAGGATCTGGTGATTCATGAGGATAGGATGCTAAGATTTGGGAGTCGTTTCTGTGTGCCGAGTAGAGATATCTGACAGGAGGTTATGACCAAGGCTCAGAGTTATTCATATTACATTCACCTAGGGGGGTACAAAGATGTATCAGAATATTATGCAGTATTTTTGAGGAAATATAATGGAGAGAGAGATAACGAGGTTTGTCTTTCGATGTTTGGTATGCCAACAGGTAAAGGCCGAGATGTAGCAGTTTTATTATCCTATTCAGCATCATGAGGGCAGTACCTCGGGGAATGCAGGTACCATCTTTATGAGTTTATTTTAGTTATGTCTTTCAGTATCAGGCTAGGTAGTGGCAGTGTATCTTTGGTTCTCATCGGCGGTCTTGTATTCCACTTATACCCGGAGTGCAATGGTCAGCTAGACTTGTTCGACGAGTGAAGACAAGTTTTTGTCCCACTCTTCTATCTTCATAACTCGTGAAACATGATATCTTTCATGTATTTTGTTACGAATGTATATCCTGGATTAGTGTCATGTCCTCGACTGATCGTTGGTACCGACTTACCTCGAGAATTGTCCCTCGTCTATTTTTTGAGTCAGCATAAACCAGCGAGGATGATCCCTACTTAGCTGACTCAGGGATATATTTATCCATATGCCTCATGATTCTTTATACCCAATATTTATGTATATCTGTATTTATTTATTATGTTTGTATTTATTTACTTTTTTGCTTTCAATATTATATGTTTACCTGATTTATTTTATTTTCTAACGAGTTGTATTCTTGATGAGAAAATACTCCTAAGCTTATTCTTGATGAGTTGTGTTATTTTGAGCCTGTTCTAGCTTGTGCTTCCTACCTGACTAGCTTATTTGAAATTTTAAAGACAAAATTTTTCTAAGGAGGGTAGGGATTTTACTCCCCGTTCCTGATATACATTTTTTGTATATTATTTCTTTATCCTGTATAGTAGTATTTATGTACTCTATTTTGATATGGTATCTTGCACGTGTTGCTCATACCCGTATCCATCAATTTGTTATTTGACATCTTGATAAGTATTTGGTATTATGTTCTTGAGGTAGTTGGAGACCCGGCGGGTCGATCCTGTAGATCATTTTCCTTATATATTATCACCTGACCCCAGTCTGGAGATGAACTCTGTCTCGGCGTAGTATTGCACCTCTTGTCCTTGTTTGGTTGGAGAGGTGTATTACTGCCCCGATGATAGAATACATATTCATTCTATGGTTCAGGCTTCCATATATATAGAGTAGTCGTTGGAATCTTCGTAGGGAATTGATTAATTTACTTATGCAACTATATTTTGATTTATTGGTTTTATAATAATATAATAATGTATGAGGGTAGCTATACCCTCACATTTTTAATCAAGAGTAATTTGATAATTTGCATGGGTATTTTAATTTTAGGAGTATTGTATTTAAATATTGTGCATGTGATTAATTATTTATTGTATTAATTATTGATTGTTAGATGTAGTATCTATTTTTGGACTTGTGTAGTGGACCTAACTAATTAAGTTAGATGCATGAACCCAATAATTTTTTTTGGTTTAGATTGCGCCCAATAATTAGGTCCATTAATTAGAAGGATGGATTAATTAGTGAACCCATTAGACTAGAACCTTCCCTCCTTAATTAATTTCTTTATGAGAGGCCCCAATGGGTGTTTTGGATATTTCACATAGCTTGAGAGAGGGGTATATGGCCGGCCAATCGAGGGAAGAGAGAAAGTGTCTCTCATTTTATTTTTCTATTGCATTTAGATCTATATTTTCTCCCTTTCCAAATTCCTTCATTCCCTCATCATTCTCTCACAAATTTCTTCACAAATTCCTTCTTTATTCTTCAATTGAGGCTACTAAAACAAAGATCTACAAGAAGAAAGCAAGGAGCAACAAGGAGGAGGCCAAGATCTACAAAGAGGAGGCTACATTCAACATTTAGAGATTTTTATTAGGAATCCATCTCTTAATAGGTATATTTCAGTTTTCTCTCTTGTAGTAGGTTCTAAATCTAAGATTTAACCATAAAAAATCACCCCACATGCATAGGCTATCCATAGGAATTGGTTTTAGGTTCATAGGAGACCTGTGGTGGAAGTTATGTGTGTTTTGGTGTCAATTTTGGAGGAATTCTGAGATTGGCATATGTAGTGTTTGTTAAATGGTCAAATAGATCAATATGACATGTGAATAATTGTTTGTGACTAGTGTCGTGTCCACAATTGGATATGTGTAGGCCGTATCTCGTCAATTTGGTAATACGGTTTAATTTTGGAGGTTTTCCTTCGATACAAAAATTTGTGCATATCATTTCTTGACACAGACACATAGTTGTTATTATTATTGTTCGTATAGTACATAATTAGTATTCTAGACTTTCTCGTGTCCTTCGGGATACGTTTGGTTGTGTGGTGAAGCCGTGTCGCAAGTGTATCATAAAATGAGTGTGATACTGGTGCGGTGCACTCCACGTGTTTGGTTTATTGTCCTCAATTCTATGTATGCTTATGTGTGTATATATATATATATATATATATATATATATATATATATATATATATATATATATATATATATATATTATATGATATATATGAGTATATATAACTATGTGTTTATATATATGCATATGAGTTTATGTTTATAGATAGATGTATGTATTTATAAAACTATATGTATGGATATCTATATGTATTCATATCTATGATTGTTTATATATGTATATAAGTAAATATGTTGCTATACATACATGTATGAGTGTTTATATAAGTAAGTATAAGTAATTATATATCTATGTGTGAGTGTATATATATATGTACATATGTAGATGGATATATATAGTTGAATATGTGAGTGTATATATATGTATAGAGTTATATTCATAGAGGTGTTTGTATATATGTATTTGTGTTTGTGTGAGTGAGTGAGATGCTCAGGCCTATTTCAGTTTAGTGTCAGCAGAGAGGAGCACAAAAATGTGCAGTAGTATCAGCAGTGTAGGAGCAATGTACAGTGGCATCAACCCAAGCCACTGCAGCTTGCAGTGTGCAGCAGGGTATATTCGTGCACGGTTGCTTATGAGCTGCAGCTACAAGCCTGTGCAGCGAGCTCGTATAGGCACTGCAGAGGGAAAAAGCAGTACACCTCGAAGCACAACAAGGCTCTGTGCACAACAACTGAGGGAGGCAGTATGCAACTGCTGGAGCATAGCAGTTCAGTGGCAGCTCTTGAACAGTTCACTACAGCAGAGAGTATGCTCGGCAAGGATGCAGTGTGCACTTAGTGAACAGCAAGCCGAGCAATATAGTGGGAGCCATTCAGCAAGTATCAGCTTGTGCAAGAGGGGAAGCCCAACAGCAGGGAACCTACAGAGTATCAGAGAAGCTTATGCAGTAACTTCACATTAAGTATCAGCATCTATTCAACAAGGAGATGCAGTAAAACTGCACAGTGAGCCAACAATATCAGTTACCTCACTATGCAGTGAGATGCACAATATCAGTATCAATTTTTTGTATCAGCGAGGTATTGGGTAATGGTTCAGTGAGGTTGGTTTAGCATGAGTTTGGGTTTTTGGTTTAGTCAAGTTGGTTAGTATATTAGATAGTTAGATACTAATATATATATATATATATATATATATATATATATATGCTATGTTAGTGGTTTGGGTAATAGCTAGTTAGTAGTATATATGTAACTATGTACTAGTAGGTATATTTTAGTAGTTAGCTATATTAACTACATGTTAGTATGTAGATATGTATGTATTGTATATATATATACATATATATTATAACAATTAGTATATATTAGTTGAGGGTTATATATGTAGTAGCTATTTGTTGAGATTTTGAATTATCTTGGGTTACCAAGGTAATGTCAAGACAATGGGTCGATACCAAGGTATTGGGTTTGGGTATCAAGATAGGTAGTTTGATACACATTGGTGCAAGGCCAAGGTATCCTAATTTTAGTAATTAGTTAAGTGCTACATATATTAACTTGTATATCTATATAAATTACTATTTTCTTATATTAAACTTGCGTATCTTAGGATACGACCTTTTGTGTGTCTCATAATATCTTAGATGGGCTAGTGTAGCTTAGTTTCATAGTGTGTAGACCTAGTATCCTAGAGTTGGATTATATGACCTAGAAATAGTCGGTTTGACTTAGAAATGGCTTTATGACTTAGAATTGCATCAGTTTAACTTATTTTTATTCTAGAACCTTGTATTGATGCAACACACCATATATAGGTCTGTGTGATACCAGTTTGGGCATCGAGAGACACCTTGCTCAGGACTTCAGGCGAGTATATTCTCTGACAGTTTTTATTATGTTGATTATTACTATGATTCTAATTATAGCGTATCCTTGATTCTGACACTGTGGATACACGGGCTAGTATCATAGATACCTGTCATGAGGAGTCATGCTTGGAATCCATCGTGCTAGCTGGGGACGGAAAAATATTAGGAAGATTATGTGATCATACCCCACTTTACATGCATCATAGCTCACCCCACATATCATGTTGGGTGTAGCCTGATCATTTGCATGTCTCATAGCCTATTATATATGATTAGCCTGACTTTTCCTTGCATCATAGCTAACCAGATGGTTAGCCTGACCTCACATATATCATAGCCAATCATATATAACAAGCCTGATCTAGTCCCAAGCCGATCACATAGTAAACTGATATTTTACAACACTTAGCTAGAATTTTTATTTCTTTATTCCAGTTCACTTATTTCTAGAATTCACATATATATGTTCATTACTGGTTAGTACTATTGCTGATTATATGCCTCTCCAGTATTCCTTATTTTTCCAGTATTTCTTCATCATGTATTTCCTTACACTGTCTTATAGTTTTTGTCAATATAATTGAAACTGCTGTTTAGTGTTTATGCTTCGCTCCAATCCTGACTGGATAATATTTTTCAGAGGACCTTGAGGATTTCTGTCATACTCACTATGGCCCAGGAGTAGAGGGAGACTACATAATAGAGATTCCAGAGGAGTCACACTCATTAGAGGAGACACCACCTGCAGTCATTTAGACAGCTTCTTGGTCTAGTTATCTATGTATTAAATTATTCTAACTTGAGATTTGGATTGTATTATGTTGAGACTATTTATGTTGGGATAGGTAGACTCTAGATTATTGTTTTATTTGGGTTGTGTGCTAGACTTATGTCAGAACTTCCTTATCTTTTATATCTTATCGTGCCAACTACTTTCCTATAGTTATTGTGATCGAGTATCTTATGAATTGATGATCAAATACATTATTCATTGTCCTTCTTATGGAGTTCAGATCATTGATAGGTTCTTTTGTAAGTTATGTTTAGTAGTCTTGAGACCTAGACAAAGTTCTACCGCCGATGCTGCGGCGTATGCTGGACGTACCCATGGCTCATGCCCAAATTTCGGGTACGAGTCGTGACACATTTTAGTGGTGGCCCATGCAGGTCTAGATTCGTAATTAGAGCGATGTCTTAGTAGTGATTACTTAAAGTATTGCTACGAATCTGCTTTAGAAAATATGATTTAGGCTGAGAATTTGCTCAATCACAAGTAAAAAATTTCTAATTTTATAATGCTATTTTGAATAATTATTTTCTTTAAATTTTACCGTCCTTCTTTGATGATATCATGTCTGTTGCCTTAATTGATTCTTTTCGGTCTGTCTTCAGGATGCCACCGAAGACTAGGTCGTTGAGATTGGGACCCACAACTTCAGAGAGGTCTGCCACCTCTTGACCTGACATCTAGACATCGGGAGTTCCTCCTACTTCACCTGTTCATGTGGGAGTTTTAGTAGTTTTAGGGGGTCCTCCTCCCCCACCTGTTCCGAGGGTTGTCCTGGCTGTTACGGAGCACATTCCTCCACCACCGACTCTATTTTCCGAAGGTATGCCCGTTGACGGAGCACAGATGTTCGCTTTGATCCAGGGCTTGGTAGATGCTCAGAGGACATTGGTAGAGGCTCAGCGAGTTCTGACAGAGGCACAGAGAGTGCAGGCAGAGGCACACCAAGTGCAGACTGAGCTGATGAGGGAGAGCATGGAGAATGCTCATCAGGTGGCTCTCCAGGCTGTAGAAAGAGTCGCACAGCAACAGCAGCATCCTGGCCAGCAACACTAGAGGTCAGGCACTTTAGTGGACTTCAAGAGGATGATGCCTCGGGAGTTCAAAGGTGTCGAGGGGATACTTTACGCTGATGACTGGCTGGAGGACATAGAGAGGAACTTGCGCTTGGCGCAGATTCTGAAGATTCTGCAGATCGAGGCCACCGACAGCTAGATGTTCGATATCGCGCTGACTTGGTATTGTACGAAGCTAAGACTTACTGTTAGAGGACTTACTTGAGAGACTTTCAAGGAGCTTTTCAAGGATTTCCCAACGTGGCCCTGGGAGCCTTGGAGAGTCAGTTCCATGAGTTGGTCCAAGGGAATATGTCGGTCGACGAGTACGCCACAAAGTTTTATCGCTTGCGTCATTTTGCACCGTCGATGATTCGAGACCCAGGAGACCAAGCTTAGAAGTTCAGGAAGGGGCTGATGAGAGAGATCAAGTCTCATACTTCTGGATGTCGCACTGCTACCTTTGAGGGCATTCTGATGGATGCCCAGATTGCTGAGGATGATTTGGACCTCAGGACTAAGAGAGGATGCGACATTTCTAGAGGAGCGAGTGGTAGCGTGGGACCGGCCAAGCGTCCCCACTTCCAGCAATAACAGAGGCCGTATCAGCACCAGCAGCACCATGCACCAGCTCGAGGACACACTCAGCAGCAGCAGTAGCCTCAAAGGCAGACCCAGCCTGCTGTCCAGTGTGCGTACTACAGGAAGGCGGGACATACGAGGGACATCTGCAGGAAGAGGTTGGATACATGTTTGTCTTGTAGATCGTCAGCACACCAGTTGAGAGATTGTCCATCTATTCAGACTCGTCCAGGTCAGGGTGGAGCAACCGCTCAGAGGGGACATGCCAAAGTAGCTACTTTACCAGAAGGCCAGCAGAGGGGACCTCCACTTCCGCCACAGTAGCAGAGGTTTTCCCAGCACCATGAGCTGCAGAGAGGTGCGCCCAGGGATGAGCGTATGCCATGACGATCGAGGAGGCCGAGCCAGCAGAATACGTGATTTCAGGTTCAGTTCTTCTCGATTTTATTCCAGCACTTGCTTTTTTCGATTCTGGCACTTTCCATAGTTTTGTGTCTGTATATTATGGTCTTAAGCATCATTTGGAGGCAGAACCCTTAGATAGGACTTGCAATATCATGACTGGCGGAGGCATTAATCTAGTCAGCAATTTTTGCAAGGACCGAAGAGTATCGTTGGGAGGCCGAGAGCTGAGTGTGTGCTTACTCGTAATACCACTTACGGGATACGATATTGTACTCGGAATGGACTGGTTGAGTAGGTACCATGCTACTATAGATTATCGTGGAGGCAGAGTGATATTTCGACTGCCAGGAGAGCCAGAGTTCGAGGTCGCCAAAGGAGCAACAGAGCAGAGTAGGGGTACTTTTTGTGGAGCCAGGATGTAGGAAGAGGAGTTGCCACATTCTCTGATAGCAGAGTTTCTGGATGTCTTTCCAGAGGAGTTGCCAGGTTTGCCGCTAGACAGAGATGTTGAGTTCTCTATAGACTTGGTGCCAGGAGCTGAGCCCATATCACAACACGTCTATAGGGCCAACAACAGCAAACTGGCAGAAATGAAGAAGCAAGTTGAAGAGTTGCAGGACAAGGGATTCATCAAATCTAGTTCATCACCATAGGGAGCTCCGGTATTGTTCGTACCAAAGAAGGATGGGTCGGTACACATGTGTATAGATTATAGAGTACTGAATAACCTCACTATCAAGAACAAATATCCGCTGCCGAGGACAGATGATCTCTTCGATTAGTTGAGTGGAGCGAAGGTACTTTCAAAGATAGACTTGAGGTTAGGCTACCACCAGGTGAAGGTGAAGAGAGAAGATATTCCAAAGACAGCTTTTGTGGCACCCCGTTTCCCCTATTCGGGAAGCACGACTAAGAAACACAAGATGGTATCGTTCGATGGGGATAGATTGAAACAAGAACTCGTCCTCGTTATGGATTTGCTTCTTCGGAATCGATTCCCATATTCATTGGACCGTGCCCCCGGGATCGACTTAGCGGCAGAGTCAGGAGGGACCTCTCTGCTGTTATCTTTGTTGTCTTAGATTTTGATGTCGCTTGTTGCTTTTGTTTTTTGAGTTAGTTTTCGGATTTGCTTGTTTTTTTGAACAGTTTTAATGGATTTCATTATTTTTGTTCATTGAACTGCACTTTAATTCCGAGATTGGAAAGAGAGAAAGAGGTATTGATCGAGCTGTTCGTGCAATGCAGGTGAACGAGCAGTAGGCGGCTTTCGAGCGGAGTCTTGAAGCGCCTCTTTTCTTCTTCCTTCCAACCATCTAAGTGAGTGGCTACCATCCCGATTAGCTATCCCTGCTTCCAAGTCTTCACACCTTAAAATCTTGCATTCTCCTTTACCCCGATCAGACGATACCAAGTAATAACTAAAAGATATCAAGATAAAAAGGAATAGACTTGGACTGTATTGCTTGTCAATTAAACTTAGGAACGGTTACTTATATGCATGCTTGTTCGTTCATAATGTTCATCATATGCTTCAATTTTAGTTAGAATGCATACTTCTTCTATAAATTGTGCTATGTATAGAACATGCCATGCTATAAATTGTTCAGAGAGGCCATGCAAAATGAATCATGCAATACTGCTTGTTTTGTACTCGTGTTGCCTCAACTGCATGAATTACTAACTTAATAATCGTGTTCGATCACGGACAACTTGTGCACAAGGTCATTGGTTCCTGCGGACGGTCGCTAGGGCACTGACACCGATCCGATCCGGGCGGAACTTCAAGTTAGTCTCTCGAGCGGGTGAGTTGGCATGCTTCACCTCGAGTTCCTAGCGTTGCATACCACTCTCACCCAAGACTACATCCTGTCCATTATGGCATCAAGCCAGTGATTCTCGTGTATATTTAAACCTGTTGCAAACTAACTTGTGTCTTCGTGGCAGGGAAGGCATGGTAAGTATTGTGCAGGTAGTTTAGACGGACAGGTAAAACTACTGAACGGTGGCAAGTTTATTTCAGTATTTTATATATATACTGCTGCTTGTAAAATAAACTAAGGCAAGATAGAAAGACCACAAATAAATATTCATGCTTCATTAAAATAATGTGTTGATTGGTATAGTTGGGTTTAGCTCGCCTTCACCAATATGTTTTGACATACTGACCCTCATTGAAACAGGTTCCCCACACTAAGGTAAACTGAGTGTGGAGTCAAAGTCGTCTTCCCGATCCAGTCCAGTTGTAGGCGCATCCTGGTCATGCCGTATTTTAAAGTACTTGAAGAAGGAGCTAGAACCCAAGCAAGAATGCAGCTCCGTGGCAAAGTCGTCGTCCAGCCTGGAGGTCCTTATCATTTTAAAGTTTAGTAAAGGGATGTAATATACATGACTGCTATCTCATTTTGTATCAACACTTTTGTAAGCCTGTACGGCAAATTAGCTGACTCATTCAAGAGTTTGTAATAGATGTTCATTATCAATAAAGAGAACTTTTCCATATTTCAACTTGTGTTTCAATTTATCTGCGTACTCTGAATATGTGCTCAAATATAAATATCTCTAGCCTTGTGCGGGCGCAACCCCAGGCCCGTACGACGGTCACGATTCGGGGGATGCCCCAACGATTCCACGGAATCGGGTCGTAACAGCTTTTCGGAGCCGATATGGTAATGCCATTTGGATTGACTAATACACTGGCAGTATTCATGATCTTGATGAACAAGGTATTCCACCAGTATCTTGACAAGTTCATGATGGTATTCATCGATGATATTCTTGTGTATTCGAAGACCTCAGAAGAGCATAAAGAGCACCTGAGGATGGTTTTGGAGACTCTCTGGAAAGATGAGCTTTACGAAAAGCTTTTAAAGTGCAAGTTCTTCGTTGACAAGGTTGAATTCCTTGGGCATGTGGTGACGGGCGACGGGATCTCAGTTAACCCAAAGAAGATCAAGGCAGCGAAGTCGTGGCCTACTCCCAGTTCAGTAGCTGAGATCAGGAGTTTTCTCAGACTAGCAGGTTACTACAGAAGGTTTGTACAAGACTTCTCCAAGATTGCAGAGCCGATGACTAGGATGACCAGGAAGGATGTAGATTTTGTCTGGACGAAGGATTATTAGGCCGCATTTGATGAGCTGAAGAAGAGATTAACGACAGCTCCAGTATTGATGTTTCCATCGGGGACAGGTAGATTCACTATCTACAGCGATGCTTCAGGAAAGGTTTGGATTGCGTTCTTCAGCAGCACAAAAAGGTGATTGCCTATGCTTCCAGGCAATTAGATCCTCATGAAAAGAACTACCCCACCCATAATTTGGAGTTGGCAGCGGCTATCTTTGCTCTAAAGCTGTGAAAACACTATCTGTTCGGAGAGCGTGTGGAGATCTTCACGGACCACTAGAGCTTGAAGTACGTATTTACACAGAAAGAGATAAACATGAGGCATAGGAGGTGATTGGTGTTGATGAAAGACGTTGATATCTCATTGCAGTACCACCCAGGAAAGGCCAATGTAGTCGCCGATGCCTTGAGCAGGTATCTGATAGCTATGTACTTGATGACAGACAGACACTTATTGGCTGATCTTGAGAGCTTTGGAATTGTTTCTGGTATCGAGATTCAGTTGTATGGATTACAGATACAGCCCGAGATGATGAACAGAATTAGAGCTACGCAGTATGATGGTTTCTGAGGAGTATCAGGGCACAGGTTCGGACAGGATTATCAGAAGACTTTAGTATCACTGATGATGGATCATTACGGCACGATACTAGGATATGTGTACCGAGCGGGGAGCTGTGCGAGAAGGTTTTGCAGGAGGCGCATCACTCTCAGTACTCGATGCATCCATGAGCTAACAAGATGTATCGAGACCTGAGGGAGCATGTATGGTGGTATGATATAAAGCGCGAGGTAGCACGCTTTGTATCCCAATGTTTAGTGTGCCGACAGGTAAAGACGGATAGACAGAGGCCAGGTGGATTGCTTAAATCTTTACCCATCCCAGAATAGAAGTGGGAGAACGTGACTATGGATTTTGTTTCAGGGCTTCCGTATTCTCCAGGAGAAAAGGATGCAATTTGGGTCATCGTGGATAGGTTGACCAAATCAGCCCACTTATTACCATTCAAAGTGGGTGCATTGACGAAGAAGCTATCATAGATGTCTGTGCAACAGATTGTCAGATTACATGGGGTCCCTCTGAGCATCGTCTCGGATCAGGATAGTGTTTTCACTTCCCACTTTTGGAGGAGTTTGCACACTAGCTTAGGCACTCAGCTCAAGTTCAGTACCACATTTACCTCCAAACAGACGGACAGTCTGAAAGGACTATTTATACTCTCGAGGATATGCTACATATTTGTGTTCTAGATCTCAGAGGTTCTTAGGAGGATCATCTACACCTGGTAGAATTTGCTTACAACAACAACTACCAAACCAGTATTGAGATATCACCATTCGAGGCTCTATATGGACGGAGGTGTCGCACACCGTTATCTTGGGATAATGTCAAAAAGAGAGCCTTGTTAGGAAAAGAGATGATCTTGGATGTAGCGAAAAAGGTGAAACTCATCAGAGACAGACTTCGAGTGGCGCAGGACAAACAGCGGTATTGGCCCGACAGCCACCGTAGACCCTTGGAGTTTGAGGTATAGGTTTTGTTATTTTTTCTTGTAATTTTTTTTATTTTAGATTGCGTGTTAAGACTTTTTTTGTTACAGGTTAGCGATTTGGTATTCTTATGGATTTTTCTGACACGGGACACGATTCGCTTTGGTGGAGGTGGAAAGCTTAGTCCATGGTACATCAAACCTTTCGGTATTCTTACGAGGGTCGGTACAGGGGCCTATAGACTAGACTTACCGCCTGCACTAAAGGGAGTACATGACGTGTTCCATGTGTCATAGCTGAGACGTACCTGGCGGATCCTAGTCACGTACTAGATTACTCAGAGATCGAGGTTGGTCCGACCCTCAGCTATCCTGAGCAGCCCGTAAAGATTTTGGATCGCAGGGAGAAGGTATTGTGGAACCAGAATATTCTTTTAGTTCATGTTTCATGGAGACATCACTCTCCAGGAGAGTCAACCTGGGAGAGAGATGACGAAATGAGCGAGCAGTACCCGTATCTCTTCGAACCTTGAGGTATAATTCTTTCTTGCATTATATTGTTTGCTTTTGGTAGTTAGTTTCTTCCTTAATTTTGAGGACAAATTTTTTCTAAGGTAGGTAGGATTGTCACCCTCACATTTTCAATCAAGGGTAATTTGGTAATTGACATAGATATTTTAATTTTAGAAGTTTTGTATTAAAAAATTGTGCATGTGATTAATTATTTATTGTATTAATTATTGATTGTTAGATGTAGTATCTATTTTTGGACTTGTGTAGTGGACTTAACTAATTAAGTTAGATGCATGAACCCAACAAATTATTTTGGTTTAGATTGAGCCCAATAATTATGACCATGGATTAGGAGGATGGATTAATTAGTGAAACTATTAGACTAGAATCTTCCCTCCTTAATTAATTTCTTCATGAGAGGCCTCAAGGGGTGTTTTGGACATTTTACATAGCTTGAGAGAGGGGTATATGGTCGTCCATTAGAGGAAGGAGAGAGAGAGTCTTTTATTTTATTTTTCTATTACATTTAGATCTATATTTTTTTTCTTTCCAAATTCCTTCATTTCCTCACAATTTTTTTCACAAATTCCTTCCCTATTCTTAAATTGAGGCTACTACAACAAGGATCTATAAGAAATAAGCAAGGAGCAACAAAGAGGAGGCCAAGATCTACAAGAAGGAGGCTACATTCAACATTTAGGAATTTTTATTCGAAATCCATCTCCCTATAGGTACATTTCAGTTTTTCCTCTTATAGTAGGTTCTAAATCTAAAATTTAACCATAAAAAATTACCCCACATGCATAGGCTACCCATAGGAATTGGTTTTAGGTTCATAGGAGACCTATGGTGGAAGTTATGTGTGTTTTGGTGTCAATTTTGGGAGAACTCTGAGATTGGCACATGTAGTATTTGTCAAATGGTCAAATAGATCAATATAACATGTGAATGATTGTTTGTTACTAGTATTGTGTCCACAATTGGATAAATGTCGATCGTATCTCGTCAATTTAGCGATACGGGTTAATTTTGGAGATTTTATTTCGATACGGGGATTTGTGCATATCACTTCTTGACACGGACAAGTAGTTGTTATTATTATTGTTCGTATAGTGCATAATTAGTATTCTAGACTTGCTCGTGTCCTTAGGGATACGTTTGGTTGTGTGGTGCAGCCCTGTCGCAAGCGTATCATAGAATGAGTTTGATACGGGTGCGGTGCACTCCACGTGTTTGGTTTATTATCCTCAATTCTATGTATGCTTGTGTATATATATATATGTATGATATATATTATATGATATATATGTATATGAGTGTATATATATATATATATATATATGAGTTTATGTTTATAGATAGATGTATGTATTTATATAACTATATGTATAGATATCTATATGTATTCATATCTATAATTGTTTATATGTGTATATATAAGTAAATATGTTGCCTATACATATATGTATGAGTGTTTATATAAGTAAGTATGAGTGATTATATATCTATGTATGAGTGTATATATATGTACATATGTAGATAGATATATATAGTTGAATATGTGAGTGTATATATATGTATAGAGTTACATTCATAGAGGTATTTATATATATATGTATTTATGTTTATGTGAGTACGTGAGATGCTCAGGCCAGTTTCAGTTTAGTTTCAGCAGAGAGTAGCACAGAAATGTGCAGTAGTATCGGCAGTGTAGGAGCAATGTGCAGTGGCATCAACCCGAGCCAATGCAGCTTGCAGTGTGCAGGAGGGTGTATTCGTGCACAACTGCTTATAAGCTGCAGCTGCAAGCTTGTGCAGCGAGCTCGTGCAGGCACTGCAGAGGGGAAAAGCAGTACACCTCGAGGCACTACAAGGCCCGGTGTATAACAACTGAGGGAGGCAGTATGAAATTGCTGGAGCATAGCAGTTCAGTGGCAGCTCTTGAATAGTTCACTACAGTAGAGAGTATGCTCGACAAGGATGCAGTGTGCACTTAGTGCACAGTAAGCCGAGCACTATAGTAGGAGCCATTCAGCAAGTATCAGCTCATGCAAGAGGGGAAGCTCAACAGCAGGGAACCAGCAGAGTATCAGAGAAGCTTGTGCAGCAACTTTATATCAAGTATCAGCATCTATTCAGCAAGGAGATGTAGTAAAACTGTACAGTGAGCTAGCAGTATCAGTTACCTCACTGTGCAGTATGATGTACAGTATCAATATCAGTTTTTTATATCAGTGAGGTATTGGGTAGTGGTTCAGTGAGGTTGGTTTAGCATGAGTTTGGTTTTTGGTTTAGTTTAGTTGGTTAGTATATTAGATAGTTAGTATAAATAGAATGATAGTTAGATGTACTTGTTATGTGATAGATATTTAGATATAGATACTTATATATATATATATATATATATATATATATATATATATATATATATATATATATATATATATATATATATATATATTATAGCACTTAGTATATATTAGTAAATTGGTTGATGGTTATATATGTAGTAGCTATTTGTTGAGGTTTTGAATTACCTTGGGATACTAAGGTAATGTCAAGATAATGGGTCGATACCAAGGTATTGGGTTTGGGTATCGAGATAGGTAGTGTGATATTCATTGGTGCAAGGCCAATGTATCCTAATTTCAGTAATTAGTTAAGTACTATATATATTGACTTGTATATCTATATAAATTACTATTTTCCTATATTAAACTTGCGTATCATTGGATACGACCTTTTGTGTGTCTCATAATATCAAAGATAGGCTAGTGTAGCTTAGTTTCATAATGTGTAGACCTAGTATCCTAGAGTTGGACTCATATGACCTAAAAATAGTCGGTTTGACTTAGAAATGGCTTTATGACTTAGAATTGTATCAGTTTAACTTATTTTCAATCCAAAACCTTGTATTACAATGTACCATATATAGGTTTGTGTGCTACCAGCTTGGGCATCGAGAGACAAACCTTGCTCAGGACTTTAGGAGAGTACATTCTTTGACATTTTTTATTATATTGATTATTACTATGATTATAGTTGTAGTGTGTGCTTGATTTTGACACTTTGGATACACGGGCTAGTATCATAGATACCTGTCATAAGGAGTCGTGATTAGAATCCATCGTGCTAGCTGAAGATGAGAAAATATTAGCAAGATTATGTGATCATATCTCACTTTACATGCATCATAGCTTACCCTACATATCATGTTGGGTGTAGCCTGACCATTTACATGCCTCATAGCCTGTTATATATGATTAGCCTGACTATTGCTCGCATCATATCTTACCAGATGGTTAGCCTGACCTCATATGTATCATAGCCAATCATATATAACAAGCCTGATCTAGTCCCAAGCCGATCACATAATAAACTGATATTTCACAACACTTAGCTAGAATTTCTATTTCTTTATTCCAGTTCACTCATTTCTAGCATTCACATATATTTGTTCATTGCTAGTTAGTACTATTGATGATTACATGCCTCTCCAGTATTCCTTATTTTTTAAGTATTTCTTCATCATGTATTTTCTTGCATTGTCTTATAATTTTTGTCAATATAATTGAAAGTGCTGTTTAGTGTTTACGCTTCGCTCCAATCCTGACTGGATAACTTTTTTCTAGAGGACCTTGAGGATTTCTATCCTACTCACTATGGCCCAGGAGTAGAGGGAGACTACATACCGGAGATTCCAAAGAAGTCACTCTCCTTAGAGGAGACACCACCCACAGTCGTTTAGACAGCTTCTTGGTCTAGTTATCTATGTATTAAATTATTCTAACTTGAGATTTGGATTGTATTATGTTGAGACTATTTATGTTGGGATATCTAGACTCTAGATTATTGTTGTATTTGGGTTGTATGCTAGACTTATGTCAGAACTTTCTCATCTTTTACATCCTATCGTGCCAAGTACTTTCCTATAGTTATTGTGATTGAGTATCTTATGAATTGATGATCAAATGCATTATTCATTGTCCTCATTATGGAGTTGAGATCATTGACAGATTCTTTTATGAGTTATATTTAGTAGTCTTGAGACATAGACAGCGTTCTACCATCGATGATGCGGCGTAGGGTGGACGTACCCACGGCTCATGCTCAAATTTCGGGTGCGGGTCGTGACAGTTGCCATCCTTTATAATTCCCCGTAGAACACCGCCAGATTTTTTTACCGGCTGCTACTGACTTTTCCTTTGGTTTTTAACCTAGCTATCCTTTTGTCCAATGGACACTTGGTTTGTTTCCAATGGCTAGGATTGATTGAGAGAGCCTTGGATGGGTGACTTAGCATATCCTATGGCCAAGATCAAATCCCTCCATCATATACACCCCTCTCAATTTCTCTTTAGTTTCATTTTACTCTTTCTTTTTTCTCCCCTTTCTCTTCCTCATCCTCTCCATTCCTCAAGCAAGAGCTTGGACCTTCAACTTTAGGAGCTTGGCATTGAAGCCTAGAGTGTGGTTTTAGAACCCCTCTTGGTGGTGGAGTAGAAGACTATTCTTGGATAGCTATCCCAGGCAAGTACATCTTGCTCATAGTGAATGCAAATCTTGATTTTCTTTGAAATTAGTTTTCTTTGGAATCTTAAATATTTTAGACAATAATGTAGAGATTTAGACTGTCTTCATCTTTAGTATATGGCATTTTTGATTTTGACCAATAATCTAAGCTTAGCATTTTTAGAATATTTTATGGTATACATCTTTTAAAACTTAAATTTTATGAAAACCAACTCCCATGTTGGTATAAAATTTAATTTTATTTGATTTTGACCTTTAAAAATCTAAATTTCGATTTAAAATAAGGTTTTTATAGCCGAAACAAGTTTTGAGATTTTTCTCGAGTTTTGGCTGCTGTGACCATTCAAAAATCCGTCGGTAATCTGCAAAAATCTGTCAGTAATCCGAATTGTTGTCCAAAAACCTGTTATTTTTGGACAGATAATTCGTCGGTAATCCGCAAAAATCTGTCGGTAATCTGAATTTGGCTATTTTTGCTGAATTAGGCTATTTTAGTCCATTTTGACTATTTTTGTTCATTTTTGCTAATTTCTTTGACTGTATTGATTCCTTATATGTGTATTGTGAATATTTATATTTTAGGAATCTTTCTCTTATGATAGTTAGGGACCATGTATACGGTTAGGGTTATTTCTTGAGGATTTCTATGTCTTGTGTAGATTGTATATGATATTGAACTTAAGGACTTATGTTGTTCCTAATTTTTTGGGTGGTGATCATTGCTTGAGGCATTTAAGGATAGAGTTGTAGGTTTAACTAGAATACTTGGTAGAATTTTACAGTAGAGGTAGTCACTATATACCTGATCTAGGACTTGTGTTGTTCCAAATTTCCTAGATGATGATTATTTCTTAAGGTATTCAATGATATGACTTAAGGGCTTGTGTTATTACAATTACCTGGATGACTACTTAACAGACTACTACAATAGAGGAACTGACTGTATACCTAACCCAGGACATGTGAATCCTATTTACCTGGATGATGATCATTGCTTGAGGCATGCGAGGATAGAGTTGAGTAGTTGAATGAATTTTACTTAATTAAATAATTTATCATGTATCCTATCATGACTATTTGTATCCCTTCCTAATATACATACTATGATATGAGTAGATGAATTTTACATAATTTAATAATTTATCCTTTATCCTGACTTGACTACTTGTATCCGTACAGATACTTCCAGATACCGTACCGAGGTGCTACTACTTGTATTTTATAATGAAGTGCCACCAGATCATGATATTGCACTGAGGTGCTACCTCATCATGATATTCCTATTATAGTATATTTCTAATTTCTCTATACGGATATCCATGTAGTTAGTCAAAAGTTGTAGCATGGTTAGGTTGTTTATTTGATTGTGCATTATGATCGGAATGAATCTATATTGGGATCACATAAACCGATATAGATTTATACTAGGCGTACTCATACTGAGGTATAACATCTAGGAGGATGATCATGTGACCATGGTATGAGAATCCATATAACTGTAGGGTTAATCTAGGTAGAAAAAACTAGTATTAATATTGGGAGGGAACGATACCCCAAAATCGTGCATGTCGCCTATCCCTAGATACTATTCATGGAGAGCCAGGCTGGCCACCACGTACTGTATATCATCCGCACTAGTGGAGTGCAATATCCAACTACTGTTATTATATGATTAAGCTAGCATCTTCCTATAGGAGAGCTAGAACTGTTACTGATCTACTTAGCGTGGTGGACTTACGAGGGATCGGTACAAATTATACATACGATGTGTTATTATTGGCTCGGCTAGCCCTGCTCGGACATAGCACGATTTGAGGATCCCTATATATTTTATTACTGGGATAACCCAGATACCACATAGGAAGCCATATAATTGATTGGTCGACTTACTTAAACCTATTACATATAATTGTGTATTTTACTATCTGTTAGTAGTCTAGGGACATGGACTGTCATGGTACGGTAGTCCAACCCTTATCCTTGTTTGGTTGTAGGGTTGGACTATTGTGCTAAGATCGACTGTGAACCGAAGCTATGACGTAAATACTTATACAATGACCATAGTTAGAGGATATATTTTATCTCGGCGTTATACGATACCTCTTATCCTTGTTTGGTGTAGGGGTAATGTATTGCCTCGATGATAGGATATACGCTTATGATTATGGCACATGTCTTTCTTATGTGTTTTGAGTTTTTTGTCGTTCACCTTGGGACTCTTTTGTGGTACTTGTTGCTTGGAGTTTTGATCACACTGGATTTTTTTGGCCCCATTTACTTGTGGAGCCGGAGGATCTTCCTTACTTTTCACCGGATAGACCGTACTCGGATGATTGCGGCTTGGATGAGCGAGTGGGTTACCTTTATCTTCTACTCTATCTTGTACACTTATTTTGTGGTGTTTAACCAAGGACATGTATTAGTTATTTTTTTCTGGATTTTTGTTCCTTCTGTCTACAGTTGGCATTGATGTATATTTTTTACCGCGACTAGTTGTACATTTATGTACCTTGTATATCAGTTGATGTATCTTTACATTATGTCATCACTCATAATTATATATGCATATGTGTTTGGGATGCCTTACCCATCGCTTATATAATTTACTCTTTATTGCTTCTTTTATTATATTATTTGTCTGACCATTGGAGTCGTAAGTAGCATGCTAGAGTCATCCCACTTGTCATCTAGACAACCATGATCGCCGTACGATATTTTTATACTTTATACGGGATAGTTGACCTAGTCTTTCCCCATACTTACCTAGTATTCTGGGAGCGGGATGTGATACATAGTGAAAGACTGAGTCATCCAGCCATTGACGGATGAATCCAACAGTCTTTCGATCTAATCTTTTCTAGTCTTCAGCAGCTTTGTCCGATTGCTTGGCATTATCGCCCTCTAACGGACCATATAAATCCTTGCACTAGAGTAGATCATTCATCATTGGCTTTCAAATCGCCCAGTTGCCCCTTGTGAGGTTAATCATATATGTATTTATTTGCTCTATAGACATGGTTGTACCTTTCCTCTCGCGAACATGAGAGATCTGATAGCATATGTTGGGATTTGACCCTGTCATACCCCAATCTCCCGTAAAAATTGGTCGTCCTCGCCGGACACGAATTATCGTGCCAGTGCTCCTGCCGGACAATCATTTCCATCGGGAAGTGATACCGTACGAGCTTGGAGTTGTGCCTGCACAAGGCAATATCGTTAAAGTTTTGGCTATCATCGAATCGATCAAGTATGCAGCGAAGGGACAGTATTGCAAACAATAATCCATCTGAGTATACGGGGAAAAGATCAAGGCACGATGTTTTTTGAATACAATAAATCGTTCCATATATTATGTCCCTCTATACAAAAGTAGCTCAAAGCAAACGATACAACTCAAGGCATCGAAACTAGATTTTTGGGTCCTGGGGATGAGGCACGGCTATCGCTTCCTCGGACGATCCAGCACCTGCGAACAAGCAAATTGTTGATGGGTCAGCACTTTGGAGAAAGTACTTGTGAGTCTAAAATCAACGAACAGAAGCAACATTCACTAAAACTAACACTAAGTAATTATGTTATAAACTATTATATTACTAGTGATCTTTCTAGTTTTACCTAGGTTCATTACATGCAGTACAGAAACAGAGTCATATTACTTCTCTTGGAAACATCTTTGAAAACAGAGTTCATGTTGGATTTATTCAAGCACACAAGATAAGCTGATTATTGTACTATCAGGGTGTGCGCAGCATGTCTCGTGAGCTATAATCAAAGATCTAGGGACAATGCACCATCTAGAAACTATCCTTCTATCAAGAAAACAAGATAAACTATCAATATGGTTTCGGTCCCCGAGAAACTCAGGATCAGTATCGGTAATCCAGCTAACCAATGACTCCTTTATCTGATGTTATTAGCAGCTGTGACTCATGGTTGCTCTTCACTAACATTATAGCAACCGGGACCAAGTTTCAGCTCTGCACTATGTCACGCCCCGGTCTCCCGCGAGCCCGATAGTCCCCGCCGAACATGAATCACCACGTTTCAGCTCTCCCGCGGGACCATCGTTCTCATCGGGACGTGATGCCGTGCAAGCCTAAAGTGCGCTTGCACAAGGCCAAAGCTTTGAACAAGGGCAAGTAAGCTATTCGATACTGAAGCAGCGGCACATAACATTGCAGAAAAGTAAAGAACACAATGGCACATGAAAAGCAAGCTCTTTTTATTGATAATCGAAAGTGTTACAAGCGGCGCATGGCCGAGGTTACATAACGCTCAAGCACTCTTCTCTCGATTACAATGATACCGTTTCATACATTATGTCCCTCTATCTGAAAGCAGCTCAAAGCAAGCACAAACTCGATGCAGCTCGAGGCATCGACTCCAGATTTCCGGCTCGTTGGGATGAGGCACGGCTATCGCTTCCTCAGACGAACGGGCACCTGAGAACAAGCAAACTGTTGGTGGGTCAGCACTTTATACAAGTACTGGTGAGATAAGACAACTAAACAGAAGCTACACCCCCTGAAACCCACACTAAGTAAACTTGTGGCAAAATATTGCATTACTAGTGATCTTGCTAGTTTTACTTAGGTTCATTTCATGCAGTTCTATAGCAGAGTCATATTACATTTTTTTTGGAAACATTCTTTGAAAACATAATCAAACAACCAATCAATCGAGGCAACCAATTCAAGCACGAGGAATCCTGTTCGGGTGTGCGCAGCGTGTTCGGTGAACTATATGCACGGATTCTAGGGACAGGCAGCATTTAGGGACCATCAATCAAGCACACAAGTTAACTATCAATCAGAGGTCGGTCCCCGAGTAACTCAGGATCGGTAGCGGTAATTCAGCTAACCAACGACTCACATTCTGATCCTATTAGCAGCTGTGACTCATGGTTGCACATTACTGCCGAAGCAGCCGTAGCCAAGGTTCAGCTCTGCACTAATAGTCTCATTGTCTGACCGAATGCAATGCATGAAACGCTAACAGGTGGTCTCTATGATGCAGACAAAATGAATAAGCAGGCTTATGTATAAACTGATATTTCTTACCCCACGGCCGAACGGTTATCCCTGCAACAGACATACAAGTTAGCAACAATTGCATAAACATATATGTTTTACCGTTCTTTAGTTCCCTGTCCGTCTCTGCATCAAACAGTTAGGTATACAAGAAGGCTAGCCTAGCATGCTCCCTAATGACCTGAATGCAGCTATCTCCATGAACTACCCAAGTACAGACACAACTCTTCTCAACAGAAGCGCCGCCTCCCTCTAATAGCCACGCCCCTCAATCCCGAAGGACCTTGAAGCAAGGGCGCACTATTAGTCTCCCCCATCGCATCACCATCCACCATCCCAATACCCTCGCCCCGAGCTTAGGGCGCGATATTAGTCTCCTACACATCGTTTTGTCCTCCATCCACCGCAAGCACCCACATATCTCTTGTCTCTTTCACAATAGCACACAACATGACAAGCACATTCATATCCGCTTATCACATTCCTAATAGCCGCACCCCCAAGATCCCGTAGGACCTTTATGCAAGGCGGGCTACTAGTCTAGCACACACACAAGACAAGCATTTACTCTCATATCGAAACAAGCATTCAAGACAATCCATATGAACACGATGACAAGCAAACATATGAACGATCTTTTAGTTTAGACTAGCATGGCACGGGTCTATTATTACATCAAGTAAATATGCAGTTCTATCTTCTTAGCATAGCAATGGTTCTATCTTATTTTAGACAAGCATACATATTCTCTTAGTTAGGCAGCAGATTCGTTTCGATGACAAGCTATGTGAGTTCTCTTATTAGCATACTGAGTCGGTTCTATCATTCTTCTTATGAAACAATCTTCTTAGCATGCAAGCATTCAAAAACTCAGATTCATTATTAAGTCGTGCAAGAATTAGAGAATGCAGTTCTGCCCACTCACCTTGATTAATCGGCCGGGAACTCTCCGAGAAGACTTCCGTTGGAGCAAGCAAGGCCATCTCACTTGTACATAGAGTCGACGCGAAGCGGGACGCTACACACTAATAGCCATTGTCCGACTGATACAAATGCATGAAACACTATCAGATAAACTCTATGATGTAGATGAATGAACAAGCAGATCATCTATTCCTTCTCTTCTATCTCTGTGCGGACTAACCACCATTTCTGAATCAAGTTCAAGCACGATGTAGTTCTATCAAAACACAAGCGATATAGAGACAAGTTCAAGCAATCTCTTACTCTTCCTTATTAGCATAGCAATGGTTCTCTATTGACAAGTGTACGAGTTCTAGCTAAGCATACAGTTCTATTATTCATGCAACAAAAATAATAATCTTCTTAGCAATAGGCAGTATAAAATTCAGATTCATTATTAAGGCATGCAAGAATCAGAGAACGAAGTTCTGCCCACTCACCTAGATCATTCATCTCCTGGTTCAATAAGGAGCACTTAAGGAAGATATCCTTTTTGAGTTAGCAAACCGATATCTCTTGTATATAGTGCCTATGTGGAGCGGGGCACTACATACTTACCCACCAAGAAAGAGTTTCGTCCTCAAAACTTAAGGAGAAACTTTTGATATCCAAAGCAGCGATAGTCCTCATCCCTCACCATCCTCAATCAAAATCTCTAACAAACCACAAGCATGAAAGCACAACTCTCAAGCAACAAATCAAATCCAAAAAACTTTTACACAACTTTGAGAATATCTAAGGACTTATTGTATGGAACTCTCTACTTAATGACGATATCAATGTACAAGGAATCGTCATCTAAGAACATCAGCAAAATAGGCATAAGGCCAGAGGATCGAGTTGCTCTGATACCATTATGTCATGTCCCGATCTTCCGTAGGAATCGACCGTCCCCGTCGGATACGAATCACCGCGCCAGCGCTCCTGTGGGATGATCGTTTCCATCGGGACGTGATGCCGTGCAAGCCTGGGGTTGCGCCCGCACAAGGTAACATCGTTAAAATTATGGCTATCATCGAATCGATCGAGTATGCAACGGAGGGATAGTATTGCAAATAATAATCCATCTGAGTATACGGGGCAAAGATCAAGGCACGAGATTTTCTGAATATAATGGCATCGTTCCATACATTATGTCCCTTTATATACAAAAGTAGCTCAAAACAATCGATACGACTCAAGGCATCAAAACCATATTTTTGGGTCCTTGGGATAAGGCACGGCTATCGCTTCCTCGGATGATCTACCACCTGTGAATAAGCAAACTATTGGCGGGTCAGCACTTTGGAGAAAGTATTGGTGAATCTAAAATCAACGAACAGAAGCAACATTCACTAAAATCAACAATAAGTAATTATGTTATAAAATATTGCATTACTAGTGATCTTTCTAGTTTTACCTAGGTTCGTTACATGCAGTACAGGAACGAAGTCATATTAATTCTTTTGGAAACATCTTTGAAAACAGAGTTCATGTTCGATTTATTCAAGAACACAAAGCAAGCCGATTATTGTACTATCAGGGTGTGCGCAGCGTGTCTCATGAACTATACTCAAAGACTCTAGGGATAATGCACTATCTAGAAACTATCCTTCTATCTAGAAAACAAGATGAACTATCTAAATGCTTTCGGTCCCCGAGAAACTCAGGATCAGTAACGGTAATCCAGCTAACCAATGACTCATTTATCTGATGTTATTAGCATCTGTGACTCATGGTTGCTCTTCACTAATATTATAGCAGCCGGGACCAAGGTTCAGCTATGCACTAATAGCCATTGTCTGACCAATGCAAATACATGAAACACTATCAGATAAACTCTACGATGCAGACAAAATGAACGAGAAGACCATCTATTCCTTCTCTTCTATCTCTGTGTGGACTGGCCACCATCTCTGAATCAAGTTCAAGCACGATGTAGTTCTATCAAAACACAAGCGATATGGAGACAAGTTTAAGCAATCTCTTACTCTTCCTTATTAGCATAAAAATGGTTCTTTATTAACAAGCATTCGAGTTCTAGCTAAGCATGCAGTTCTATTATTCATGCAACAAAAACAATAATCTTCTTAGCAATATGCATTATAAAACTCAGATTCATTATTAAGGCGTGCAAGAATCAGAGAACGAAGTTCTGCCCACACACCTAGATCAGTTATCTCCTAGTTCAATAAGGAGATCTTAAAGAAGATATCATTTTTGAGTCAGCAAACCGATATCTCTTGTACATAGGGTCTACGCGGAGCGGGGCACTACAGACACACCCTTCAAGCACTCCGACACTGTCTGAAACTGACCTTAGCGGAAACTTAGGTCAACCCACCTGAGATAACCAACTCCCGTCTAACTCAAACACCAAGACAGATAAGAACACAAAATATGTTCAGTGACTACATCACCTGGACAAATCTTAATCTATATAACTCAGATAAAATTACAAGATAGACAAAAATAATGTTGAACCCTTTTCCCAAAGGTTCAACTCCCTAACCAAATTCAAGAAGAAAGAGATGATACAGCTTAAAATCACTCATCCTACCTGTAGCAATCTCCCTGTAAGAAGATGATGACTCCTCACACAGATCTCCTTCTTATGTTGTCTTGGATGAAAAGTCCTAAGAGCCAAGTGCGACTCTTAGATTTTCTATGGACAAGCACCCTCGAATCTCCCATGTATGCTCTACCTATGCCTCTACCCTCAACACGTATAAATAGGTTGGCAAACCCTATTTTAGGTTATAGAAAACCCAAAAATATTCTAGAACAAATCCTAGATGTCCGTACGAAACCAACAGTGCTAATTAAAACCCAAAACACGTTTAGCCCGAGCGAACCGAACTCGGCCCGATTTTGGTTTGGACCTGCCAAAAGGTTCTAGAACAAAAATGCCAGAGTTCAGATCAATCTTAGCCAGAATTAGGTCCCAATATATGCAGCAAACCGGACTCCCAGCAAGTTTGACACTTGACAATTCTTTAGTAGAAGAATAAATATCCCAACTAGTTTTGATGGGTGAACAAAATTGGACTCATGCTTTCTTTTAGTAAAACTTTTTCTATATAGTAAAAATTAATTGAAGGTATTTTTTATATGAAGTTCTTGAATCCCCAAATTTGATAGATAGTGACCTGAGTATTTTTGTAGTATCCCTCCAAATTATATACCTATACTAATATATAATCGAAATATCAGGGGTATCTAAATTATAAAGATATCATATTTTTTTAGGACATCCTACTGGGGGATCTTTGGGGGACTTATTACTTCTTGCGCACATTAGTGCAAGTAATAAGTTTAAAATGGGACCTTGCCTGAGGTAGTGGCAATTTTGGTAGACTTAACACTGTTGGCGCACTTAAATTTAATAGCAGGTGATAAGTTTAGATGGTGATCGATATCAGAGGTAATATGGACGTGATGATCGATAGACAAACCTAAAAGGTTTGCTCAGAGGTGCGAAAGGCATGACAAACCCTACTGGGGAGAAGGTGAGAATGATAGTTCAGAGGTTACGTAGACGTGAGCTGGTCGATAGCCGTATCGAGAGGATATGTATGATCATGATATTTTTGTGGAAGGAGAAGAAAGTGGCCCATAGGTAGTATGGATGTGGCAGTTTGCTTCCATTGAGGATATCCCACTGGGAGACAAGTTAAGTTTAGACATAGTACTTTTTTAGGAACTTGTTGTTGATAGGCATCATGAGCAATTCGTCATTGGATTTTGCTAGCCGATAGGTGCCATTGGAGAATACGGACTACACGATGAATGGGCGCTCCCATTTAGGCTAGAATTTGTCGGCTGTCTTGTGGGTCATAAACATCGGTATCCTTATGGTTAGGAAAAGATCACACACTTGGTAGGTCTTCTTCTTTACTTTTTTGTTGAAGGCTCCAGAGAGACGTGCCTGGTACAGCTCAAAGCGCTGTTGAGCTAAGAGTCATTTTTCGTCGAGTGCTTCCAACTTTTATAGTCCTCGACGATGGTTGTCGTCTATGGTTAGCTGATTAGAGAGAGCCATTCGGAGTGAAGGGATTTGGATCTCGAGGGGGAGGACTGCTTCACTTTCGTACACCAAAGAGAATAGCGTACTTCCTGTAGCTGTCCGGACCGTTGCACGGTAGGCCTAGAGACATTCACCAGCTTCTTGTTCCAGTCGCGCTTGTTGGATGACACAAATTACTTAAGAAGCTTGATGATGGTTTTGTTGAATGCCTCAGCCAAACCATTTTTTGCTGGGTTATAGGCAGTCAAAGCTACATTCTGAATTTGATTTTTATCGCAGAACCGATAGAATGCATGACTTACGAACTGTGGACCATTGTCATGAATGATCCTTCGTGGCAAGCCAAAGCAGTATATGACGTTATGCTTGACAAAGTTGATCATGTTGGATGTCTTGACTTTCGCGAGTGGTACTACTTCCGCCCACTTGGAGAAGTAGTCGGTGATGGCCAGGATGAACCGATGCCCCTTAGACGAAGGTGGACTTATTGGTCCGACGATATCCATTCTCCATGCCCCGAACGGCTAGGATGCTACCGTTGGGTATAGGAACTTGGATGGCTGGTGGATGAAGTCTAAGTGGATTTGGTACGCTTGGCACTTCCTTCCATAGTCAACGGAATCCGCTACCATTATGGGCCACTAGTAACCCATTCTCTAGAGACGGTCCTGTAGTTTTGGGCTGGGTTGGTGTGCACCACAGATGCCATCGTGAGCTTCGCAGAGGGCCTACTTCATTTCTGTATTTTATAGGCATCGTAGCAGAAGGCCGTCGTAGGATCGACGATATAACATTTTGGTAGCTGTAACGTAATAGAACCGGAGGAAACATCTTTTGATTAAAGTGGATTCCTTTAGGTTTTTGGGTAGAACTCCATTGACCACGTAGTCAATAAATAGGAGTCTCCAGTCTTGGGTATCAGTGTGTACTTCCATCACGTAGCAAAGACATTGGCAGAGGTTATTTTTGGGGCAAACCAGCTCTTGACTGATCACCGTGATTAGCTGATGGGTGTTGTCTAGAACTGCCAAGGAGGCAGCGAGGTCGGCCAGGGTGTTTGCCTCGATATTCTGCAGCTGAGGGACGTGCTCAATGAAGAATCCCTCGAAGGTTGAGATAATGCCAAGCGCAGCTTGCTGGTACGAAATTAGGCCTTCATTTTGGACTTTATATTCGCCTCGAACTTGGTTGACTATTAGCTTGGAGTCACCGTATGCCTCTAAATAGTCCACTCTACTTTTTTAGCAAGTTGGAGTCTAATAATGAGAGTGTTGTATTCATCCACGTTGTTGGAGCTTGGCTCCGTGAGGGAATAATCTTAATTAATGACCAGATTATAGGGGAAGATTAATACTACGCTATTGCCTTTGGGACCTGCTCTCGAAGCGCCGTCGAAGAACATCCGCCAGATATCTTCGTACGAGGTCACGTTTGAGTTTGCCACTACGTCTGGAATCTCATCGTAGATTTTGGAGGTTTCTGGCACCGGATGTGCTGCCAAGAAGTCGGCCAGTGCTAGGCCCTTGACGGCTTTCTGAGGAACAAATACCATATCATATGGGGACAATAGTATCGCCCAGGTAGCTAAACTGGAACTGAGCGCCCCTAGTTTGGTCATGAAAACTCTTAGATGATTGACTCGTGAGATCACATGAATGGTTTATTCTGTCACATAATTTTGAGTCTTCTAAATAGTGAATACTAGAGCAAGGTATTCCCTTTCGACGGGGGTGTGCCTATGCTTCGCGTCAACCATCATTCGGCTAAGATAATAGATGGCATATTCGTGGCCCAAATAACTATTCTGGGCTAATAGAGCGTCGAGTGAGTGATCTATTGCATGCACATAAAGTAGGAAAGGGCTTTTCCATGATCGGGGCCACTGGAACTGGAGGGTTTGATAGGTATTCCTTGATGTCGTCGAACGCGCGTTGGCACTTTATTCCAGACAAAGGAGACACATTTCTTCATGAGCTGGGTAAAATACCGACAACGCCTAGAGAGGTTTGATATAAACCTCCTGATATATGAAAACCTTCCTTGTAAGCCGTGGAGTTCCCAGAGTTTTTTTCGCGGTTTCATCTCCAGGATTGCTATAGTTTTGTCGGGGTCTACGTGAATACCCCTGGAAGTGATGATAAAGTCCAGGAATTTGCCTCTAGAGACTTCCAGGAAGGATTTGGTATGGTTCATCTTGAGCTGGTGCATACGCATGAGGTCATACACATTCTTCAAGTCACTGCGGTGATCATCTTTGGAGTGCTCTTGACAGCGATGTCACTAACGTAGCATTCCACCATCTTGTGCATATGTTCACCAAAAGTGGTGCTCATAGCTCATTGGTATGTAGCACCCGTGTTCTTCATATCGAAGGACATGACTGTGTAGCAGTATACTCCTATCGGTATTCTGAATGATGCATGCTACTCGTATTCAAGAGACATCTTGATTTGATTATAGCCAGAGAATCCGTCCAAGAAGCACATGTGCTTGAAGCCACAAGTACCTGAAAATTGTCCTTAGGGCACGCCGAATTTAGATTACGGAAGTCAATGCAGATCCGGATCTTCCCGTTCTTTTTTACGACTGGCACGATATTGGCCACCCAAACTAGATGTTGTTCCTCGCGGACGAAGCCAGTAGCGATCAGTTTGTTGACTTCATCTTTGATGGAGTTCATTATGTCCGGCTGGAACCGCCATTACTGCTGTTTGACAAACTTATTATTTTATAAGATATTGAGCTTGTGGACCATGATTTGGGGGTCCAATCCTGGCATGTCTTCGTAGCTCCAAGCAAAGACATTAATGTATTCCCTGACGAGCTATAAGAGAGATTTTTGGTCTTCATCGGACAGACTTCTGCTAATGAAGATAGGTTTGGGGGAGGATTCGTCACCCAAATTGACTTGCACGACTTCGTCCTCGGTAGGAGGTTCTCGTTGTTTGAACTGTATCTCCTATTGTGCGTCTAGGCATTGGGCTCATGGTTTTACTTTAAGAAGTTCCTGTGGATCTTCGTCGTCTTCCTCAGGGTCAGCGACACCATATTGGCAGATAATATTTGTTTGAGCATCTCTCCGATACTGACGTCGGAGTCCCAAGCGAAAGATTACGAAGAGTGGGAGTGAACCTCATCTTCTTTATCTGAACCTTCGGCGGTTATGGGAGGTATTATGTACCCTAAGCCATGCTTGGTTTTATGGTAGTAATCATCGGACTTACTTGCGGGAGCAGGTAGACGCAGGGGCAGCCGTCGGCCCTTAACGTAGTATAAACCTCGGTTATTTTTAAAATCATAACCTATCTTTTGGATGAGGTATTTGGCTTAACCGCTGAATCGGTATAGTTGTATTTTTCGGTGTTGGGTTCTGCCTCTTGTTCCTCCTGGATGAAGGACCAGGGGCATTCAACCAAGCCAAAGATGATGGATTTTTTTCCCCTACTCCTTGTTGGAACCATAAAGTAGGAACCTTGGCTAGGGAGGATCTGGTTTACTGCGTAGGTGGCAGCCACCTGTGTTTGCAAATGAAGGCCCAGACCGTGCTCCATGGAATACAAGGTGCTTATATATGCTAGTTAGAAGTAGTTCAATGATAACCCTTTATTAATAAAATAAGGTAACTTTTATTCGGGGATTACATCATCAAGAGAAGGGACGTTAGCATGAGCAGCCACGCACTCCTCTAGTTTATATTTCTCGAGGGCTACCACCAGTGCGAGCGAAGGCTTTGGTGGATTCCTGTATAGTTTTACCACCAGGGATTCAGAATTTGTAAGAGGTGTCAGATCTTCCCTTGGTGGTCTTCGAAGGCGAATGACCATAGGCGTAGACGGCACTGGATGTTCCCTCTGCGGTTGATTCGGCCTATGAAGGCGAACGACCAGAGGTTCGGATGTTGTAGACTATGTCAAATCTTCCTTTGGTAGTCGATTCGGCTTGTGAAGGCGAACGACCAAAGGTTCGGGTGCCTTCTTGTGCAGTTTTACGATAAGGAGAGCGGTTGTGTCGGGAGTACGTGCCTTTAGACGTACTCTCAAGGGTTAATCTGGTGTAGTCCCGGCCTCTACCTCATCGTCAGCATCATTACCACCGTCATCTCGGTGGACTTGCTTGTAGAGGATTGAATCAGAGTAGTAGGCCTCAACCCCTTTAAACGGATCTACGTCTGCAAATTCTGTCATAACCGTGCCATGGTCGTCCACCTACTTTAGACATTAGTGTAGAGTTGATGGCACGATCATATATTAGTGTATCCATATCCTAGCCCCCTGCGAGTGCTGTTGTAATAACTGTCGGATTATAAAAGAATACGCCATCATTTACTAAAGTTCAGACATTCAGCTTTTTGGAGGTCATAGTCCATCTTTGACATGAGACTGAGTGATTGTTGGCTCTAATAATGGAACTATGGCAAATTATCATTTGTTGCATTGAATACTGTTTATGAATTAGCTTGTGCAGAATAAGAGGCTCTGTGCACGGGATCACTGTCATTTATACACGAGAAAATTGGCTGAGTCATACGAGTAGGATCACTATCGCGTGCGCACTATTGTCTACCACGTCGAGGACCCCCGCTTGCCGTATGTTTTTGTATATTATGCAGGGGAGCACTGTATGTTGTCCAAATGGATTTGTTATGAAGATAAGTACTATCATGTGCACATGAAGTATGATATATCCTTGCGTTAAAGACTTACTCGGATGCGTACAATGGAATGATGCCTATCATAGGCCATTTCTGATGAGTCATGTGAGACTTGGCTCTTGTGCACAGGAAGACTTGTTGAGCTGTGTTTAGTATCCTAAGTCTACAATTTATGTTTTTTAAGGAAAGGATCAGCGGCCCGACCTGCATTGCGTTCCCTTTTCCCTGGTCGTTGAAGGTGCTTTGACGTTAGGTGCCTCAAAATCCCGCTGGTAGGCAAGGACCAACCTTCTTTCCCTGTTCAAGCCTCCTCAGTGGTGGAAGAAACCATGTGGAAGGACTTGGCTTTTCTTGTTTTAGGCTTGATGACGGAAGGCGTTGCTTGCTGCGTCAACTCACAGGTCGATGTACCTACGAGATTTAGCCCTGAGGTGTAGTAAGAGGTGTCAGCCCGGCTGCTTGGTCGCGAGCTGGTAGAAGTTGCCTCCTAGCAATCCCGGGACGACGATGATGGAGATGTGCCAGAGAAACCTACTTTCGGTCGTAAGCCTCTGGATGGGTGATAGCCAGTTTAAAGACTGGACAACGTTCATCATAAGCATCGTCAGAGCCGAGAAGAAGGTCAAAGACGCCTGACTCTTTGGAATATAGATCCATGTTACTGACGATAGGGAAAAGCGTTCTCACAACAACAACAACAATAGCGGCAATATCATCCGCAACGGAAAAGAAAAGCAGGCTATGGTCACCAACGTAACCCAGAGGCCTGAGCAAAAATAGGAGGAGGATCCAAAACAAAAAGAGACCTACTCTTTCGAAGATGTTATAGAAAAAATGGAGGTAGTAAATCGTCTACCAGCTCGCGACCAAGCAAGAGGACACCTCTTACTATACCTCTTACTACACCTCATCGCATCTTGTCGGAACCACTCGATATAATTTCGTGCAAGCTCCATTTTCCCCTGGATAAAATCCATCAGGGAGGATATCGTCATATCGTTTCCTGCCCTATGAAATCTTCTGAGGAAGGGACTCTTGAGATCGTCGAACGATGAGATACAGTTATCTGAGAGGCTGCAGAACCAATCGAAGGCTACCTCGGACAATGCCTCGATGAAGAGCCTAGTGAGAATAGCATCATTGTGATGTAGATGCCCAATTGCGGTCTCGAAGTAGCTCATGTATCAGCGGATTGAGGACTTTCGGTCAAATATGACAAAATTGAAGGGTTTGTACTTGGACGGATATGGTACATCCCTCCATTCTAGCGGATATGGTTGCCGTACTCTGAGATTGCGGAGTGAGTCCCGATTGTCTATGGAATCTAGGCGGGCTCGGAGTTTTTGGACCTCCCTTATCGCTTCTCTAGCTTCATTTGTCGCGGGAGGAGCAGACAACCCTGGTAGAGCATGACGGCCGCCAACGGGGGAGCGGTTCTATTTGAATCTGTATTAGTTCCAGGGACTTGTCCTGAGGTCCTTGGTGGTTGGGAGGCTATAGTTGTCTTGGTGTTTAGCATTGCTTGGGTCAAGTCTTGCATTGACTCGCTCATAGTGTGCATCATGGCTTCAAGGATTTTGAGGCACTGCCGATTACTGGAGCCTTCGTGGTCATACTCTGCCATATGTGCCTTTCTTACATGAGGCGAGTAGGAAGGGACGATTGACATAGCACTTTCTGTCTCAAACTTTTGCAACGAATAGACGTCGGGGAGATCTGGTAGGATTGCATCCTGTTCGAACTTTGATAGAAAACTACCCCCAGCGTAGGAGGCTGTTCCTTGAGAATCACTAGCTCCTCGGAATACCGTATTATTGTATAGGTCTAGGAGATTACACCCCTAGCTTGTGCAACCCCCATTAGTTCTGAGGAAAAACTACCCCCAACTGCTGGGAGCTTTTTTTTTGAGCGGGTGCCCTGAAAAATACCTTCTACAGGTCCCGCTGCTAGTTCTCCTGCTAATCGCCTTCGCAACGCAGTGGTAGAGTGCGATGGACTGGAGGTACCCGACTTCTTTCCTCCCTTGGTGGCGGAAAGCTTCAGAGTCAAGTAGCATGAGACGAAGGGCAACTCCTCCTCCTCTAGTACTTGCATCAGATTGTAAAATCCCATAATTTTAAATATTATAATCATTTAATTTATTTATATCATACCTTAATTAACTAGAAAATATATTTTATTTATAGTAATAGTTATAATAATTTTAGTAATAGGAATAATAAAACAAAAAGAAAAAGAAAAACAAAGAAAAAGGAAAGTAAAAAAAAACCATTAACAACTAAACCCTTAACTAATTAATTAACCTAAACTACACTAACTAGCCCGTAACCCAAGTCCTAAGCTAGCAGCAACCCCACACCCGCAGTAGCCCGCCCGCAGCCCAGCGCTGAACCCCCCCGCTTCCTCTCTCTCCGTATATATATAAGTATATATATCATATTGCAAACCCTAACCCTAGCCTTCAACTTCGTCGACCTCCAAACCCGACTTTCGCCTACCGCCGGAGCACCCCGCGGCCACCGGAGTACCGCCACCGCGTCCGCGACCGCGCGAACAGTCCACAATAGATTCGCAGCGATGACCCATACTTCCCGTACTGTTTTTTGCCTCATCGTGAGACCGAATTCGAATCCGCCTTCACCGGTATGTTCACGAGCTATCCCCCTTCCAACTCTGTAAATTAGTTTCCATCGAACAGCGGTTCACACTAGGTAAAAATCGAGGTCAAGTTGGAGAAAAAGTATAATATTTTAAACTGCAGGAAACTGTTCAACCACCTATGTTTAAGGAATGATATCTTCCTCCATAGATATCCAAATCTAGATTTACTTTTTTATGTGAAGACCATATAACCGAGATCATTTCCTGTTAATTAGATTATTTTATTTTGTGTTAGATGCAGAAATAAACTGGGTTAAAAATTAGAAAAAACTTATTTTCAAAAAACTTAGAAATTGTGATACGGAGCTCGTCCCGCCAAACGGGACCGCCCCGTCGCGTACCAATTACACCAAAAGACGCGCATGGTATGCCCTGACGTGTGGGTTTTCGCAAAAACTAATTTGGACGTGTGTGCGCGTCGGAATCAACCTGTATCCGTAAAAAGTCCCCGTATTATAACTTTTGCAAAATACCGCACCATTTAGTGTACGCTCGTCGGAATACGACGACACTTACGCCATTGGATTCGTAGTATCGCGCTGGTCCTTTGACCCAAGTTTTACGCGATTCCGAGACTATTGACTAAGTCGCCTATTTATGGACCCCAAGGTTGACTTTAAGAGCAAATTTGTGTTCGGCTCACAGGAATCCAAAATTGGACATACCATTGAGTTCGTATTGAAGTTTAGAATTTGTTTGGCCTATAATTTGTCCCATTTAGAGATCTTTACCTCTGACACGTATTTCGGTACAAAGTGGGCCACAAGTGGACCCCGCTTTGACCCAAAATTATCGTTTTATCCCTGTGTCTAAATTGGATGAAAGTGTAGTATTTTCTAGCGATCTCGCTTATTCCGAGAATGTTGGTGATATTTATTTCAGCATCAGGAGACGTTTATTCGGAGGCCATAGTTTCTGATCTTGTGTACTTGACGTCTGGACGCTTACACTATACAGATTGCTTGCCAGGCAAGTATGCCTTGCCATTGTACTGTGATTTATATTCCATATGATGCATGTATTTTATTTCTGTCATTTAGTTCATATATTTTAACTGTTATATAAATTACGCGTCCAAGGATAACTTGGGTGCAACGATGGTGACTTCGTATTCTGTTTTTATTATTATATATGCATGTTGGCCTAGTTTGTGAGACCACCCCATTATCATGAGGCATTCTTATGTTTTATTGGCCTGGACACTGTTGTTACACGAGTATGTGAGTCTCATGTAGGATACAGACTTACGTAATCGATTGGCCACTGGTACGTATAGGACGTACGACGGATAAGGATAACTGATGATCAAAAATTTGCATGCTAGGAGACGTGGCAGTTATTTAGATGCATCATCGTGTCATGGACGTGACATGCTTAGAGCATGGAGTGGGGAGAACAACAAGTAAGGCGTTTGGGCTCCTTTGCACTTTCTTTTTGTAACCCGTACGCTCCACCGGAGATGCGCGGTCATGATGACCACTATATATTATTATTATTATCAGGCGGCCTCTGGTGTTCAAAAGACGACATGCTTTGTAGGCCCCTGAATCTTTGAGAGAATCATACCAATCCTATTTTAGCCAGACAGCCCACTTGTTGGAAAGTTGTTCTCAACTGCATTCACATAGATGGTTAGGCGACCCATTGGATATTTACTTTCAGTACTTATTGGCATGCTTATATGTATCTTGTTATGTCCCTTTGAGGACCTGGTCCCTTTCTAGGTATAGACTTGCAGGAGTATCCACAGGAGTACAGACCCGGACCTGATACTTCATACCAGACTGAGGAGGTCCTACCTTCGGAGTACCTTTGATTCATCGCAGCTGATGGATATTCTAGTTGCTATTTCCTTTATAGGCATTTATCTTATATTAGAGTTTGATCTCTTCTCTCATTTAGTAGTTTTAGTATAGTCGATTGGTAGTGGATTTGTTTCCATCCGACTATCATACTTTGATACTTCATATTTGAGTTTCAGTTGTTTATTTCCTATTTCTTTATTTATATTGTGGATGAGGTATAGATTGCTTGTGACTTGTTGACAGTATATTACCACTTGTGGATTTGATATTCATGTACGGCATACGTGTGTATTATGATTTTCCAAACACATTAGAGTTTCATATACATACAGCTGGTATGTTACGTATTTCTAGTCCTACGTATTTTGGGACTGGGGAGTGACACTGATATCCGGATTGTTGCCTGATTGGTACTTTTTGGTGCCGTCGCTGGAAGGCCGACTGCCTTCTCGTAGGTGTTGCCACTTTGTTGCAGCAATAATTGATAATAATCTTGGCACAATGATGCCCTAAAGAGGATATTTTACAGGCCATAGTTGTTTCCCTCGCCTTGCGCTTGTGATTGATCTCATTACGCAAGTCAAGCAAGGGTTGTTCCACCTTTGGACCCTCTTTGTGGGCCCGGAAGGACCGAGCGCACCGGTGCGTAGGTGTTGTATTTTTTCTCTGATCCGTGGTTCGTACAAAAACTTTCCTCGGATCGTCAGTGAAAGACTTTTGAGACCGACGTTGTCCATTTGTCGGTGTGGGCTGGACGCACGAGGCGGTCTTATATAGCTTCCCATCAGGGGCATGTGTAATGTTTAATGGTGCCTGCTGACGGTCACCTAACTAGACAGTTGCTTGAGCCTGATGAGCTTGCACTACCCCAGGCTTCTTTAACCTAGCACCTGTAGGCACATAGTAGAAAGAGTCCAAGTTTGGGCTTTGGTGAAGAGATCGTGTCCGGATCGTGTCTATTGAGCATTTTATTAGGAATCGATCTTCCAATTATAAATCCAGAATTTCTTTTCATTATAACTTATAAATCATGCATTTGATCATTAAAAACCATCCCATGGCATATAGTTGTGTATAGTGAATTTTACATAGGTTTTTGTATGTATTTTGGGAGAATTACGAGATTAACATATTAAGTGTGTGTCATGACGATAATTTAGTTATATTAGACTTAGATCGGGGTTGTGAGACTAGGTACATGTCCACAATTGGACACGAGTAGACCGTAACATGATACGGTGTGATACAGAGGTCAATTTAGGGTTTTGTATAATTACACCTCAATTCTCATTGTAGTAAGTTACTTTAGTGGTATTATTATATATTTTATATATATAAATGATTATTATGGGAGAAATTATGAGTTAGGACACTTTATTGGGTGCGTATCATAAGTATTTTGACTTGTGCACTCAGGATGCATGATGTATTGACTAATAAGATATGTATCTACTCAGAGTGTGTGTTTGTTATTCAGTGATATCCTTGTGTTCAGTCCTAGATAACTAAGCAATTATGAGGTGGGTGTTGTGTGGTAGTGGTATAATATTTATTGTTGTGTTAGTCTCAGTTAGAGTTGCAACCACTGCAACTACAAATAAATTGTAGTGTGCATGTTGCAGAGATGGCCACAGGTTATTGCAAGGTTTGTGCTAATCAAAGCAGATACGGAGGAAAGTATGTTCAGAAGTAGGGTGCATGTGAGTGAGTATCATTATTGCATGGGAGCAGTGACAATTGGGTATGATACTCATTTGAGTATTGGTGATTGCAGTCTTATTACAACAGTTGAAGGAGAAGTGATGCTCGGTTACAGCAGCAGATCCTAAAGGAAATGGCTGCCATAGTTATTACGAGGAATGATGGCCAAATTTGATGACACTGGGTACAGTAGAGTGCAAGGATTGGGATATCGAGGGATGGTATCCTCCGTGGTATCTTTTGTAGCTGTTGCAATATGCCACAAGTGTTACCTGTGTGAAGATGGGTTAGAGTATACAGCATCAGAAATTAGAGTTAGGAGCAGCAGTTATGTGATACACTTTGGTGTATGACATATCAAGGGGGGATCGGGTTACAGTGAGACGAGGGTAGGGTAGGGTAGGGAAGCGAGGTTTATTTTTAGTTGTAAGTTACTATTAGTTGAGTGATATTGGTTGGCAGTAGAGTACAGTAGGTACTAAGGAAGTGTGATACATATCTACACTGTGAACTCGTGCTTGTATAGTGAATCAGTGATTGGAAGAGAATATGAGAGTAAGCAAGTTATGAGGGAGAGTAGTTTTATTGTTAAGGAGTCGGGTTATAGTATAAGATTAGTCATGAGCAATATCAATGTGTTGAGCAAAAGTGACTATTTGGGGTTAGTAACTGAGAGCACCATTGATTAACATTACTTTTAGATGCAGTTGAGCCTGGGACATCAGCATCAGTTCACTAGTGTGAACTATAATCAGTTAGCAGTAGAAGATTAGGAGGGGCAGTGTATCAGTGATATTGGGGGAGCTCAGGCACTCGAGTGAGGCAGTGCACACTTGTGCACTGCATTTGAGTGTCTGCACTAGAAAAGGCAGGGTAAGGTGAGATGAGTGTAATAATTTTTAGTGAGGATGGAGTGTCTCATGTGTGATGATGTTAGTATGAGTGAGTAAGAGAGTTAAAGAGGAGAGGACTGATACCATTTGATTGGGCATATACAGAAGTATATGTGTTCAGTTATTAGGAAGGAAAATACAAAGATCAGTTGGTGTTCAGTTTTAGTATAGTAGTTAGTGAGGTATTTAATTACTTGGGCATGTGGGTGCCTGTGGAGTTCCTGTATAGGAATGTCAAAGCTTGAAGTTAAGGTATTAGTTGGATGTATTGATACCATGATACAAGTTAGATAAGGTAAGTTAAGTAATGTAAGATAGGTATTAGTGTAGGTAAAGTATTTGTTAGGTATTGACACCAAGTTATAACTATATAGTGTAAGTATTAGTTAAGGTATTACTGTTACACCTAGGTAATGACTTAGGATAACTAAGATGAGACCTAGTATAACTAGTATAAGGTAATTGGATACCAATATAGACTTATAATCTTAGTATGGACCTAGTGAGACCTAAAAATTAACCTAGAAGCATGCATTAGTATTTTTAACCCATTTCTCATTTATTACACCTTTTAACATGATATTTCTTAAATAGGATTGTGTGACACCAGCTTGCGCAGAGACATATTTTCTCAGGACCAAAGGCGAGTATATCTCTCTGTTATTTTTTGTTTCATAATAGTATATATATCGCATGTTCTAGAGCTGTATACTTGATTTCGACACAGTGGTTACACGGACTGGTACTATATGGATCCTGTCAAGAGATATTATCCCCTATCATGTTCTATGGGTACTCCTTCACATGTATTTTATCGTGTGTATTGGGTATTAATTATCGTACTGCTCGTGTTCAGTGTGCTTATATTCGTATCCATAACGTATCGTGATTGGATCCACGAGTATTGGTTGGGGTGGGAGAGTAGGAGTTGGTTATGTGATCAAGCCAGTATATTTGTGTACATGTACATATCATACGTGTAATTGAGTTACCATATTGTATTCGTGTTCAACCCAAACCGATCACATAAACTTTTACTCCAAGGCACATTAGTTAGTGTTATCTTTTCTTACTTGCAGTTATTCTCTATTGCATGTTCTCTACTTTCCAGTATATTACTTGTTTACTCTAGTTTATTATTATTTCTTATTGCTAGTTATCATGTATCATTTTCTATTGCTTGTTATATATGCTCTATTATGTATTTGGAACTGCTTTCAGAGGTATGTACTTTGCTCCTATCTTGACTAGATATTTTTTTCAGATGATTGGCTTGTGGAGCAGTGTCCCACTTATTATGGGCCGCAGGACGGTGAGCCATTAGAGGATTCTCCCCTAGAGCAGGAGAACCTAGTGCCAGTGACCGATGAGGCCTAATTTCATATTTTTGGACATTGTATTAGTCTCTTTCTAGACTCATGGCATGTATATATTATTTTCGGAGTGGCTATGTCTAAACTTATGGATTTTGACTTGTAGATATTTTGTGACTCTTATTTCCTTTCTTTTATTTCATATCGTGCTTTCATCCTCCCTGGTATTGTTTACCATTATCATATATCATATTGTTCCTCCTTTTGGAGTTGAGATGACATTGACAGGTACTATGTATATATTGTATGAGATATTTAGATACTATAGTTGACCCAGACAACGTTCTACCGATGATGCTGCGGTGAAGATTGGGTGTTGTTCACAACTCGTGCCTATATTTCGGGTGCGGGTCGTAACATATTTTTAGTGGTGGCCCATGCAGGTCCAGAGTTACAATTAGTGCAATATCGTAGTAGTGCTCTAATTCTGAGATACTGCTATGAACCTATTTTATGATATAAGATATAGGCTAAGAGTATACTCAATCACATCTTGAAACACCTCCAATTCATTCAGTTGCCATAATTATATACTTGAATCCTTGCTTTACTTTGAATAATTTTGTCCTTCTTTGATGATATCATGTCTAACTCAATATTGATTCCTTTGTTTTAATTTATCTTCAGGATGCCGCCAAAGATGCATTCCCAATACCAAGGCATAGTATCAGCGAGGTCGATCGCTTCACCGCCTCTGAGGGAAGCACCAGCAGACACTGTTCCAGCAGCTTCAGTTCAGAGGTTCACTTTACCGGTTGAGGTGGGCATTTTTGTAGCAGCTTTCGGGGGTGCTCCACCTCCGGTACAAAGGACAGTGTCGACAGTCTCAGAGGAGCTTCCACCTCCACCACCCGCAGTTGATCCGACGTAGGTGTTTGCGCTCTTTGAGCAGATGATGGAGGCACAACAGGCCTAGGCAGAGGCCCATCAACGCCAGTCAGAGGTTATGAGATAGGGCATTGAGAATGTCTACCAGCTTGCACTCTGTCATGCCTTGATCTCCCGCAGGCTAATCGGCCATCCCCGCTAGGCGAGAATCACCATGCCAGCGCTCCCGCCGGACGATCGCTTTGGCCCATCTGGGCATAATGCCGTAAGAGCGTGAGCCGCGCCCGTGCAAGGTCGTGGTTCTTTGGCTGGCGGTAAGAGGTCTAAGCCACATAATCGCATAAATTGTCCGAGTACAGCGGAATTATAAACACATAAGAGATTTGGTAACAAGTTCACTTAGCGAAAGCATTGGATGACACAAGTAGAAGTAAATAAAAGATCTTTATTGATATAAACAATGTTACAGGCGATGCATAGCTGAGTTTACAAGTCGCTCAAGCCTCTCTCTTTCTGAAACAATAAAAGTGTGCCAACTGGCTACATTTATGGAATGATATACAGGCGATGTTCTAATATTATGTCTTGTATATGTGCTTTTGTTCCGGATCATAATGCTCCAAGGCTCCAGAGTAAACTCTACGTCTTATAGCACGCACGAAGGAGGCATCCGCACCAAATAAGGTTCTTCCGCACTCTGGAAAGAACCTGGTGGATTATCAGTACACGAATACACTGGTGGGGAGGCTACTCGCCCGCTCGACAAATCCAAACACGTACAATAGGTTTCGTGCACCAACTATTATGTTGTCTTTCTAGTTGCCTTAGGATCAGTTTTATGGCAATATTGAGTAGCCTAACTCGTGTGGCAGTGCGTCGTGCGATATAAGAGAAAACACGACGGGACTTACCAACTTACCATTGACCTTTCCTGTCCAAGGCAAACCATATATATATATATATATATATATATATATATATATATATATATATTGAATCGGGGCATTAGCATATGCAAACACTGTGTTGTGAGCGAGACTATGTTTCGGATGCTCTTGATGTGATGCAATGACTCACACACGGATAGCCGCTAAGCGAGGATGACTTATCAATATGAATATTTGTCGTTGGCATAGCCATAAGGGACGAGTTATAGTCTTGAACAAGGATGGTATGCAACGAAAGCACGTGAGGCGCTACATGCTATCCCATCCAGCACGTGAGAATATCGTTAGTTCCATCCAGATCAGATCGGCCTCGGTGCCCCGGAACCGTCCATGGAACGAGATCCGAAGATCCTCCTTGATTACAAGTTGTCCACGACACGAAAGTCTTGGGTTTTCCAAATTCCACACAACTTGACATGATAACCCATGATTCTTGTTCTGAACCGAACGTTTGCTCCATGAGCTGTGAGTCTTAATTTGCTTGACGTGATTCTCGTTCAGATATAACTTGATATGATTATCATTTAGGTGTAAACTTTACATGATCTTGTTCAGAGTTATACTTGCCTTGATGCATTCCCCTGGTGCGGGGACTGCCTTAGCGACCCAACGGTCCAGAATACTTGCAGGTTTATTTTGCACAGAAGGAATATTTGATAGTCTTCTGGTTGAGTCGAATGCATGCACGATACGCGATAGTGTTCTTGATTATGGCATGATTTTGTGTGGAAAACATTGAGGCAAGGCAACATTAAGAACTTAAGTAATCGCGTTGGCTCGGGCCCAAAGGTAATCCGAGGAGTGAAACCGTAAGGGACTTCCGAGCTACATGATCTAGGGTAGCATGTGAGGGTCTGAATATAAGCAATGTTTCAATTCCATGTTCTAACACAAGCAATACAAGTTGGGATTATTCCCTTAGCTAGGTGCGTTATATTCTTATTAGAATGCATGGGTGATTCACCTAGCGAATAGCATGTATCGTTCCATATTTTAAGTGTGCTGGCTAAGCAAAGACAAGTTTATCGTAGCCACCCACCTTAGCGATGATTCACCTCCGTTGAGCGATACTCTGAGCGAGCCTCTGAAAGCCTAAGTCAAACTCCTGAAGCGACAAGTCTAGATATCCTTTGCCTCAAACAAGTATTCTCGCCAAAGCAAAGCGGGCCGGGACATTATACTTTTGTCGTTTGAATCGACAGTCCGCTTGAGCGGAACAGGGTGTTACATCATCCACCACTCAGAAAAGTCTCTTCTTCGAGACTTTCTGAGGGCAGGCAGTACTAATGCATTATGGAATATATCCCAAGCGTAGCAATCGATAATACTAAATCTAATTGAACTTAATCTCCTACTCAGATCTTATATCGTATCGCATGTATGTTGAGTCAGTCTCATTTGCGCCTTAGTACGGGACATATTGCTTAACGCGGAGTACGTTTCAATTGATCTTGATTAACGATCTAAGGCTGAGGCAAACATATACAAGTCATTATACTTATTCATTTGGATATTCACTTGCACTAGCATTGAGATCAGCATATCGTGAGTCTGGATCGTGCACATATTCGAAGTGCCCCTGAAACGTATGCATGTCAACCAACTCATCGATAGCGAAGTCTTAGCACTCGAGTTTCACATCTCCTTGAGCCTTGGATCGTGCACACGTTCAAGGCGTCCCTCAAACATGTTCATTTAATCAAACTTAGAGGTAGTAAAATTGCACAAGCTACTTATGAAAATCTCAAGGGTTTTTCATAGGTCGGCACAAAGGCCTTAGCATCAAGATTTTATACAAATAATCACATCATTCAAATATGCTTTTTGAAAGTATTTAGACTCAGTGTTGGAATATTTCGTTTGGGACATTGAGAGTGAGTGTGCACATTACCCACGAACGAGCTTTCAAAACTGTGAAAATTGAAATAAAGTCCAAAGGCGTATAACCAAAGCTCTGATACCAATCTGTCACGTCCCGATCTCCCGCAGGCTAATCGGCCGTCCCCGCTAGGCGAGAATCACCGCGCCAGCACTCCCGCGGGACGATCGCTTTGGCCCATCTGGGCGTGATGCTGCAAGAGCGTAAGCTGCGCCCGTGTAAGGCCGTGGTTCATTGGCTGGCGGTAAGATGTCTAAGCCACAGAGTCGTACAGATTGTCCGAGTGCAGCGGAATTATAAACGCATAAGCGATTTGGAAAAAAGTTTAGTGAGTCGACAATAGCAAAAATATTGGATGACACAAGTATAAGTAAATCAAAGATCTTTATTGATATAAACAATGTTACAGGCGCCGCAAAGCCAAGTTTACAAGTTGCTCAAGCCTTTCTCTCTGAAATAGTAAAAGTATGCCAAGTGGCTATATTTATAGAATGATGTAGAGGTGATTTTCCAACATTATGTCTTGTATATGTTCTTCAGTTCCGGATCGTAATGCTCCAAGGCTCCAGAGTGAACTCTACGCCTTAGCACGCACGAAGGAGGCATCCACACCGAACGAGATTCTCCCACACCTTACAAACAACCTGGTGGATTATCAGTACACGAATGCACTGGTGGGGAGGCTACTCGCCCGCTTGACAAATCCAAACACGTAATATAGGTTCCATGCATCATTATTACGTTGTCTTTCTAGTTGCCTTAGGATCAGTTTCTTGGCAATATTGGTAGCCTAACTCGTGTAGCAGTGCATCGTACGATATAAGAGGAAACACGGCGAGACTTACCAACTTACCATTGACCTTCCCTGTCTAAGGCAAACCAAGTTAATTCAAGCACGAGCATATATATATATATATATATATATATATATATATATATATATATATATTGAATCGGGGCATTAGCATATGCAAATACTGTGTTGGGAGCAAGACTATGTTTTGGATGCTCTTGATACGATGCAATAACTCGCACGCGGATAGCCGCTAAGCGAGGATGACTTATCTATTAGAACATTTGTCGCTGGCATAGCCATAAAGGATGAGTTATAGTCTTGAATAAGGATGGTATGCAACGAAAGCACGTGAGGTGCTACACGCCATCCCGTCCAGCACGTGAGACTATTGTTAGTTCCATCCGGATCGGATCAACCTCAGTGCCCCGGAACCGTCCGTGGAACGAGATCCGAAGATCCCCCTAGATTCCAAGTTGTCCCCGACACGCAAGTCTTGGGTTTTCCAAACTCCACACAACTTGACATGATAATCCATGATTCTTGTTCTGAACCGAGTGTTTGCTCCACGAGCTGTGATTCTTAATTTGCTTGATGTGATTCTCTTTCAGATGTAACTTGATGTGATTATCATTTAGGTGTAAACTTTACATGATCTTGTTTAGAGTTAGACTTGCTTTGATGCATTCCCCTGGTGCAGGGACTACCTTAACGACCCAACGGTCATGAATACTTGCAGGTTTATTTTGCACAGAAGGACTTTTTGATAGTCTTCTGGTTGAGTCGAATGCATGCACGATACGCGATAGTGTTCTTTATTGTGGCATGATTTCGTGTGGAAAACATTGAGGCAAGGCAACATTAAGAACTTAAGTAATCACGTTGGCTCGGGCCTGAAGGTAATCCGAGGAGTGAACCCGTAAGGGACTTCCGAGCTACATGATCTAGGGTAGCATGCGAGGGTATGAATATAAGCAATATTTTAATTCCATATTCTAACACAAGCAATAGAAGTTGGGATTATTCTCTTAGCTAGGTGCGTTGTATTCTTATTAGCATGCAGGGGTTATTCACCTAGCGACTAGCATGTATCGTTCTATATTTTAAGTGTGCTGGCTAAGCAAAGACAAGTTTACCGTAGCTACCCACCTTAGCGATGATTCACCTCGGTTGAGCGATACTCTGAGAGAGCCTCTGAAAGCCTAAGTCGAACTCCTGAAGGGACAAGTCTGGATATCCTTTGCCTCAAACGAGTATTCTCGCCGAAGCAAAGCGGGTCAGGATATTACACATTTGCCGTTTGAATCGGCAGTCCGCTTGAGCGGAATCGGGTGTTACATCATCCACCATTCAGAAAAAGTCTCATCCTCTGGACTTCCTGAGGGCAGGCAGTACTAACGTATTATGAAATCTATCCCAAGCGTAGCAATCAGTGCCACTAAATCCAATTGAACATAATCTCCTACTCGGTTCTTACATCGTGTTGCGTATATGTTGAGTCAGTCTCATTTGCGCCTAAGCGCGGGACATATTGCTTAACACGAAGTACATTTCAATTGATCTTGATTAACGATCTAAGGTTGAGGCAAACCTATACAAGTCATTATACTTGTTTATTTGGATATTCACTTGCACTAGCATTGAGATCAGCATATCGCGAGTCTGGATAGTGCACACATTCGAAGTGCACCTCAAACGTATGCATGTCAACCAACTCATCGATCGCGAAGTCTTAGCACTCGAGTTTTACATCTCCTTGAGTCTTGGATCGTGCACACGTTCAAGGCATCCCTCAAACATATGCATTCAACCAAACTTAGAGATAGTAAAATCGGACAAGCTAGCAAAAATCTCAAGGGTTTTGCACAGGTCGACACAAAGGCCTTAGCATCACGATTTCATACAAACAATCACATCATTCAAATGCACTTTTTGGAAGTGTTTAGACTCATTATGGGAATATTCAGTTTGGGACATTGAGAGAGAGTGTGCACATAACCCACGAACGAGCTTTCAAAACTGTGAAAATTAAAATAAAGTCCAAAGGCATATAAGCCAAGCTCTGATACCAATATGTCACGCCCCGATCTTCCGCAGGCTAATCGACCGTCCCCGCTAGGCGAGAATCACCACGCCAGTGCTCCCGCGGGACGATCCCTTCGGCCCATCTGGGCGTGATACCGTATGAGCGTGAGCCGCGCCCATGCAAGGCCATGGTTCATTGGCTGACGGTAAGAGGTCTAAACCACAGAGTCGCACAGATTGTCCTAGTGCAGCGGAATTATAAACTTATAAGCGATTTGGTAACAAGTTCACTGAGTCAACAATAGCGGAAGCATTGGATGACACAAGTAGAAGTAAATCAAAGATATTTATTGATATAAACAATGTTACAGGTGGCACATAGCCGAGTTTACAAGTCGCTCAAGCCTCTCTCTCTCTCTCTCTCCGAAACAGTAAAAGTGTGCCAAGTGGCTACATTTATGGAATGATGTACAAGCGATATTCCAACATTATATCTTGTATATATGTTTTAGTTCCGGATCGTAATGCTCCAAGGCTCCAGAGCGAACTCTACGCCTTAGCACGCATGAAGGAGGCATTTGCACCGAACGAGGTTCTCCCGTACCCTGCATATAGCGCCCCGCTCCGCGTCGACGCTATGTACAAGTGATATCGCCTTGCTTGCTCGAATGGAAGTCTTCTCGGAGAGTTCTCGAACGATTAATCAAAGTGAGTGGGCAGAACTGCATTCTCTGATTCTCGCATGCCTTAATAATGAATTTGAGTTTTTGAATGCTTGTTTGCTTGAGAAGAAAGTTTTCATAAGAATAATGATAGAACCGACTCAGCATGCTAATAAGAGAACTCACATAGCTTGTCATTGAAATGAATATGTTGCCTAACTAAGAGAAAGAATGCTTGTCAGAAATGGAATAGAACCATTGCTATGCTAAGAGAAAGATAGAAATGTTGCATGCTTAGAAACACCGACACATCTCAAACGAACCCGTGCCATGCTAAGAGGATAAGTAAATGAATCGTTTGAATATGTCCCTTTGTAATATGCTATAAGAAGAGATAGTTTTGCATGTTAGAGATGAAATCAATCGTGCTTGCCATTTCTGACAAAGATATATTTTGCTTGTCTGTTTTGCTAACGAACTGCTATAAGTTATAAGTTTGAAAGAGAGTCTAATAGTCCGCCCTGACGTCCGGTCCTATGGGATCTTGGGGGGGGGGGTGCTATTAGTTGTTGAAAAGATGTGTTTGCTTGATTAAGAGAAAGAAGTAAGAGTCTAATAGTCCGCCCTAGCGTCCGGTCCTTCGGGATCTTGGGGGGTGTGCTATTAGATTGTTATATGCTTGTGCTTGTGAATGTGAATGTTGCCTGTCTTGCATTGGTCTCGGACAACTTGTGCACAAGGTGATAGTCTCTCGATCGGTTTCTGGGGCATTGGAAATCGGTCGGTCCGGAAGAGATTGTGAGAGCACCCTGACGTCCGGTCCTACGGGATCTTGGGGGGTGTTGTTGTCCATTAATGGGGAAACCCATGGATTGTCATATAGATAGGGCGCATGCTAGGTTTACCTTCTTGCATACCTATTATTTGTGACACCAGAAGATTGATACATAAGTTTATGCACATATGCATATTGTGACTAACTTGTGTGTCTGCTGCAGGGATAATCGTTCGGCTATGGGGTAAGAAATGTGAGTTTATGCATAAGCATGCATGTTTATTTTGTCTGCATCATAGAGATACCTGTTAGTGCTTCATGCATTTGCATTGGCCAGACAATGACTATTAGTGCAGAGCTGAACCTTGGCTACGGCTGCTTCGGCAGTAATGTGCAACCATGAGTCATATCTGCTAATAGGTTTAGAATGTGAGTCATTGGTTAGCTGGATTACCGCTACCGATCCAGAGTTACTCGGGGACCGACCTCTGATTGATAGTTCAACTTGTGTGCTTGATTGAATGATAGTTCCTATATGCTAATTTGCCCCAAAGAGATAGATTTGATGCACAATACATGCTGCGCACTACACGATAGAGCACTGCCCCGATCGTATGCTTATAAGTTTGAATATGCAAACTGTTTCAAAGTTATGTTTTCAAAAAGATGTAATCTGACTAGTTCTGAACTGCATAAAATGAACCTAAGTAAAACTAGCAAGATCACTAGTAATAAAATATTTTGCCACATGATTACTTAGTGTGGGTTTCAGGGGGTGTAGCTTCTGTTCAGTTGTTTTATCTCACCAGTACTTGTATAAAGTGCTGACCCACCAACAGTTTGCTTGTTCTCAGGTGCTCGTTCGTCCGAGAAAGCGATAGCCGTGCCTCATCCCAAGGAATCGAAAATCTGGAGTCGATGCCTGGAGCCGCATCGAGTTGTGTCTGCTTTGAGTTGCTTTTGTATAGAGGGACATAATGTATGAAACGGTATCATTGTAATCGAGAGATAGAGTGCTTGAGCGAATTGTAACCTCGGCCATGCGTCATTTGTAACATTTGTGAATATCAATAAAAGAGCTTGTTTTTCATATGCCATTGTGTTCTTCACTTTTCTGCAATGTTATGTGCCGCTGCTTCAGTATTAAATAGCTTACTTGCCCTTCTTCAAAGCTTTTGCCTTGTGCAAGCGCACTTTAGGCTTTTACAGCATCACGCCCATGGGAGGACGATCGGTTCTGTAGGGACCAAAGCGAGGACGAACGGCCCTGCAGGACTGGGGCGTGACACTGCAAACAACCTGGTGGATTATTAGTACACGAATGCACTGGTGGGAAGGCTACTCCCTCGCTCGACAAATCCAAACACGTAATATAGGTTCCGTGCACCAACTATTATGTTGTCTTTCTAGTTGCCTTAGGATCAGTTTTATGGCAATATTGGATAGCCTAACTCGTATGGCAGTGCGCCGTGCGATATAAGAGAAAATATGACGAGACTTACCAACTTGCCATTGACCTTCCCTGTCCAAGGCAAACCAATATATATATATATATATATATATATATATATATATATATATATATATATATATATATATTGAATCGGGGCATTAGCATATGCAAACACTTGTTGTGAGCGAGACTATGTTTCAGATGCTCTTGATGCGATGCAATAACTCGCACGTGGATAGCCGCTAAGCGAGAATGACTTATCTATAAGAACATTTGTCGTTGGCATAGCCATAAAGGACGAGTTATAGTCTTGAACAAGGATGGTATGCAACGAATGCACGTGAGGTGCTACACGCCATCCCGTCCAGCACGTGAGACAATCTTTAGTTCCATCCGTATCGGATCGGCCCCGGTGACCCGGAACCGTCTGTGGAATAAGATCCGAAGATCCCCGTTGATTCCAAGTTGTCCACGATACGCAAGTCTGGGGTTTTCCAAATTTTACACAACTTGACATGATAATCCATAATTCTTGTTCTGAACCGAGCGTTTGCTCCACGAGCTATAATTCTTAATTTGCTTGACATGATTCTCGTTCAGATGTAACTTGATGTGATTATCATTTAGGTATAAACTTTACATGATCTAGTTCAGAGTTAGACTTGCCTTGATGCATTCCCCTGGTGCGGGGACTGCCTTAGCGACCCAACGGTCCTGGATACTTGCAAGTTCATTTTGTACAGAAGGACTATTTGATAGTCTTCTGGTTGAGTCGAATGCATGCACGATACGCGATAGTGTTCTTGATTGTGGCATAATTTCGTGTGGAAAACATTGAGGCAAGGCAACATTAAGAACTTAAGTAATCGAGTTGGCTCAAGCCCGAAGGTAAGTCGAGGAGTAAAACCGTAAGGGACTTCCGAGCTACATGATCTAGGGTAGCATGTGAGGGTCTGAATATAAGCAATATTTAAATTCCATGTTCTAACACAAGCAATACAAGTTGGAATTATTCCCTTAGCTAGGTGCATTGTATTCTTATTAGCATGTATGGGTGATTCACCTAGCGACTAGCATGTATCATTCAATATTTTAAGTGTGCTGGCTAAATAAAGACAAGTTTACCGTAGCCACCCACCTTAGCGATGATTTACCTCGATTGAGCGATACTCTGAGCGAGCCTCTGAAAGCCTAAGTCAAACTCCTGAAGGTACAAGTCTGGATATCCTTTTCCTCAAACGAGTATTCTCGCCGAAGCAAAGTGGGTCGAGATATTGCACTTTTGTCGTTTGAATCGGCAGTCCGCTTGAGAGGAACGGGATGTTACACACTCGCCGCAGTCGAGAGAGTCGCCTTAGTCTAGCCACAGATGGCACCACCTCAGTTCACTCCGCAGCAGCTAAGGTCGAGGACTATAATAGACTTCAAGATGATGGGGCCGAAGGACTTTAAAGGCACCAAAGGGTTCTTTATGCTGATGATTGGATCGAAGATATTGAGAGAAACCTGCGGCTGGCGCAAATTCTAGAGAGGTTGTTGGTAAAGGCCGCAGGGAGCATGATGTTTGATATCTCATTGACTTTGTTCAGGACGAACCCCAGGATCTCAACACCGGAACTTACTTGGACAGCTTTTAAGGAGCTCTTCAAAGAAAAGTTCTTCCCAGATATGGCTCTGACATCTCTAATAAGCCAGTTTCAGTACCTCATCCAGGGAAGTATGACAGTGGACGAGTATGTGGTAGAGTTTTGTAGATTGGGTCACTTTATGGAGGGACAAAATCCCCAGGGAAAGGCCTGAAAGTTCATAAAGAGTCTGAACAGGGAGTTCAATTTCCATACTAGCGGTCATCGTACCACACATTTGAGGAGATCCTAGCACAGGCACAACAAGCGAAGGATGATTTAGAGCTTGGCTCCAAGAGGATGAGAGATCCTTCAGGAGCCAGCAATAATGCGGGGCAACCAAAGCGGCATCACTTTCAACAGCAGCATCAGAGACACTTCCAACAGCCGAGACAGCAGTTTCCCATACCAGCTAGAGCGCCAGTACAGCAGGCCACTAGATCCAGAGGTCAGCTATTTCCTGTCCATTCTGCAAGAAGTTGGGACATGGATGGGATACGTGCAGGATAAGATTGGGTCAGTATTTGTTCTGCGAATCAGGAGACCATCAGTTGAGGGTTTGTCCTAGAGCTCCAGCTCGTCCAGCTCAGGGCAGGCCCAGGCACAGAGAGCACCCGTGAGACCACCAGTAGGATATCATAGAGGACCTCCATTGCTGACACAGCAGCAGAGGTTCGTACAGCACCAGCAGCAGAAGATTGGTGCACAGCAGGGGCGAGCTTTCTTGTTGACCGTCGAGGAGGAGGAGCCAGTTGTAGATGTCATTTCAGGTTCAGTCTATCTTGATTCTTTCCAGTTCATGCTTTATTTGATTTTGGTGCTTCACATAATTTAGTATTGGTATCTTTTGCTTTGAACCATCATCTTAAAACTGAACCATTGGCAAGGACTTGCAAGATCACGATCGGGGGTGGCATTATCCTGGTCAGTAATGTCTACAAGGATCAGAGAGTTTCTCTGGGAGATCGAGAGTTGAACGTATGTCTACTCGTAATGCCACTTCCGAGCTACGACATAGTACTCGGGATTGATTGGTTAAGTAGGCACCATGCTACTTTCGATTGTCGTGGTGATAGAGTTTTATTTCAGACGCCAAGAGAGCTAGAGTTTGATTTCGTCAGAGAAGTAGCAGAGCAGAGCGAGGAAGACTTCTATGGAGCTACGGTGGAAGAGCAGGAGCCGCCATATCCGTTGATTTATTTCCCTCCATCAATTTATTTCTCAATTCCTTCACATTCCCTCTTATTTTTATTCCTCAAGGAGCCTTGGTGCTTTGAGAAGCAAAAAGCACAAAGAGAAGAAGATTTGGTGAAGAGATCGTGTCCGGATCGTGTTCATTGAGAATTTTATTAGAAATCCATCTTCCAATTGGTAAATTATGAATTATCCTTCCTTGTAGATTCTAAATCATGCATTTGACTCTTAGGAACACCCAATGGCATAGGGCTATCTATAGGAACAAGTTCTAGGCTATTTTGTTGAAAATTATGATTTCTATATGGTGTTTTGTGTATTTTTTGGGAGAATTTTGGGTTTGATAAATCAAGTGTGTGTCATAACACTAACTTAGTGATATTGGACTTAGATCAGGGTTGGGATACTAGCTACATGTCCAAAATTGGACATAAGTAGGCCATATCACGATACGATGCGATACCATGTGATACGGAGGCCATTTGTGTGTTTTTGAGCAAATCTCTATAATCCCAAATGATACTAGATCTAATAGTTATTAGTAATTGTATTTAGTATGTAGAAGTATTCTAATTGGAGAATTTGTGATTTTGGCTTTTGGTTGTGTGAGTATCATATGTTCCTAGATTGTATTCTACAAGTATTTGATTTAATGCCCTATTGTATGAGTGTGTTTTTTCTGTAACCAACTTGTAAATATTATATACAGTGTTAGCATATCAATACATGATGTTAGAGGTTTTTGTTCCAGACTTTGTAGCATACAAGATCTGATTGGTGTTATGTAGTGCTCGAACACTGAGTAGAGATGGGGAATTAAGTATCTGTGTGCAAATAAGAAGCAGTGTGTTTCTTGCTGCAACCAAGGGGTTTTACCTATCTTAATGTGTGTTGTGGTATGGTATACATTGTACATTGAGTTATTGAACACAGTGATTAGGAAGTGCACAATGTGTGGTACAAATGTTAGTGTGTGTGTGTATTGCGATACACACACATGTATGTATATTTGAGACTGTGATAATATGATTGTCGGGGGGGGGATGAAGTTGATGATTGGGGGTAGAAAATGCACGGCAACTGCAGTAGTGCCTTGGTGCACTTACTGCCAGATTGCAGTATCTTGCCAAGGGGGAGTCAGGAAAATGCAGGTTAGGAAGTCCATAGCAGCAACAGTGGCACATCTGTGAGTTAAGAAGTAAGGGGAATCCACAGCAACTTGAAATTCCACCAAAATTAATGTGCATCTTAAATTTAGATAGAGAGGTTCATGGCTATGCAAGTGATTAGTAAGGGGAGAGAACTGGATATCAGTATTAGGAGGAGATGAGGATCATGAAAGTTGGCAGAAATGCTAGAAAGGGTATACATATCTGGTAGGTAGTTAGGCTCTTGATGTGTAGGTCTTTGGGGTGTTTATGGGTGGCAGTGGCTATATCTTCACTGATGTGCAGTGAGTACATGTTAGTGTAACAGATAGAGTTATATATTAGTTAGCATGTCTTAAAAGTATAGTTAGTATTTAGGTTGGTATCAGTTATGTATTATCAACTATAGGTTACCTCCAGTGTATATATTGTTAGATGAGTTAGATGTTAGCTGTTAGTATTAGTAGATGTATAAGTAATTAACAATTAGTATCAGTTAATGAGTTGTTGACAGTTAGTGGTATATAACAACTAGTGTTACTAAAAAACAGGTACTAGTTAGTATAGGCATGTCAGTAGATGTCAGTTAGTGTCCCTGTTAGTGAGCGTTAGTGTAAAATTAGTAACTAATTAGATACTAAGTGCTAGCAAGTGTTATTTAGTTATATATTAGGTAACTAGTAACTGTTAGTATTAGTTAAACAGTTAGCATCAACTCTAAGTATTATTAGTTAATATAACAGTTAGTGTATTAATAATGAGTTAAAATAGTAGTTGTGCAAGTTACTTAGTAATGCCAGTTAGTATCAGTCCTTATTAGTAAATTAATTTAGCTAGAGTGACCTTGTATTAGTTAGTTAATAGCTAGCGTGACTCAAATACCTTAGTTAGACCCAATACCGTAGTGTGGACCTATATTGGCCTAGAAGAGCATGTAATAATGCATTTTAGTTCATTATCACTCTATTACATCATATTGACATGCCATTCATATCTAGGTGTGTGTGACACTAGCTTGGACACCGAGTGACATCTTTTGCTCAGGACCAGAGGCAAGTACATTCTCTGATAGTTTTCTTATTTGACAGTCTCTATGTTTTATGTACTTAGTATTGAGATATTTGATTCTTGACACGATGTTCACACGGATTGGTATACGTGGATCTTGGTCATGAGATATTATTGATGTGATAACTCAGTGATCACCGTATCATACTTCGTGATTGCTCAGTATTTACCATAATATCTTCGAGATTATATAAATCGTGATCATGGTGCATGATATTGTAGACCGTGTAGTGTGACATACGTGCTATAACGTGTCGTGATTTAGATACATGTACTAGTCGGGGGTTGGAGAAATATTAGTGGATATGTGATCATACGTTATAGCACATAATTTAGTGTAGCCCGTGATAGTTAGAAGATCATGCAACTCACATGTGATCACGCTAGCTCACCTTTTATTTATAGCCCGTGTTAGGCCCAAGACGATCACATTATCTTACTAATATTTTAAGGCACATTCATTATTGTTGTTTCCTTTATTCCAGTGCATTACTTTATTATTCATCACCATATTGTTCTCAATTCTTGCTATTACTATGATACTCTTGCTCGTGATATCTATTAGTTCAGTTACTTCCATCATGTATTTTCAGTACTATTGTTGTTTCATAGTTTTTGTGAATTATTGGAACTGCTATTGGGTTGTACTTCACTCTAATCCTGACTAGATATATTTTTAGATGATTCATTAGAGGACTGGTGGCCTACGCATTATGGGCCGCAGGATGGTGAGGCAGTTGAGCCAGTACCCGTAGAGCCTCTTGAGATAGTACCACCAGCTAGAGAGACTTAAACTTTTTATTATGAGTTGTATTTGATTTTAGTAGACTTCAGGGCAAGTATTATTATTTTGAGACTTATGTTGAGATTGGACTTGTATTGAGACTCTTGTATTTCTTTTACTTCTAATCCATACTATGTCATTCTTCCTCTAGATTGATATTGTGATTGAGTATTGATTATCTTTTATCACATATTATACTTGTTCATCCGATTAGAGTTGAGATGACATGACCGGTACCTTATATATATTGTGACAGATGTGTAGATAGTTATGTTGACCCAGACAGCATTCTATCGTCGATGCTGTGGCGTAGGCTGGGCGTTGTTCACCACTTGTACCCTTATTCCGGGTGCGGATCGTGACACATTTTTAGTGGTGGCCTATGCAGGTCCAGAGTCACAACAAGTGCGATATCGTAGTAGTACTCTAAGTCTGAGATACTGCTACGAGCCTGCTTTAGTATATAGGATATAGGTTGAGAGTATACTCAATCATAACTAGGAAACACTTCCAATTATTTCTTTGTTATTTTTATCTATCTGAATGCTTGCTTTACTTTGAATAATTTTGTCCTTCCTTGATGATACCGTATCTTACTCAATATTGATTTATTTTTTTAATCTATCTTCAGGATGCCGTCGAAGATGCGTTCCCAACGCTCAGGCGCAGTGTCAGCGAGGTCGGTCACTTCGTCGTCTCTGAGGACAGCACTAGCAGACAATGTTCCAGTAGTTTCAGTCCAGAGGTCCGCTTCACCGGTCTAGGTGGGCATTTTTGCAGCAACTTTACGGGGTGCTCCACCTCCAGTATAGAGGATAGTACCGATAGTCTCAGAGGAGCTTCCACCTCCACCACCCGTAGTTGATCATAGGCAGGTGTTTGCGCTCTTTCAGCAGATGATAAAGGCCCATAAGCGCTAGTCAGAGGTTATGAGACAGGGCATTAAAAATATCTACCAGCTTGTCCTTACCGCAGTCGAGAGAGTTGCCTTGGTCCAGCCACAGGTAGCTCCACTCTGTTCACCCCGCAGCAGCCGAGGACATGGACTATCATAGATTTTAAGAGAATGTGGCCAAAAGACTTTAAAGGCACTGAGAAGATTATTTATGCTGATAATTGGATAGAAGACATTGAGAGGAACCTACGGCTGGCACATATTCCAAAGAGGTTACAGGTAGAGGCCGCAGGAAGCATGATGTTTGACATCGCATTGACTTGGTTCAGGACGGACCCTAGGATCTCAGAGCCGGGACTTACTTGGAAAGCTTTTAAGGAGCTCTTCAAGGAAAAGTCCTTCCTAGATGTGGCTCTGACATCTCTAGAGAGCCAGTTTCAGTACCTCATCCAGGGAAGTATGACGGTGGAGGAGTATGCAGCGGAGTACTGCATTTTGGGTCACTTCGTGGAGGGGCAGAATCCCCGGTGGAAGACCCTGGAGGAGCAAGAGAAGCACCTGAGGATAGTTCTGGAGACCCTAAGAAAGGAGAAGCTGTATGGCAAGCTTTCGAAGTATGATTTCTTCCTTGATAAGGTTTAATTCCTCGGGCATGTGATTATAGGAGAAGGGATCTCAATAGACCCGAAGAAGATTTTAGCAGTTGAGTCGTGGTCTACCGCGAGTTCAGTGACAGAGATCATGAGCTTTCTTGGATTGACATACTATTATCAAAGATTTTTTAGGATTTCTCTAAGATTACAGACCCGATGACTAGGCTGACCAGGAAGGACGTAGAGTTCGTCTGGATAGAGGAGTATCATATTACTTTTGAGGAGATAAAGAAGAGGTTGACTACAGCTCAAGTATTGACATTGCCATCGGGGACAGAAGAATTTTCTATATATAGTGATGCTTCGGGTAAGGGTTTGGATGTGTGTTACAGTAGAACGGGAAGGTGATTGCCTATGCTTCCAGAAAATTACATTCGCATGAGAAAAATTACCCTACCCATTAGTTAGAGTTGGCAGCAGTCATTTTTGCTCTAAAACTATGGAAACACTACTTGTACGGAGAGCGTATAGAGATCTTTACAGACCACAAGAGCTTAAAGTATGTGTTTACACAGAAAAAGCTCAACATTGTAGAAGCATGAAAAATATACTGAGGAATTATACGCGTAAAACCCTCAACATGCAAGAAGCCACGTAAAATAGAGCTCCAGTACTGGGTGACGTAAAACGTGACTTCTGAGCCATTGGCGTACAATAGAGCTTCAACGCTATTCAGCGTAAAATATAGCTCCAGATCAACCTGCGTAATACAGTATTTCCAGACTGCTTCGGCGTAAAAAGGTTACTACATCGCCACTTTGGCGTAAAACCTATCTGCTTTTAATGCAGCGAGAAGTTGTACGAGAAACTCTTCGTATTCCTAGAATGAACCTGTCAGATCATGCAGTGAACCTGATTCCTGACAAAGACTACTGCACAGCGATCGAGAAGATGGCTGTAATGATGATTCGGCACAGAGTCCCAGACTGTCGTCTAGTGACATAACCCTTGATATAAGATGTTGTTTACGTATTCAAGGAATACGCTGCCTATTTTACACAGGCAAAGATGAGCTTTTTTTACGCTCAGGAAGAGATAAAACGAACCGCCACGTCAAAAGCTGCTCTTCATACAGAACTCGAGGCACGTCTCTGCAATTAATGTGTGTGATGGGGGCAGATCTCTGCATTTAATGCACGAGATTTTGTTCTACTTTTAACGACTGGGTGAGCCATAATTATGGCTAATATGTCCATATCACCACCCCTGCATATTACGCCATCAGGCTATTTTCAGCTATAGGAGCACGTTGTACGCTATCTCCTTGAATTACGCCGACCTGGCTATTTTCAACTATAGGAGTACGCCGTATGCTATCTCCTCGGAATACGCCAACTCAGGCTATATTTGCAAAGGTGCGTGATAAGGCTATTTGGCCCAGAATACGCTCAAAACCTCAGTCAAAGAAGGATAATCGGCAGTCCTTACGCTGGCTACCTATCCATGCAGCATCAGGCTTCTACGCCTACCCGGCTTCTACGCCTACTTGGCTTCTATGCCAACTTGACAGCTATCCGGCTTCTACGCCTACTTGGCTTCTATGCCAACTTGACAACTATTCAGGCTTCTATGCCAACAAGATAACTATTTGGCTTTTACGCCAACGAGACAGTTATTTGGCTTTTATGCTAATCTTCTCTACGCGAGGGGCAGTTACCTATGTGGCTTGTATGCTGTGATCTTTGACGAACAGTTATACACATTACCTCATAATGGGACACGCATCACATGCCGATTCAGAAGATCATTCATACGTGGGTGGCAGTTATTATAACCGTCGCGTAAAAGGTGCAACTTTCTCCGCTGTTCGGTTTCTACGCCGACTGTGCCTGAACCCTATAAATAGAGACCTCCGGCCACGGAGGTCAAAGGTCAAAAAATTTAAGAAAAAAGGGTCGAAGTGTGGATAATTAAAGTCAAGAGAGCACATATAGAGAGCTTTGGCAACAAGAGTGCAACCCCTCCTGCAGTCCTTGAAGCTTTTTTTTCGTCTTCTACAGCACTTCTTTGTCATCGTGTGGTCCAAGGGACAAAGTGACCGACCGCAGATCAGACTCCTATAGCAATATTTCCCCAGAATCAAATTTTTGTACTTAACATCCTCGTATAGGATTAATTGTACTTCTTTTTCTTGTTTGTAAACCAAAGAAAGGGTTTCGTATAAACCTAGTTTCAATTTCTTTCGTTTATTATCAAACACAAGTTGGCGACTCTGCTGGGGATAGTGGAGAGACATAGTCCAGAGGTAATATGAACATGAACTGACTTTCTCTTTGCTGGGGAAAATAAGGATAGTTCAGAGGTAATATGGACATGAATAATTTGTTTCCATTGCGAGTATTCCACAGGAAGATTTTTGGTGGACCTATTACTTCTTGTGCACGAGAGTGCAAGTAATAAGTTTAGGACAAGCCCTGCCAGAGGTAGTATGAACGTGGCAGTTTTTGTGGACTTAACACCACTAGCGTACTTAGAATCAAGTACGGGTGTTAAGTTGAGATAACAACCGATATCAGAGGTAATATGGACATGATAATCGATAGCCAAAAATTTAAAAAGTTTGTTCAGAGGTAATATGAATATGACAAACTTTTGAGTTGTGACTCCATTATGGATGGAGGTATATATCTGCTCAGAGGTAATATGGACATGGCAGTTTTTGTGGACTTAACACCACTGGCGTACTTAGAATCAAGTACGGGTGTTAAGTTGAGATAACAACCGATATCAAAGGTAATATGGACATGATAATCGATAGCCAAAAATTTGGAAAGTTTGTTAAGAGGTAATATGAACATGACAAACTTTTGAGTTGACTCCATTGGGGATGGAGGTATATATCTGCTCAGAGGTAATATGGACATGGCAGTTTTTGTGGACTTAACACCACTGGCGTACTTAGAATTAAGTACGGGTGTTAAGTTGAGATAACAACCGATATCAGAGGTAATATGGACATAATAATCAATAGCCGGACCAGGAAGGTTTGTTCAGAGGTAATATGGACATGACAAACTTTTGGCGTACTTAGAATCAAGTACGGGTGTTAATTTTGGCTTCCAGTTTGCGGACTCTTGCTTCATTTCCCTCATGTCCGGCCTTGCACTTTGTTTGAAGAGGAATAATCTCCTCCAAGACGGCTTTTCCTTCATCTATCTCCTGCCGCTGTGTCTGGATGGATTTATTCAAGTATTCCATCTATTTAGCAAGCTGCGCAGTCAAGGAATCATACACAGCCTGAATCATATCATCGACGTTGCCTCGAGATAATTGCAAATATTCGTTAATGGGTTGTTCTAAACTATTAACTATTTGCTCTAGCGCATCGGCTCTTCCAGGGTCGTTGAAATTTCTGATCTGCGCTATCGCAAGCTGGGAGGACATCTTCAGAGCCTCGAAGCCTAGATTCTTCTCCAGCACTATTGATATCAGCATTTTCAAAGTGATGTAGAAAACGCTAGTATACTGCACAACTAGCATGGCAAAATTCGTATGGACGCTGGGAGTGGCTGCGATATCGATAAATCTCCCTCCAGGAATAACTGTAGAGGATGTTGACATGGTCGTTGCCTCCACAGATGGCGCTACAAAAGAATTAGCACCAGCAACGGTTGAAGTGGCTGGCGTACTCAACAAAGGAGGCATAGTCGTGATGACAGGCTCATCCTCCTCTGAAGATATCGGGACTGTATTGGGCGAGACAGAACCCGAAAATGTTGCCTCTCCAAGGTCGAACACCTTTGTTTCATCGGCAGGAGCCGTAACAAAGTCAAAGGTTGCATCGACGCCGCCCTCCCCTGAGATGTCTTCCCCTGAAAAAAAGACAAGAGATGGAGTTAATGTCAACTCGATATTAATTTTCCTAAAAGAGGCGTAAAGACAACATTTATCTATGGTCGATAGTATATATGTAGCATCTGCAGCCAGTGCAGATAAATCAATTCTTAATAAGGCTAAGCGACCTGTCATACCTGGAGAAGGGGGTGCACCAACTGACGTTGGAGGATAGTCTTCCCAGTCGTCACCAAGATCCAATCGAGGCTCATCGGATGGAATCTCGCTGGAAATACTTACAGACGAAATAGGGGTTACTCCCATTATTGGTCTGGATAAAGGTATTCTTAAAATGCTCGGCCTTGTAGGCGATCTCGTAGCACTAGCTGAAGCAATAGTAGTAGCAGCGATATCGAGCAAAGAATCTCCGGCACTGTCGGTCAAAAATGTGGAGGTTCCCTCTATAAAAGGCGAAGGACCTCTAATCAACAAATCATCCCCAACCGGAAAATCAACAGGCTCGCTCCTAGAAGCCTCCATGGTAGAAGCCCTTTTCAGAACACTGGCAATCCTCTTCTTGCGGGGAGAAGGTTCTTTCGGAGCAGAAGCCTTCCTTTTATGGGGGATAACGAGAGGCTCTACAGGCGGAGCTAGTACACATCTCGGTATTGTCATCAAGAATTCGTCTGCCCCGGTGGTATCTTCATTCTCATCCGAGGAAACAGACGGAACATCCTCCCTTCTAGTAGACCTATGGGAGGGAATCCTAAAACTTCCACGCATATCAAAGTCGCGATGGAAGGTATTAATGGATGTATAGAACTGCGCGTACGAGTGAAGCATGCACAGATCCATGGAAAGAGAAGTCGCGGGCATTGTAAAAGTTGCACCAGTGCAGCCCGTGATAAAGTACCGTCACCCTCTGGCTCCATCAATAAGTCCACCTCTGGACTTGAAGCTGGTAATGGCATTTCCCACATGCAATTGGTCATACCCAAACTGCCTGGCGAACCGACTGGGGAGATAGGGCTCCAAGAAGCAATGATCATCACTCCTGTATAGCAAGTGGAAAGGTCTAATGTAGACTAACCAATAGAAGGCTTCAGGAGAAAGAATGTTTCTTCCATGACCTTCATCCTTGAGTTTTCTCCCTTGTTGATTGATGTGTACGGGGGGAACGATACAGAAGATCTTCCAGCTGTAGGCTACGTTTAACGTCCGTCGACAATCTGTGACGGTCACCACATTCCAAGAGGAATTCTTGTAATTCAGCAAGAAATTATTTCGTAAACTGCTGGCGGAACCGGGAGACATCACCCGGGCATTGTGAAGAATTAACTATCCCATCAAGTATAGGAATGGTAATTCCACCCTGGGAAAGCTTTCACCCTGCATCTCATCAGCGAGCAGCCCATCAGTAAGGGCCCTCAGACCTGCTTGTATTCTACATATCATTGCACGAAGCAAGCCCAGTCTTGCTCCGAACACTAAACGTACTACAGGCTACAAGGTGTTGCGATGGATGCGATCTGCATACGCGATACCCGGTACTACCCAGCGGCATAGCCAGACGGAGAAAAAGCCAGCCAATTGAGCTTCCTTTGACAGAGGCTTTCGACAATGCCTCATATAACTGAAGGCTTTTGTGCCTGCAGGGTAACCCCCTATCCCCTCGTCAAAAATATGATCCGGAGCCCCTGCATCGTCAATGAGATCGTCGACCGTGTCAGCATTGAGCATGCTCAGGAGGTTCAAGGGCCTATCTTGGCTATCTACCACCTTGTCCGGCTTAGCATTTCTGGCCTGGTGGAAGAAGAGGTATGTTGTCCACTTGTTGATGTGAGCCAAATCAGACGGCTCCTTATAGAATATGGTACAAGCAAGGTAGTGGCTCATCAGCTCCTGATACACCGCCACTGCCCGAGGGTTTGTATCCCTCAACTCCCTGTTTGTAGGGACGTACTCTTCATAAGAAGTGTCCCCCATCGGCAGTCTTGAAATCTCTACCATCTCATGAAGGGCTAAGCCCAACTCCCCCAGCGGAGTGGCAAAAGTCCCAGTGAGCGAGTTGTATCACTCCATCAAGGCTAAGAACAAGTTAGGGTTGACAGGCAACCCAACACTTGTAGCACTCACGACCGCGAACAAGCCAATACTTTCCAGCTCTACCTGGAAGTGCTTCAGGGCCCATGCAGTCAAACTGGCCCATCGGAGATTCCCCGGGCTAAGCCATCCACTGGTCCGAGGGTTGACTCTGGGGTACATTCCTCTCTACCCCATGAAGTCATTGTAGAAGGTCGATATCTGAACCGGCTGGATCAGCGACGTATCTTCGCTCGGGACACTACCCGGCAGTAACCTCCTAGAGGGCATAACAGGGCCCGAGGGATGACTCATATAGGCCCCCCCCATAGTATTCCTTGTTGTATAAGATTTTCCCCGGTCGGCCGTGAAGATCGGGAGTCAGCACCCACATCATCTTCCTAGGATGTGTGGCATGAAAGAAGGCCGAGATTGGGTAATCCCTGGGCATCTTCGGCAAATACATGACCGTGCCCTCAGCAGTGAACACCCAGTCCTCCTTCTTGGGCTTGGTCTGGGATTGCTTGTCAATAACATCCCCAAATAAGAAACCCGATTTCTTATGTCAGGGGCTCCCCACTGATCATACTCAGCAGCATGCGCTCTCCTTTGGACGATATCAGGTTTCCCCTCTCTTCAGGGTAATTGGCTCCAGAAATGGGGAATGTCACATGCGACAAATCCTCCAGATAATTCGAGTTCAGCATCCCGGCAGCTGAGCCCATCACCTCAGCCAAAGGAGAAATCTGTAAGTCCACTACAAAACGCAAGAGCACAAGTCAGTTTCTACACTAGACATTACACTCTTGCAGTTTGCTCCAAAGATTACCAGTCTGTGCTTTTACACCAAGACTGCAAAAACTTGAGCTTTTACGCCGGACCTATTTCCGAGGCATAAAATTCAGGGTTGGCAGTATACGCCAAAACTTAACAGTCTGTGCTTTTACGCCAGACTGCCAAAATTTGAGTTTTTTACGCCAAAATTTTTATCCAACGTGTAAAAATTAAAGTTTGTAGTATACGCCAAATTTTGAAAGCCTGAGCTTTTTACGCTAGACCGCAAAAATATGTGTAGAAGCATACAAAATACGCTGAGAAATTATACGCGTAAAGCTCTTAAAATATGCAGAAAGCCGCATAAACAGAGCTCCAGCACTGGGTGTCGTAAGACATGACTTCAAAGCCATTGGCGAAACAACAGAGCTTCAACGCTATTCAGCGTAAAATATAGCTCCAAAACAACCCGCGTAATGCAGTATTTCCAGACTGCATCATCGTAAAAAGTTTGTTACATCGCCACTTCGGCGTAAAACCTATCTGCTTTTAACGCAGCAGGAAGTTGTATGAGGAACTCTTCGTATTCCTCGAATGAACCTGTCAGATCATACAGTGAACCTGACCCCTGACAGAAAGTACCGCACGACGATCGAGAGGACGGCTGTAATAATGATTCTGCACAGAGACCCAGACCGTCGTTTAGTGACATCTCCTTGATACAAATTGCTTTTACGTATTCAAGAAAATACGCTACCTAGTTTTATACAGGCAGACATAATCTTTTATGCTCAGCAGGAGACAAAATGAACCGCCATATCAAAAGCTGCCCTCCATGCAAAACTCGAGGCACATCTCTGCAGTTAATGCGCGTGATAGAGGCAGATCTCTGCATTTAATGCATGAGATTTGGTTCTACTTTTAACGACTGGGTGTGCCATAATTATGGCTAATACGTCAACACCTCTGCATATTACGCCATCAGGCTATTTTCAGTTATAGTAGTACGCTATACGCTATCTCTTTGAAATACGTCTACCTGGCTATTTTCAACTATAGGAACATGCCGTATGCTATCTCCTCGGAATACGCCAACTCAGGCTATATTTGCATTGGTGCGTGATAAGGCTATTTGGTCCAGAATACGCTCAAGACCTCAGTCAAGCAAGGATAATCGACTGTCCTTACGCTAGCTACTTATCCATGCAGCATCAGGCTTCTACGCCTACTGGGCTTCTACGTCTACTGGGCTTCTACGGCTACTTGGCTTCTACGCAACTTGACAACTACTTGGCTTCTACGCCAACAAGATAACTATTTGGCTTCTACGCCATGGTGACAGTCATTGGCTTCTTCTACGCGAGGGGCAGTTATCTACGTGGCTTGCATGCCGTGATCTTCGCAGCAGTTATACGCGTTACCTCATAATGGGACCCGCGTCACACGCAGATTCAGAAGATCATTTATACGTGGGTGGCAGTTATTATAACCGCCGCGTAAAAAGTGCCACACTCTCCACTGTTCGGCTTCTACGCCGATTGGACGGTTACGGCAATCGAATTCTATAAATAGAGACCTCTATTGACAGAGGTCAAAGGTGGAAAGGTCGAGGTATCAAGAATCGGATCAGAGAGCATCGGATCGGATTTTATTGTTGAGAAAGAAGATCCTAGAGCACTGACAGAGGGGAGTGATTGACGACTTTGGCTTCGAGCATCCAATCCCTCTTACGATTTTTGAAGCTTTTCCTTCTTCTACAGCACTTCTTCGTCATCGTGTGGTCCAAGGGACAAAGTGATCGACCGCAGATCAGACTCCTATAGCAATATTTACCCAGATTAAATTTTTGTACTTAACATCCTCGTATAGGATTAATTGTACTTCTTGTTTGTAAACCAAAGAAAGGGTTTCGTACAAACCTAGTTTCATTTCTTTCATTTATTATCAAACACAAGATGGCGACTCTGCTGGGGATTACTTTCTCTTCCGATGAGAAAGCCATTGCTCAACACGATGTTGTATCCGTCGGATCAACGAAGAAGACTCTGGTCGTCCAATTCGACCAATCTGCTTATGAAGACATCGCGCAGGGGGTAGCTCTTATTCCCCATCTGTTCAGGACAGCAGGAAGTTGCGTAAAGTATGGATGCCCCGGACATCCTCTACTCTCCCTGCAGGCTCTCTCTCTCCGATCAACAAGGTTATGGCATCCCAACCTATACGCTCTGTGCGTAAAAACTCGTCTCCCGTCGCTGACGTGGCTGACATAATTTTTGGCAAGGCCTCAGTGCCAAGTCAAAAATTTTAAACGCGCCCTGCGCGTAAAACTTCGTCTCCCGTCGCTGACGTGGCTGACATAATTTCTGACAAGGCCTCAGCGCCAAGTCAGAAATTTCAAACGTGCCCTGTGCGTAAAACTTCGTCTCCCGTCGCTGACGTGGAAGACATAACTACTGGCAAGGCCTCAGTGTAAATACCCTGATTTTTCTAAAATTTTAAAATATATTTTTCCCAATTTTTCTGTAGTTTTTTGGAATAAAAAATAAGGTATTTTGTGATTAAAAGATTTTTAAATAATATTAATTAATATGTTGTCTACAGTGATGCGTCAGGTAGTGGACTAGGATGTGTTTTGATGCAATATGACAAAGTTATTGCTTATGCATCGAGACAGTTGAAGGTCCATGAGAAGAACTACTCAACGCACGATCTGGAGCTAGCAGCAGTTATATTTGTACTGAAGATTTGGAGGCACTATCTTTATGGAGAGAAGTTAGACATCTTTACTGATCACAAGAGTCTGAAGTATGTATATACTCAGAAGGAGCTAACCATGAGACAGAGACGTTGGCTTGAATTGATGGTAGACTTTGATATAGATCTGCAGTATCACCCGGGAAAGGCGAATGTCGTAGCTGACGCACTCAGCAGGAAGCCCACGGCTTATTTCTTGATAATACAGCCTGAGTTATTGAGAGATCTACAGGAGCTTCAGATAGAGGTTATTTTACCAGGACAGAGTGGCTTGCTGGCTAATCTCGAAGTTAAGTCGTCACTTGTGGAGAGGATTAAAGAGGTATTGCCCACTGATGCTAGATTTCGAAGACTTAAAAAGAGGACAGAAGCAGGCATGCAGACGGGACTTCGCATACATGAAGACGGGACATTAAGGTGTGGAAATCGCCTGTATGTTCCAAATGGAGAATTAAGACAGGAGTTAATGACTGAAGCACATAGTTCTATGTACTCTGTTCACCCAGGAGGAACCAAGATGTACCGAGACTTGAGGTAGTATTATTGGTGGCATGGAATGAAAAGGAAGATTGTATGATTTGTGGCAAAATATTTAGTATGTCAGCAAGTAAAGGCCGAGCATCAGAGGACTGCAGGTATGTTACAGCCACTTCCTATACCAGAATGGAAGTGGGAACATATCACTATAGATTTTTTCACAGGATTTCCAAGGAGCCCCAGCGGAAGAGATGCGGTATGGGTTATCGTGGATAGACTCACTAAATCGGCATATTTCTTGCCATTTAGAGTTGGACAGTCCACAGAGGTACTAGCTGACATGTATATACGACAAATTATAAGATTACATGGAGTGCCGGTTAGTATTGTATCGGATCGAGATTCAAGATTTACATCTTATTTCTGGCAAAGCATGCAAGAGAGTCTTAGCACCAGACTCAAATTCAGCACAGCTTACCATCCACAGACGGATGGTCAATCGGAGCGCACGATTCAGATCTCGGAGGATATGTTGCGATCGTGTATGCTAGACTTTGGAGGATCTTGGGAAGATAATTTATACTTGGTGGAGTTCTCCTACAACAACAGTTATCAGGCCAGCATTCAGATGGCACCATTCGAGGCATTGTACGGTAGAAAGTGTAGATCGCCAATATGTTGGAGTGACGTTGGTGAACGTCAAATACTGGGTCCAGAATTGGTAATGCAGACAGTGGAGAAGGTAAAACAAATTCAGAATCATCTTCGTGCAGCTTAAGACAGACAGAAGCATTGGGCTGATACGCACAGACGTCCCCTAGAGTTCAAAGAAGGAGAGCACGTATTCTTGAGGATTTTGCCCACTCGAGGTACTATTAGATTTGGGAGCAGAGGCAAGTTGAGCCCAAGGTATATCGGACCATTTGATATTCTAGAGCGTATTGGTGAGGTGGCTTATCGTCTTACGTTACCTCCATCCTTAGAGGGAGTGCATAACGTATTCCACGTCTCACAGCTAAGAAGGTACGTGACCGACCCAAGTCACGTAGTCGATCATTCAGAGATCGTAGTGGGCCCTAGCTTGAGATATGAAGAACAACCAGTTGGCATCCTCGATATCAGTAAGAAGACATTGCGAGGTCAGACAATTAGACTGGTTCGTGTAGCTTGAAAACATTATTCTCCTGGCGAATCGACTTGGGAATGAGAGGATATTATGCGCCAGCGTTATCCTCACTTATTCGTGGATGTAGGTATACCCTAAGCATTCTTGTAATTCCCATATTTCTTCCTTTAGTAGTTTATTCTTTAATTGCGAAGACGCAATCCTCTTAAGGGGGGTAGATTGTAAACACCATGATTTTTCTAAAATTTTAAAATATATTTTTCCTAATTTTTCTGTAATTTTTTGGAATAAAATCTAAGGTATTTTGTGATTAAAAGATTTTTAAATAATATTAACCAATATTAAAATATTAAGAAAATAATATTTTATGGTGTAAAATGGAAAACTGGACATAGGGTAATTTTCTGTGAATTTATTGGACTACGAAAATATTTTTAAAGCCCTAAAAATCAATGTAGAATTAAACCTAATTAAACCCTGCCTGAAACCGGTTTATTTAGAAATAAACCAAATAAAACCAAACTAAACCGACTCAAACCGAACCAGACCAACCCAGACTTAACGGGTCGGGTTGGGTCGGATCCGAATCAAACCCGACTCGGACCAGAAACCCTAACCGAACCCTAATCGGATCTCTACCAGATTTACTGTTCATGACCTATAAAAACCCTCGACGTTCGTGTAGCCGCCGCCGCCGCAAACCCTCCAGACTCCTCCGCCGCTCACAGCTAATCACCGGTCGCCTGAACCCTAGACTCCCCAGCCATCATCTCCACAACCACCTCTCCATCTCCACAACTCTCCTCCGCCACTCGACCACGTCGACCACCCCTCGCCTCGCCGTCCCTCTCCATCCGCTCGACCACCGCCCGCAGGGTCGCTCCCTTCGCCTCGACCATCACCACCACCACTCCCCGCTCCGCCCTCGACGACCACCACTCCCCCTCGTCTGAACCCGCAGCCGCCTCCTTCATCCAGAACTCCCCCGACCTCATCCTCCCAGCCGTCGATCGACCTCCGCTCCGCCCAGCCCGCTCGACGTCGCCGACTCGCAGCCCCCACACCCTAGCCCGACGCCGACCAGCGTAGCCCTAGCAGCGGACACAGACACGGACCCTGTGCAGAGCCGACACAGCGGACACGGTGACCAGGACACGAGACAACATCCCGGATACGAGAATTCTCGGTTCACGGAGCCCTATTCAGGTAACCCGTTCTCTCTCCTCGTTATTCCATTTTCCGTTCTGTCAGTTGTGTCACGTAGACTGTGTAACCCTCTCGATGCCCGTGTAACTCGCTCGGTGCATCGCGTCCTGTGGTGATCGCGAACTATGATCCAAAAACAGGAAACTAACGCCCTGTTTTACCCCGGAACTGAGTGCGCCCTGCCAAACGGGACGACTTGGTCGTACATGGTCTTTACCAAAACATGCGCGCCATTGATACGGACGTGCGAGATTTTATAGAAGTTGATTTGGATGTGCGTGCACACCAGAATCAACGCGCATCCGCCGACAACGTCCCTTATCCGCTTATTCTGGAATATGTCGTAACTTCGTGTACACACGACGGATCAAAGCAAAACTTGTGCCATCGGACTCATAACAATACGCTGGTCCTGTGACCCAAGTTTGGTTTAATTCTGAGAACGTTGACAAAATCGCGTATCGTGGGCCCCACAGGCTCCACTTGACTGGCGATTTTGTGATCGGCTCATCGGAATCCAATTCTGGAAGTTTCGTTTGGTTTGTATCATCGTTCTTGACTTGTTGACACTAAGTTTGACGAATTTGGAGACCTTTGACCCTGACACGATTTTCGGTGCAAAGTGGCCCCACAAGTGGATCCCGCTTTGACCATAAACTGTCATTTTTGCCCTGTGTCCAAATTGGACTCAAGGACAGGTATTTTTAGCTATTTGATATTTTTTGAATCTAATGGTGATGTTTATTTCAGCAACCGGAGTAGTACCTGTAAATTTTACTGAGACCAGAGCTATAGTTGGAGCTAGAACCCCAGACAAGTGTACCTTGCCAAAACATGCAGTTCTTGTTACTTATTCCCTTGGCTTATATATATATATATATATATATATATATATATATATATATATATATATATATATATATTGTGGTACATGATTGACCTAGGACCGTGTGACTTTACTTAGCGTCCGATTCATAGTCGGGTGCCAACACCGTACGCGGCGTTGTGTATTGTCATCTAGACATGGATACCGAGACCCTATATTGCTCGTACTTGTCTTATCAAGTACATCATAACCCAGGAGAGTTGACACTATTCATGAGACAGAATCTTCCTGAGATATTCATGGTAATTCTGTATAGGATACAGGTTTTATGACATAGACATTATATTCTAGACATTATATGACTTGTTGCATTAGATATGATCTTACGTAACATGGACATGGGGCCTCATGGACATGAGATGTATGATTACATTGGGTGGGGAGATACACACAGGCTACAGGTTGACTATATTATGCCGGCGTCTCAGTCTCTCGCTGAGCTAGACGACCACATGATATCACTGCTACCGGCTCTCCGACACAGATATTGTAGTGGTTTCAGCCTGAGTTATAGTGCAGCTTTCATCTTGCATTTTACTTAGCTTATTATTTAGTGTTCCCTTATTGTTTTATTTATTGCTGGAGAGTCACACAGGCTACAGGTTGACTATATTATGCCGGTATCTCAGTCTCTCTCTGAGCTAGACAACTATATGATATCACTGCTACCGGCTCCCCGACACAGAGCTTGTAGTAGTCTCAGCCTGAGTACTGGTGATATTCTCACTTGTATTTCACATAGATGGTTACATATTTACCCTATTTATTCATTTATTCTCTGTACTGCATTATTTTGGCTTGAGTTATTTTGTACATTGCTATGTCCCCTGAGGACCTGGATCCGGATTATGTCCCCAGGATTAGCAGAGGAGATCCACCCAGAGTTATACAGTATAGGAGCATTAGCAGAAGCAAGAACAGGAGCAGTTACTAGAGCAGTACCAGATTCAGTAGACGAGTGATCACCGAGGTTATCTTTTGAGTATATACTGTTCCATACTCAGTATTTGTTGTAGTTATCTTTATTATTATATCTTAACAGATGTATCAGACTCATTGTTGGGTTATTTCTCGAGTTTATATTTTATTGAGATATGATCTTGCTTTATGATTCTAATATTTTTGTATTTATTCTGTGGATGAGATTAGTATATTTAGACCCTTATTGTTGTACTACAGCTTAAGTATGCCCCAATGGATCCATTAAATTGGGTTTGTCCATCGGTGTGTGCTGCTGGCCATTGCCACGTGTCTAGTCCCTCGGTATTTTGGGACTGGGGCGTGACACTCAGCGCCGAGTCAGAAATTTCAAAAGCGCCCCGTGCGTAAAAATACCTCTCCCACCTATAAGAGGGCAGAGGGTCCCCGTAATTTCCGCAAGGGAAAACAAGTGGCAGAATTCCCGACCTCTCGGCTTTTATGCCATCAAGAGAAGAATCTGCCCGCTCTTCAGATTACGTGGAACGCTGATGGCCGTTTGAGGACTTTCTCAGTTTTACGCCTACCGGAGCAGAGTTCCAACTTACGCCAGGACAAGCCTCTCGGCGTAAAGAAGACCCAGTTTATGGATAGATACGCTCCTCAGAGATCATGTGCTACTCACATGGCTGAACAACTCTACTCAAATGGCAGAAAAAGTGTTCTAGTTCCTAATCTCCACAGGCCCACTGATGTAAAAAGGCAGAATAAGCCTTCTTCTTCTTCTGTTGACTTGAGTAAACTTTTGATCCAGAAACGCAAAGACAGGGGTCAAAATCAAGATTTGGCGTCCCTAACTTCCAAGCGTGGGGAGATCCTGTAGGAAGATGAGTCAACATCTAATATCGTCATGACATATGGGCCACATGAAGAGTATTTTTATTGTTCCACCTACTCGCGACGATCAACATCAAATAATCTTCAGTCGAATGCGGAACAGACCGACTGTATAAAAAAGACTCTCACGAATCCGATGATGGAAAAATGCAAATCCACAGATATAGCCCGCATGCTTTGAGGATTATGCAAAACATGGATTACAATTTGAAGTTGAAATAAGGCCTCAACTATGGAAAAGGCAGACGAACACCGTTGCATGGTAATCCTTACTGTCAACAAACTCATTTTGGGTTGGGGTATACTGCATCTCTTGCAATCTCCAAACCTCCAGAGTCTGATCTTATAATACCAGAGGCAGGTCCTTCTAAATCAACTTTTGTGGACAAATGCCATGACATGTCTGGGGGTAGTCTACCTCGACAAAATAGGGCAGCATCTGAAACCGGGGTATAGAATTCCCTCTGAGTCCGAAGATGATGCAACGATGACCATCTTCCCGGAAGACCGTAAAACTCAGGCATCGGGAGCCCGAAGGCCGAAGAACACTTTCTCCTTCAATGAAGATGACATCATTGAAATATTCAATATATTGATAAAGGAAAATAAACTTCAGCTACCCAACATCAGATACCCTGAGAGGGCTGGCAAAGTCGATGACCCAGATTATTGTCTCTTCCATCGATACATTCATCACCCTACAAAGGCGTGCTATATACTGAAAAGAAGAATCCAGGAGTTGATCAACGCCAAAGTCGTCACTTTGCATTTATAAACGAGGGGACGGTCACTGCAAATTGATTTCACTCTAACGTAATAATTTGCTCCCTCAAGAAAATATCGGATGATGAGTCCCTAAAGTTTCCCCAGCGGATTCTTCAGGTCTATCCCCACTCAGGAAAATCACTCCACAGTAAATTCTTCGGACATGAGTTCACATTCATATTACCTCTGAACTATTGTCCAAATATTTCTTTGTTTCTCCAGCTGAATTTGCCATGTCCAAGTAACCTCTTAGCAAACCTCCCAGTTTGTGGCTATAGATCAGTTCACGTCCATATTACCTCTGAACTACGTCTTTCCACTTTCTCCAGCTGAGTAAATCTATCAACTCAAAAGTTTGTCATGTTCATATTACCTCTGAATAAACTTTCTGAATGTCCGGCTATCGATTATCATGTCCCTATTACCTCTGATATCGGTTGTCATCTTAACTTAACACTCGTACCTAACTTTAAGTATGCCAGTGGTGTTAAGTCTACAAAAATCTGCCATGTCCATATTACCTCTGAGCAAATATATACCTCCATCCCTAATGGAGTATCAACTCAAAAGTTTGTCATGTTCATATTACCTCTGAATAAACTTTCTGAATGTTCGGCTATCGATTATCATGTCCATATTACCTCTGATATCGGTTGTCATCTCAACTTAACACCCGTACCTAACTTTAAGTACGCCAGTGGTGTTAAGTCCATAAAAACCTGCCATGTCCATATTACCTCTGAGCAGATATATACCTCTATCCCTAATGGAGTATCAACTCAAAAGTTTGTCATGTTCATATTATCTCTGAATAAACTTTCCGAATTTTTGTCTATCGATTATCACGTCCATATTACCTCGGATAGCGTTTTGTATACAAATTTAGTTGGATCATATTCTATCATGTCCATATAACCTCTGAATAGATATATCTAGCTGAAGCTTACCGAAAGTATATCACGTCCATATTACCTTTGATATCACTTTCACCCCAGCCTATTATTTACATTTAAAAATGATGGGTCCACCAAAGTCAGATGAAGTTTCTTTATTATCTCCGAGAAAAAGACGCAGCTTTCTTTCCCTTAGAGGTGGAAGTTAGTTTTAGTGCCATGGCTAAAACTCAGAGTTCTCAAAGAAAGAGACGAAGAAGAGTTCTCAAAGAGACAAAGTATTTTTGCAAAAGACAGATAAAGAGTTTCTTCTCTGAAGGCCTTGGGGTATTTATAGAGTTCAGATAACTCTTCAAATTCCAAACCAAATCCGATATTTAATATTCGATTATAATTTGGGACCACGTCAGCCTATCATTTAAAAGAAGAGACGGATGGTTAGTGGATCCAGAACTTACGCGCAGAACAGATCTATGATTTTATGCTCAGAAGTTTTTACGCTCAAGAGATCAAAAATCTATAATTTTACACTCAGAGGCTATAAGTCTATGGTTTTATGCCCGGATGCTTTTATGCTCGGTAGCTTTTACGCTCGAGAGGCTACAAACCTACGACTTTACGCTCAGAAGCTACAAATCTATGATTTTACGCTCAGAAATTTTTACGCTCAGAGACTACAAATCTATGATTTCACACTCAGAGACTATAAGTCTATGGTTTTACGCCCGGATGCTTTTATGCTCGGTAGCTTTTACGCTCGAGAGGCTACAAACCTACGACTTTACGCTCAGAGGCTACAAATCTATGATTTCACGCTCGGAAGCTTTTCTTTGCTCAGAAGCTACAAATCTACGATTCTACGCTCAACAGCTACAGATGACCAACCACAAGGATTTACGCAGAAGTGCTCCTTTTGGCTACAAAATATTCTAAGTACCTAAAATACACAGAAGTCAGCATTGAAGATGACTCTTCTCCTTAGGCCATTAGAAGTTCAGCCAAAGTCTTGCCAGAATCTTTCTCAAAAGTTTAAGTATGGCCTGTTTGACGGCCATTTCTTGCCCTATTTCAAAGAATTTTTGGCAAATCATTCTTGAAGATGATAGTCTGAACAAGAAGTCTTCGCATCAGAGAAGTGATAGTTCAGAATTGTACGCGACTCTTCGTTCAAAACAGCATGACAGTTCGAATATTCAACTTAAATGCTAAGCAGCTTTCTACGCGTCTTCAGTTTCGCGTAAAAGACGGGATGAGACTAGATACTCTTTTTATCAGAGTCGGCATAAAGTTATTCAGACATGCCGAAGCTGCACATATTCAGACTTCATCACAGTAAATATGGCAAATCATCAGATGCGTAAAAGAAGACAATTTTATTAATCATGATTACATATGATGGAAATCCAGTCTACAAAGGGTTTTTCATCTTCATGATTACATATGATGGAAATATTTTTTTCTACAAAGGGTTTCTCATTTTCATTTAGGATCATGCCAAGAATCTGTTCTGCCAGGTTCTCGTATTGGTGGAGATCTTTTTTGTCTTCTACAGCAGTTCATCGGCTTTCGCGGCCGATTAACAAAAAATAATTAATGGCGGGAGGATACAGAACTGGGCATGTCTAAATTATTCAAGCCCACCCTCCATACGCCATGGCAGGCATGTCCTAGAATTTAGTTGTGGGTTCAGACCCAACTCAATACTGGAAGACAGGGCCAAGACTGCCTACCATCGTCCAGCTCTATGATGGAAGAAAATACAGCTTGCAAGCTGTGTGGCCAAATGAGACCATTCCTCTCTCCTGGACGAATCGCTATATAAAATTACTGATCATCCCGAGCAAAGGAAGCTATGATATCCTTCCATGATCTATCGTTGCAGAGGATATTTGCTCGAAGATGCCTCTTTTTACGGCTTTTTACATGCTGGAAGAATATGATCTTCTTCTTCCTCAAGTCGACTCGACGAAGTTCGGCAACCATCGCTTTGTGAGGAAGGAAGTGTGGGAAAAAATAGGTTAACTCAGTCGCCCTTATATAGGCAGAGGTAATCACACCAAATCCCAACAAATCCCTAAATATTTATCGAGAAATCAGCCTCGTGGAACGAGTCAAATTTGACAATTTCATGCTTCATTCAAAGTGTTTCAAATTACGAGGAATTTGAAAACTTTAAAGGGGGTCTTGTAAAAGCATGAAAAATACGCTGTGGAATTATACGCGTAAAACCCTCAAAACATGCTGGAAACCGCGTAAACAGAGCTCCAACACTGGGTGGCGTAAGACATGACTTCAGAGCCATTGGGGAAACAACAGAGCTTTAACTCTATTCAGCATATAATATAGCTCCAGAACAACTCGCGTAATACAGTATTTTCAGACTGCTTCAGCATAAAAAGGTTGTTACATCGCCACTTCGGTATAAAACCTATCTGCTTTTAATGCAGCGGAAAGTTGTACGAGAAACTCTTCGTATTCCTCGAATGAACCTGTCAGATCATACAGTGAACCTGACTCCTGACCGAAAGTACCGTACGACGATCGAGAGGACGGCTGTAATAATAATTCTGCACAGAGACCCAGACCATCGTTTAGTGACATTTCTTTGATACAAATTGCTTTTACGCATTCAAAGAAATACACTGCCTAGTTTTACACAGGCAGACATGATCTTTTACGCTCAGCAGGAGATAAAATGAACCGCCACGTCAAAAGCTGCTCTCCATATAGAACTCGAGGCACGTCTCTGCAGTTAATGCGCGTGATGGGGGCAGATCTCTGCATTTAACGCATGAGATTTGGTTCTACTTTTAACGACTGGGTAAGCCATAATTATGGCTAATACGTCCACATCATCACCTCTGCATATTACGCCATCAGGCTATTTTTAGTTATAGGAGTACGTTGTACGCTATCTCCTTGAAATACGCCGACCTGGCTATTTTTAACTATAGGAGCATGTCGTATGCTTTCTCCTCAGAATACGCCAACTCAGGCTATATTTACATTGGTGCATGATAAGGCTATTTGGTCCAGAATACGCTTAAGACCTAAGTCAAGCAAGGATAATCGGCTGTCCTTACACTAGCTACTTATCCATGCAGCATCAGGCTTCTACGCCTATTGGGCTTCTACGCCTACTTGGCTTCTACGCCAACTTGACAACTACTTGTCTTCTACGCCAACAAGATAACTATTTGGCTTCTACGCCATGGTGACAGTCATTGGCTTCTACGCCAACCTTTTCTATGTGAGAGGCAGTTACCTACGTGGCTTGCATGCCGTGATCTTCGCAGCAGTTATACGCGTTACCTCATAATGGCACACGCATCACACGCGGATTCAGAAGATCATTTATTCGTGGATGGCAGTTATTATAACCGCCCTGTAAAAAGTGCCACACTCTCCACTATTCGGCTTCTACGCCGACTGGACGGTTACGGCAATCGAACTCTATAAATAGAGACCTCTATTGACAAAGGTCAAAGGTGGAAAGGTCGAGGTATCAAGAATCGGATCAGAGAGCATCGGATCGGATTTTATAGTTGAGAGACAAGATCCTAGAGCACAGACAGAGGGGAGTGATTGATGACTTTGGCATCGAGCATCCAATCCCTCTTGTAATTTTTAAAGCTTTTCCTTCTTTTACAGCACTTCTTCGTCATCGTGTGGTCCAAGGGACAAAGTGATCGATCGCAGATCAGACTCCTATAGCAATATTTACCCAGATTAAATTTTTGTACTTAATATCCTCGTATAGGTTTAATTGTACTTCTTGTTTGTAAACTAAAGAAAGGGTTTCGTACAAACCTAGTTTCATTTCTTTCGTTTATTATCAAACAATATGGTTTTATGCTGACACATTAGAAATATGGGCATATTGGTTCGCATACACGTACAACGTGTGCGAAAAGTCCTCTATTCTCCCTCGAAGTCCTTTTTACCTATGATATCCGGAGCACGGCTCGACGGAGGGGCGCCGCGTTCCGATCGAGGCTCATTCAGTCTAATAGGAGTTGCTCGTGCTTGAGCAGTGGAGCGAGAAGAGGAAGTGACCTTCTTTCCCTTAGAAGTGGAAGTCTGTTTAGGGTCCATGGCGATTCTAAGTTCTTAAAAAAGAAACAAAGAAGAAGGGTTCTTGGAAAGCTAGGGTTTTTGTGAAGGCAGATAAGAGTTTTCTCTCTCTCTAGACCTTGGACTATTTATAGAGTTCGGATAACTCTTCGAATTCCTAACCAAATCCGATATTTAATATTCGGTTATGATTTGGGGACCATGTCAGCCTATCATTTGAAAGAAGAAGACGGACAGTCAGTGGATCCAGAATTTACGCACAGAGCAGATCTACGATTTTACGCTCAGGAGCTTTTTACGCCAAGAGACTACAAATATACGGTTTTATGCTCAGAGGCTATAAATCTATGGTTTTACGCCCGGATGCTTTTATGCTCAGCAGCTTTTACGCTCGAGAGGCTACAAACCTACGGTTTTACGCTCAGAGGCTATAAGTTTACGGTTTTATGCCCAGATGCTTTTACGCTCATGAGATTTTACGCTCAAGATGCTACAAACCTACGACTTTACGCTCAGAGGATACAAATCTATGATTTCACGCTCAGAAGCTTTTTTACGCTCAGAGGCTACAAATCTACGATTCTACGCTCGAAAGCTACAGATGGCCAATTGTAAGGATTTACGCAGAAAATGCTCCTTCTTGGCCACAAAATATTCCAAGTACCCAAAACATACAGAGTTCAGCATTGAAGATGACTCTTCTTCTTGGGTCGATTGGAAGTTCATCCAAAGTCCAGTCAGAATCCTTTCTCAAAAGTTTAAGTATGGCCTATTTTGACGGCCATTTCTCACCCTATTTTAAGGGATTTTTGGAAAATCATTCTTGAAGATGATAGTCTGAACAAGAATTCTTCGTATCAGGGAAGTGACAGTTCAGAACTCTACACGACTCCTCGTCCAAAACAGCATAACAGTTTGGATCTTCAACTTAAATGCTAAGCAGCTTTCTACGCGTCTTCTGTTATGCATAAAAGATAAGACGAGGTCAGATATTCTTTTATCAGAGTCGACGTAAAATTATTCAGACATATCGAAGCTGCACACTATTCAAACTTCTTTACAGCAAACATGGCAAATCATCATATGCGTAAAAGAAGACAATTTTATTAACCATGATTATATATGATGGAAATCCAGTCTATAAAGGATTTTTCATCTTCATGATTACATATGATGGAAATCTTTTTTCTACAAAGGGTTTCTCATTTAAGATCACACCGAGAATCTGTTCTGCCAGGTTATCATATTGGTGGAGATCTTTTTTCCGTCTTCTTCAGCAGTTAATCAGCTTTCTACAGCTGATTAACAAGAAAATGATTAATGGCGGGAGGATACACCACTGGGCATATATCAATTTTGCAAGCCCGTCCTCCATACGCCATGGCAGGCATACCATAGAATTATGTTGGGGGTTCAGACCCAACTCAATATTGGAAGACAGGGCCAAGTTGTCTACCTTCGTCCAGCGCCATGATGGGAGAGAATACAGCTTGCAAGCTGTGTGGTCCAATACGACCCTTCCTCTCTCCTGGATGAATCGCCATATAAAATTGCTGATTATTCCGAGCAAAGGAAGCTATGATATCCTTCCATGATCCATCGTTACAGATGATATTTGCTCGAAGATGCATCTTTTTATGGCTCCTTACATACTGGAAGAACATGATCTTCTTCTTCCTCAAGTCGACCCGACGAAGCTCGGCAACCATCTCTGCGTGGTGAAGGAAGTGTGGGAAAAACAGGTTAACTCAGTCGCCTTTATATAGGCAGAGGAGATCACACCAAATCCCAACAAATTCCTAAATATTTGTCGAGAAATCAGCCTCGCGGAACGAGTCAAACTTGACCGTTTCATGCTTCATTCAAAGTATTTTAAATTACGAGGAATTTGAAAACTTTGAAGGGGGTCTTGTAGAAGCATGAAAAATACGCTGAGGAATTATACGCGTAAAACCCTCAACATACAGAAAGCCGCATAAAACAGAGCTCCAACACTGGGTGACGTGAATCATGACATCAGAGCCATTGGCGTACAGCAGAGCTTCAACGCTATTCAGCGTAAAATATAGTTCTAGATCAACCCGCGTAATACAGTATTTCCAGACTGCTTCGGCGTAAAAAGGTTACTACATCGCCACTTTGGCTTAAAACCTATCTGCTTTTAATACAGCAGGAAGTTGTACGAGAAAAGTTGTACGAGGAACTCTTCGTATTCCTCGAATGAACATGTCAGATCATGCAGTGAATCTGACTCCTGATAAAGAGTACTGCATAGCGATCGAGAAGACGGCTGTAATGATGATTCGGCACAGAGTCCCAGACTGTCGTCTAGTGACATAACCCTTGATATAAGACGTTGTTTACACATTCAAGGAATACGCTGCCTATTTTACACAGGCAAAGATGAGCTTTTTTTATGCTCAGGAAGAGACAAAATGAACCGCCACGTCAAAAGCTGCTCTTCGTACAGAACTCGAGGCACTTCTCTGTAGTTAATGCGCGTGATGGGGGCAGATCTCTGTATTTAATACACGAGATTTGGTTCTACTTTTAACGACTGGATGAGCCATAATAATGGCTAATATGTCCACATCACCACCCCTGCATATTATGCCATCAGGCTATTTTCAGCTATAGGAGCACGTTGTACGCTATCTCCTTGAATTATGCCGACCTGGCTATTTTCAACTATAGGAGTACGTCGTATGCTATCTCCTCGAAATACGCCAACTCAGGCTATATTTGCAAAGGTGAGTGATAAGGCTATTTAGCCCAGAATACGCTCAAAACCTCAGTCAAAGAAGGATAATTGGCTATCCTTACGCTGGCTACCTATTCATGCAGCATCAGGCTTCTACGCCTACCCGGCTTCTACGCCTACTTGGCTTCTATGCCAACTTGACAGCTATCCGGCTTCTACGCCTACTTGGCTTCTATGCTAACTTGACAACTATTCAGGCTTCTACGCCAACAAGATAACTATTTGGCTTTTACGCCAACGAGACAGTTATTTGGCTTTTATGCCAACCTCCTCTACGCGAGGGGCAGTTACCTACGTGGCTTGCATGCCGTGATCTTCGACGAGCAGTTATACGCATTATCTTATAATGGGACACGCGTCACATGTCGATTCAGAAGATCATTCATATGTGGGTAGCAGTTATTATAACCGTCGCGTAAAAGGTGCAACTTTCTCCGCTGTTCGGTTTCTACGCCGACTGTGCCTGAACACTATAATTAGAGACCTCCGGCTACGGAGGTCAAAGGTCGAAAAATTTGAGAAAAAAGGGTCGAAGTGTGGATAATTAAAGTCAAGAGAGCACATATAGAGAGCTTTGGCAACAAGAGTTCAACCCCTCCTGCAGTCCTTGAAGCTTCTTTTTCGTCTTCTACAGCACTTCTTCGTCATCGTGTGGTCCAAGGGACAAAGTGATCGACTGCAGATCAGACTCCTATAGCAATATTTCTCCAGAATTAAATTTTTGTAATTAACATCCTCGTATAGAATTAATTGTACTTCTTTTTTTTTTTTGTAAACCAAAGAAAGGGTTTCGTATAAACCTAGTCTTAATTTTTTTCGTTCATTATCAAACAAACATGAGGTAGCGATGATGGTTGGAGTTGATGAAGGACTTTGACATTTCTTTGCAGTATCATCCAGGAAAGGCCAACGTAGTCGTTGATGCCTCGAACAGGTACCCAGTGGCTATGTACTTGACGAGGGACAGACATTTATTGGACGATCTTGATAGCTTGGGTATTGAGATGCTGGTTCCTAGAGTTGCAACACAGATGTGGGGACTTCAGGTACAGTCAGAGTTGAGGGACCGAATCATAGCCGCACAGTTCAAGGATGAGTCTCTATGGAGCATCAGAGCACAGGTCCGGATAGGATTGGCAGAGGACTTCAGTATTACAGAGGATGGATCATTGCGGCACGGTATCAGATTGTGTATGCTGAGTGGAGCATTGCGCGAGAAGGTTCTTCAGGAGGCACATCGATCTCCGTACTCTATGCATCTAGGTGCCAACAAGATGTAGAGAGATTTGAGAGAGCATGTTTGGTGGTATGGTATGAAGCGGGTGGTGGCGAGCTTCGTATCCAGATGCTTGGTATATCAACAGGTAAAGGCGGAGAAACAGAGGCAAGGTGGATTGATTCAGCCTTTACCCATTCCAGAGTAAAAATGGGAGCATGTGACGATGGATTTTGTTTTGGAGCTTCCGCATTCTCCAGAAGAGAAAGACGCGATTTGGGTCATCGTAGACAGGTTAGCCAAATCGGTCCACTTTTTGCCATTCAAAGTGGGTACGTGTAAACCCCCTCGACCAATTTAGGATTTAATTAATTTAGATTGAGGGACTAGGATTAATTTGGATGCAATTAATATTAATGCACAACAATTATGTGACTTATTACACCTCATCGTTGCTTCGATATTTGGAGCTCTACACTAGTAGTTACCTTTAAACCAAGTTCATACACATTTCCTAGACATGCCAGACTACCCATATGACCCTTGTGTAACTTTTAAATAATCAATATTAAGCTTTATTTTAGCTGCATAATATTCGTTACAAACGTCCATGAATAATTTCAATAAACCCAAAATTCTCATAATTGGCCATTCCCATTTGAATTTGAGGCACAAACACAACTCAATTCCATATAACCCAAATTATGTTATTTACCCATCCTGATTCTGCTACGCCCATGACACTTGTGTCCCACCGAATTTTAATTTCATGTGTCTTAAATTCATTATAGAACATCGTGCGCATTGTTCTAATTAAATTAAATTAAAGGCAAATGTTACCCAAAGCAAGACCTAACCAAGCCCATGTACACCCTTTTATGTGGACTAGCCCCATCCCAATGAGTCAAGACCGGCCTAAAACCTGAGGTTAGGCCATATATCCCCTCCTATATAAATATACATTTTCTATATTAAAACCCTAGAAACATAAACCCTAGCCAAAACCTAGATTCACCTTCACCCAAGCACCCCTTCTCCCTACCCCGACCGGACGGCACCACCACCACCTCAGGCCGCCACCTCCACAGCAACTCACCTGCCTGCACTTCCCCCTCGACGCTGGACCACCACCACAGCCCGCCAGCACCCGCTGGACCTCCTCCATAATCACCATCCCCTTCACCATCATCAAACCGACTACCAAACCCAATGACCCCCTTTCCCGACCTCCCTCAACCACCAACCTGCACCAACACCATCCTCACCCGACCCCCGACCTTCCCCATGTTCTGACCTGCCGATCAGCACCGACCCAGGCCGCCTGTCGCCGTCGCTAGGCCTCTGCTGCCGCTGCTACAACTTTTGCAGTTGTTGTTGCTGCCGCTGCCGCTGCTGCCTTGCTCGCCGGCCGACGCCGGGGCTCCACCACTCGTCGGAGTATGTGCCGCCGACAAGCGCGGAACCGTCCAGCCTCGATTAGGTAAATGATGTTTAAACCCCTTTTCTTCAGGTTTAGTCGTGACACTGTGCCGTTGTGTCGATTATGTCATGTGTCTTGCATGGACACGGGTAGTAATGCTTAAACCTAGATATGTGTATGGTTGTTTAAATTACTAGATTAGTTAGAAATTAATAGATAATAATTACCCTAATAATCTGACTTGTTATAAGAACTTGTAATTCACTAAAAACCTTGACATAAACTAAGTATACTTAACATGGGGAATAAGGACATGTAATTGTACGAAACATAAGCAGTTCGTAAAACCCATAACTCGGTAAATTATTGTCGTGAGGTACCCGGTAACTGAGGATAGGACACGTGTGCACCTTAGCTACGTGCGCACGCGACTCTGTAGTCGACTAGTTGTGACCCTTGCGTCAGTACCTAAGCGTAGCATCATAGTTTTGTATATGTATTGCTTTAGTGTCTGATGACAGCATTTGCTATATTATATTGTGTGTTTAGGGTCATTAGACCAGCCAGGAGATACTGCAGGAACAGGCTATTGGCATTCACAGCTTGAGGACTCAGGCAAGATACCTTGCCATATTTACTGTTTAAATTAAATAATGCATATGTTGTATGATGTCTTGTTGCTTTATTTTATATAATTGTGTGCGTCCGAGATTGACTCGGGTACAATCGACGGATACGTCAATGAGAAGTGTACTTGACCGAGTCAATAGTAGACTCACCCCAGTTGAGAGGATACTCTGATATCTTCCGAGACCTGACACTCTTACACGTATCACTGTGACAAATTCATATTGGGATGCGGGTTCGCATACTCAACTAGATATCGGTGCATGTGACATGCATCACGGTTAGTACATAACTCTGGATTATTTTATTTATAGAGACTTGGTATATAGATACATGGTATGCACGTCGAGTATTCGACTGGTGTATCTATATTAGGCGGGGAGGACAACTATAGGCGTATGGGATACACACATTGGAATCCGTAGTATCCGGAGGAGCCACGGATCCAATGACTTCCATTATTCAGATACCACGTTATTCGGAGAGATATGGACGATATACTATTCAGATGCCACGTTCTTCGAAGCGATATGGACGATACATTATGCAGATACCACTCTTTTCGGACTGTGGACGTTATATGCCTATGCTAACCAATATGTACCAATGTTGTCCTCACATTACATTCTCTTAGATGGTTAGCATACCCTTTATTTATTTTATTTAGTATTTATATATATGGCATGCTTCTATGTATCTTGTTACGTCCCTTTGAGGACCAGGTACCTTTCCAGATTTGGACGAAGCATATTACCCCATAATGTACGGCCCAGGACAGAAGATGAGGTACGCTACAGCTGAGGAGCTAGAGGTGCTACCATCAGAGTTTCCGTGATCAGTTGGTAGGCCTTCTGCCTAGGATTGGGAGCATCATTATCTAGTCAGCCGATGCCCTAGTTATTACTCTTTTTATCTGTCATTCAGTACTTTTATTTCGTCTTAGTAGTGGGTTTGTTCCCACCAGACATTCTTGGTTGTACTATGATATTTGAGACTGGCGTTTATGTTCCAGTATTTATTTTAGTACTTCTTGCTGATTATATTGTGGATGAGACTAGATTACTTGTTGATTAATATTGGATATGTTAGTATTTTAGGACAGCGTAGCACTCTTCGTTAGGATCCATTAAATTGGGATATCCTCGGAGACGTGATAGCTGGCTATTGCCACGTTGCCTGATCCCATATATTTTTGGGACTGGGGCGTGACAAGATTTTAGTGGTGGCCCATGCAGGTCAACTTATTCGCTCGTAGTATGGTAACGTGCCCAGCGAGCCTGCAATAGGATAGAAATTACCAGGTCTCATCCACTTATATTACGTCTTTGAACTTTCTTCGTGTTATTTCTGAATATTTGCATCTTGTTTGCTTGATTCCGTACTCTTTTTAATGAAGTCATATCTCTTGTAGCAAGATGAACTTGCGCAGTGGACGAGGAGCACCCAGTGTCGTGGTGCCAGACGACACCACCCAAAGAGAGGAGGTACCCCAGGGACTACCTGGAGAGCAACCACCACTACAAGCTCCGCTAATACTTTGGCGCGAGACTTCTCAGGGAGATCCTACACAACAGTACGAGGGACAAACTTTGCAGACAATCCCCATACAATATTTCGAGGGCCAGACTTTAAGGGCTATGCCAATGCCACAAACCGAGAGGCCGACATTTGAGGAGACACCTACCATACAGCTAGAGGTTCCATTACCACCACCTCCACCTTATCCACCTCAGATGCCACAATCAGATGGACAGCCACAGATGCTTCAGTTCTTTAAGAGTATGATGCAAATACAGTGGCATCAGACCGAGACGTTGAGACAGAGTTTGATGGCAGTACTAGAGAGGACACCTGTCACAGCACAAGTACCAGCACCTCCACTAGCTCAGACAGGTGGCACTGTAAGATGGTTTCGACAGATGGGACCATATACTTTCTCAGGCAACAAAACTGTAGAGAAGATCTTCGATTCGGTCTCCAACACAGAGATGCTACTAGAGGCTTCACAACTGCATCAAGACCTTTGGATGACCGCAGTGAGGGCCCAACTAAAAGGCAATGCCCATCACTGGTGGGATTCTATTGAGCGCAGTATAGGCAAGAACCAGACTTGGGAACAGTTCTTAGAATACTTCAATGTGAAGTATTTCCCGGCTACAGTCAGAAATATCCTGTACTCCCAGTTCCCATATCTAGAATAAGGGAATATGACTATTGATGCATATGACGCAGAGTTTAGCCGTCTTAGCAGATTTGGTGCCGTCCTGATACCCAATTATCTTGAGAAGGCCCAGAGATTTCATCGTGGCCTCACTTTCGAGCTACAGAGGTATACCACCACCCAGGCGAGGATTTCTTATAAGGAGGTACTTGCATAGGCGAGGATCCAGGAGGTTATCGGCAGAGGAGCAAGACGTTCCAGCATGACCACACCAGCCAGAGCCCAGCCCGGAGCGGGAGGACCGATCCGTCGTCCTGGAGCGCAGACACAGCAGAGGACATCACCATACCAACAAAGAGAGCTTCTGACTTGCTACCATTGTGGTAAGAGAGGATATTTCGAGAAGGACTACCAAAAGAGACTGGGGATATGCATGATTTGTGGAGCAAACCAGCACCAAGCCCGAGACTGCCCACAGCGCAGAGATATAGCACCACAGACCGGATAGAGGCCAGCAGCACCAGTTCCGAGGATACTATCCCCGCTAGGAGGACAGCGTCCACCAGCACCTGGAGGATTTCAGAGGGGACCACCCTTGGCCCCACAGCAGGCATAGTTCGATCGAGCCCGACAGTTGACCAGAGGACAGAGGCACGGACAAGCCTTTGCATTAGCAGCTACTGAGGAGAAAACATAAGGGAAAGCTATCACAGGTACCATTTTAGTTGCATCATTACCTGCAACTGCATTGTTTGATTCTGGAGCTACATTATCGTTCATATCTAGTAGATTTGTAGCAATGCATAGAGTAACTACTTCTCCCTTACCTAAGAGTTGGAAGATTCTTACCGGAGGAGGTATCGTGCCGGTTACCAGCACTATTAGAACGTGTTTAGTAGTCGTATGTGGTAGAGATATGAGAGCGCGATTCTTGGTATTACCCATGCCATACTTTGACGTTGTGCTAGGCATGGACTCGTTAAGCCAGTATAATGCCGTACTGGATTGCCGAAAAGGTAGCGTCACTTTTAGACCGCCAGATCAACCGAAGTTCGAGTACATGCGAGGGACCGTCGAGCAAAGAGTAGGACAGATAGCTGAAACTTACATGGCTATGGAGATGGTACCCCCACCAATAGTTGCAGATTTTGAGGATGTGTTTCCTGAAGAATTGCCAGGCTTACCGCCAGATAGAGACGTAGAGTTTACTATTGAGCTAGTACCCGGAGCAGCACCGGTATCTTCTAATATATATCGATTGGCGAAGAAGGAACTAGATGAGCTGAAGCTACAACTAGAGGAGTTGCAGAGCAAGGGATTTATCCGTCCTAGTGTATCACCCTGGGGAGCACCAATGTTTTTTGTACCTAAGAAGGATGGAATAGCACGTATGGGCATTGATTACAGAGCCCTTAATGCTTTGACCATCAAGAACAAGTATCCCCTGTCCTGGATTGATGATTTATTCGACCAGTCGACAGGAGCAGTGGTGTTCACAAAGATCGACTTGAGATCGGGTTATCATCAAGTGAAGGTGCAAAGAGAAGACATTCAAAAGACAGCATTCAGGACACATTATGGTCACTACGAGTTCTTAGTGATGCCTTTTGGACTGACGAATGCACCTACTATATTTATGAACTTGATGAACAGAGTCTTCCACCAATACTTAGACCAGTTCGTGGTAGTCTTCATCAACGACATCTTGGTATATTCGAAGAGCCACGAGGAGCACGAAGAACACTTGAGACTAGTGTTAGAGACGCTGAGGAGAGAGAGGCTTTATGCCAAGCTGAGCAAGTATGAGTTTCTTCTAGATCATGTCTATTTTTTTGGATACGTTATCTCAGGATATGGTATTTCAGTAGATCCAGCGAAGATTTCATCAGTAGAGACATGGCCAACCCCTACCAATGTCTCAGAGGTGAGGAGTTTCCTAGGACTTGTCGGATATTACCGAAGGTTTATGGAGAACTTCGCGAAGATCGCAGAACCGATGACCCGTTTGACCCGTAAGGAGCAGGAGTTCACCTGGACAGAGGAGTGTTAGACAGCATTTGATGAGTTGAAGAAGCGTCTGACTACAACACCTATCTTGACCATACCTTCTGGACCAGGAGGATTCATGATCTATAGCGATGCATCCGGGAAAGGATTAGGATGTGTCTTGATGTAGCATGGGAAGGTTGTGGCCAATGCCTCTAGACAATTAAGGACCCATGAGAAGAACTATCCCACTCACGACTTGGAACTTGCAGCAGTGATCTTTGCTTTGAATCTTTGGAGATACTACCTATATGAAGAAAGAGTAGAGATATTCACTGATCATAAAAGCCTAAAGTACGTCTACACCCAGAAGGACCTTAACCAAAGGTAGAGACGTTGGCTCGAGGTGATGACAGACTTCGAGATTGAGCTACAGTACCACCCGGGAAAGGCCAACGTAGTAGCTGACGCATTGAGCAGAAGACCCATGGCATTCTTCTTGACTATCCAGCAACATCTGTTGAGAGATCTAGAGCAGATAGGTATAGAGGTCATTATGCCCTGAGTAGACGAACAGTTGTCGAGTTTTCACTTGCAATCGATATTAGTGGAGAGGATCAAGGCTGCTTTGCCGCCAGATGCCAGATTCCAGAGGCTTCGATAGAGAACAGAGGCTGGAATACAGACAGGACTGCGTATACATGAAGACGAAACTTTGAGATGTGGAGATCGTCTCTATGTTCCAAATGGAGAACTTCGTCAAGAGTTGATGTCAGAGGCACACAGTTCAACATACTCTTGTCACCCCCATATTTCAGATTGGGGGCATTTTTGTCTTTTCATAAATTAATGTATAAATAATTGCATAATATTTAATTATATTTAATTACCTTGATTTTATTTGATTGTTGCGTCTTACCGTCGCTTCGATAATTGGAGCGCTATCCTAGCTTTTGCCTTCCAACCAATTTCACAACTTTGTCCTAAACGTGCCAGCCTTCCATTCTGACCCTTGTGTAACTCATAATTATGTTCTCTTGTGCTTCATTTTAGCCGCATAATATTCTTCGCAGACGTTATTATTTAAATCTGAATAAACCTAACTTTGTATCCTTGTGCGTTCCAATCAAAATTGGAGACACAATCTCGACCCATTTTGAGCAACCCAAATTAGGAAAATATTATATTCTAAGTCTTCTTTATTCATGACACTTGTGTCCCACTTAATTTCAGCCCCATATACTTCTAATTAATTTTAGAACACCAATTGCATTTATTTTTAATTAATTAAAACCATAAATCTGACCTTGTGCAATTTTCTAATTGTTGGGCACTTTTATGCAAAAGTGTATTAAGGTGTCTACTCCGTTGGACACAACACGTGTAGAAACCCATTTCTCTTTCATGTATATTTTTCCATAATTTTTGGGAGTGTACAATTCGACATTAACCTCCTTGAACCCATAGCCCTCCTTTACTTTGAACCATGTCAACCCAAGCCCAATTCCAATAGGAGTTGACTAGTCAAAATATTTCTAAGTCAAATATTCCTAGGTCAACCAAACCCCCTTTACATGTATATATATATAATATTCTTCTTTACTTTTCCTTTTCTCCTTCTTTAAACCAAACCACAGCCGACATACACCACAACTCCATCCCTATTCATCCCTCCCATCTACTGTGCATCTTCTCCGTCAAGCCCTCCGTCGGAGTTCCTCGCTGGAGCCGCCAGCATCGACATCGGAGCCTGAAGCCTGACCCCCTGGAACCCTAGTCGTTTCCTTCCTGCTCCTCCATATTCCCTTTCCCCTTGACTCAACTGAACCACCACCGCCGAACCTTCCTATTCCCGACCCCTCCGCCGTACCCCTCCACGGATCTCCACCACGACCTCCTTCAACTCGCCCGGCCGGATCCCTTCTTCCAATGCCGTGCATCCGCCTGCACTCGCGATCCCGACCCGTCGACCACCGTTCCCTATCCAACCCGACTCGACAACAACAGCTACGACCCGGCCAGACCTCCCCTCGTCGGAGTTCACCGATCCCGGTCGTTCCCGAGCACCTGGAGCTCGACCCCGTCGGCCTGCACGACTGCCATTAACACCACCTCACCTCCCTGTCATCCTCTCGCCACCACCACCGTTTACCAACCTTTTCTTCTTCCTTCTCTAGTCTGAACACCCCACTGTTCTCCTCCATCTCGACACCCCGAGCACGACCAATCCCCTCGCCAGAATACCTCATCTTCACCATCACCTCCATAATCGTTATTATTATCTCAATAATCACCATCATCATCGTCGTAGTCACCGTCATCAACATCGTCGCCCTCATCGTCATCATCGTCATCGTCATCGTCGTCGTGCCGCGCGCAGGTTCGTTCCTACCCTCCTTCATGATGTAGTATGTATGTCTATTAGTATATATATATTATATAATTGGTATGTATGTATATGTAAACATATATATATAGTATAAATTCAATTAGTGTATTAGTATTAGTATATGTTAATATTAATATTGGTATATATATATATACATATATATATAGTATATGTATTTATTTAGTATATATTTAGTATATATATATATATACGTAGTATAAACCCTATTAAGTATATATACATATATCTATTATAATTGTAATTAATGAATACTAATGTATATGATAGTTAAGATAATATGTATGTATATTATGTGTACTAGGTGACCCTAATATAACAACGGATACCCCGTAGTTACATTGACCTGTGACCATATGGATTGTAAGTTGACTGCCATATGTACACCGACATACTGGCAAGACCCGTATCATTGACTGTCTGTCTTGCACAGCAATAACAGATGCGACGCCCGTGCAACTTGACGCACACTTGACCCTAGTTGACCAGTGGCATACCTAGCATAGCCCTGAGTCAGAGTATTTATAATTGTGTGTTAGAGTAATATCTGATGCAATATTGTATTATATGATGTCTATAGGACTGTTGGATTATTCAGACAAGACCTCGTATATCGGACATTGTTATTGCCAGCAACAGGACCCCAGGCGAGTACATTCTCTGACAGTTTCCATTATGTTGATTATCTCTATAATTCTTATTGTATAGCATACATGACTCTGACACTATTGTTTATACGAGTTGGCATTATCGAGACCTGTCACGAGGAGTCGTGATTGGAATCCATCGTGCTAGCTGGGGAAAATAGGGAAATATTAGTAGCTTATATGATCATACCCAACTTTACATGCATCATAGCTCACCTACAACTCACGTCGGTACAGCCTGACCATTGCATGCCTCATAGCTGTTACATGTGGTTAGCCTGACTATTACTCGCATCATAGCTTTTCGGATGGTTAGCCTGACCTCAAGGATGATAGCTAACCAATATAAGGAGCCTGATCAGTCCCAAGCCGATCACATGATATGTTGATGTTTCACACACTTAGTTAGATGATTTTTGACATATTTCTCTAGTATATTGATATAGTATTCCTTATGTTCTAGTCATGATTCTAGCATTCACATATATACCAGTTCATTGTTCTTGTGTGTACTTGTATTTCTATTTCATTGTTAGATGTACATTGATGATGACATATGCTCCAATATTCCAGTTTTCATATCTGTCTTGTATTTTTTTACACTGTGTTATAGTTTTTGTCAATATATGTGGAACTGCTGTTAGTGCTTGTACTTCGTTCCAATCCTGACTGGATATTTTTTCTAGACCGCGACTTAGAGGACTTGTTTTCGGCATACTTGGAGATTTAGATGTTATTGATTGTAGGTTAGACTATTTATTATTGTTTAGACTTGTCTTGTATTTTATTGGTTGCTTCGATATCTCATCGTGCTTTATTTTTCGTGATTGAGTATTCCATATTATATTGTGATATCTGTGTCACCTTATGGAGTTGGATATTCATGTGAGAGTGATTAGCTAGTATTGTGACCTAGATAATGTTCTATCGCCGATACTGCGGCGTGGGCTGGACGTACCCACACTCTCGTGTCCCTATACCGGGTGCGGGTCGTGACACGTTTTTAGTGGTGGCCCATGCAGGTCTGACTTCACAAGTTGTGCGATATCGTGGTAGTGCGACGTCTTAGTTGTACTACTCCGTGCCTGCTATAGAATATAGGACATAGGATACTAGGATGAGAGAGGATACTCAATCATAAAAATTCTTGAGAAATTCCTGGAACGACCCCTTGAGAATCTTATTATAATTTCTAATATTAAATTATTCCCCCTTGTTTTCGTCCGTTCTCACTTGTTGATATTGAGTTTGATTCTTATTGACCATTTGTTAAATTTAATTTTTGGTGTCGTTGTTGAGTTTTGATTTCATATCGAGATAAATTTTACGGGCTAAAATTTATGGTATCATCTGATGATATATATTGATGAGGACAGTGAGAAAGGTAAAACGTCTACTTGGTTATGGAACCTAGAGTTTATCGCAGCCACTTTAGTTGTTATGGCAGAAACATAGGAATCCGACTTCATATATACATATCTTAGTTATGAATTAGAGTTTCTCGCAGCCATACCGGTTGGCGTGGCGAAGATTCTAGATGACATGATTATAGAGTTGCATACCTTAGTTATGGAACCTGTCGTTTACCGCATCTATGCTTACTGGCGTGGCGAGGATTCTGAGTGTCATAATTTTTGACAGACGTGTATGATTATCAGGTGTATCTTAAAATGGTTCTTAAATTCTTATCTCAATACTTATCTATTTTGGTATTACAGGACCTTGTTTCATCGCTTTTTTTCTTTACTAGCAGTAGAAATACGTTCAGTTCCTCAGACCAGTTCCTTCTTGAGCTTTCTTCCATTAGAGTCCTTGTTAATGTGATAATTGGTGACTTGCAATTATGTCTGTGTCTTGTATTAGTATTGACTGAGTGTGACTTGTGAGTTGTAAGTGTTTCTTGGTTGGACATGTGAGCAGTAGGCATTAATCTAGAGTTAACCCGTAGCACAGTGCCTTGTAGCAATAGTTCTATAATAGGTGCCATTATAGTTAATATTGGTACTATAAGTAAAAGGAAGATAAAGAGTATCAGTGATGGTTCCAAGAGTTAGTATTAGAGTCATCATACCCGTCCTAGATAGTCATGAATTTATGTAATTTGATGATCTATGTAAACAATTAAGTATCAAGGAATTGTGTTAAAGATTAATGGAGCATGATGTTCAATTTGATGATTGATACTTGGGTGTGTTAAGAGAAAAGAAATGTATATGCATAAAGGGTTTTAATGAGATGTCATGAGTAGAGAAATATCAGGATTGGTAATGAAAGTTGTGAAGTGTATCACAGATTAGTTTAACAGGCTGTAAAAGGTTTAAGAGATATGCTTATACATCAATCGAGATATGGAACCATATGCCGCCCATGAGAGTAAAGTGAAACATGTGTATTATATAAGTTATAACTAGTGCGAATGATCGTGAGTTCTAATAAGTGATGAGATGATCTAATGATGATGCTAGTATTGCCATATCAATAGTGCTAATATTTCTATATTGAGGATTAGTGGAGCAAGGTGCTAATAACAGTAAGTACTTCGTGTGATGATAATTAGATTGTTGTATCAATTAATATAGATAGAAAATTATTGGAGAAAATATGTGTGATGATAACTTTGATCATTTGGAAGTACTAGTGCAAGTAATTCGGGCAGTACAAATTTTAGTACACAGTTGAGGTTGTAGACAATTGGTGTATTTGTGTGCACCTTGAGTATTAAAGACTGTGAGTATTTATATGCATACTTGTAGATTTAAATTTATAATTTGAAGAGTGGAAATGAATTACAATTTTTAAGAATTTTTTAGGAGTTAAGATTTTATGTTATTAAAATTTTTGAGGATTCAAATTCAATTCAATAAATATAGTCAAAGCTATAAAGATTTTAGAAGTGATTAAAAAAATTTATTTCGATATTTGAGCATTTGACTTTTGAGGAAAGTATATGCATTTTATTTTAAATCGTTCGAGAAGTAAATTTTGACGATTTTATTTTGAAGATTAAATTTTGTGGTGGATAAGAAGTATATATTAGTATATGAGTAGATGATATACATGTGTAAGGATCTGTTGACTTGAGCATGATTGAGATGGCACTGCAAACTGACTTGTGTGTCTATCTAGAGTTGTATTAGAGAGAGCAGTACTTAGCATGGTGTGTTGCACTTGGTGTGTACTTGAGTGATAAGACTACTAGTATAAAAAATTGTAGTAGGTAAGAGAGCTAGCAGTGGGTATGCTTGTAGTAGAAACAGTGGTACCTAAAGGGATACAGGTATCAAACTTGGGATGCATCATTGACCTATGGTTATGTCAGAGATTCTTGGTATCAGATCTAGGTATCAATAGACAGGTGTATATAATGAGGATGTATTCATGGATGTTGTGGGCTAATGATTAGTTGATATGGGTACCAGTGTACAAGGATAGGAATTAGTTAGTGAATGTGCCAGAGTTAAGTGTATGTTAGAGATAGAAGATACCGCAAGTAATGTGTTAGCAGGTTCCTTCTTTTCTTTCCTCATGTTCCTTTTTTCGTCTTTTGATTAATTGATTGATTGATTGATTCCTTAGTACCGTAGCTTGTATCAATGATTTTCTTGCTAGAATATAGTTAGTAGTAAACCCCGACAGAGACTATAATACTATGACAAAAGAGACCATGACCATGCATGTTTTCTCTAGATTATATGTTGTATGACTGTAGGTAGGAATTTCCTTAGACTTTGATTGTTGGGAGTTGACCGTAGTGAAAGAGTTAATGAAGAGATTATGATTTGACAAAGAGAGACAATGTGCCTTAAATTTTGAGGATAAATATTAATTTAAATAAAGAGTTGAGAATTTAATTTGGTAGAATTGACGATTTTGTTAAATCATTAAATTTTATGAAGATTATGAAATGATTAAATTTGTCATTAAATTTTATGGAAATTTAAGAAGGTTATCATTATATTTATTGGACTGCAAGTTATGAACTTATATTTTGAATGTTATATTTGAAGATTTTGCGAGTATTATATTATTTGGTTATTGTGTGAAAAAAGAAATCGAGGAATACGATCATTAATGGATTAGTATTTGAATTCAAATTTTGGAATAAGATTTTCAATTTTTATAAATATATATCGATTTGATTTAAATTAGAGGAGTAAGATGATTAATGGATTAGAGTTTGAATTAATATTTTGGGACAAGATTTCAATTTTATAAATATGCATTGATTGGATTTCAATTAAATGATTGGATAGTAAATTTTGTATTTAGTGATTTACTTAAAATTTTTGAGGAGATTATGATACGAATGGAATTCAATTTTAAATTTGAAGATTTTAGGAATATGATATCTATAGAATTTTGGAAGTTTTGTGAAATAGCAATATGGATTTACTTCATGATTATATTGCTTGATGAATTTAAATTTTGATGGTAAAATAAATATATAGATAAATACGACTATTGAGGATCTTAAATTTTGAGGATGAAATTCTTTTAAAGAGGGTAGACTTGTCACCCCCATATTTCAGATTGGGTGCATTTTCGTCTTTTCATAAATTAATGTATAAATAATTGCATAATATTTAATTATCGTGATTTTATTTGATTGTTGCACCTTACCGTTGCTTCGATAATTGGAGCGCTACCCTAGCTTTTGCCTTCCAACCAATTTTACGACTTTGTCCTAGACGTGCCAGCCTTCCAGTCTGACCCTTGTGTAACTCATAATTATGTTCTCTTGTGCTTCATTTTAGCCGCACAATATTCGTCACAGACGTTATTATTTAAATCTGAATAAACCTAACTTTGTATCCTTGTGCGTTCCAATCAAAATTGGAGACACAATCTCAATCCATTTTGAGCAACCCAAATTAGGGTAATATTCTATTCTAAGTCTTCTTCATTCATGACACTTGTGCCCCACTTAATTTTAGCCCCATGTACTTCTAATTAATTTTAGAACACCAATTGTATTTATTTTTAATTAATTAAAACCATAAATCTGACCTTGTACAATTTTTCAATTATTGGGCACTTTTATGCAAAAGTGCATTAAGGTGTCCACCCCATTGGACACAACACGTGTAGAAACCCATTTCTCTTTCATGTATATTTTTCTATGATTTTTTGGAGTGTACAATTCGACATCAACCTCCTTGAACCCATAGCCCTCCTTTACTTTGAACCATGTCAACCCAAGCCCAATTCCATGAGGGGTTGACCAGTCAAACTATTTCTAAGTCAAATATTCCTAGGTCAACCAAACCCCCTTTACATGTATATATATAATATTCTTCTTTTCTTTTCCTTTTCTCCTCCTTTAAACCAAACCATAGCCGACATACACCACAACTCCATCCCTATTCATCCTTCCCATCTATTGTGCATCTTATCCTTCAAGCCCTCCGTCGGAGTTCCTCGCCAGAGCCGCCAGCATCAATGCCGGAGCCTCCAGCATCGATGCCGGAGCCTGAAGCCCGACCCACTGGAACCCTGGTCGTTTCCTCCCTGCTCCTCCCTATACCCTTTCCCCCCAACTCAACTGAACCACCACCGCCGGACCTTCCTGTTCCCGACCCCTCCGCCGTACCCCTCCAATGATCTCCACCTCGACCTTCTTCAACACGCCCCGCAGGATCCCTCCTTCCAACGTCGTGCATCCGCCTGCACTCGCAATCCCGACCCGTCGACCACCGTTCCCTGTCCAACCCGACTCCACAACAGCAGCTACGACCCGGCCAGACCTTCCCTCGCCGGAGTTCACCGATCCAGTTCGTTCCCGAGCGCCTGGAGCTCGACCCGGCCGGCCTGCACGACCTCCATTAACACCACCTCACCTCCCTGTCATCCTCTCACTACCACCACCGCTCACCAACCTATTCTTCTTCCTCCTTCCGTCTGAATACCCTGCTGTTCTCCTCCTCCTCGACACCCTGAGCACGACCAATCCCCTCGCCGGAATACCTTGTCTTCACCATCACCTCCATAATCGCCATTATTATCTCAATAATCACCATCATCATCGTCGTAGTCACCGTCATCAACATCGTCGCCCTCATCGTCATCATCGTCATCGTCGTCGTACCGCGCACAGGTTCGTTCCTGCCCTCCTTCATGATGTAGTATGTATGTCTATTAGTATATGTATAGTATATAATTGGTATGTATATATATGTATACATATATATATAGTATAAATTCAATTAGTGTATTAGTATTAGTATATGTTAATATTAATATTGGTATATATATATATATATAGTATATGTATATATAGTATATGTATTTATTTAGTATATGTTTAGTGTATATATATATACGTAGTATAAACCCTATTAAGTATATATACATATATCTATTATAATTGTAATTAATGAATACTAATGTATATGATAGTTAAGATAATATGTATGTATATTATGTGTACTAGGTGACCCTAATGTAACCACGGATACCCCGTAGTTACATTGACCTGTGACCATGTGAATTGTAAGTTGACTGCCATATGTACACCGACATACTGGCAAGACCCGTATCATTGACTGTCTGTCTTGCACAGCAATAACAGACGCGACGCCCATGCAACTTGACGCACACTTGACCCTAGTTGACCAGTGTCATACCTAGCATAGCCCTGAGTCAGAGTATTTATAATTGTGTGTTAGAGTAATATTTGATGCAATATTATATTATATGATGTCTATAGGACTGTTGGATTATTCAGACAATACCTCGTATATCGGACATTGTTATTGCCAACAGCAGGACCCCAGGCGAGTACATTCTCTGACAGTTTTCATTATGTTGATTATCTCTATAATTCTTGTTGTATAGCATACATGACTCTGACACTATTGTTTACACGAGTTGGCATTATCGAGACCTATCACGAGGAGTCGTTATTGGAATCCATCATGCTAGCTGGGGAAAACGGAGAAATATTAGTAGCTTATGTGATCATACCCAACTTTACATGCATTATAGCTTACCCATAACTCACGGCAGTGCAGCCTGACCATTATATGCCTCATAGCTGTTACATGTCGTTAGCCTGACTAATACTCGCATTATAGCTTTTCGGATGGTTAGCCTAACCTCAAGGATGATAGCTAAGCAATGTAATGAGCCTGATCAGTCCCAAGCAGATCACATGATATGCTGATGTTTTACACACTTAGTTAGATGAATCTTGACATATTTCTCTAGTATATTGATATAGCATTCCTTATGTTCTAGTCATGATTCTAGCAATCACATATATACCAGTTCATTGTTCTTGCGTGTACTTGTATTTCTATTTTATTGCTAAATGTACAATGATGATGACATATGCTCCAGTATTCCAGTTATTCCAGTATTTCCTTATTCCATTTATTTCCAGTATTTCTTATGGCCAATATTCATATCTGTCTTGTATTTCTTTACACTGTGTTATAGTTTTTGTCCATATATGTGAAACTGTTGTTAGTGCTTGTACTTTGTTCCAATCCTGACTGGATATTTTTTCTAGACCGCGACTTAGAGGACTTGTTTTCGGTATACTTGAAGATTTGGATGTTATTGATTGTAGGTTAGACTATTTATTGTTGTTTAGACTTGTCTTGTATTTCATTGGTTGCTTCGATATCTCATCGTGCTTTATTTTTCGTGATTGAGTATTCCATATTATATTATGATATCTGTGTCTCCTTTTGGAGTTGGATATTCATGTGAGAGTGATTAGCTAGTATTGTGACCTCGACAATGTTCTACCGTCGATGCTGCGGCGTAGGCTGGACGTACCCATGCTCTCGTGCCCCTATACTGGGTGCGGGTGATGACATGCCCGGAGTAGACGGACAGTTGTCAAGTTTTCAGTTATAATCGACATTAGTGGAGAGGATCAAGGATGCTTTGCCGACATATACCAGATTCCAGAGGCTTCGACAGAGGACAGAGGCTGAAATACAGACAGGACTGCATATACATGAAGACGGAACTTTAAGATGTGGAGATCGTTTCTACGTTCCAAATGGAGAACTTCGTCAGGAGTTGATGTCAGAGGCATACAGTTCAACATACTTTATTCATCTAGGAGGCACGAAGATGTACAGAGACTTAAGGAAGTACTACTGGTGGCATGGAATGAAGAGAGATATAGCCCGCTTTATGGAAAAGTGCCTGGTGTGTCAGCAGGTCAAGGCTGAGCATCAGAGATCTGCAGGATTACTTCAACCGCTCCCGATACCGGAGTGGAAATGGGAACATATCACTATGGACTTTGTTACAGTCTTTTCGAGGAGTCCTAGTGGTCGCAACGCAGTATGGGTAATTGTGGATAGACTCACCAAATCAGCTCACTTTTTACCCTTAAGTGTTGGGCAATCTAAAGAGGTCTTAGCAGATATTTACATGAGGGAGATTGTGCGACTGCATGGAGTGCCAGTTAGTATAGTGTCTGACAGGGATACGAGGTTTACATCTTACTTTTGGCGGAGTATGCAAGAGAGTCTCGGTACCCGCCTAAAGTTTAGCACATCGTATTACCCGCTGACAGATGGCCAGTCCGAGCACACCATTCAGACGTTGGAGGACATGTTAAGAGCATGCATGCTTGATTTTGGAGGATCATGGGAGGACCATTTGCATTTGGTTGAGTTTTTCTACAACAACAGCTATCAGGCGAGCATCAAGATGGCTCCCTATGAAGCATTATATAGAAAAAGTGTCGTTCCCCAGTGTGTTGGAGCGATATAGGCGAGAGACAGATTCTTGGGCCAAAGTAGGTTGTTCGTACAGTAGAGAAGGTGAAGAAGATCCAAGGGCACCTACGAGCAGCACAAGACAGATAGAAGCATTGGGCGAATGCGCATCGACGACCCTTAGAGTTTCAGGTTGGAGATCACGTGTTTCTAAAGATCTCATCTACTTGAGGGACTATCAGATTAGGAGGCAGAGGAAAGCTGAGTCTGAGGTACATCGGACCATTCGATGTGCTAGAACGCATCGGAGAGGTTGCTTACAGATTAGCCTTGCCACAGATCTTGGAGAAAGTACATGACGTCTTTCATGTATCTCAGCTAAGGAGTTAAATGCCAGATCCGAGTCATGTGCTTGATCATTCAGAAATCACAATCGGCCCGAGCTTATCATACCAAGAGGAGCCGGTTGAGATTCTGGACAGAAGTGAGAAGGTATTACGAGGTCAAACTATCCCCCTATTTCGTGTCGTATGGAGGCATCATGCACCAGGCGAGTAGACCTGGGAACGTGAGGAGGATATTCGACAGCGTTACCCCCATCTCTTCAAAGGCATAGGTATGTAGTGGTTTATTTTTATTTCAGTCAGTAGTTCTTACCATACATATGTTTTAATTTCGAGGACGAAATACTCTAAGGAGGGTAGATTGTAAACTCCCTCGATCAATTTAGGATTTAATTAATTTAGATTAAGGGACTAGGATTTATTTGGATGTAATTAATATTAATGTACAACAATTATGTGACTTATTACACCTCACCGTTGCTTCGATATTTGGAGCACTACACTAGTAGTTACCTTCAAACCAAGTTCATACACATTTCCTAGAAATGCCAGACTACCCATATGACCCTTGTGTAACTTTTAAATACTCAATATTGTGCTTCATTTTAGCTGCACAATATTCGTAACAAACGTCCATGAATAATTTCAATAAACCCAAAATTCTCATAATTGGCCATTCCAATTTGAATTTGAGGCACAAACACAATCCAATTCCATATAACCCAAATTATGATATTTACCCATCCTGATTCTGCTACGTCCATGACACTTGTGTCCCACCCAATTTTAATTCCATGTGTCTTAAATTCATTATAGAACGTCATGCGCATTATTCTAATTAAATTAAATTAAAGGCAAATTTTACCCAAAGCAAGACCTAACCAAGCCCATGTACACCCTTTCATGTGGACCGGCCCCATCCGAAGGAGTCAAGACCGGCCCAAACCCTGAGGTTAGGCCATATATCCCCTCCTATATAAATATACATTTTCTATATTGAAACTATAGAAACATAAACCCTAGCCAAAACCTAGATTCACCTTCACCCAAGCACCCCTTCTCCCTACCCCTACCGGACGGCACCACCACCACCTCAGGCCTCCACAGCACCTCACCCGCCTGCACTTCCCCCTCGACGTCGGACCACCACCACAGCCCGCCTGCACCCGCCGGACCTCCTCCATCATCACCATCCCCTTCACCATCATCAAACCGACGACCCCCTTTCCCGACCTCCCTCAACCACCAACCCGCACCGACACCATCCTCACCCGACTCCCGACCTTCCCCACGTTCTGACCTGCCGATCAGCACCGACCCAGGTTGCCTGCCGCCGCCGCCAGGCCTCTGCTGCCGCAAATGCAACTTCTGCAGTTGCTGCCGCTGCGCTGCTGCCTTGCTCGCCGGTCGATGCTGGAGCTCCACCACTCGCCGGAGTACGTGCCGCCGACAAGCGCGGAACCGTCCAGCCTCGATTAGGTAAACGCTGTTTAAACCCCTTTCCTTCAGGTTTAGTCTTAACACTGTATCGTTGTGTCGATTGTGTCGATTGTGTCATGTGTCTTGTATGGACACGGGTAGTAATGCTTAAACCTAGATATGTGTATGGTTGTTTAAATTACTAGATTAGTTAGAAATTAATATATAATAATTACCCTAATAATCTGACTTGTTATAAGAACTTGTAATTCACTAAAAACCTAGACATAAACTAAGTACACTTAACATGGGGAATAAGGACATGTAATTGTACGAAACATAAGCAGTTCGTAAAACCCATAACTCGATAAATTATTGTCGTGAGATACACGGTAACTGAGGATAGGACACGTGTGCACCTTAGCTACGTGCGCACGCGACTCTGTAGTCGACTAGCCGTGACCCTTACGTCAGTACCTAAGCGTAGCATATAGTTTTGTGTATGTATTGATTTAGTGTCTGATGACAGCATTTGCTATATTATATTGCGTGTTTAGGGTCATTGGACCAGCCAGGAGACACTGCCGGAATAGGCTATTGGTATTCACAGCTTGAGGACCCAAGAAAGATACATTGCCATATTTACTGTTTAAATTAAATAACTCATATGTTGTATGATATCTTGTTGCTTTATTTCATATGAATGTGCGCGTCCGAGATTGACTCGGGTGCAGTCGATGGATGCATCGATGAGTAGTGTACTTGACCTAGTCACTAGTAGACTCACCCCAGTTGAGAGGATACTCTAATATCTTCCGAGATCGGACACTCTTACACGTATCACAGTGACAAATTCGTATTGGGATGCGGGTTCGCGTACTCGACTAGCTATCGGTGTGTGTGACATGCATCCCGGTTAGTACGTAACTCTGAATTATTTTATTTGTAGAGACTTGGTATATAGATACGTGGTATGCACATCGTGTATTTGACTGGTGTACCTACATTGGGCGGGGAGGACAACTAGTAGGCATATGGGATACACACATTGGAATCAGTAGTATCCGGAGGAGCCACGGATCCAATAACTTCCATTATTCAGATACCACATTATTCGGAGCGATATGGACGATATACTATTTAAATGCCACATTCTTCGGAGCGATATGGACGATATACTATTAGATGTCACGTTCTTCGGAGCGATATGGATGATACATTATGCAGATGCCACTCTATTTGGAGTGTGGACGTTATATGCCTATGCCTACCCATACGTACCAATGTTGTCCTCACATTGCATTCACTTAGATGGTTAGCACACCCTTTATTTATTTTATTTAGTATTTATATATATGGCATGCTTCTATGTATCTTGTTACGTCCCTCTGACGACCTGGTACCTTTCCAGATTTGGACGAGGCATATTACCCCACAGTGTACGGCCCAGGGCAGGAGACAAGGTACGCTACAGCTGAGGAGCTAGAGGTGCTACCGTCAGAGTTTCCGTGATCAGTTGGTAGGCCTTCTGCCTAGGATTGGGAGCATCATTATCTAGTCAGCCGATGCCCTAGTCATTACTCTTTTTATCTGTCATTCAGTACTTTTATTTCGTCTTAGTAGTGGGTTTGTTCCCACCAGACATTCTTGGTTGTACTATAATATTTGAGAGTGGCGTTTATGTTCTAGTATTTATTTTAGTACTTCTTGCTGATTATATTATGGCTGAGAGTAGATTACTTATTGATTAATATTGAAAATGTTAGTATTTTCGGACAGCGTAGCACTCTTCGTTAGGATCCATTAAATTAGGATATCCTCGGAGACGTGATAGCTGGCTATTGCCACGTGGCCTGGTCCCATGTATTTTTGGGACTGGGGCGTGACAATACGTCTACAGAGAAGATCGTGATGATGTTTGTGCTGCAGATAGTCAGATTGCATAGAATTCCTGTGAGCATAGTCTCGGATCGGGATAGTCGTTTCATATTCTACTTTTGGAGGAGTTTGCAGACTAGCTTGGGCACCTAGCTCAAGTTTAGTACCGTATATCACCCTCAAACAGACGGACAATCAAAGAGGACTATCCAGACTCTCGAGGATATGCTACGCACCTGTATTTTGAATTTTGGAGGCTCTTCGGAGGATCACCTTCACGTGGTAGAGTTTGCTTATAACAACAGCTACCAGGCTAGTATAGTGTAAAACCCCTAATTTTATAAACCGTATTAATTATTTAATTAATTATTTAAATGATTTATAGTATTTATTAGCTAATTAGGAGAAATAGAATTTATTTAATTTTTATTTTAGGTGATTGTGCATTTAGGGGATTTATGGAGCAATTATAATTTTTTCGTAATTATTTTCATGTAGGAGACCCTATGGACCGTTGATAGATTTATTGTATGCACTAATAATAATTTCTAGAATTTTATATATATATATATATATATATATATATATATATATATTTTTAAATATATATATATATATATATTTGAAAATATATATATATATATATATATATATATATAGAGAGAGAGAGAGTTTATTAAATAGAAATGAAATTAGAATAGAATTAGAAATGAAAAAAAAAATAAAGAAAAAAAAACTAATGGTTCTTAAACCCGACCCTAACCTAAACCTATCCACTACCCGTTAACACCCACGGCCCTACCCGCGTTACTAACGAAAACCAGCAGCAGCAGCAAATATTCCCTTCACCGTCCCAAACGAGAACCCCTCTCCCCCGCGCGTTTGAGTATAACCCTCGACCGCGCCACTCTATATATATCCATCATTCTCAAACCCTAACCCTAAACCTAGATCTTCTTCTCTACAACCCCCTCGACCAGAGTCGCCACCTCCAGCCCCGACGTCGACCGCTACCTCCAGCACAGAGCCGCCCGAGTAGACCACCGCCCGCCGCGTCGCCGTTCGCGCGCAAAACCACAACAGATTTTGAACAGCAACTTACCTGTATTCATGTCTCGATTCCCGCGCCACCGCTCGACCAAACTCGACCCAGTCTTTACTGGTATGTTCATGACCTATCCTCCTGCCATATCTGTGCATTAGTTTATCTCGAACAACGCGTAACCCTAGAAGAAAACAGCGACCAAATTGGCAAAAAATGACAACTTTTGGGATCGCAGAAAACTGCGGTAACTACCTATGTTCATGGACTCATATCTCCCACTATAGAGATCCGAATTTGGTTTTTCTTTTTGGTATGCGAAGACCACCTAACCTAGTTTATTTCCTGTCAAATACAATAATTTATTTGTTGCTGTATGTTAAATTAAATTAGATAAAAAATTCCAAAAATAAACTTTTTCCAACTTTCATAATTTGTGATACGGAGCGCGCTCCGCCAAACGGGACCGCCCTGTCGTATCCCAAGTACACCAAAATGTGTGCACGATATACCCAGACGTTTGGGCTTTCACGGAAACTAATTTTAGACGCGTATGCGCGTCGGAATCAGCTCGTATCTGCAAAAATTTCCCGTATCGCGACTTTTGCAAAACTCTGCATCATTTAGTGTACGCTCATCAGAATTGAACGAAACTTGGCCACTAGACTCATGGTATCTTGCTAGTCCTGTGACCCAATTTTCACGCAATTCTGAGATAGTTGACCAAGTCGTCTATTGGCGGGCCCCACGGTTGACTTTTTGGACAAAATTGTGTTTGGCTCACCGGAATCCATATTTGGACATACCGTTGTACTGACTTTTAAAGTTCGTTTGACCTATAATTTGTCCCATTTAGAGATCGTTACCCCTGGCATACTTTTCTGTGCAAAGTGGCCCACTTGTGGAGCCCGCTTTGACCCGAAATTACCGTTTCCCCCTTGTGTCCAAATTGGACGAAAGGGTAGTATTTTCTAGCTATCTCCCTTATTCTGGGAATGTTGGTGATGTTTATTTCAGCATCCGGAGACGTTCATTCTGAGGCCATAGGTTCTGACTCTTGGTGTTTGACATCTGGACGTTACATTTTGCAGCTCTCTTCCCAGGCAAGTATACCTTGCCATTGTACTGTTATTCATATTACATATGTTGCATGCATCTTTATTTTTTGTCATTAGTTTATATATTTTAAACTGCTATATAAAATACGCGTCCAAGGAAACTTGGGTGCAACGACGGTGTCGTCGTGATTGTTTTTATTATGTATATGCATTTGACCTTGTTTATGAGACCGTCCCATTATCATGAGGCATAATTAGGTTTCATTGGTCATGACACAGTTGTTACACGAGTGTGAGTCTCATATAGATTATGGACTGCGTGACAGGTCTGGCCTCCTGTACGTATGGACCGTGCGTTAGGAATAACTGCTGATAGAAACTTTGTATGCTAGAAGACTTAGCAGTTATTAGTAGTCTATGGACATAGCCTATTGTAGTACGGTGGTCCAATCCTTGTCCTTGTTTGGTTGCAGGGTTGGGCTATTGTACTAAAGATAGGCTATGAACCAAATCGTGTCATGGATGTGACATACTTAAAGCATGGGGTGGAGAGAACAACAATTAAGGCGTTTGGGCTCCTTTGCACTTTCCTTTTGTAACCCGGAAGCTCCGCTGGAGATACAGGCGGTGATGACCCTTATATATTATATATTATCAGGCGGCCTCTGCCATTCAAAAGACGACATACTTTTTAGGCCCCTGATTCTCCGAGAGAGTCATGCCAATCCCATTTATGGCCAAATAGCCCACGTATTGAAAAGTTGTTCTCAAACTGCATTCACATTGATGGTTAGGCGACCCATTAGATATTTATTTCAGTACTTTATTGGCATGCTTCTATGTATCTTGTTATGTCCCTCTGAGGACCTGGTCCCTTGCCAGGTGTAGATGTTCATGAGTATTCGTAGGAGCCCAGATTCGGACTGGTTGCTTATATTTGAGGAGGTCTTTCCTTCGAGACTCGTGATTATTGGTGATGTACTTATATTGTGTTTATTTTACATTCTAGTTTGGCAGTGGATTTGTTTTCATCCGACTGTCAGCTTGAGATACTTTATATTGAGCTCTAGCTTCATAGTTATTGGTTATATATTTATACTTAATTTTCTGTGGATAAGATTTAGATTGTACTCTATGACTTGTGATTGATTTATACCACTTCTGGATTAATATTCATAATATAGCGTACGTATGCGTTATGGTTTCCATATATTGGAGTGCAATAACCATGCGGCTGGCATGCTTACGTGTCCTAGTCCTACGTACTTTAGGACTGGGGCGTGACATGTTTTTAGTGGTGGCCCATGCAGGTCGAGAGCATATTGTCTCTGTTACGTCACTGTACTGAGCAAGCCTGCACTTAGGATTAGATTATAGGATCTCATCTACAATTGACTATGATTCACCTTCCTTTCAATCTATTCTATTTAAATAGTTGCATCCTGCTTGATTCATGTGCTTTCCTCATAGTTCATTGAGTATAGCCTATGCTAGAATATAGGAATCCCTTATTGTTAGAATGATAATTAGGATAATATTCCTACCAAGAATACAACTAGAGTATTGATACATCACTAAGATCCGAATACTTAATGAACCCTAGCATCCCTTACCTGTAGATTGATTTACCCTTACCCCTCGATATATTTATGATAACTTAAGAAAGGTATAGACACTACTAGAGTTAGTTAGAAATTTGACCATATTGTTTGACTCTAGCATTGAGGAACCAATAGAAATCCAAGGTTGAATAGTAGGACCAAACCAAACTTTCATAGTGAGATAATAGTAGAACTATAAATTTAGATTCTTGCCTTAAGATTAGCAGACTGCACCTTAGGAAGCCAAGAGGAATAAAATATAATATTCCCTTGATCATATCTCGAATACAAATATTAGCAACCACCTTCCCTCAAGAAACTATGACATTATCTAGAGTCTTTCTATTTAGTTTTATGACTTGTTCCTCTGAACCCTTAGCGCTCACTATTGTGCGACGACTAATTACGTTTTCTTTCCTTCATCTTTCAATTCGTACCACCTAACTCTTATGATTGTAGGACCAAGTGAATGCCTTATGTTAGGATATATATCTTGCTAGGGTTATAATTGTAATATTAAATTTTAAAATTATGTGCCTTGTAGTTAGAACCTAATAGTTGAGTTGTTCATTAGATTATGATATCCTCTAGTTGTAGATCACGTAATTTGTACCCCCACCTTGATACGAGTTATGTCCTCTTTCCCCTGAAGGCCAGTAACTTTTCCATTTTACTATTGACACTTGTTCTAAAAATACTATGATTAAGACTTAAGATGACCACTACCTATATAATGCAATAGGAGACCTTAATGAGTACCAAGATCTTTTCTCGTATACCCTAACAAGAGTTCTACTTTATTTACAAGGACCAGGTTATTCCGTAGGATCCCCTCAAGGCAACTACAGTGTTAGTTAATTATTTTAAGTTGGGTAGTATGCCTCATAAGCTAGTGTTACATAGTCCTCTTGACTCATTAATAAAGTGTAACTGAATAACATTAACTGCATGCTAGCATAAGACGATAGTATTTGTTCAGACTGTAGAACTTAGAGGCCCATACCCCTATTTGGTCGACTAGCGACTTAGACAAGGAGTTAGTATGACAACTGTAGAGATTGTAGAGTCTTATATTCTTTGTGAACTTGAATTATTTTGCAATTTCTCTCATCATAATCTAGCGTACTTATATTTGATGTACTACCTTGACTTATGCTGCTATTATAGCCTAGTATTGCAAGCTTATTCCTTATCGAGCTTGTTTATGACATATGTATTATTGGAGTGCTACACTAATACATTATCTAAATCAGAATTGGTGTATTAAGGTCTATCTAACCTTAGTACGCTTGGTTTGCCCTTCGCATGACTACTTATGTGGATTGAGATAAAATTGACTTAGATTCTTAGACGAATATACTTACCTCTAGACATGACTGAGCATATCGTATTGGTTACATAACTGTACTAATACGAGCGTGCGAATAGGAATTACCAAAATAGGATTTTAATCCACAACTGTCTTGACAATTTTTATTTGAATTCTTTAAACACCTTAACCTCCATACTTCTATTCTATTACCTCCCCGTTGAACTCTTTATCATTGTTTTTTGTCTTCCCTTATTTCGGAAAGACGAAACCTCGTGCTTGGTATAAGTTGATACACTGATAGTACTAGATATACCCCATAGGCCAATCACATTACTTGATGATTATTTTCCGTAATTAAGGGTATATCATAGGTGATGTATTTTGTGTAAACTCTTGAGGATTGCATAACATGATTAAATAATTTGAGGAATAGTTTTCTTAGATGTATAGCCTTATGTGATAGATGGATAAATTCTAAGTTGGTTAGAAGTTGCATTGTCAACTTGAGAGAAAATTCTTTTAGATTATGACCAAGTAAGATTAGATAGAGAGACCCTACCCTATTTTAATTTCGAGGACAAAATTATTTTAAGTTGGGTAGAATGTAAAACCCCTAATTTTATAAACCGTATTAATTATTTAATTAATTATTTAATTAATTTATAGTATTTATTAGCTAATTAGGAGAAATAAAATTTATTTAATTTTTATTTTAGGTGATTGTGCATTTTGGGGATTTATGGAGCAATTATAATTTTTCCGTAATTATTTTCATGTAGGTGACCCTATGGACCGTTGATCGATTTATTGTATGCGCTAATAATAATTTCTAGAATTTTATATATATATATATATATATATATATATATATATATATATATATATATATATATATAGAGAGAGAGAGAGAGAGAGAGAGAGAGAGTTTATTAAATAAAAATAAAATTAGAATAGAATTAGAAATGAAAAAAAAGAATAAAGAAAGAAAAAGAAATAAACTAATGGATACTTAAACCCGACCTTAACCTAAACCTATCCACTACCCGTTAACACCCACGGCCCTACCCGCATTACTAACGAAAACCAGCAGCAGCAACAAACATTCCCTTCACCGGCCCAAACGAGACCCCCCTCCCCCCGCGCGTATGAGTATAACCCTCGACCGCGCAGCTCTATATATATCCATCCTTCTCAAACCCTAACCCTAAACCTAGATCTTCTTCTCCACAACCCCCTCGACCAGAGCCACCTCCTCCAGCCCCGACGTCGACCGCCGCCTCCATCCCAGAGCCACCCGAGCAGACCTCCACCCGCCGCATCGTCGTTCGCGCGCACAACTACAACAGATTTTGAACAGCAACTTACCTGTGTTCACGTCTCAATTTTCGCACCACCGCTCGACCAAACTCGATCCCGTCTTCACCGATATGTTCATGACCTATCCCCCTTCCATATCTGTGCATTAGTTTATCTCAAACAATGCGTAACCCTAGGCAAAAATAGCGACCAACTTGGCAAAAATAGACAACTTTTGGGATCGCAGAAAACTACGATAATTACCTATGTTCACGGACTTGTATCTCCCACCACAGAGATCCAAATTTGGTTTTTCTTTTTGGTATGCAAAGACCACCCAACCTAGTTTATTTTCTGTCAAATATAATAATTTATTTGTTGCTGTTTGTTAAATTAAATTAGATAGAAAATCCCGAAAATATACTTTTTCTAACTTTCATAATTTGTGATACGGAGCGCGTCCCGCCAAACGGGACCGCCCCGTCGTGTACCAAATACACTGAAAGGTGCGCACGATATACCCAGACGTGTGGACTTTTGCGAAAACTGATTTGGACTCGTGTGCGCGTCGGAATCAGCCTGTATCCGCGAAAATTTCCCGTATCGCAACTTTTACAAAACTCTGCACCATTTAGTGTACTCTCATCAGAATACGAAGAAACTTGCACCACTGTACTCGTGGTATTGCGCTGGTCCTGTGACCCAATTTTTATGCAATTCTGGGACAGTTGACCAAGTCGCCTATTGGCGGGCCCCACGGTTGACTTTTTGGGCAAAATTATGTTCGGCTCACCGGAATCCACATTTGGACATACCGTTGAGTTCATTCTGACTTTTAGAGTTTTTTTGACTTATAATTTGCTCCATTTAGAGATCGTTACCCCTGGCACGCTTTTCGGTGTAAAGTGACCCACATGTGGAGCCCGCTTTAACCCAAAATTATCGTTTTGCCCCTGTGTCCAAATTGGACGAAAGGGTAGTGCTTTCTAGCTATCTCTCTTATTTTGGGAACGTTGGTGATATTTATTTCAGCATCCGGAGACGTTCATTCTGAGGCTGTAGTTTTTGACTCTTGGTGTTTGACATATGGACGTTACATGTTGCAGCTCTCTTGCCAGGCAAGTATACCTTGCCATTGTACTGTTATTCATATTCCATATGTTGTATGCATATTTATTTTCTGTCATTAGTTCATATATTTTAAACTGCTATATAAAATGCGTATCCAAGGAAACTTGGGTGCAACGACGGTGTCGTCGTGATAGTTTTTATTATGTATATGCATTTGACCTTGTTTATGAGACTGTCCCATTATCATGAGACATCATTAGGTTTTATTGGCTATAACACAGCTGTTACACGAGTGTGAGTCTCATATAGATCACGGACTGCGTGACAGGTCTGGCCTCCTGTACGTATGGGTCGTGCGTTAGGGATAACTGCTGATAGAAACTTTGTATGCTAGAAGACTTAGCAGTTATTAGTAGTCCATGGACATAGCCTATTGTAGTACGGTGGTCCAATCCTTGTCCTTGTTTGGTTGCAGGGTTGGAATATTGTACTAATGATAGGCTATGAACCAAATCGTGTCATGGATGTGACATGCTTAGAGCATGGGATGGGCAGAACAACAAGTAAGACGTTTGGGCTCCTTTGTACTTTCTTTTTGTAACCCGGAAGCTCCGCTGGAGATACGGGCGGTGATGACCCTTATATATTATATATCATCAGGCGGCCTCTGTCGTTCAAAAGACGACATACTTTTTAGGCTCCTGATTCTCCGAGAGAGTCATGCCAATCCCATTTATGGCCAGATAGCCCACATGTTGGAAAGTTGTTCTCAAACTGCATTCATATAGATGGTTAGGTGACCTATTGGATATTTATTTTAGTACTTTATTGGCATGCTTCTATTATCTTGTTATGTCCCTCTGAGGACCTGGTCCCTTGCCAAGTATAGATGTTCATGAGTATTCGTAAGAGCGCAGATCCGGACTGGTTGCTTATATTTGAGAAGGTCTTCCCTTCGAGACTCGTGATTATTGGTGATGTACTTATATTGTGTTTATTTTATATTCTAGTTTGGCAGTGGATTTATTTTCATCCGACTGTCAGCTTGAGATACTTTATATTGAGCTCTAGTTTCATAGTTATTGGTTATATATTTATACTTGATTTTCTGTGGATAAGATTTGGATTATACCCTGTGACTTGTGATAGATTTATACCACTTGTGGATTGATATTCATAATACAGCGTACGTATGCATTATGGTTTCCATATATTGGAGTGCTATAACCATGCGGCTGACATGCTTACGTGTCCTAGTCCTACGTACTTTGGGACTGGGACGTGACATATAGAGATATCACCATATGAGGCATTGTATGGACGGAGATGCCGCACTCTATTATCTTGAGATAATATTGGTGAGAGAGCCTTATTGGGACAGGAGATGGTCGTAGATGCATCTAAGTAGGAGAAGCTTATCAGGGATAGACTTCGAGTGGCGCAGGATAGACAGCGGCATTGGGCCAATAGCCACCGAAAACCTTTAGATTTTGAGATATAGGTTTTGTTTTGTGTTGCTTGTGATTGCTTGTTTTAGTCAGAGTGCTAAGGCTATATTTTGTTCTAGGTCGACGATCTGGTTACTAGAGGATTCCTCCGACATGGGACACGATTTGCTTTGATGGGGGTGGAAGCTTAGTCCACGGTATATCGGACCCTTCGGTATTCTCGAGAGGGTCGGTGTAGTAGCCTACAGACTAGACTTGTTACCTTCACTAGAGGGAGTGAATAACGTATTCCATATGTCGCAGTTGAGACGGTATGTGGCAGATCCTAGACATATATATGATCACTTGGAGGTTGAGGTAGGTTCGAATCTTAACTACCCAGAGTAGCCTGTGAATATTCTGGATTGTAGGAAGAAGGTGCTACGAAACAAGATGATTCCTTTGGTACACGTTGCGTGGAGGCATCACTCGCCAGGGGAGTCTACCTGGGAGTGCGAGGCCGAGATGCGCGAGTGATATCCTTACTTGTTCAAGCCGTGAGGTATAATTCTTTCTTACTTGCTGTGATTGCATGTTGTAGTTAGTTCTTCCTTAAATTTTAAGGGCAAAATTTTTCTAAGGTGGATAGGTTTTTCACCCCCCTAATTTTTCAAATAGAGGTAATTTAGTCATTTAGCATAGTTATATTATTTTAGTGATTTAACAATTAATTACTATGCTATATTAATAATTATAAATTGTGCTATATTATTTAACATATTGGTTAGACTAGACACTTAGGAACCCAATTAGACTTGTCATGACAACTTGTGATTCCAACATGGACCAAGCCCAATAGACCTTTCCCACTAATTAATTAGGAGGATTAGAGTTAATTTGTATTAATTAGAAGCCATCCTAATTTACCCCTTCCTAATTAGGACCTACATGAAACTAGTGGAGGGGCAACTTGGACATTTGATATTGCTTGAGGAAGAGGGAAGGGGCCGGCCACTTTAAGGGGTCTCTCTCTCTCTCTCTCTCTCCCTCTCCTCTTCATTTATATTTATTTTAGAATCCCCAATTCCCTTCATTTTCTCCATCAATTCCTTCACATTCTCTCTCATTTTCATCCATCAAGGAACCTTGGTGCTTGGAGAAGCAAGGAAGATGAGCTTTGGTAAAAAGATCGTGTCTGGATCGTGTCCATTGAGCATTTTATTGGGAATCCATCTCCTAATTGGTAAATTCTGAATTATTTTTTAATATAACTTCTAAATTATGCATTTGACCATTATGAAACATCCCATAGATACCAATAGAAATAAGTTCTAGGCCAATTGGTTGTGTATAGAGAGTTCTTCATAGGTTTTTCTATATATTTTGGGAGAATTATGATATTGACACATCAAGTGTGTTTCATGACGCTAATTTAATTATATTAGACTTAGATCGGAATTGTGAGACTAGATACGTATCCACAATTGGACACGAGTAGACCGTATTACGATACGGTATGATACAGAGCTCCATTTGGGATTTTGTGCAATTACTCCTCAATTCTCATTGTAGTAAATTACTCTAGTGGTATTATTATATATTTGATATATATAAATAATTATTATGGGGGAAATTATGAGTTTGGATACTTCATTAGGGGCGTATCATAAGTATTTTGACTTGTGCACTCAGGGTGTATGATGTATTGACTAATAAGATGTGTATCTACTTAGAGTTTGTGTGTTTGTTATTCAGTGGATATCATTGTGTTCAGTCCTAGATGACTAAGAGATTATGAGGTAGGTATTGTGTGGTAGTGGTATAGTATTTGTTGTTGTGGTAGGCTCAGTTAAGAGTTGCCACCACTACAACTACAAATAAATTTCAGTATGCATGTTGCAGAGATGGCCACGGGTTACTGCAAGGTTTATGCTAAGCAATGCAAAGAGGTGAGGTATCATAGAGATATGGGGGAAAGTATGTTCAGAAGTGGGATACCTGTGAGTGAGTATCAGTACTGCATGGGAGCAGTGACAATTGTGTATGATACTCATTTGAGTATTGGTGATTGCAGTCATGTTGCAACAGTTGAAGGAGGAGTGATTCTCGGTTACAACAATAGATCCTAAAAGAAATGGCTGCCACAGTTATTACGAGGAATGATGGCCAAATTTGAGGACACTAGGTACAACATAGTGCAAGGATTAGGATATCAAGGGATGGTATCCTCTGTGGTAGCGTTTGCAGCTGTTGCAATGTGCTACAAGTATTACCTGTGTGAAGATGGGTTAGAGTGTACAACATCAGTAATTAGAGTTAGGAGCAGAAGTTATGTGATACACTTTGGTGTATCACATATCAAGGGGGGATCAGGTTACAGTGAACGAGGGTAGGGAAGTGGGGTTCAGTTTTAGCAGTAAGTTACTATTAGTTGAGTGATATTGGATGGCAGTGGAGTGCAGTAGATAGTAAGGGAGTGTGATACTTATCTACACTGTGAACTCGTGCCTGTGTAGTAAATCAGTGATTGGAATAGGATATAAAAGTAAGCAAGTTATGAGGGAGAGTGGTTGTATTATTGAGGATTCAGGTTATAGTATGAGATCAGTCATGAGCAACATCAATGTGTTGAGCAATAGTGACTTTTAGGGTTAGTAACTGAGAGAACCAGTGGTTAACATTAGTTTTAGATGCAGTTGAGCCTGGGACATCAGCATCAGTTCACTAGTGTGAACTAAAATTAGTTAGCAGTAGGAGATTAGGAGGGGCAGTGTATTAGTGAGATTAGGAGAGCTCTGTCGAGTGAGGCAGTGCACACTTGTGCACTGCATTTGAGTGTTGCAGTAGCAAAGGCAGGGTAAGGTGAGATACGTGTAACAGTTTTTAGTGAGGATGGAGTGTCTCATGTGTGATGCTGTTAGTATGAGTGAGTAAGGGAGTTAAAGAGGAGAGGACTGATACCAGTTGATGGTGCATATACAGAAGTACATGTGTTCACTTATTAGGAAGAAAAATACTAAGATCAGTTGGTGTTCAGTTTGAGTGTAGTAGTTAATGAGGTATTTAGTTACTTGGGCATGTGGGTGCCTGTAGAGTTGTTTTATAGGAATGTCAGAGCTTGAAGGTAAGATATTAGTTGGGTGTATTGATACCAAGATACAAGTTAGATAAGGTAAGTAATGTTAGACAGGTATTAGTGTAGGTAAAGTATTTGTTAGGTATTGACACCAAGTTATCACTAGATAGTGTAAGTATTAGTTAAGGTATTATTGTTACACCTAGGTAATGACTTACGATAACTAAGATGAGACCTAATATAACTAGTATAAGGTAATTGAAGACCAATATAGACTTAAAATCTTAGTATGGACCTAGTGAACCTAGAAATTGACCTAGAAGCATGCATTAGTGTTTTTAACCCATTTCTCATTTACTACACCTTTTAATATGATATTTCTTAAATAGGATTGTGTGACACCATCTTGGACATCGAGAGACACCTTTGCTCAGGACCAGAGTTGAGTACATCTCTCTGTTAGTTTTTTTTTCATGATAGTGTATATATCTCAAGTTTTAGAACTCTATACTTGATTCCGACACAGTGGTTACACAGACTAGTACTATATGGATCCTATCAGGAGATGTTATCCCCTACCGTATTCAACGGATACTCCTTCTTATTTATTTCATCGTGTGTATTGTATATTGATTATCGTATACTTCGTGTTCACACAATGCTCGTGTTCAGTGTGCTTATATTTGTGTTTGTAACGTGTCGTGATTAGATCAATGAGTATTGGTTGGGGGTGGGGGTGGGGGAGTAGAAGTTGATTATGTGATCAAGCCAATGTATTCGTGCACATGTCGATTATATATCACACGTGTAATCGTGTTACAATATTGTATTCGTGCACTACTAGAAAAAACGGTATTAGCGACGTATTTTAGCGACGTCAAAAGAAACATCGCTAATAATATATAAATTACCGACTCCTTATAAAAACGTCACTAGACGTCGCTAAATGGCGACATTTAGCGACGTTTAGCGACTTTTATTAAGATTTTAAAAGATAAGTCGCTATAAGTTCAATTAAGGTCGCTAAACGTCGCTAATATGTCTAATTTAGTGACGTTTAGCGACGTATATAGCGACCTTTATATTAAAAATATTTAGCAACGTGTTTAGCGACATCATTGACGTCGCTAAAATTTAATTTAGCGACGTTTTTATCGGACGTCGCTAAACGTCGCTAAAATATGGTTAATTAGGGCTCGGTTTCATTTTTCTCCATATGTTGAAATTTTGAAAAGAAAAAAAATTCCCCCCCCGCTCCGTCGACCGGCTCTCCACCGCGACTACTCCGGTAAACCCTACTCTCTCTCTCTCTCTCTCTCTTTCACAGGACACATGTGACATTGACACAAACACGACACACACACAGACACTGACACAGACACAGACACGGCACACACACACACTGACACAGACACTGATCAAGACCTAGGGTTAGGGTTAGGGTTAGGTTTTTTGACATAGGGTTAGGGTTAGGGTTAGGGTTAGGGCCGACTGGCCCAAGTCGACGAGAGAGGTAACAGCAACAGTGAGCACTGCTTACTAGCAGTGAGCAGGGGGAGACTTGAGGCACATCAGCCCAATGTGCAACAGGCAACTTGGGGAGGCACTGCACAGCTGAACATAGTATGCATTAAGGTTTAGGTGCATTGTAGTTGGTTGTTAGCTTCTGCAGGCAGGTGTGAGGGGGTCCTAATACAGTATAAACACTGCATCCTTGTGCAGCAACTTACTGAGCCAGTCAGCAACTAGTGTAAGGCAGGATGTGGATGTGTTTGAGATGGGGTTTGAACTCGTATGATTTGAAGGACATGAGGGCAAGTGTCAGATATAACACCAACATCTAAGAGAAGATTGGGTATTCATAGTGATACTATAGTGCACACATGAGTGTGTGGCTCGGGATAAGGGGTAATCAAATATTGAGGAAGAAGGTAAGCAGTAGCAGTGGGTGACTGATTTAAAGTGGTGTATTAGTCAGGTGTTTGAGTGAATATATGTGTTGAAGAGAATAAGTAATAGGCGTGAAGGTTGAGCATTCATATAGGTGTATCCCAGATCTGGGAGTATAGATGGAGTGTTTATATGAGTATAGATGGAGTGTTTATATGAAGTATAGAATTTAGAGTACTTAATAGGTGTTGTTGGTACCAGGTGAGTTTTGATTACAGAATTCTTAAGAGTGTATGTGTGTATCAGTGTGCCAGTTTTGGGGGTTAGGTTTTTTTACTAAAGGGAGTGCAGTAATCTGCCGGTAATTGTGAGTGAGTACAGCCACAATGCATGGGGTTATCCATTTCATAGAGCAATAGCCCGTGTACTTGGAAAACTTTTGATGCAAAAATTGTTCAAGCACCAGGTGCCTTAGTGCAATGCCATGACTGCTTTTCCCATAACGGACACTGACCTAGGAGTGTGGTTGGGGGCAGCTGCAGTCATATAGTATGACACACTATTTGTAGTGTGTTGACTGCACACTTATAGTGCAGTTCATAGTACTATGGGGTTGGAGGCAGCTGCAGTTTTGATAAATGAAAATATGTATTATATCAGTTATGATTTTTATAGTACGGTTAATTTTGCATATAATAATTTATATGATACATACTGTCAATTTTGCAGAAGTTTCTAGAAATAGATATGAATTACTATCTGCGTCATCGTTCGTGGATGTACAACCGTCATCCTGATGACATGTGCGGTGTGCGGGATGAATTCATTGAGGGTGTACAGCAGTTCCTGCAGTTCGCCAAGGCGTTCCCTCAGTACATGGACGGTACCAAAATTAAGTGTCCGTGTATGAGATGTCGCAACAGAAAATATCATCCAGAAGTGGAAGTTACATATCATTTATACTCGAAGGGCTTTACGCCGAATTACTATCAGTGGACCGTGCACGAAGAACTTGTATCTCTAGCATCGGAGTCGGAGCCCTATGTGGAGCCGTATATGGATGTCCAAGACCACGATGCTTACGACGACGGGTTGGTGAACATGGTTTATGATACGACGGGGCCTAGTTTCAATCCTGACAATTATGATGCGGCGGGACCTAGTTTCAATCCGGACAATTATGATGCAGCTGAGGAGGCACCGAATGCCGATGTTGCAAAGTTTATGGAGTTGCTTGAGAATGCAAGGAATCCACTATATCCTGGTTGTGAGGATCATTCACCGTTGGAGGTGGTTACAAGATTATTGAGCATCAAGTCCGATTTTAACATGTCGCAAGAATGCTATAATCGATTGCTCGATTTGATTATAGAGATCTTGCCTGAGGGTGCAAAGTTGCCTAAAGACTTCTATCGATCTAAGAGGATGGTGAGATCGCTTTGGATGGGATACGAGAAAATCGATGCATGTCGCAACGGGTGCATGTTGTACTACAAAGACGACAAGGATGAAGATGCGTGCAGATTCTGTGGTGCTGATCGCTACAAGGCCACTGTTAGAGGAAAGTCTGTCGGTGCAAGGAAGCCTACCGATTCGATGCACTACTTGCCTTTGACGCCGCGGTTGCAGCGGTTGTTTATGGTTAAGGAGACTGCAGAAAATATGAGTTGGCACAGGCGAAAACAGATCGAAGGAGTATTGGATCATCCATCCGATGGAGAAGCATGGAAGCACTTTGATCGAGAGTATCCATATTTTGCCGAGGAAGCGCGTAATGTCATATTGGGGCTCTGCTCTGACGGTTTTACCCCATTTGGACTTTCGGGCTCCTAGTATTCGTGTTGGCCTGTGATCGTCACTCCGTACAACCTACCGCCTTGGATGTGCATGAAGACTCCGTATATGTTCCTAACCGTTATTATCCCGGGTCCAAACAATCTGAAGAGGAACATCGATGTGTATTTACAGCCTTTGATAGATGAGTTGAATCAGCTGTGGGAAGTCAGTGCCAACACGTACGATGTTTCTAGAAAGCAGAATTTTCAGATGAGGGCAGCACTTATGTGGACCATCAATGACTTTTCGGCCTATGGAATATTATCGGGATGGAGCACCTATGGTCGTCTCTCATGTCCGTATTGCATGGACCATTCTCAGGCTTTCCGTTTGAAACACGGAGGCAAACTGTGCTCTTCGATTGTCATCGACAATTTTTGCCGAAGGATCATCCGTACCAGAGGAATCAGAATGCTTTTCGTACGGGAGTTGTGGAGAAGGCCAATCCACCGCCAAGGTGGCCCGGATGCACGATATGGGAAGAGGTAAAAGATTTACCAAGTGCTATCGAAGAGCCTGCTAAGGGGTACAAGTGTGACGGATTTGGTCGCACCCATAACTGGACGAAGAAGAGTATATTCTTGGATCTGCCATATTGGAGCACCAATCTGATCAGACATAATCTTGATGTCATGCATATCGAGAAGAATGTGTTTGATAACATAATTAATACTGTAATGGATGTAAAGGGGAAGACGAAAGATAATATGAAGGCCAGGTTGGACTTAGAAGACATATGTAGACGTCCTGCATTGCATTTGATAGAGGAGGGGAATGGAAAGTTAAAGCAACCTAAGTCAGTTTTCTCACTGGATAAAGAGGATAAAGGTAGACTTTGTAGGTGGATTCAGGGTCTAAAGTTTCCAGACGGGTACGTGTCGAACTTGAAAAGATGCGTCGACCTCAAGGAGAACAAACTAGTAGGTATAAAGAGCCACGATTGTCACGTATTCATGGAGAGGTTAATTTCGATTGCATTTCGAGAATTCTTACCGCAGGTCGTTTGGGACCCATTGACAGAGCTAAGCATATTCTTCAGAGATCTTTGTTATACTAAGTTGCTCGTCGATCGTCTAGAAAAGCAAGAGAGGGACATTGCGGTAACACTATGTAAGCTCGAGAAGGTGTTTCCTCCTGGATTCTTCGACTCTATAGAGCATTTGCCAATTCATCTTTCCTATGAGGCACGTGTTGGTGGTCCTGTCGGTTATCGGTGGATGTACCCCTTCGAGCGCCATCTGAATCACCTAAAGAGAAAGGTAAAAAATAAGGCACGGGTTGAAGGCTCTATTTGTGAAGCTTATGTTCTCGAGGAGATTACAAATTTTTGCTCGACGTATTTCAAACCGCATGTTGCTACTAATAGGACGAAAGCTCCCAAAAACGACGACGCATATCAGGAATCTAATGATGCAATACTGAAAGTATTCAATGCATCCGGAAAGTCTTTAGGAAAAATGAAGAAGAGATATTTGAATGACGATGAGCTAAGGGCTGCTCAATTGTATATATTACTCAATTGCGACGAGGATGAAGTGGAGAAGCTAGAGGGGTAAGTAATTAATATGTCCACATTTACATCATCTCAATGTAATAGTATAAGATACTATTATGCTACTAATCAGCAGTTGTTTCATTGTTTTTCAGCACATATAATGATGAGTTGAGGTCGGTTAGACCCTACATAACAGACGAAGAAGTAGAACAAGATATGAGATGCCATTTTCCTTCTTGGTTGAGTGCATATGTAAGATGCTTGGTAATTACTTTTTATTTTTGCACTTGCAAAACAAATAACTTACTATCGCTACTTTGGTATTTAGGTCGATCATCTAATATCACCCGAGACTGAATCTGTCACCACCACTTTTCCACATAAGGGCATTTGTGTAAATTCACCATTTTAAATAATTGTGTGCTTAATTTGATTTGCTGAGATTTTTTACTATTTATATATTATTATTAGAAATGTTTAGTTTTAGGTCTAACCCTAGAACTCATTAGGACAGACCCTAGTGAGTCAAACCTAATTGTAAACCCAGTTCTAGTGAAACCCTAGAATACGAATTTTAGGGTGAACCCTCAAAACCCTAGACTGACTTAACCTGAGTCTATAAGGTCCTACATGAGAGGGCCAGGGAGTTTAACCAAAAAAAAAACTATGCATGGAAACCCTAAAACTAGGTTTAATATAAAAAGGAAGCTTCTCACAAAGCCATCCTTCATGTAGAAAAGAGAAACCCTAGCCTCCATCTAGAGAAACCATCTCCCCACCCCATTTTTCGAGATTAAACCTAGGGCTTCCATTTTCTCCTCCTCCAAAGCAAGGGAAGCAAGGAACGTGGGTCAGGAAGCCTTGGAGAAGAAGAACCTCATTGAAAAAACCTTCCCTGCAGGTAAAACCCTAGTTTTCTATTCCTTTAAAATTCTATTTTCAGATGTTCATAGCCCTTTAGGAACCAACCAACTGTGTGTAGTTCGAATTTTAGGGTTTTGTTTAGGTTTAAGTGTCCCCAACATTGTTTTTCCTAATTATCAGAAACCCTAACCCTAGATATTCGTAGGTAGGTTGATTTCATCTCATATGGGTAGGTTGATACTCGATCTTTAGGGTTTTGGGTTGAGGACTCATGGGTTTTAAGTCATTTTTGTTTCTGCACTGTATATGTTTGATGAAATGCCAAAAAGGGATGAACACCTGTTTCACCTATCTAATCTACTCTATTATAATCTAAAATAATGTATGATGTCTATATATATTTATACATATGTATATAGATTGATGTATGTTGTATATATATATCTAGGTTTGTAGATGGGTGTGTGTTTTGAAGGGGGATTCACTGTACAGTCGGGTTCTGGAATTTCTGTGTGTACAGGGCAGTCGGGTTGGAAGAGAAATACATGTGCATGATGTTGTGTGTGTCTCAACATAAGGTATATGGCTGTGCATATATGTGTGAGAGGTTTCTCAACAGCTATGAAGTGCAGAATTCTGTGTACAGATCAGCATAACCGTGTGTAAGTGTTTCAGTGTGTGTGGGGGGGGGGAATGATGCAATGAGTTTGGACTGTTGCTGTGCAGTGTATTAGAGTATCAGTGAACAATGTGCGAGAATCAATATGTTTTAGATACCTGAGAGAGTATTATGTATAGGTGTTTGTGTATCAGTCAATGAGAAGTAGTGCGTGGTAATTCCTGTGCACTGAGTGAACCTTGTGTAATGTTACCTGTGTTTCAGTAAGTTGTTTGTGTGTGCATTGAGAGTAAGTTCATGTGTATTAGATTAGGTGAGGAGCATGACTGTGTGTACAGTGCCTGTGAGTGCAGAATGTATCAGTAATATAGGTGTGTTGCTGTGCAGATATCAGCATGTGTGTAAGGCTATGTATCAGTGTATTTGAATTGGCGGAAAATATGCTAAACTATGTGTAAGTGACCTGTGTCAGTATATGAAATCAGTATACATGTGTGTGAGTGAATGTATTATAGAACTCAATGTGTTTGTGAGGGATTTTCTTGTGTATGGACTGTGGGTAGGTGTGTGGCTGTGAGAGTCCAGTGTCATGTGTACCAGTTAGGTAAGATGAGACCTGTGTGTGAATCAGTAGGGTGGAGGTATGTGCTGTGTGGAGATTGTGTGTAGGTATGTGTTTATGTGTCTGTGTATGCATGTTAACTAAAGGTTGCAATTGATAAGGATAGTAAGTTCAGTTTAAGATGAGTGTTCAGTTAGAATAATTTAGAGATACAGTAGTTGAGTTAATGAGTGAGGACAGTTAACAGTTAGCCCACATATAAGTTAGTGTTATGATGGTATCAGTTAGTAGTGCTAGTCATAAGTTGGTCAGTTAATATATGTTAGCATATTAGTCTTAGTACTATATAGTGTAAGTTGTGTACAGTAAAGATTAGTTAGCTGTTAGTTTTGTGTGGCTGTGTTCTGAGTGTGAGGGTGCAGTGACTGTGTATGTGTACTAGTTAGGTGCAGTGTGTGAGTGCAGGGAGGTCCCTATGTGAGGCATAGCAGTGTATCAGTAAGGTTGACTGTGTATTACTGTGCAGAATTTGTGTATCAGTAAAAATCATTGAGGTGAGTTAGAAATCAGTGTGCAGTGATTTAAGGTGTCTGTGAACAGGGAGAACCCAATGTGTGTTCCTGTGTATCTAAATAGTGTGTGTGCAGCTGTGTAATTCAGTGAGTGAACCTTAAATATCGGGGTATTAAGAATACCAGTGTGTTGTGCTGTGCACACAGTTGGGGGTATTTGGGACTGAGCCTGTGTTCAGTTAGGGAGACCTGGATAGCAGCAGAGTATGGTTGTGTAGTTAGTACACAGCCAAGAGTTCAGTTTGGGCATTGGTATCAGTTGGGTCCAAGTTGAAGTAACAGTTGTAATTAGGATATAGGTACTATAATGTCAAGCCATAGGTTAAGGTAGAACTAGGATCAGAGTTTTAAGTCTAGCTAAGGTATGTGAAGTTATTGTTAATGTAATGTAGTAATATATAGTTAAGGTAATACCTAGATAAAATAGGTATAGAGGTAGTATGAGTACACCCTAGTGTTTATAACTAAGAATGACAACTAATAAGCTAGTATCACTTAGAAACTTAGGTAAATACCTAGAATAGCTAGTGTTAGCTAGTTAGTGGCAAATTTAGACCAATTGACTTAGTTGGACCTAGTATTGACCAGTAAACCTTAGACATGACCTAGAAACCTCATTTTTTTTTATTGTTAAACATGTTATTCTTTTAATTCATTAATTAATATTGAATTTCCATATTAGGTCATTGTGATCCCACTTTGGACATCGATCCTCACATTTTGCTCAGGACCGCAGGCGAGTACATTCTCTGACAGTTTTCATGGTTGATTACTTCTATAAATTGTAGTGTATTACATACTTGATTCCGACACTGTGGATACACGGGTTAGCACCCTAGATCCCTATCATGAGGAGTCGTGATTAGAATCCATCGTGCTAGCTGGGGGATGGAGAACTATTAGTAGATTATGTGATCATATCCAAACATTATATGTACCATAGCTCACCCCACTTCTCACGTCGGGTGCAGCCTGACCATTTATATGCTCCATAGCTGTTATATATGATTAGCCTGACCACTATATGCACCATAGCTAACCATGCGGTTAGCCTGACCTAAAAGAATCATAGCTAATCATATATAACCAGCCTGATCCAGTCCCAAGCCGATCACATAATAAACTGATAATTCAAACACTTAGCTAGATGTCTATTTTATTCTGATTCATTTGTTCTAGCATTCACTATTTATTGCTCATTGCTAGATGCCCTATTGTCTATTTCATTTCTCCTGTACTTCTCATTTTTAGCATTTATTTCCATCTTGTATCTCTTACACTGTTTATAGACTTTGTCAATTTAATGAAACTGCTGTTAGTGCTTGTGCTTCGCTCCAATCCTGACTGGATAACAACATTTTCAGAGGACCTGGAGGACTTTTGTCCTACTCATTACGGCCCAGGAATAGAGGGAGATTTCACTCCAGAAATCCCAGAGGAGGTGCCTATCCTAGAGGAGAACTTACCAGCCTGTTCTTAGATTACTTTTCTGCATTATTGTTTTAGACTGAGACTGAGATGTATTTATTTTATTTGTGACTTTGTGAGGTCATTTAGACCCAGGATTTGAGTTGGACTTATTGTGGTTGGTTTTTATTTAGAACTCTTTTCAATTCTCATCGTGCCATTATATTTATAGTTGTGATTGAGTATATTATAGAACTGTAGCTATTTATCTTTGTCCTCCGTACGGAGTTGAAACTTTTGGCAGGATATGCTATGTTGTGACCTAGACAGCGTTCTACCGCCGATGCTGCGGCGTAGGCTGGACGTACCCACGACTCATGCCCAAATTCCGGGTGTGGGTCGTGACACATTTTTAGTGGTGGCCCATGCAGGTCCAGTCAGTAGTCTTAGATTCAGATTAGAGTGATATCGTAGTGGTGCTCGCTTAGAGTATTACTACGAGCCTGTTTTAGGAAATAGGAATTAGGCCGAGATATGCTCAATCACAATTAGGAAATTTCTGATTCTTATAATACTACTCTTAATGATTTATTCTTTTAGAAATTTTTACTGTCCTTCCTTGATGATATCGTATCTATTGCCTTAATTGAATCTTTCGATCTGTCTTCAGGATGCCCCAAGAAGGTCCCAGAGACTCGGAGCAGCAGATTCAGAGAGGTCTGCCACCTCTCGCGCTGCCGGACAGACGTCAGCAGTACCTCCTACATCTCCAGTACATGTGGGAGTGTCTGCAGCATTCGGGGGTCCTCCACCACCAGTTCAGAGGGTCCCCACAGCTACGACGGCACCACCACCACCAGTTCAGCATCCAGGAGGTGTGCCTGCCGATGGGGCACAGATGTTCGCTTTGATTCAGGGCATGGTCGACGCCCAGAGGACGTCGGCAGAGGCCCAGAGAGTGCAGGCTGAGGCACATCAGGCACAGACAGAGATGATGAGGGTGAACATGGAGAATGCTCACCAAGTGGCTCTCCAGGCTGTGGAGAGAGTCACTCAGCAGCAGCAGCATCCTGGTCAGCAACAACAGAGGCCGGGCACCATTGTGGACTTCAAGAGGATGATGCCTCGGGAGTTCAAGGGGACAGAAGGGATACTCTACGCCGATGATTGGCTAGAGGACATCGAGAGGAACTTGCGTTTGGCGCAGATTCCAGAGGCGCTCCAGATCGAGGCCGCTGGCAGCCAGATGTTCGATATTGCCCTGACGTGGTTTCATACGGAGCCAAGACTCTTGCGCAGAGGACTCACTTGGGAGGATTTCAGGGAGCTCTTCAAGGAGAAATTCTTTCCTGACGTTGCCCTAGGAGCCTTGGAGAGTCAGTTCCATGACTTAGTCCAGAGGAGCTCGTCCGTCGATGAGTATGCCGCGGAGTTTTGCCGCCTGAGCCGCTTCGCGCCGTCGATGATTAGAGATCCGGGGGACAGGGCCCGAAAGTTCAGGAAGGGACTGTCAAGGGAGATCAAGTCTCGCACGTCGGGATGTCGCACCGCCACTTTTGAGGGCATATTGATGGATGCCCAGATAGCCGAGGACGACTTAGACCTCAGGCCCAAGAGGGGACGCAATGTTTCCGGAGGAGCAAACAGTAGTGCAGGATCAGGCAAGCGTCCATATTATCAGCAGCAGCAGAGGCCCTTTCAGCAGCAACACCAGCAGCACCAGGCACCAGCCCGAGGGCAGGTTCAGCAACAGCAGCAGAGGCCGACTCAGCCCGCCATCCAGTGTACGTACTGCGGGAAGATGGGACATACTAGAGAGATCTGCAGGCATAGATTGGGCTCATGTTTGTCCTGCGGATCGACGACACATCAACTGAGGGATTGCCCTACCATTCGGACTCGTCCAGGTCAGGGTGGAGCAGCCGCCCAGAGAGGACCAGGCAGGGTACCTGCAGCACCAGGAGGCCAACAGCAGAGGGGACCGCTTCCACCGTAAAATCAGAGGTTTGCCCAGCATCAGCAGCAGAGAGGTGCACCCCAGGGGCGAGCGTACGCCATGGCAGTCGAGGAGATCGAGCCAGCAGGAGACTTGATCACAGGTTCGGTTCTTCTCGATTGTATTCCCGCATTTACCTTATTCGATTCTGGCGCTTCCCATAGTTTTGTGTCTGTATCATATGCACTTCGACATCATTTAGACACAGAACCATTAGCTAGGACTTGCAAGATCATGACTGGGGGAGGTATTATCCTAGTCCGTGATCACTGCAAGGACCGGAGAGTGTCAGTAGGAGGCCGAGACTTGAGCGTGAGTTTACTCGTCATGCCACTTCCGGGGTACGATATTGTACTCGGAATGGACTGGTTGAGTAGACATCATGCTACTATAGATTGTTATAGAGGCAGAGTATTATTTAGACCGCCAGGAGAGCCGGAGTTTGAGGTCGTCAGAGGAGCAGCGGAACAGAGAGGGAGCACATTTTGCGGAGCCAGGACGGAAGAAGAGGAGTTGCCACATCCTCTGATAGCGGAGTTCCTGGATGTATTTCCAGAGGAGTTGCCAGGCTTGCCGCCAGACAGAGATGTTGAATTCTCTATAGACTTGGTTCCAGGAGCGGAGCCCATTTCACAACATGTCTATAGAGTCAACAACAGCGAGCTGGAAGAACTGAAAAAGCAAGTTGAGGAGCTGCAGGACAAAGGCTTCATCAAATCCAGTTCATCACCATGGGGAGCTCCGGTATTGTTCGTACCGAAGAAGGACGGCACGGTGCGCATGTGCATTGATTATAGAGCTTTGAACAATATCACCATCAAGAACAAGTACCCGCTGCCGAGGATAGATGATCTTTTCGACCAGTTGAGCGGGGCGAGGGTGTTTTCAAAGATAGATTTGAGATCAGGCTATCACCAGGTAAAGGTGAAGAAAGAAGACATGCCGAAGACAGCTTTTCGGACCAGATACGGCCAGTTTGAGTTCATGGTGATGCCATTTGGTTTAACCAATGCACCGGCAGTATTCATGAACTTGATGAACAAGGTGTTCCACCAGTACCTTGACAAGTTCGTGGTGGTATTCATCGACGATATTCTTGTGTATTCCAAGACACCGGAGGAGCACGAAGAGCACCTGAGGTTGGTCTTAGAGACTCTCAGGAGGGAGAAGCTGTACGGGAAACTCTCTAAGTGTGAATTCTTCCTTGACAAGGTCGAATTTCTTGGGCATGTGGTATCGGGTGACGAAATCTCGGTAAACCCAAAGAAGATCGAGGCCGTGGAGTCGTGGGCTACCCCCAGTTCGGTAGCTGAGATCAGGAGTTTTCTCGGGCTAGCAGGATACTACAGGAGGTTTGTACAAGACTTCTCCAAGATTGCAGCGCCGATGACCAGACTGACTAGGAAGGATGTGGATTTTGTGTGGACGGAGGAGTGTCAGGCTGTATTTGATGAGCTGAAGAAGAGGTTGACGACAGCTCCAATTTTGACGTTGCCAGCAGGGACAGGTGGTTTCACCATCTACAGTGACGCTTCAGGGAAGGGTTTGGGATGTGTTCTTCAGCAGCACGGGAAGGTAATTGCCTATGCTTTCAGGCAGTTATGCCCTCATGAAAAGAACTACCCCACCCACGACTTAGAGTTGGCAGCAGTTATCTTCGCTCTAAAGCTGTGGAAACATTACCTGTACGGAGAGCGTGTGGAGATCTTCACAGACCACAAGAGCTTGAAGTACGTATTCACACAGAAGGAGCTGAACATGAGGCAGAGGAGGTGGTTAGAGTTGATGAAGGACTTTGACATCTCATTGCAGTACCATCCAGGGAAGGCCAACGTAGTCGCCGATGCCTTGAGCAGGTATCCGATGGCTATGTACTTGACGACTGATAGACATTTGTTGGCTGATCTGGAAAGCTTGGAGATTGAGGTGTTAGTTCCCGGTGCTGAGATTCAGATGTGGGGATTGCAGATACAGTCCGAACTGATGGACAGGATCAGAGCTGCGCAGTACGATGATGACACTCTGAGGAGTATCAGAGCACAGGTTCAGATGGGATTATCGGACGACTTTACTATCGCAGATGATGGTTCTTTACGGCACGGCACGAGGATATGTGTGCCTAGCGGGGAGCTGCGCGAGGAGGTTTTGCAAGAGGCACACCGCTCTCAGTACTCGATGCATCCCGGTGCCAACAAGATGTATCGAGACTTGAGGGAGCACGTATGGTGGTATGGAATGAAGCGCGAGGTAGCACGCTTCGTATCCCGGTGTCTAGTGTGCCAGCAGGTAAAGGCAGACCGGCAGAGGCCAGGAGGTTTGCTTCAACCTTTATCGATTCCAGAATGGAAATGGGAGCACGTGACCATGGATTTCGTTTCAGGGCTTCCACGTTCTCCAGGAGGGAAAGACGCGATTTGGGTCATCGTGGACAGGTTGACCAAATCAGCCCATTTCTTACCTTTCAAGGTGGGCACGTCGACAGAGAGGCTCGCAGAGATGTACGTGCGACAGATTGTTAGGCTTCATGGAGTTCCAGTGAGCATCGTCTCAGATCGAGATAGTCGTTTCACTTCCCACTTCTGGAGGAGTCTGCAGGCTAGCTTGGGCACTCAGCTCAAGTTCAGTACCGCATATCACCCCCAGACAGACGGGCAGTCTGAGAGGACTATTCAGACTCTCGAGGATATGCTACGCACTTGCGTTCTAGATCTCGGAGGTTCTTGGGAGGATCACCTGCATCTGGTAGAGTTCGCTTACAACAACAGTTACCAGGTCAGCATCGAAATGTCACCGTTTGAGGCTCTTTATGGACGGAGGTGCCGTACACCGCTATCGTGGGACAACGTTGGAGAGAGAGCCTTGCTAGGACCCGAAATGGTCGTGGATGCAGCAGAAAAGGTGAAACTCATCAGAGACAGACTGCGAGTGGCGCAGGACAGACAGCGGCATTGGGCCGACAGCCACCGTAGATCCCTTGAGTTTCAGGTATAGATTGTTGTCATTTTGGTTTGTGTTTGTTTGTTTAGACTGCATGTTGAGACTGTTTTGTCTTAGGTTGGCGATCTAGTTTTCCTACGGATTTCTCCAACGCGTGGAACGATTCGCTTTGGCAGAGGCGGGAAGCTTAGCCCACGCTACATCGGACCCTTCGGTATTCTTGCAAGGGTAGGTGCTGTAATGCCCCGTTCCCCCTATTCGGGGAGCGCGGCCAAGGAATACTTACGACCGTCCGAACGGGACAGATTGAATTAAGATCCTTTCCTCGTTATGGATTGGTTTCTTCGGAATCAGGTCCCATATACAACGGACTGTGCCTCGAGGATGGACTCGGCGGCAGAGTCGAGAGGGGCCTTTCCGTTGCGTTGGTTTCTTGTCCGTTTTCGTGCCGCTTGGATGCTTTCTTGTTGGTTTTATGACTTGCGTTTTCTTGAATGGTTTCAATGGATTTCATTGCTTTCGTTCTTAGGATTTCGCATTTCGTATCGACCCTTGGAGACCGAAGCAGGAGGTATTGATCATCCGTTGGTGCGTGCAGGTGATCGTGTAGACGACGCGCGAGCGGAGTCTTAGGGACCTCTTCTTCTTCTTCCTATTCAACAAACTTGTGAGTGGCTCTATTTCGATAAGCACCTTCTTTCCAAGGGCTCCGTTCATAATAAAGATTGACTCAGTTGTGCATTCATTCAAACGATACCAAATATATATAAAGTTGAATGAAAAGATAAAAAGCAGGCTTGGAACATTTATTGCTTGTCATTCAGAACCTTGCATAAATTCATTGATGCATGCACGTTCGTTGGGTATAATAATTGATCGGCACTTATTCATAGCACAAGTTATTCTTCTTTAAACTGCTAAATGTTATTGAATATAACTTGTTGGTCGATTATGGTAGCACAGTAAAGCGGTTCCGTACATGCCGTTTCTTTAAATTCTTAGGCGTTAACTATGGGTTTGGTGGGTTGGTGTTGGACAAACTTGTATACAAGGGGTAACGTTCTACGAACGGTCGCCGGGGCACCGGGACCGCTTCGACCTGGGTAGAACATTTGCTAGTGTAGTCCTAGCGCTTGGATGGGTCCGTGCGTCCGCCAAAGGCTAGCTACCTGAGGCGGAATGTCAGCCGATCCATCCCCCGTCCAACCAAGAGATGTTGTGTATATTTAAACTGTGCAGACTAACTATGTCTTCGTGACAGGGAAGGCTATGGTAAGTTGTACAGGTGGTTCAGACGGGACAGGTAAAGTCACCGAACGGTGGCATGTGAAGTTATATTATTTTGTTCTTGCATACCTGTTAAATGAAATCGGAATTAGGCAAGAATAGAAACCCACCTAAGAAAATAATTGTAGCATACTCATTAGATCATATCTCTTGAGCTTGGTAAAGTTGAGCAGCTAGCCTTCACCAGTACTTTCTGAAGTACTGACCCTCGTTGTAGCAGGTTCCCCGGCGCAAGGCGACGCGGCGAGGAACCGAAGCTCACTCCGAACTTTTGGGATCCTTGGCGGTTCGTGGCCAAGACTTTTGGAGGCTCAAGCTAAGAAGCCTTTCACTATCTCCGTTGCTGAATATCGCTAAGGCGATGGTGCTTACTCGCACCCAAGGTGGATTTTGTGTTTTTGAATCTATGTAAAAGGGACATAATGTATGGATCGGCTATCTCATTTTGCGTCCAAGTCTGTAAGCCCGTGGGCATTTTATACTTTTGAGTCAAGCAATGTAAAAAGATGTTCATTATGAATAAAAGAGAAACTTTTCTATGCCTCAACCTTGTGTTATCTTATATGTCCACTCTGTTGCATTGTTCTAAAGAATATCCTTATGCCTAAGGCCTTGTGCACGCGCGCCCTACGCGTGCACGGCATCACGCCCGGGGGACGATTATCGAATAGCCGAAATCGGGGCGTGACATATTGGTATCAGAGCATGCTTCAGATCCTTTGATCTCACAAGAAAGTTTCTAAAGAGGACCTTGTTCCTTTCGAGTAGACCCTTGAAATCGCTTGGCCAAAATGAGATACGTTCCATACAGTGAGTCCATAATATACCTTGAGACTAATACAAGTTACTTTCCTTTCAAGGAACGACTTCCGAGCCGGGTGCACAAGCGCAGATGGTGGCGCAAGTGCAAGCGAGTAGTTCAGGCACCTCGGGCAGCTCTGGGAGTCCAGCTGCCGCACCCTCTGCCGATCCGTTCGAACGAATGATGCGTTTGATGGAGACGCAACAGAAACAAGCTGAACTACGGCAGAGTCAGTTTGAGTCACGGATTGAAGCTCAATTCGTGGCGCAGCGACTTCAGGCGGATACACAGCAGAAGCAGATGAATAGTCTGCAAACAATGGTGACGAATATGGTCGCCAACAATCATTCTGCATCCGCCCCCGCAACCATGCCTATAGTTGCTGAAGCCACCGGACCGCAGAATTCTCAGGGTACCTTACCCTCAGGAGAGAACGGGTCAATCGTCTCAATATCAGAATTCAAGAAGATGTGCCGTGCTACGTTTAAAGGCACCGAGGACCCTTCCTTAGCGATGGACTGGCTGGTCGAGTTGGAGGACCACTTCGAAGCGCTGTGCCTAGACGAGACCAAGAAGGTAGCGTGTGCTCAGCTTCAGCTCCGACAAAATGCACATGATTGGTGGGATGTGCACAAGCAAGCTATTCTGAGTGAAGGTGGCACAACGGCTATCTCCTGGTCCGTGTTTCGCAAGGCCTTCGTGGAGGAATACCTTCCACCCGCCGTCCGTCGCGAAAAGGAAGACGAGTTTGCCCTACTGAAGCAGGGGGACATGACGGTACGTCAATACGCTTCAGAATTCAACCGACTTGCAAAATTTGCCAAGTCTCAGCTCGCCGATGCCGAAAGTCGTGCAAGAAAGTTCGAGCTCGGACTACGACCTTCTATCCGTGCTCACGTCGTAGTGACTCAATATCGTACCATGCGGGAGTCCTTGAATCATGCACTGTCCCTTGAGTCGCAGTATCCTCCAGTTCGCACCGGCGCTGTGCAAAATAACAATCACAAGCGTCATGCCAACACAGGAGGAAACAACGCGCAGAAGCGCCCCAATAACGGCGGTAAACAGGGAGCAAACCCGGGAAGGGGTAACGAAGCCGTCTGCCACCGATGCAATCGTACAGGACACATCGCACGGAACTGTCGGGTGTTCAATGGTTCATGCTTTAAGTGCGGTCGTCAGGGCCACATGGCAGTGAACTGTCGTGCTAGCGGGCAAGAGCAGCAGCATCAACAAAACCAAGAGCCTCAGGGTCAGGGGCAAACTCAACGAGCAAACCAGGCACCGCAAAACGCTCAGGGCCGAGTCTATGCCTTGACTCGGGACGAGGCACTCGCGTCGAACACGACGGTGTCAGGTATATTACTTTTTAATAATGTACCTGCTCGAGTATTGTTTGATTCTGGTGCAACACATAGCTTCATTTCGGCAGATTTTGCCGCCGAACACACATTCCCTATGACACCGCTAGGCTTAAACTTAAGTGTTAGCACTCCTTCGGGAGTAGATCTATCGGCTCGCTTAGTCTGTCGTGAAGGTAACATTTGCATCGGGGGACGGAGATTGTCATTAGATGCGATAGTTCTAGACATAAGGGACTACGATCTTATTCTGGGGATGGATTGGCTCGGCGCTTGTTCAGCTACAATCGACTGTGCGAAAAAGGAAGTAGTGTTTCGTTTGCCCGGCGAGACCGAGTTTTGCTTCACGTGCAGTCCTGAGTCGAAAGCGTCGAATACCTGTATGGTGATCTCAGCAATGTCTGCTCGACGGATGATTCACTCCGGCTGCGAAGGGTACTTAGCGTCCGTTCGAGACACTCGGCAAGATTGCGCAAACGTTGAGTCTATCCCCGTTGTGGTGGATTTTCCTGATGTGTTCCCCGACGAGTTGCCAGGCATGCCGCCCGATCGAGAGACAGAGTTTACTATAGACACGTTCCCAGAAACTCGACCAATTTCCAAGACACCGTATCGAATGGCCCCGGCAGAATTGAAAGAGCTTAAAGTACAGTTGCAAGACTTGCTAGATCGAGGATACATTCGGCCTAGTGTATCTCCGTGGGGTGCCCCAGTACTATTCGTGAAGAAAAAGGATGGCTCGTTGCGGCTCTGCATCGACTATTGAGAATTGAATAAAGCAACCATTCGTAACCAGTATCCTCTTCCAAGAATAGACGATCTTTTCGATCAGTTGCAGGCTGCCACGGTATTCTCTAAAATTGATCTCCGTTCGGGCTATCACCAACTAAAGATCAAGCAAGACGATGTGCCAAAGTCAGCTTTTCGAACTCGCTATGGCCATTATGAGTTCCTGGTGATGCCGTTCGGACTAACCAATGCCCCCGCTGCCTTTATGAGTTTGATGAACCTTGTGTTCCGGCCCTACCTCGATAAGTTTGTAGTAGTATTCATCGATGATATCTTGGTGTATTCGAAGAGTGAGGAAGAACATGCAGAGCACTTGCGGACCGTGCTACAAACTCTTCGGGACAACCAGCTATATGCTAAGCTGAGTAAGTGTGAATTCTGGCTAAGTAGTGTATCTTTCCTCGGGCACATCATTTCTGCGGGAGGCATCTCAGTCGATCCGAAGAAGGTGGAGGCCATTGTCGAGTGGAAGCGACCTGCATCCGTTAGCGAGATTCGAAGCTTCCTCGGGCTAGCGGGCTACTACAGACGGTTCGTGAAGGATTTTTCCAAACTTGCATTACCTCTGACTCGCCTCACACAAAAGGGAGTCGCGTTTGAGTGGTCCGCCGACTGCGAAGCTTCGTTTAAAGAGTTAAAGCATCGCCTCACCTCTGCCCCGTTACTTGCATTACCAGACGAGATCTCGGGATTCCAAATATTTAGCGACGCGTCCGGGCAAGGTTTGGGGTGTGTACTTATGCAGCGAGATCGAGTGATAGCCTATGCCTCCAGGCAACTGAAGAAGCATGAGAAAAATTATCCTACACACGACCTGGAGTTAGCGGCAATTGGCTTTGCCCTGAAATTGTGGCGACACTACCTTTATGGAGTGCCTTGCCGAATTTATACTGATCACAAGAGCTTGAAGTACCTATTCACCCAGACGGACCTCAACCTTCGTCAGCGCCGTTGGCTAGAATTGATAAAAGATTACGACTTGACGATAGACTACACACCTGGAAAAGGGAACGTTGTAGCGGATGCTCTGAGTCGGATCTTCGTTGGATCTCTGTCAGTCGATCGCAGGTTACGAAGGGTCTTAGAAGAGATGGGCATCGAACTCCGAATTCGATATCGTGGCGCGCGGGTCGCTCAAATGCGATTCGTACCCAACCTAATAGAGCGGGTCACATCTACTCAGAAAGACGACCCTTTCCTAAAGAAAATGCATGAGCAGATTCTAGCGGGGAAGGCGAAGGACTTTGCAGTTGATGAAAATGGGGCATTGCGGGTGAGAGGAAGGCTATGCGTCTCCGATGATTCAGAACTTAGAAAGGAGATCCTTGCGGAAGCTCATTACGCAGCCTATATGATCCATCCCGGGAGCACGAAGATGTATAAAAACCTCCGAACGACCTTCTGGTGGCAAGGCATGAAGAAAGATGTTGCACTCTTTGTGTCCCAATGCATAACCTGTCAAAGGGTGAAAGCAGAGCATCAGAGGCCGGGCGGAGAGATGCAAAATCTTGCTATCCCGGAATGGAAGTGGGAGCACATCTGCATGGATTTCATTGTTGGCCTGCCAAGGACGCAACGGGGGAACGACGCGATCTGGGTTATCGTCGACCGGTTAACCAAGTCTGCACACTTCCTTGCCATCAAAAGTACTTGGAGCGCCGATCGCCTCGCCCAGACCTACCTTGACGAGATAGTCCGGCTGCATGGAGTGCCAGTTTCTATAGTATCAGATCGGGACGGGCGATTCATCTCGCGTTTCTGGGAGAGTCTTCAGCTGGCGATGGGGACCAAGTTGAAGTTTAGCTCAGCCTATCATCCACAAACCGATGGTCAGACGGAACGAGTGAATCAGATACTAGAAGATATGTTGCGCCTCTGCGTGATCGATTCGAAGTCAAGTTGGGACGTCTACCTGCCGCTGGCAGAATTTGCATATAACAATAGTTATCAGTCCAGCATCGAGATGGCTCCGTACGAGGCTTTGTATGGGCAGAAGTGTAGGTCACCAATCTGCTGGGACGAAGTCGGAGAACGGCAAATCCTAGGGCCGGAGCTGGTTGAACAAACCGTACAAAAAGTTCGGTTGATTCGTGAACGATTGAAGACAGCACAAAGCCGACAAAAGAGTTATGCCGATGCTCGACGTCGCCCCCTTGAATTCTTTGAAGGGGATCATGTGTTCTTGAAAGTCTCGCCTATGCGCGGAGTTATGCGATTCGGAGTAAAAGGAAAGTTAAGTCCAAGATTTGTGGGACCGTTTGAAATTCTCAAACGGGTTACTCCGGTCGCCTACCAAGTTGCTTTGCCGCCTGCCCTATCAGAAGTACACAATATTTTTCACGTTTCACAGCTGAGAAAGTTTGTACACGACCCGAACCACATAGTCGACTTGGGTCAGTTGAATCTGCAAGCGGACTTGTCGTACGCAGCAGAGCCTGTCCAAGTTTTGGATCGTAAAGAGAAGCAGTTGCGGAACCGAACCGTCTCGCTAGTGCGCGTCTTGTGGCGGAACCATTCGGTCGAGGAGTCGACCTGGGAACTTGAAGCTGATATGAGGGAAAGGTTCCCCTCATTATTCCTTAGGGGTAGGTTCTATTCCTAAGTTTCGGGACGAAACTTTCTTTTGGATGGTTATGATGTAATGCCCCGTTCCCCCTATTCGGGGAGCGCGGCCAAGGAATACTTACGACCGTCCGAACGGGACAGATTGAATTAAGATCCTTTCCTCGTTATGGATTGGTTTCTTCGGAATCAGGTCCCATATACAACGGACTGTGCCTCGAGGATGGACTCGGCGGCAGAGTCGAGAGGGGCCTTTCCGTTGCGTTGGTTTCTTGTCCGTTTTCGTGCCGCTTGGATGCTTTCTTGTTGGTTTTATGACTTGCGTTTTCTTGAACGGTTTCAATGGATTTCATTGCTTTCGTTCTTAGGATTTCGCATTTCGTATCGACCCTTGGAGACCGAAGCAGGAGGTATTGATCATCCGTTGGTGCGTGCAGGTGATCGTGTAGACGACGCGCGAGCGGAGTCTTAGGGACCTCTTCTTCTTCTTCCTATTCAACAAACTTGTGAGTGGCTCTATTTCGATAAGCACCTTCTTTCCAAGGGCTCCGTTCATAATAAAGATTGACTCAGTTGTGCATTCATTCAAACGATACCAAATATATATAAAGTTGAATGAAAAGATAAAAAGCAGGCTTGGAACATTTATTGCTTGTCATTCAGAACCTTGCATAAATTCATTGATGCATGCACGTTCGTTGGGTATAATAATTGATCGGCACTTATTCATAGCACAAGTTATTCTTCTTTAAACTGCTAAATGTTATTGAATATAACTTGTTGGTCGATTATGGTAGCACAGTAAAGCGGTTCCGTACATGCCGTTTCTTTAAATTCTTAGGCGTTAACTATGGGTTTGGTGGGTTGGTGTTGGACAAACTTGTATACAAGGGGTAACGTTCTATGAACGGTCGCCGGGGCACCGGGACCGCTTCGACCTGGGTAGAACATTTGCTAGTGTAGTCCTAGCGCTTGGATGGGTCCGTGCGTCCGCCAAAGGCTAGCTACCTGAGGCGGAATGTCAGCCGATCCATCCCCCGTCCAACCAAGAGATGTTGTGTATATTTAAACTGTGCAGACTAACTATGTCTTCGTGACAGGGAAGGCTATGGTAAGTTGTACAGGTGGTTCAGACGGGACAGGTAAAGTCACCGAACGGTGGCATGTGAAGTTATATTATTTTGTTCTTGCATACCTGTTAAATGAAATCGGAATTAGGCAAGAATAGAAACCCACCTAAGAAAATAATTGTAGCATACTCATTAGATCATATCTCTTGAGCTTGGTAAAGTTGAGCAGCTAGCCTTCACCAGTACTTTCCGAAGTACTGACCCTCGTTGTAGCAGGTTCCCCGGCGCAAGGCGACGCGGCGAGGAACCGAAGCTCACTCCGAACTTTTGGGATCCTTGGCGGTTCGTGGCCAAGACTTTTGGAGGCTCAAGCTAAGAAGCCTTTCACTATCTCCGTTGCTGAATATCGCTAAGGCGATGGTGCTTACTCGCACCCAAGGTGGATTTTGTGTTTTTGAATCTATGTAAAAGGGACATAATGTATGGATCGGCTATCTCATTTTGCGTCCAAGTCTGTAAGCCCGTGGGCATTTTATACTTTTGAGTCAAGCAATGTAAAAAGATGTTCATTATGAATAAAAGAGAAACTTTTCTATGCCTCAACCTTGTGTTATCTTATATGTCCACTCTGTTGCATTGTTCTAAAGAATATCCTTATGCCTAAGGCCTTGTGCACGCGCGCCCTACGCGTGCACGGCATCACGCCCGGGGGACGATTATCGAATAGCCGAAATCGGGGCGTGACAGGTGCAGTGGCGTATAGACTAGACTTGCCGCCTGCATTGGAGGGAGTGCATAATGTATTCCACGTGTCGCAGCTGAGACAGTACGTGGCCGACCCTAGTCACGTACTTGATCACTCGGAGATTGAGGTTGGTCCGACGCTCAGCTACCCTGAGCAGCCCGTAGAGATCTTGGACCGCAGAGAGAAGGTGTTGCGGAACCAAACTATTCCTTTGGTTCGTGTTGCATGGAGATATCACTCTCCAGGGGAGTCGACCTGGGAGAGAGAGGACGAAATGCGCGAGCAATACACTTATCTCTTCCAGACTTGAGGTATATTCCTTTTCTGATTTCATTCTTGTTTTAGTTCAGTCCAATTTCGAGGACGAAATTTCTTTTAGGAGGGTAGACTTGTCACTACCACTTTTCCACATAAGGGCATTTGTGTAAATTCACCATTTTAAATAATTGTGTGCTTAATTTGATTTGCTGAGATTTTTTACTATTTATATATTATTATTAGAAATGTTTAGTTTTAGGTCTAACCCTAGAACTCATTAGAACAGACCCTAGTGAGTCAAACCTAATTGTAAACCCAGTTCTAGTGAAACCCTAGAATACGAATTTTAGGGTAAACCCTAGACTGACTTAACCTGAGTCTATTAGGTCCTACATGAGAGGGCCAGGGAGTTTAACCAAAAAAAAACTATGCATGGAAATCCTAAAACTAGGTTTAATATAAAAAGGAAGCTTCTCACAAAGCCATCCTTCATGTAGAAAAGAGAAACCCTAGCCTCCATCTAGAGAAACTATCTCCCCACCCCATTTTTCGAGATTAAACCTAGGGCTTCCATTTTCTCCTCCTCCAAAGCAAGGGAAGCAAGGAACATGGGTCAGGAAGCCTTGGAGAAGAAGAACCTCATTGAAGAAACCTTTCCTGCAGGTAAAACCCTAGTTTTCTATTCCTTTAAAATTCTGTTTTCAGATGTTCATGGCCCTTTAGGAACCAACCAACTGTGTGTAGTTCGAATTTTAGGATTTTGTTTAGGTTTAAGTGTCCCCAATATTGTTTTTCCCAATTATCAGAAACCCTAACCCTAGATATTCGTAGGTAGGTTGATTTCATCTCATATAGGTAGGTTGATACTCGATCTTTAGGGTTTTGGGTTGAGGACTCATGGGTTTTAAGTAATTTTCGTTTCTGCACTGTATATGTTTGATGAAATGCCAAAAAGGGATGAACACCTGTTTCACCTATCTAATCTACTCTATTATAATCTAAAATGATGTATGATGTCTATATATATTTATACATATGTATATAGATTGATGTATGTTGTATATATATATCTAGGTTTGTAGATGGGTGTGTGTTTTGAAGGGGGATTCACTGTACAGTCGGGTTCTGGAATTTCTGTGTGTACAGGGCAGTCGGGTTGGAAGAGAAATACATGTGCATGATGTTGTGTGTGTCTCAACATAAGGTATATGGCTGTGCATATATGTGTGAGAGGTTTCTCAGCAGCTGTGAAGTGCAGAATTCTGTGTACAGATCAGCATAACCGTGTGTAAGTGTTTCAGTGTGTGTGTGGGGGGGGAATGATGCAATGAGTTTGGACTGTTGCTGTGCAGTGTATTAGAGTATCAGTGAACAATGTGCGAGAATTAATATGTTTTAGATACCTGAGAGAGTATTATGTATAGGTGTTTGTGTATCAGTCAATGAGAAGTAGTGCGTGGTAATTCCTGTGCACTGAGTGAACCTTGTGTAATGTTACCTGTGTTTCAGTAAGTTGTTTGTGTGTGCATTGAGAGTAAGTTCATGTGTATTAGATTAGGTGAGGAGCATGACTGTGTGTACAGTGCCTGTGAGTGCAGAATGTATCAGTAATATAGGTGTGTTGCTGTGCAGATATCAGCATGTGTGTAAGGCTATGTATCAGTGTATTTGAATTGGGGGAAAATCTGCTAAACTGTGTGTAAGTGACCTGTGTCAGTATGTGAAATCAGTATACATGTGTGTGAGTGAATGTATCATAGAACTCAATGTGTTTGTGAGGGATTTTCTTGTGTATGTACTGTGGGTAGGTGTGTGGCTGTGAGAGTCCAGTGTCATATGTACCAGTTAGGTAAGATGAGACCTGTGTGTGAATCAGTAGGGTGGAGGTATGTGCTGTGTGCAGATTGTGTGTAGGTATGTGTTTATGTGTCTGTGTATGCATGTTAACTAAAGGTTGCAATTGATAAGGATAGTAAGTTCAGTTTAAGATGAGTGTTCAGTTAGAATAATTTAGAGATACAGTAGTTGAGTTAATGAGTGAGGACAGTTAACAGTTAGCCCACATATAAGTTAGTGTTATGATGGTATCAGTTAGTAGTGCTAGTCATAAGTTGGTCAGTTAATATATGTTAGCATATTAGTCTTAGTACTATATAGTGTAAGTTGTGTACAGTTAAGATTAGTTAGCTGTTAGTTTTGTGTGGCTGTGTTCTGAGTGTGAGGGTGCAGTGACTGTGTATGTGTACTAGTTAGGTGCAGTGTGTGAGTGCACGGAGGTCCCTATGTGAGGCATAGCAGTGTATCAGTAAGGTTGACTGTGTATTACTGTGCAGAATTTGTGTATCAGTAAAAATCATTGAGGTGAGTTAGAAATCAGTGTGCAGTGATTTAAGGTGTCTGTGAACAGGGAGAACCCAATGTGTGTTCCTGTGTATCTAAATAGTGTGTGTGCAGATGTGTAATTCAGTGAGTGAACCTTAAATATCGGGGTATTAAGAATACCAGTGTGTTGTGCTGTGCACACAGTTGGGGGTGTTTGGGACTGAGCCTGTGTTCAGTTAGGGAGACCTGGATAGCAGCAGAGTATGGTTGTGTAGTTAGTACACAGCCAAGAGTTCAGTTTGGGCATTGGTATCAGTTGGGTCCAAGTTGAAGTAACAGTTGTAATTAGGATATAGGTACTATAATGTCAAGCCATAGGTTAAGGTAGAACTAGGATCAGAGTTTTAAGTCTAGCTAAGGTATGTGAAGTTATTGTTAATGTAATGTAGTAATATATAGTTAAGGTAATACCTAGATAAAATAGGTATAGAGGTAGTATGAGTACACCCTAGTGTTTATAACTAAGAATAACAACTAATAAGCTAGTATCACTTAGAAACTTAGGTAAATACCTAGAATAGCTAGTGTTAGCTAGTTAGTGGCAAATTTAGACCAATTGACTTAGTTGGACCTAGTATTGACCAGTAAACCTTAGACATGACCTAGAAACCTCGTTTTTTTTTATTGTTAAACATGTTATTCTTTTAATTCATTAATTAACATTGAATTTCCATATTAGGTCATTGTGATCCCACTTTGGACATCGATCCTCACATTTTGCTCAGGACCGCAGGCGAGTACATTCTCTGACAGTTTTCATGGTTGATTACTTCTATAAATTGTAGTGTATTACATACTTGATTCCGACACTATGGATACACGGGTTAGCACCCTAGATCCCTATCATGAGGAGTCGTGATTGGAATCCATCGTGCTAGCTGGGGGATGGAGAACTATTAGTAGATTATGTGATCATATCCAAACATTATATGTACCATAGCTCACCCCACTTCTCACGTCGGGTGCAGCCTGACCATTTATATGCTCCATAGCTGTTATATATGATTAGCCTGACCACTATATGCACCATAGCTAACCATGCGGTTAGCCTGACCTAAAAGAATCATAGCTGATCATATATAACCAGCTTGATCCAGTCCCAAGCCGATCACATAATAAACTGATAATTCAAACACTTAGCTAGATGTCTATTTTATTCTGATTCATTTGTTCTAGCATTCACTATTTATTGCTCATTGCTAGATGCCCTATTGTCTATTTCATTTCTCCTGTACTTCTCATTTTCAGCATTTATTTCCATCTTGTATCTCTTACACTGTTTATAGACTTTGTCAATTTAATGAAACTGCTGTTAGTGCTTGTGCTTCGCTCCAATCCTGACTGGATAACAACATTTTCAGAGGACCTGGAGGACTTTTGCCCTACTCATTACGGCCCAGGAATAGAGAGAGATTTCACTCCAGAAATCCCAGAGGAGGTGCCTATCCTAGAGGAGAACTTACCAGCCTGTTCTTAGATTACTTTTCTGCATTATTGTTTTAGACTGAGACTGAGATGTATTTATTTTATTTGTGACTTTGTGAGGTCATTTAGACCCAGGATTTGAGTTGGACTTATTGTGGTTGGTTTTTATTTAGAACTCTTTTCAATTCTCATCGTGCCATTATGTTTATAGTTGTGATTGAGTATATTATAGAACTGTAGCTATTTATCTTTGTCCTCCGTACGGAGTTAAAACTATTGGCAGGATATGCTATGTTGTGACCTAGACAGCGTTCTACCGCCGATGCTGCGGCGTAGGCTGGACGTACCCACGACTCATGCCCAAATTCCGGGTGCGGGTCGTGACTGAATCTATTAGGACTCTAGCCAAGGGACCAATTACTGCCATAAAATTATGGCCAAGTTTCTGTGTGAATGGGTTCAGGTTCAAGTCAACAAATGCTCCTATCAGAGATAGCTTTCTGGATCTTGATTCCACGAAAAACAATGGTTTGTGTATCAAATCTTCAAACTACAAAAATGTCAATCCGGGCAATGATTTTTTTGGCATCTTATGAGAGATTGTGGAGTTGACATATAATTATGGCACAGAACCTGCTAATATCGTGCTATTCAGGTGTGAATGGTTCAATCCGATTCAAGATCAAAGTTGGAAAATTGACAAGCATGGCCTTGTGGATATAAACTACAAGCGTAGATATCAAGGCTACGAACCATTTGTCCTATCAAGTCAGGCTCAGCTCATGTACTTCACAACTTATCCTAGACGGGGGACAGCGAGGTCGGATTGGTGGGCAGTATGCAAGACTAAAGCTAGAAATACCTTTGACATTGACGAAATAGCTTATCAGGAGGACGATCTACCTCTTGTAACAAATATTGTAGATGTGGACTCAACGGAAGTTACTCATTACACGAGTAATAATGTAGAAGATGTAGAATTATCCGAAGAGGACGACGAAGTAGATGAAAGTGAAGACAAGGAAGAGGAAGAGCAGGACGACGAAGGCGAACAAGATGAATTTTCTGAAGATGATTGAAAATAAAAAATATTGCATGTAGAATGTAACTATATTTGGACTATAAATATTGCATGTAGAAGTAGATGTTGACATTAATGAATATATGTATTATATTTTGACTGTATAATGCTTTGAGATATGTATCACATTTCGACTGTAGAATATAGTATATATTTGTGTTTCTCTATATTCATCATATGTTGTTATCAGATATGACAGGACGACGCGGAGGATTCGGCAGGTCCCGAGGTAGACAGAGTGCCACTCCGGTACTGCCTACTGTTGGTTCCGGATCATCGTCGCCCAGTACTCCAGTATATCGATCAGTCACATCTCCGACTGCGACGACGTTGCGTGGCATCACTCCTGGGATGAGTAGTTCTAGGGGTGATAGTACTCCCTCGTCCAGCGTTCCTCCTGCTGACGGAACCATGGAGACAGATGAGCATGTAGAGGAGATCGTGCCGACGTTGTCCCAGCATCAGCAAGATCCTCCATGCGCACCACCGGAGGAGACGAGGACAGAGATTTGGGCCGACGGTACAAAGTAAGTCAATTAGATGGTTTAGTATATATTTGTGTTTCTCTTTATTCATCGTATATTGACTTTTTTAGTAATCAAATTATTATCTCTGTATAGATATCGTCCATCGTCGGTTCAGAGACGCCTGGGCCAATTTCTGAGGAACAACTACGGTGGCCCTTGGATCAACTACTTTGAGGCTCCGGAGGAGAGGAAGGCGTTCTGGTTTGCGCTCTTCCAGGTAAAAGTATATTAAATAAATCCTCTAATTTATGCATATTCGTGATGTTAACTTAATGAATTATTTACTGTAGCAAACGTATTTTTATCCTCCGCACCGGGCCGAGTTGATCGAGCGGCTCTTTCCTACCGTTGCCGCCAAGCTTATCCGAGATGCTCTGGATGACCAGAAGGCTCGTGATCGTGCTGGAAAACCGATCCAAGGTTGGATTACGCCTGAGCAGTGGACTGCGATGAGGGCTAGATTCGACGATCCGAGCTACAAGGAAAGGTTTAAGAAGGCCAAGGCGGCTAGGCAGAATGCTACCAAGTAGTATGGTGGCTCGATTCCGATGACGGAATATTTCCGTCGTTTGGTATTTTTTTCTTTTAAAATATATTATTTTAATATAAGTACCATAAAATGGTACTTGGAAAAAATATTTAAGTTTAGTAATAAATAATATATTTTTAACAGGTACAGAGGGGTGAGGATGCAAACATGGTGACCGTCTTCTTGGCCACCCATCGCAAGGACGAAAATCTCATTGATGAGAGGGCCTCACAGACCTATGTAAGTATTACTTTACTTTGTGTTTATTTTAATATAACTTAGACAATTATTGAGTTTCCAAAACTTTTCTAGGCCGAGTATCTTAGGCTTCGTGAGCGGGCGACTACTAGTGCACTTACACTTGGAGAGGCTGGTGCTTCGTCGCAGCCCGGTCCATCTCCGTCGGCGGACGACCTGTGGGTGACCGCAGCTGGTGGTCTCCAGAGGGATACGTACTACGGTACGGGCTCCTATGGCACCCTGGTTGCGACGCAGTCATCTAGGGCCTCCCCGACAGCTGCGCATTCCACACACCCCTCGCAGTCGCAGCCCTCGCAGTCTACGGCCAGAGTCCAGGAGGCCGTCCAGGAGGCCGTTGACTGTCAGATTGCGTCTCTCCGTGACGACTTGCTGCGAAGTATGGAGGACCAGTCCCAGTCCCAGCCGCAGACGGACGATCCGATGCTCATCGCACGATTGGATATGCTCGACCGCAGCATGACGGAGCTACGGGAATTGACAAATGATATTAGAGCCTCCAATGATCGCAACATCATGGAGCTGCAGGCGTCACAGCTATCAATGGGCGAGAAGCTGACGAGGATGCAGGATTCAATGGGTGATAGCAGTACGAGACTGTTATCTACCCTGGATTCTTACAACCAGCGACTCGCAGACTTGGAGCGGGCACGGCCTCCACCGACGTCACTGCCTTCTCCATCGACATCGGTGTCGATTCCACGGGACGAGTATGAGGAGTTCTTATCCTTCAAGCGCGCCGGTGGTCAGCCTCCTGCAGATCCGTAGTAGTATAGTTATTTTTATTATTATTTAGGATGCGATTGTATATTATGAATTATTGATACTTCAACAATAGACATGATGTATGATGCTTCTTGTGGTCTTTAATTTTTTAGTTAATTTAATTGGATTATATAGTTATCCACATTCAATTGGATTGATACTTCTTGTGGTCTTTAATTTAATTGGATTATATAGTTAACTAGATTGAATCATGTTGGTGTGTATGATGAAGATGATATAAAACTGCAGGGAATCACCAATGTTTGCTTCTGGACACTATTTTTTTTTTTAAATTAGCGACGTTATTAACGACGTTTAGCGACGTTTAGCGACGTTAAGTTACGTCGCTAAATACGTCGCTAATTAGCGATGCTGTAAAAAGTCGCTAATGACGTCGCTATACGTCGCCAATTGCTGACATGGCAGTATAGCCAGGTCATTAAAGACGTCGGTGTAACATCGCGATAGACGTCGCTAATCAGCGACGTTTAGCGACTTTACTAAACGTCGCTTTTTAGTGACTTGGCGTCGCAAAACGTCGCTAAATTTAGCGACACATTAAAGTCGCTAAAAAACGTCGGCATAGCAACGTTTAGCGACATTTTTTGTTTTAGCGACTTAGTTTTTTTCGACTGCTTTAAAACATAGCTAATTACGTCGCTAAACCAAATTAGCGACGATTTTTGGTTATTTAGCGACGTTTTTAGACGTCGCTAATTTGACTTTTCTGGTAGTGGTGTTCAACCCAAACCGATCACATAATGAACTTGTACTCCAAGGCACATTAGCTAGTGTTATCTTTTCTTACTTACAGTTATTCTCTATTTCATGTTCTCTACTTTCTAGTACGTTACATGTTTAATCTAGTTTATTATCATTTTCCATTGCTAGTTATCTTGTATTCTTTTTTATTGCTTGTTATATATGCTCTATTATATATTTGGAACTGCTTTCAGAGGTATGTACTTCGCTCCAATCTTGATTGGATATATATATTTTAGATGATTGTCTTGTAGAGCAGTGTCCCACTTATTACGGGCCGCAGGACTGCGAGCCATTAGAGGATTCTCTCCTAGAGCAGGAGAACCTAGTGCCAGTGACCGAGGAGGCCTAGTTTCATATTTTTGGACATTATATTAGTCTCATTCTAGACTCATGACATGTATATATTATTTTGGGAGTGGATATGTCTAGACTTATGGATTTTGACTTGTGGATATTTTGTGACTCTTATTTCCTCTTTTTATTCCATATCGTGCTTTCATCCTCCCTTTAGTTTTATTTTGTGATTGAGTATTGTTTACCATTATCATATATCATATTGCTCCTCCTTTTGGAGTTGAGATGACATTGACAGGTACCATGTATATATTGTATGAGATGTTTATATAGTATGGTTGACCCAGATAGCGTTCTACCGCCGATGTTGCGGCGTAGGCTGGACGTTCTTCACTACTCATGCCCTTATTTCGGGTGCGGGTCGTGACAAGAATAAAATTTCAGAAAGGCTATCCAAACGGACCCTCAATATTGGATATCTCCGGGTCTACATCAGGGCTTCGACGATTTTGTTGTCTGGTCAACAGACAAGGCTCGAGGAGGCAACGCCCTTAGGTATTCAATAGAATATGGAGCATCTGTTGAACCAAGCAGTATGGTCAGCTCTGCAGAATCAACTCAATGTTTAACCGGTTAAAAAGTGTCAAGCTATAGGAAGCACATACCATTGAACATTGTGTTTTTCCAAAATCATATGCTTGCTAGATGGTAGCTATGCAGAACAAGCAGCATGCTAGAACTTTTTTGTTTGTTGGTCCTTGTTGAACCTGATCTTCGCAGAACTAGTAGCACACTAAAGCCCTTCAACCGCTAACGAATCAAATTACATTCCTCATTAATGAGTTTTCCATCAATTATGATGGGACTTTATAGTATACGGGCAACATAGTCAATGCAACCCAAGAGCAGAAACAACAGCCTACGTGGGCACTGCATTGATTAGACTTGATGTCCCTAGGATAAGTAGATTCCATGTGACACTCACTTCGTGTGTTACACGTGAATGTTTGGCAAACGTTCCCCGCTGAACGTGTTCCCGCTGAACCTCAATAGTTACCTCAGTAATGTTCAATGGGAGAGTAGTATTTTGTACGTTAGATGGCCAGAGCCTATAATTAGCTTCTTGCCAAGTTGATTTAGGGTCGTCTCTTTTAGAGAATTCCACATTGTACAATTCTTTTTTCTCCGCCAGCCACCATATCATATTTGATCCTTTGATCATTCCACCCATGCAAAAGAGCGATTCTCAAGCCAGTCCTTGATTATTCACAACCTTCACTGCAATTCAAAATCTATCTCATGTGTCTCTGAGCTACCAAGCTTTGAAATATTACCACAAGCAAGTGCTTTATATCGACGTTCTGGAAGTTCTGAAGCATCTGAGAATAACTCCTTGCCTTCGAAGTCCTTGCACCACATTTTTTTCCATAATATTTCTTTTGTTGTAGAAATTATTGTAAAAAACTTCTGTGTAAAGTTGTAATCTTCTACATCAATACAATATTTTCACACTTTTTCTGTTGAAAACACCTGCAGTTCATTAATTCGCTAGAACCTAAACTTCGTAATATTCCAATAAAATTGACAACTAAAATTCACCATTTTACAAGTTGAAGTTCCACATGATTAATTTGACTATATGTCTTGGAACCTGAAGTTCTAACATCATGTTTTTCCCTCCTGTGAAATGTTGACCTTGAAACAACATGATTTCACCGCATAGGAAGTTTTCGAAAGAAACTGCTTAAAGTGGGTCGAAGATGTGAAGCTCTACCTTACTGGCAATCATTGAGCCTCTGAATAAAATAGATGAAGCTTCAAAGACAACTGATATGATCTTCATCCACAAGCATATGCCTGACGCATTATAGACAAGGTTTATAATCATGTTGTATTGGTTATGTCTTTGGATGTGAACACTACCATATGTTGATTGGTAGAACCTTAGAGATAGATTTGTCCTTCCAACCCCTATGTGCGTCTAACCCCAACATGAGGGTCCTATCTCGGTCTAATCCATAATACCTTGACAAAGCATGTTATCGATACCCTAACTATTATGTTTCAATAAGGTACATGTGGCGAATTACTACTATGAGTCCTTAAATCAAGATAGTAAAATTCTCGATATTATTATATATGTAATTGGCATCTTGAGACTTTATGACTTTGATTTAAGGAACAAAGGAATTTAGATGGAAGAAAGATACTCCCATACTTTAATCCAATTTTCAGTGTATGGATCATCAATTAGTATATGATACTTGTAAGTAAATTTTTGATAGCAATATTCTATATATTTTTCGATATATAATATATGATTTATTTAGATTTGAATTCTATCCAAAAAAAAAAATATATTACTTCACCCTAGCTAGCTGGCCTAGCCATCCTGGTCGAAGAAGTTTGGAGTATGTCAAGTTCCTTTGGCAACAAACCAAGACAAAACATCCACGCAAAAGCTACATGCCAAAACCCATTAAAACTCCACGCGCTGCAATCAATCCGCTGACTTGCTGCTGAGCCAGACAAAGTCCGTGGGATCATACCAAATGGGTCAACGAAACAGACAAAATCCATGTGGTGGGACCCACACCAAACCAAGAGGGAAGTGGGGAGATTGGTAAAAGATGCTTTGTTCCAAAGAAAAAGAAGAAAATAAATTGACAAAGGACAACACACAAAGGAAAGAGAGAATGGAGGGATTCGCAAATTCTAAAGGTCAGTCTATTATTTTAGAACATGTCCGATTTTTAAAATTTTTATTAAAAAAATTAAATTTTATTCAGAATAATCTAATTCTAATTTCAACCGTCAGAGGAGAAGGAATAGACGGAGGCTGGATGAGGAGGAGGGGAAAGAAGGAGGCGGCGATGGGAGGCGAAGGCGGAGGCTGAGGCTAGAGGAGAAGGCGGCGGCGGCCAGAGACGGAGGAGGGGGCCTCCGCTGCATCAGCCGCGCGCAGCCCCGCGCACGTGCGAGCGCCTCGGCCGCCTGCAGCCTCCCCCCCCCCCCCCACCCGAGCTCGCGCACGTGCGTGCACCTTTATCGTGCGCCGCCCTCGCACACGAGTGCTCTTACGCCTCGTGCCGCCCCCACTCGCCGCCACCCTCCGTTACTGCTGCCGTCCGCACCACGTCGTCGCCCGCTGCTGCTACTGCTGATGCCGTTGTTACTGCTGCTTCTTCTATCCTCCTAATTATTAGGACTGTCACTATGTTGACAGTTCTTCCAATTTGAAGGACTGTCAACATTGTGACAGTTCTGGAAAAAAAAATTAAACAGTCTAAAATAATTTTTTTTATGATAAATTTATAAATAATTCGAAAAAAATTTAGACTAGTGTAAATAATTTTTATAGTGTTTATAGAATTTATCGTCGGATTATAGAAAACGAAAAACAAGTCACAGGACAGCTGGAGCCATAGAGAGGGAGTAATTAAGACAGCTGAAGCCACTCCCAACTCGAAACGTGTCAACTCTCCCTTCGTCCACTCTCTCTCTCTGTCTCTCTCTCTCTCTCTCTCTCTTCGTGTTGTTTGTACCTGTGAATTGATAGGTTTTAAGAATGCGGAGCTAGCTACCGTTATCATGCATCCATCATGGGTTTTCTTTTATCAAATAATAATATTCCTAGCTAGCTTGAGCTTTTAACTACCTATTTCACTATCTTCAAAGACCTTCAACATTTATATCAATACTTAAATTTTTGAGTTATTTAATTTTAATATCTCTTATAATATTTAAATTTTAGATTTAGATTTAGATATTCATATTATTCAGAAAGGGTTCGATTCTAGTCCTGATGGTTGATTTGAACTGACTAATAAATCTCGTTTAAGCTTTCATAATATTCGAAATTTTTGTTTAGTTTTCGGGTCTCGTATAATATTCGAATTTTACGTTCGGATCTTTATTTTGGACGACCATCCAAATTCAACTGTCATGACGAGATCTAAATCCTCTTCTGGACAATATAAAAAACTAAATATAAACTTTTAATATTATACTAGACTCTAAAACAAAATTATCCTAAAAATATAATTTGTATTCCTTCTTCTACATGTTTTGCCTAATAAATGAAGAGTTTTTCTATCATGTCCAGAGAAGTTTATTATGTCGGATTGGACGGACCAGACTCGAATGAGTTACAGTAGATCGATAGTTGTCAGATTTAAACCAACATTTTTTTTTTAATAGGAAAAAAAGAATGTTGGTTTAAATCTGACAAGTATCATGTCAAAATCCCAGGGCATCATGTCACTGTTCCAATCAAAAGATCAAAGTTTACCAACTATATAATTAACATTGTAAATTGAAAAGAAAACATAGAAGATTTTAAAAACACTTAATTATTAAACTTCCAAAAGGAGTTCGTAGTGTAAAAAAGATGTCCACAGATAATTAAGGCAAAAAAAAAAACCCTATAAAGAGTGATACAAATAAAAAAATGAAAAGAAAAGAAAATTTCGAGAGATATAAGCTAATACAAAAGGAAGTTAAAAAACAATTAGTGAAGTTACATCTAAATTAAGCCTATGATTATTTATGTAGGATGTTAGAAATTATGAAGGAAGAAAAAGATATTTATAAGATTTCTAAGAATAAAAGAAGAAATAAAGGACTCGGTAATATTAAATGTATAAAGAATGAAGACCAAAACGTACTACCAAAAGAAAATAATAATAAGAACATGTATTGAGAAATATTTTTACAAGTTCTTATTTAACAAGACCAACCTAGATAAGCTTAATTTAGATAAATAGTTACTTTGCAATAGATCATAATGTTATTGTTATAAAATTAGAATCAAAGTTACAGGTGTTTAAAAAAAACAAAAAAACCGCAGGACCTTATGATAGTTCTATTAAGGTTTCAAAATATTTTAGTGAGATATGATTTACTAGTTTTGTTCAATCAAATCCTAAGTAAGAAAATGCCTGATATTTAGCACTAATATTTCAAATACTAGCAAATATTATATATATATATATATATATATATATATATATATATATATATATATATATATATATATATATATATATATAGAGAGAGAGAGAGAGAGAGAGAGATTTTGAAACAGGTAATTGTGTTACAGACTTCTAGTCTGAAGGCCAATAAACTCGGTCTGAATACCACACTCCCAGCCCGAAGGCCAGAATTGAATCACATCGCACCGCACCCACACTTGCATCGCACCTTACCCTCACCGCATCGCACTCGACCTGCATTCTAGCTGCCCTCACATTAATTCTTCCACAGAAAATAAAATATGCTTCTCCCTTAATTTTATATTTCACAATATATATATATATATATATATATATATATATATATATATATATATATAAACTTTTTGGTGCCCCTCGACCCTAGGCGATTGTCCGATCAGCCATGTCAAGGTCATCCCTATAAACCAATAATGAAGTCTAAATACAAAAAGGGAACATGCTCCCGATACCAAGGGTTAAACAATGTCTAGAGTAGACGCTAATAAAGGACAAAATATAACTAAGTGTCGACGAGCCTCTAGTGTTATGACACTCCATCAAAAGGTAGTTTGGAAGGTTCATCGCTCTGCTACTAGATCTAAGATGCAACTCATGATTGTTAAAACAGTCCAATAACGTAGCAAAAATAAAATCCCAAGAATATCCAAAAAAACTCAAGAAATTTAAGTAAAGAGATAATAAAATAGCACAGTACCAACATGCTAGACGACCAATAATAATGATAGAAAAGGGAACAAGTTACTATAACAATCTAATATCGACACAAGAGTAACAAACCCCAAAGGTTTCTATATAATAAGTTATCTAGGCTTAATATCATAATTACTATATAATACAACATAAGAATCCATTGTCACATAGTTTAACAATAATACCGCTCGCTAGATATCTCGTACATACTGAAATGTCTCGTTCGATATGGTGCATTGAGATGATTTATTGGCCCGAAGGGACATTTGGACTTAGATTCAGATGGAGAAATTATTCAAATATCTGCTCGGTCAAGACAAATAGGTATTTCTTCAAGGTGGGTAGTTTTGATCCTTCTCTTCTTTGCCTTCACACTAAATAAAATGGATGTTACATGTATAGTTTTTATGCTATGACTTTTGTTGCATGCCAATAAAAAAAAGAACCAAGATAAGAAGAGATACATAGATTATTGTTAACTTATTGCATAGATATATATCACATGGATAATTTTAACTTGCAGCTATAGAGCATGGATTATTAAATTGTTGTTATACATATGGATTTTTGTACTGTTGTAGTATGTTATCATGTGAAGTATAGCTCTATTGTTATATTTTAGATGTTGAATATAGCATTGTGGTGATGTATCTTGTAGATTAGAGTATTGTGGTTTCAAAGGAATGGAAAACATGAAAAAGATTGGGATCATTGGATTGCCAAGTTAAAATTCCTGTATTGGGAAGAGTGATACAAGTGATGGCTCAAGGAAGTGTAGTAGTGGAAAAGAAGATATGTTGTATAATTATTTCAATTTATGTACCATACATATTGTGAGACCCGTCTCACAATTTTAGTATTATTGTATTTTATCTGGTATATGTGTGTTATAGCGGTATATTGCTTTCCGTGTAATTTATGAATTTTTTAGCTGCTTTCATGTAATTTTTAGAATTGTGTATAGTGCTAGTCACCCTTTGATATATATAGCATTTTCTTTCTCTCTCTCCTCTTCATTCTTCTTCATTTCCTTCTCTTTCTTCATTTTTTCTTCTCCATATCCTATCATTGGCCGAACCCTAGTCCCAGCCGTGAGCTTGCCTTGGGTAGTAGTGGTAGTAGTTTAGTAGTGGGTTAGGCAAGTATATCTTGCCAATGAGAAAGAACTTGTTATATTGCACTTATTTAGCTTCCTTGTAATTTATTGCTTTATATTGTTCTCTATGAACTACTATGCATGTTTATTTTTTTGGTATTTCGATTTTGGTGCCTTGGTTGGAGTAGATCTAAGTTTTCAGTTTGGAGCTTCGATGAGTTTACATAGTTTTGATCTAGTAAAACTCGTTGTTTCAAAAACTAGTAGTTCTATGCTGATGAGCACTTGTTTCATGCGATTTTGAACTTTACTTTGCTGGATTCAGACTGAAAATGAGGATTTCATGGAAAATATAACTTTTCAGACTTGGAGATTTTTCATGGATGAAACTTGTTGTTTGGGACGAAGGAGTTCCATGTGCCCTGCTTGGCATGCGACCTAGACTCCTCGCTCCAAGTGTCACGACCCGCACCCGGTGTAGGGATGCAAGTCGAGAATAACGCCCAGCCTACGCCGCAGCATCGGCGGTAGAACGCTGTCTTGGTCAACTATACTATTTAATTATCTCACTATAAAGCATAAACCTCCAATAATATCTCAACTCCAAGAAGAGAGTAATCAACTTAATTCAACACAATACTCAATCACATTTCTATGGCACGAGAAGATATCACAGAAGTCTAACATAACTAAGCAGTTAAAAATATAACAACAACAAATAGAAATAATATCCAAACACAAATATATGCCGGAAACAAATCCGGTACCAAAATGCTAAAGAGAACTAACTATGCTAACTAGTGAATCCGGCTAAATCTCTCAACAGTCACTCCAGAACTAGTGGGTCCAAGTCTGCACCATCAATAGGCTGAGGTCCGTAGTATGTCGGACACCAATCTCCCGGATCCTCTGAAAAATATTTTTCAGTCAGGAATGGAGCGAAGTACAACCCAATAGCAGTTTCAATTAATTGACAAAAACTATAAAGCAGTAGAATAGAAGATGCTATCTACGATGAGGATATAACTGATAATCAAGAACAATGAGAGAATAAGCAATAGTAACAACAGAATATAATCAATGTGTACAAGAATAAAGGAATGAACTATAATGTCAGAATAGAACAAGGTAATCAATGAACTGAATAATGGAATCTACAATAACTATGTGATTTGAGATACTAACTAAATATGTGATCGGCCTGGGAGATTCAATGATTACACTAAGGAGCTAACTCAACCATACGTGAATTGCATGGTTAGTTAGTAGCCAATGATTACACTACTAGCCGATAGTTTCTTGATCACATATTTAATTGGTATTTCCCCCGCCCCGACTGATATGATGGATCGAATCATGACACGTCACTAGCCAATATATCCAATGTTTAATCTACAATATTCAATGTTATCCAATACCAACAAGGACAGTATCTGATACCATCTCCATAATCAAGGTAACATCCCATGACTAACAATCCAATAACAATACCAATCCATGTACCATCGTGTCAAGAATCATAAGTAACATTCCTAAATACTTGAATTATAGTGGTAATCAAATAATGAAAACTATCAGAGAATGTACTCGCCTGTGGTCCAGAGCAAATGATAAAAAATAATGTCCGAACTGGTGTCACAGACCTATATATGAAATATTGCATTAATACAAGTTTTTGGGAAAAGAAATAAATTAAACTAGTCAACTTTCTAGGTCATAAAGTTATTTCTACGTCAAAAGTCAAACTAGGTCAACTCTAAGTCAACTATGGTCAACTATAGTCAAATTATGGTCAACTACCTATTTCTAGGTTGCATGAGTCTAACTCAAAGATATTAGGCTCACACACTATGAATCTAGGCCACACAAGCTACATCTTAGGATACTAAGATACCGTATCTCATGATACGCAAACAAGGGATAAATATAACACATATGTACATATCAAACAATATTATATATATATAATCCTAATTACAAATGCTAAATGGATACCTTGGTTTCGAACCAACTTGGTATCGCAATACTAAACCTCTATCTTGATATCAAAACCCAATACCTTGATTATCCTCCAATACCTTGATACTTACCTTGGCATCTCAAGGTAAATTCAAAACCTTATTTATACTAACTACCCAACAATAATTATAAACTACTATGCATTTAATATTTATATAATTCTATATACCTTATTTTAGTCACCTTAATACCAACCCATAATTAGTTTACAACTATCCTATTACTTATGCCAACACCTACTACTCATACCTTGGTATATCTTGATACTTACCTTGATATCTCAAGATAATTGCCAAAATCTCATATATATACTAACTACCCATCAATAATTACATATATCAATCAAATATAACTCTAGTATGTACTAATAGAATAATACTAACTACCAACTACACACTAACTATTAATACATATATACGTACATACATACCTACAAATATATAATATATAAAAAATACTCATAACAATTGATAACTAAAGTATACTAATTATTCTAATAAATTTATATGCTACAACTAAATATATACATATATAGTATACTATAATATAAATAGCAATTAGGAACATATTTATATATATATATATATATTAATTACCATATATATACATATATATCTATATATATATATATTAATATCTAATATATTAAAAACTGTCAAACTGTCGCTAAATACCCTGTCCACTATCACAGAAAGCCGCTGTGTATATAGATACACTGCAGTTTTTGTGACAGTTTCCTGTACTGTCACTAAAAACTGTCGCTAAAGCTTCTGATACTCTGCTGATACACTGTTGTTTCAGCGACAGTTTTCTGCAATTGTCGCTGACTGCTGTCGCTGAAAAGCTGCTATTATTTACATTTGTTGCTGCTGTTGCGATATTTTTGGCTCGCTGTTGTCGCTGAAAATATATGTATATATATAATATATATATAAATACATATATATAACCCACCATATATATATTTATACAATATATATTTAAATACATATATATAACCCATAATATATATTTATACAATAAACATATAAAACTATATATAACTATACATACACTTATACATAGTAAATTATATAAAATACCACATAGTAACATACACACACACATATAGTAATATGTATATATAACTATACATATATGTATACGTATATATAATCATATAATAATATAAATACATAACAATATATAATATAACTATATATATAACCACATATAAATATATCTACTATATTATATATACATATGCTACCACTTATAAATATATATCTACATACATATATATATATATATATATATAAATAATCATATATAAATAATATAATTACTTAATTAAACATACACATATATTATATAAAATATATACATATATTTACATCCCTAACATATATTATAACATATATATTAATGCATGTAGAAGAAAGCTACATAATATATATTCTATTAATACATATATAATACATAGATCTATGATACAATAAACACTATAATAAATATACATAATACATATATAATATATATAGATACATACATAATTATAATTCAAGAATTAAAGCACAATTAATTAGATCTACACATAAATACATAATAATTGGAGCGTATCATACCGTATCCCACTAGATCTAGGATACGCATGCGACACGAGTCCACCACACATCCAATTTCACCCCGAAGGACACAAACAAATCACATATAATATTTATGAATAAAACAAAGTGTCAAATGTAGATCTATGTGTCCGTGTCAAAATACGACATGTACAAAGTCCCGTGTCGGAGGAAAAACCCCCAAAATAACACGTATCACCAAATTATTGGGATACGACCTACATGTACCCAATTATGGACACGACACTAGCCCCAAACACATAAACATATGCCAAATTGATCTATAGGATCAATTGACACACACAACAAAAGTTATTTTCAAAATTTCCCCAAAATTGACACAAAAAGCACCATAACTTTCTCCATAGGTCTCCTATGAACACAAAATCAAATCCTATGGGTAGTACATACATATGGGTTAATTATTCATGATTAAATCTTAGATTTAGAAGCTATTTTAAGGGAAAAAACTGAATTAACCTATTGGGAGATGGATTCCCAATGAAACCTCCAAAATTGGTAAAATTTGCCTTCAACTTGTAGATCCTTGCTCCTCTTTGTAGATCCTTGCTTCCGCCTTCTAGATCCTTGCTCTTCTAGTCTCCAATAGTGATTTGGGAAGTAATTAGGTAGAAATTTGGTAGGGATTTGATGAAATTTGGTTGAGGGAAATTCTAGATCTAGATTTGGAATGAAAAATGAAGAGAGAGAAAGTTTTTATCCCCTTTATATAGGCCTCACTTGCCCCCTCCCTCAAGCTACTATATAAAGTCTAAAATACCCCTTAGGACCTCTCATGAAAAAATTAATTAAGAAGGGAAGCTTCTAGTCTAATGGTTTAATTAATTTAATCCTCCTCCTAATTAATGGGCTTTCTAGTTGGGCTCAATTCTAACAATTAATACATGTTGGTCCATGAGTCTAAACTAAACTAGTTAGGTCCACTAACATAAGTCCAAAATAAATAAATCTATCATGCTAATAATAAATAAATAATACAATAAATAAATATTTAACATGCACAATATTCAATTAATTATAAAATGACCAAAATACCCTTTTTCTAAAAAATACGGTAGTGACAAGTCTATCCCCCTTAAAATAATTTTGTCCTCGATATTTAAGGGTGATCGTACTCCTTCGAGGTCAAACCCCCAGCAATCATAGTCTAATAAGGTCTTATCTCACTAAGAACAGTCCTATGCAAAGAATAACATGCATGGTCATGGTCTCTACCTGTCTTATTTCTGTTGTCTCTGTCAGGGTATTCTATAGCTACACTAACTATATAACACAAGCATCCAAAAGGTACTAAAGAATCAATCAATCAAAATAGATGGAAGGAACAGAAAGAAAGAACAGACTCTCTAACCCATCACCTGTAGTATTGGTCTCCTCGACCGTCATCGCAAATGCTCCGCCCTGCCGAGGTAGCTCCCTCTGCGGGTGATGAGCAATCTGTGGTGCTACAGGTGGCCTAACTCTACCTTTCTGGCCTCGATTTGCATCCTGGCCTGGACGTTGAAGTGTCCAGAGACAATCCTTTACCATATGCTCCGTTGATCCACAATGTAAGCATGCTCCAAGTCTCTTTCGACACATCTCCCAAGTGTGCCCAGTCTTCTTGCAATAGGTGCATTGAGGAACTTGTTGCACCTGTCTTTGAGGCTGCTATGGTATCTGTTGTACTAGAGCTTGTACTGGAGCAACAATAGGTTCTGGCATCTGATATTGTTGCTGATAGGCTCCAAATTGTATTGGAAACTGCTGTTGCTGGAATCGCGGCCTCTTTGTTGGTCCCGCACTACTACTGTCACCCCCAAACATATCATGGTCCCTCTTCGGCTTCAAGTTCCACTCCCGCTCGACCTTGCGTGCCTCCGAAAGTATCTCAGAATACGTCTCGTAGAAAGACGGAATGAGAATCTTCACTTCCCAATTCAGACCCTCACGGAAACGGATAGCCCGAACTTCTGGCTCTCTCACTAAGTACTCCGCAAATCGGCTCAGCCTCCCGAACTCTGCGGCATACTCCTCTACGGACATGATTCCTTGTGTAAGGCTCTCAAATTGCCTTCCTAATTCTAATCTGTCCGTCCGAGCAAAGAACTTCTTCTTAAAGAGATCCTTGAATATCTCCCAAGATTGGCCCCGCATCAGTAAGAATTGGCTCATTCCTGAACCAAGTGCGGGCAACGTCGAACAGTTTAAGTCCTACCGCCTCAACCTTCAGATCCTCCGCAAGACGGGACACCTTCATGAGTTGCTCGATATCTTCAAGCCAATCGTCAGCATAGACTATACCTTCTGTACCCTTGAAAACTCGAGGCTCAAGCTTCTTAAAATTTTGAATGTTGCCTGGTGTGATCTGAGTATCCTGTGGCTGTGGAGGAGCCTCTCTCTGAACTGCTGCTATAGCTACCTGATGGGCATTTTCCATACTCTGTCGCATCATATCTGATTGCCTGTGCTGGGCTTCTATATGTGCCCTTTATAATTCTATCATCTCTCTAAACAGTACAACCATCGGCGCAGTATCTCCTGAAAATGGAGGTGGTGGAAGTCCCTCCGAAGCAACTGGAGTAGTCCTCGGAACAGGTAGAGGAGAACCCTCGAAGGCAGCCGATACTCCTACATGAACTGATATCGTAGGAGGCACAAACCCTACTGCCTGAGTGGAAGATTGAGAGGTGGCAGACCTCGCAGAAACTGCTCCCGATCGATGAGATCTAGTCTTCGGCGGCATCCTGAAGACAAATCGAAACAAAATAGATCAATTCGACACAAGATAAGATATTATCAAGGAAGGACAAAAGTATTTAGAAGGAATCAAAAGTAGCGATTCAATTCAGATTGGAATTCCTAGTTGTGATTGAGTATCCCTCTCTCATCCTAGTATCCTATGTCCTATATCCTATTGCAGGCTCGCAGTAGTACAACTAAGTCGCCGCACTACCACGATATCGTAATATTGCGAAGCCTGACCTGCATGGGCCACCACTAAAAACGTGTCACGACCCGCACCCGGTGTAGGGATGCAAGTCGGGAACAACGCCCAGCCTACGCCGCAGCATCGGCGGTAGAACGCTATCTTGGTCAACTATACTATCTAATTATTTCACTATAAAGCATTGTCACGTCCCAGTCCCAAAATACCGTGGGACCGGACGCGTGGTAATGGCCAGCAGTACGCACCGATGGACCAACTCAACATAATGGATCCATCAGGGCATACTTAAGCTGTAAAACAAGTCTACGACAATCATGGCACAACTAATCTCATCCACACAAGATATAAAATATGATCCACAGAATAAATAAGGAATATAAATCATCATCTAGTCTCACAAAGTACTTCGGGGAACAACCCGATAAATATCTGATACAATGGTTCAATAGACCAGAATATAAAAGACTGAAATAAATGATAAAAGCTGAGCATAAACATGGATGCTCAAGAGAAGTCTTCAGCTAAGACCTCATCCTCGGATGGTGGTACAGCTCCTGGATCAGCTCCTGCTCCGGTCCCGTAAACCTCGGGATAAACCTCGTCTGCAAAATCTGGGGACAAAATCCGGATCCAGGTCCTCAGGGGACATAGCAAGGTACAAGAAAGCTCATGCCAATAAATAAATAAACAGTGCAGCAAATAAATAACTAAATGAAACAATGGGGTAAATATGTAACCATCTAAGTGAAATGCAAGTGAGAGCAGCACGAATACTCAGGCTGAGACCACTACAAGCTCTGTGTCTGGGAGCCGGTAGCAGCAATAACTATGTGTTTACTATGTTTTATATATATATAATCAGCCTGTAGCCTGTGTGTCTCTCCCCACCCAATGTAACCACGCATATCATGTCCATAACGTCTCATGTCCATGTCAAGCGCGATCATAGCTAAATGCAACAAGTCATAATGTATATAGAATATAAAATCTAGGTCCAGTCCTGTATCCTATACAGAATCACCACGAATATCTCGGAAAAATCCTGTCTCATGAATAGTGTCAAGTGTCCTGGGTCATATGGTACTTGATAAGACAAGTACGAGAATATAAAGTGTCACGGATGTCCATCTCTAGATGACCGTACCCAACACTGCGTACAGTGTCGGCACCCGACTGATAATCGGACGCTAAGTACGTCACACGGTCCTAGGTTGAGCATGCACAGCAATATATATAAAGCAAGGAAAATAGATAACTAAGCTGCAGAGTTTGGCAAGGTACACTTGCCTGATGTCCGAAGACCAACAACTGTCCCTGTTTCGGTGGATCCGGTAGGTACTACTCCAAAAGCTGTAATAAACATCACCAACAGTCTCAGAAGATATCAAGCTACTAGAAATGCCTGTCCTTACGTCCAATTTGGACACAGGGGCAAAAAGGTCATTTTCGGGCCAAAGCGGGTCCACATGTGGGCCACTTCGCACCGAAAAGCGTGCCGAGGGTAACAGTCTCTAAATGGGACAAACTATGGGTCAAACAACTCTAAATGTCAATATGATCCCAACGGTATGTCCAAATTTGGATTCCGATGAGCCGAACATAATTTGGTCCAAAAAGTCAACTATGGGGCCCGCCAATTGGCGATCTGGTCAACCGTCTCAGAAATGCGTGAAAATTGGGTCACAGGACCAGCGTGTTACCACAAGTCCAGTGGCGCAAGTTTCGTCGCAATCTGACAAGCGTGCGCAAAATACTCGCGAGTTCCACAAAAGTGGCGACACGGAATGTGTTCGCGGATACGGCCTGATTCCGGCGCGCACACGCGTCCAAATCAGTCTCCACGAATTTCCACGTATCCGATTATGCTGCGTGCACCATTCGGTACACTTGGCACACGGCAGGGCGGTCCCGTTTGGCGGGGCGCGCTCCGATCTCCAACTTTTAGAAAACCGAAAAAGTGGGTACGCGCAGTTTTGTGACGACTACAATTTTGTCCACAGCAACTAATAGCACAAAGTTATAATACAGAAATTAAACTAGGTCATGTAATCTACAGGTATCAAAAAGAATCGTCGAATTTGGATCTCTGTGGTGGGAGATACGAACTCGACAATATAGGTGGTCATCGCAAGTTTCTGCGATTGCAGAATTCTGTCTGCTCGCGCTGACTTGGGCGCTGTTTTTCACCTAGGGGCACACGTTTTCCGAGGTTGACTATAAAACAAATATTTTAGAGGGTTAAGGGAAGATCATACCTAAGAAAACGGATCTGCGTTTGGTTGAGCGAGTCAACGGGAAATTACGCCGGAGCGAAGGTGCCTCGAGTGGGAGACTGCAGTTCGCGATGTCGGCGTCGACGGGATGGATGGATGGCTTGGGGAGGCTTCTCTGGCTGCGGTGACGGCTCTAGATGGGAAGGGGAAGTCTGAAGTTTTAGGTTAGGGTTTTGGAAGAGCTAACTATATATATATATATATGTTATATATAAGAAGAGAGAGGGAGATATATGGAGCGGGTCAAGTAAAGGGTCGGCGGGTTTCCCAGGCGCTGAAGCAAGGGCTTCCTTTTGGCTGCTAGTGGCGATTGCAATTTTGCCACGATTTGTTTCAAGCAAGTTGCTGCACTTGCTAGCAAATGCTAGTAGATGGGATTAGTAGCTATTATGATTATTATTATTATATTAGTTAATATAATATTCTTATTTTCTTTTCTTTTCTTTTCTTTTCTTTTCCTTTCTTTAAATAAAATATATATATACATATATATATTTGTATATACATATATATATATTTATACTCATAAGAAAATTTATAGATTAGGGTATTGCACATCGTTAGGCTAGCAACTGCTCAAGGGGTCTCCTACATGGAATAAATTCCGAAAAATTCCTGATGGTCCCACAAGTCATCTAAGTGCCCGAACACCTAACATAAAAATTATTAAAAATCTATTTCTCCTATTTAGCTCTAATTACTATAATTTAATTAATAATTAATAAATAAAGGGTATATACGATTTTCTAGGAAGGGGGTTTTACATTCTACCCAACTTATAAAAAATTTGTCCTCGAAATTAAATTAGGGTAGGGCTCTCTCTGTCAAGTCTCCCTTGATTACAGTCTAAGAATTTCTCTCAAGTGAGCATTGCGGTCTCTACCCAACTTAGATTTTACCCATCTATCATCTAAGGCTATACATCCAAGAAAGCTATGCCCCAAATTATGTTGTTGAATCCTCAAGGTTCTTAACACCAACATATCATCTATGATATGTCCTCAATCAGCTATAAAGGCAGTCATCTAGTAGTATGACGGGTCTATGGTGTATATCTAGTACTCTCTGCGTGTCAACCTTATACTAGGCACGAGGTTCGTCTTTCCGAAATAAGGGAAGACAGAGATCATTAATAAAGAGTTCAAAGGAATGGTAACATAAGACAAGTACGAGGTTCAAGGAGATTAAAGAGTTCAAAAATAGGAGAGTTGTCCGGGCAGTTTATGGATTGAAATCCTATTGGTAAATTCCTATTCGCATGTTCATATTGAAACGGTTATGTGCCCGATATGATATGCTCTGATGTGTCTAGAGGTAGGTATACTAGTCAGCTATATATCTCAATCCACGTCAAGTAATCATGCGAAGGGTGAACCAAGCGCACCAAGGTTAGCTAGACCTTAATACACTGATTCTGAAACGTATTAGTGTACATGTCCACTAATACATATGTCATGAACAAGCTCGATAAAGAATGAGCTTGTAAAACTAGGCTATAGAATAGCAGCATAAGTCCAGTACAGCAAATTTAAGTACGCTAGATGATGATGAAAGGAGGTACAAATTATTCAAGTTCACAAAACAAAATAAACAAGCAACCATAATAATAACAGACTCTACAATCTCTACAGTTATTAATTATAAAAACATTCTAGGTTATAAATTTTTGGCAAGTTCAAATTAATTACTAGGTTAAGGCTAGGTCACGAATCTACATGCAAAAACTAAGCAAATCTAAAAGCAGAAGACTATAAAAACTTACGCGCATTAGCTACTCCATTATTCTGCGCGTCCTCCAAAGTCATAGCAAAAGCTTGTCCGCGTCCTTGCGGTGGATTCCTCTGCTGTGGCTGTTGGGCTCGCTGGAAGAGTGCTGCCTGTGGAGCCAAGGGTGGCCTTGGTTGATACCCTCCTGGTGCTGGTAGAGCTTGTCTGTTTAATGTCAATGCTCTCTCTCGATGATGAGGACAATCCTTGGCTAAGTGTTGGTTGGTTCCGCAGATCAAGCATAATCCTAACTTGCGTCTGCAGTCCCTCTCAATATGGCCTACCTTGTCACAGTATTGACATGTGGGTGATATCTGCGGAGAGGCTCTGGGTGGTTGGTGTAGGTGAGGTCTCTTTGCAGCTTCTTCTTGTGGTAGTTTGGCTGATGTGGAAGACCGTTTCAGACTGGTCTCTCTCCTAGTGACGCGTTCCATGCGTCGGGCTGCTGCAAGGACGTCTGAGTAGGATGTAGGTGCAACGGATCCAATTAGTTTCTGTAGCTCCAAGTTTAGTCCGTCGAAGAACTTCTCAGCCTTTTCTTCTTCTGTCGGGATCAAGGTTGGGGCGAAGCGACTTAGACGAATGAATTCTGCATTATATTCTTCCACTGCCATGCTGCCCTGGATGAGGCGGTTGAACTTGTCCCTGAGCTCTGACCGTGCAACTGCCGGGATGTACATCTCTTGGAAGAGTCTGGAGAACTCTTCCCATGTGACTCTGTCCTGTCCAAGTCTCCTTTCTTCTGCTAACCACCAGTGGTGCGCATTATCAGTTAACTGCATTCTGACTGCAGTCATCCACTTCTCTCTTGGAAGTTCAGCGGCTTCCAGCTGATGCTGAAGGTTTGTGAGCCACTCATGAACTTCCGTTGGCCCTTCTTTACCAGAAAATGTGCGAGGCTTGAGATGACGGAAGTCGGTGATAGATCCCGTCAATGTTCGCCTCGCTGCTGGATTAGCCTACTCCAATGCGGATACCAGGCTGGTCCTCAGATACTCGGCCTCCTGCCGATGGGCCTCTTGCTGAATCTGTTGCTGTGCTTGCATCATAGCATACATCATCTGGAATATTTGTTGCCCGTCCATGGCTTGTCCTGGCAGGAATACTGGCATCTGGGGAGTGAACTGAGGTGGTGGTGGAATGTCATCTCTCCGGAACCTTGGATTAGGCTGTCCGGTTTGATCACTCTGCGATGCTTGTCCACCATCCCCTGGTGTCACTTCGTCTCCATAAGTAACCACTGCGTCGTGTGGTGTATCCAAAGGGATATCATCTCTGTTCCCGGAATCCATTGCTCTGAAATCAAAGATAAACTATGAGAACGCTCAGAGGAATCAATACAGGATGCAGTTCAAGTAACCAATTTCGAGTTCGATATAGAGTTCAACAAATGGTTAAATGATGGATGAGATCCTATAGTTTATACTATCCTTAGGGCAGGCTGGTCCGGTCCCTAAGTTAAAACCAAAAAATTTAGTCGTAGACCTGCATGGGCCACCACAAAAACCATGTCACGTCCCAGTCCCAAAATACCGTGGGACCGGATGCGTGGCAATGGCCAGCAGTACGCACCGATGGACCAACTCAACATAATGGATCCATCAGGGCATACTTAAGCTGTAAAACAAGTCTACGACAATCATGGCACAACTAATCTCATCCACACAAGATATAAAATATGATCCACAGAATAAATAAGGAATGTAAATCATCATCTAGTGTCACAAAGTACTTCGGGGAACAACCCGATAAATATCTGATACAATGGTTCAATAGACCAGAATATAAAAGACTGAAATAAATGATAAAAGCTGAGCATAAACATGGATGCTCAAGAGAAGTCTTCAGCTAAGACCTCGTCCTCGGATGGTGGTACAGCTCCTGGATCAGCTCCTGCTCCGGTCCCGTAAACCTCGGGATAAACCTCGTCTGCAAAATCTGGGGACAAAATCTGGATCCAGGTCCTCAGGGGACATAGCAAGGTACAAGAAAGCTCATGCCAATAAATAAATAAACAGTGCAGCAAATAAATAACTAAATGAAACAATGGGGTAAATATGTAACCATCTAAGTGAAATGCAAGTGAGAGCAGCACGAATACTCAGGCTGAGACCACTACAAGCTCTGTGTCTGGGAGCCGGTAGCAGCAATAACTATGTGTTTACTATGTTTTATATATATATAATCAGCCTGTAGCCTGTGTGTCTCTCCCCACCCAATGTAACCACGCATATCATGTCCATAACGTCTCATGTCCATGTCAAGCGCGATCATAGCTAAATACAATAAGTCATAATGTATATAGAATATAAAATCTAGGTCCAGTCCTGTATCCTATACAGAATCACCACGAATATCTCAGAAAAATCCTGTCTCATGAATAGTGTCAAGTGTCCTGGGTCATATGGTACTTGATAAGACAAGTACGAGAATATAAAGTGTCACGGATGTCCATCTCTAGATGACCGTACCCAACACTGCGTACAGTGTCGGCACCCGACTGATAATCGGACGCTAAGTATGTCACACGGTCCTAGGTTGAGCATGCACAGCAATATATATAAAGCAAGGAAAATAGATAACTAAGCTGCAGAGTTTGGCAAGGTACACTTGCCTGATGTCCGAAGACCAACAACTGTCCCTGTTTCGGTGGATCCGGTAGGTACTACTCCAAAAGCTGTAATAAATATCACCAACAGTCTCAGAAGATATCAAACTACTAGAAATGCCTGTCCTTACGTCCAATTTGGACACAGGGGCAAAAAGGTCATTTTTGGGCCAAAGCGGGTCCACATGTGGGCCACTTCGTACCGAAAAGCGTGCCGAGGGTAACAGTCTCTAAATGGGACAAACTATGGGTCAAACAACTCTAAATGTCAATATGATCCCAATGGTATGTCCAAATTTGGATTCCGATGAGCCGAACATAATTTGGTCCAAAAAGTCAACTGTGGGGCCCGCCAATTGGCGATCTGGTCAACCGTCTCAGAAATGCGTGAAAATTGGGTCACAGGACCAGCATGTTACCACGAGTCTAGTGGTGCAAGTTTCGTCGTAATCTGACAAGCGTGTGCAAAATACTCGCGAGTTCCACAAAAATGGCGACACGGAATGTGTTCGCGGATACGGCCTGATTCCGGCGCGCACACGCGTCCAAATCAGTCCCCACGAATTTTCACGTGTTCGATTATGCTGCGTGCACCATTCGGTACACTTGGCACACGGCAGGGCGGTCCCGTTTGGCGGGGCGCGCTCCCATCTCCAACTTTTAGAAAACCGGAAAAAGTGGGTGCGCGCAGTTTTGTGACGACTACAATTTTGTCCACAGCAACTAATAGCACAAAGTTATAATACAGAAATTAAACTAGGTCATGTAATCTACAGGTATCAAAAAGAATCGTCGAATTCGGATCTCTGTGGTGGGAGATACGAACTCGACAATATAGGTGGTCATCGCAAGTTTCTGCGATTGCAAAATTCTGTCTGCTCGCGCTGACTTGGGCGCTATTTTTCACCTAGGGGCACACGTTTTCCGAGGTTGACTATAAAACAAATATTTTAGAGGATTAAGGGAATATCATACCTATGAAAACGGATCTGCGTTTGGTCGAGCGAGTGAACGGGAAATTACGCCGGAGCGAAGGTGCCTCGAGTGGGAGACTGCAGTTCGCGATGTCGGCGTCGACGGGATGGTTGGATGGCTTGGGGAGGCTTCTCTGGCTGCGGTGACGGCTCTAGATGGGAAGGGGAAGTCTGGAGTTTTAGGTTAGGGTTTTGGAAGAGCTAACTATATATATATATATATGTTATATATAAGAAGAGAGAGGGGGATATATGGAGCGGGTCAAGTAAAGGGTCGGCGGGTTTCCCAGGCGCTGAAGCAAGGGCTTCCTTTTGGCTGCTAGTGGCGATTGCAATTTTGCCACGATTTGTTTCAAGCAAGTTGCTGCACTTGCTAGCAAATGCTAGTAGATGGGATTAGTAGCTATTATGATTATTATTATTATATTAGTTAATATAATATTCTTATTTTCTTTTCTTTTCTTTTCTTTTCTTTTCCTTTCTTTAAATAAAATATATATATACATATATATATTTGTATATACATATATATATATATTTATACTCATAAGAAAATTTATAGATTAGGGTATTGTACATCGTTAGGCTAGCAACTGCTCAAGGGGTCTCCTACATGGAATAAATTCCGAAAAATTTCTGATGGTCCCACAAGTCATCTAAGTGCCCGAACACCTAACATAAAAATTATTAAAAATCTATTTCTCCTATTTAGCTCTAATTACTATAATTTAATTAATAATTAATAAATAAAGGGTATATACGATTTTCTAGGAAGGGGGTTTTACAAGCATAAAACTCCAATAATATCTCAACTCCAAGAAGAGAGTAATCAACTTAATTCAACACAATACTCAATCACATTTCTATGGCACGAGAAGATATCACAGAAGTCTAACATAACTAAGCAGTTAAAAATATAACAACAACAAATAGAAATAATATCCAAACACAAATATATGTCAGAAATAAATCCGGTACCAAAATGCTAAAGAGAACTAACTATGCTAACTAGTGAATCCGGCTAAATCTCTCAACAGTCACTCCAGAACTGGTAATCAAATAATCATAAGTAACATTCCTAAATACTTGAATTATAGTGGTAATCAAATAATAAAAACTATCAGAGAATGTACTCGCCTGTGGTCCAGAGCAAATGATAAAAAATGATGTCCGAACTGGTGTCACAGACCTATATATGAAATATTGCATTAATACAAGTTTTTGGGAAAAGAAATAAATTAAACTAGTCAACTTTCTAGGTCATAAAGTCATTTCTAAGTCAAAAGTCAAACTAGGTCAACTCTAAGTCAACTATGGTCAACTATAGTTAAATTATGGTCAACTACCTATTTCTAGGTTGTATGAGTCTAACTCAAAGATATTAGGCTCACACACTATGAATCTAGGCCACACAAGCTACATCTTAGGATACTAAAATACCGTATCTCAGGATACGCAAACAAGGGATAAATATAATATATATGTACATATCAAACAATATTATATATATATAATCCTAATTACAAATGCTAAATGGATACCTTGGTTTCGAACCAACTTGGTATCGCAATACTAAACCTCTATCTTGATATCAAAACCCAATACCTTGATTATCCTCCAATACCTTGATACTTACCTTGGCATCTCAAGGTAAATTCAAAACCTTATTTATACTAACTACCCAACAATAATTATAAACTACTATGCATTTAATATTTATATAATTCTATATACCTTATTTTAGTCACCTTAATACCAACCCATAATTAGTTTACAACTATCCTATTACTTATGCCAATACCTACTACTCATACCTTGGTATATCTTGATACTTACCTTGATATCTCAAGGTAATTGCCAAAATCTCATATATATACTAACTACCCATCAATAATTACATATATCAATCCAATATAACTCTAGTATGTACTAATAGAATAATACTAACTACCAAGTACACACTAACTATTAATACATATATACGTACATACATACCTACAAATATATAATATATAAAAATTACTCAAAATAATTGATAACTAAAGTATACTAATTATTCTAATAAATTTATATGCTACAACTAAATATATACATATATAGTATACTATAATATAAATATCAATTAGGAACATATTTATATATATATATATATATTAATTACCATATATATACATATATATCTATATATATATTAATATCTAATATATTAAAAACTGCCAAACTGTCGCTAAATATCCTGTCCACTATCACAGAAAGCCGCTGTGTATATAGATACACTGTAGTTTTTATGACAGTTTCCTGCACTGTCACTAAAAACTGTCGCTGAAGCTTCTGATACTCTGCTGATACACTGTTGTTTCAGCGACAGTTTTCTGCAACTGCCGCTGACTGCTGTCGCTGAAAAGCTGCTATTATTTGCATTTGTTGCTGCTGTTGCGACACTTCTGGCTCGCTGTTGTCGCTGAAAATATATGTATATATATACAATATATATATAAATACATATATATAACCCACCATATATATATTTATACAATATATATTTAAATACATATATATAACCAATAATATATATTTATACAATAAACATATAAAACTATATATAACTATACATACACTTATATATAGTAAATTATATAAAATACCACATAGTAACATACACACACACATATAGTAATATGTATATATAACTATACATATATGTATACATATATATAATCATATAATAATATAAATACATAACAATATATAATATAACTATATATATAACCACATATAAATATATCTACTATATTATATATACATATGCTACCACTTATAAATATATATCTACATACATATATATATATAAATAATCATATATAAATAATCTAATTACTTAATTAAACATACACATATATTATATAAAATATATACATATATTTACATCCCTAACATATATTATAACATATATATTAATGCATGTAGAAGAAAGCTACATAATATATATTCTATTAATACATATATAATACATAGATCTATGATACAATAAACACTATAATAAATATACATAATACATATATAATATATATAGATACATACATAATTATAATTCAAGAATTAAAGCACAATTAATTTGATCTACACATAAACACATAATAATTGGAGCGTATCATACCGTATCCCACTAGATCTAGGATACGCATCCGACAAGAGTCCACCACACATCCAATTTCACCCTGAAGGACACAAACAAATCACATATAATATTTATGAACAAAACAAAGTGTCAAATGTAGATCTATGTGTCCGTGTCAAAATACGACATGTACAAAGTCCCGTGTCGGAGGAAAAACCCCCAAAACAACACGTATCACCAAATTATTGGGATACGACCTACATGTACCCAATTATGGATACGACACTAGCCCCAAACACATAAACATATGCCAAATTGATCTATAGGATCAATTGACACACACAACAAAAGTCATTTTCGGAATTCCCCCAAAATTGACACAAAAAGCACCATAACTTTCTCCATTGGTCTCCTATGAACACAAAACCAAATCCTATGGGTAGTACATACATATGGGTTGATTATTCATGATTAAATCTCAGATTTAGAAGCTATTTTAAGGGAAAAAACTGAATTATACCTATTGGGAGATGGATTTCCAATGAAACCTCCAAAATTGGTGAAATTGGCCTCCAACTTGTAGATTCTTGCTCCTCTTTGTAGATCCTTGCTTCCTCCTTCCAGATCCTTGCTTTTCTAGTCTCCAATAGTGATTTGGGAAGTAATTAGGTGAAAATTTGGTAGGAATTTGATGAAATTTGGTTGAGGGAAATTCTAGATCTAGATTTGGAATGAAAAATGAAGAGAGAGAAAGTTTTTATCCCCTTTATATAGGCCTCACTTGCCCCCTCCCTCAAGCTACTATGTAAAGTCTAAAATACTCCTTAGGGCCTCTCATGAAGAAATTAATTAAGGAGGGAAGCTTCTAGTCTAATGGTTTAATTAATTTAATCATTCTCCTAATTAATGGGCTTTCTAGTTGGGCTCAATTCTAACAATTAATACATGTTGGTCCATGAGTCTAAACTAAACTAGTTAGGTCCACTAACACAAGTCCAAAATAAATAAATCTATCATGCTAATAATAAATAAATAATATAATAAATAAATATTTAACATGCACAATATTCAATTAATTATAAAATGACCAAAATACCCTTTTTCTAAAAAATACGGTAGTGACACCAAGTCAGCATGCGACCATCTTATTGCACGCATAACTAAATCTGTGCATGCGTTCTTTGACCAAATACGTGGAAATTTAACGAATACAAGTTTTCTAAGTTTAAAAAATTTTATGCGGCCAAGTGTATATGCGGCCAAAAGTAGCATGCAACTGAGTCGTCAATGTGTCAGAGTCTCATGCGCCTCTTTCTTGATTGAGTGAATGAATATCCCAAACTTTGGCACGACTTTCCATGATTTTGTCTTTTTTCTCTGACTCCCTGCCTCGACCAGTCACATCGGTCACTTCTCTAACATGGCCTATCACATCAGTCACTTTTCTAATATTACATTATTGCCCATCACTCAGCACTTTAACTGAGGAGTGGACTTTGTATCTCTAATGCGGCCAGCTTACCCCGTGCGCCTATCATTCTTATGCGGCATGCTCTCTCTGCGACCAGCTCCTCCATGCGGCCATTTCCACGCGCCTGCTTATCTCATGCTCCTTTGAAACTTGTAGTAGTTTAACTTCTTTTAATATATTTCTTGTTTAGTCTATTATGCTTGATTCTTATGCGTGCAATCTTTCTCTAAACTGCTTATAATCTGATTATGATAACCTGCCAGAACCTAAAATTTTCTAAAATGGATTGTATCTATACTGTTAATCTGAACTCCCGACACCCGACCTGTACCGATATTCCTGATAGTAGCTCGACGAAGCGCACTCCTGACATTATAGAATTGAACATAGATTGTATTGGCACTGTTAATCTTTAACTCCCGATACCAGACTTTCCCGATGTTCCTGATAATAGCTCGTCGTATCGAGTTAACCTGATCTGTACTGATATTCCTGATAGTGGCTTGACGAAGCACACTCCTGAAATGCTTGAATTGATAAGATAAATTTTTGTGGTTGATTTGTTTGCTCTTATCCCAAATGTACTTGTCAAGCAACTGTCCTGCATCATCTCTAAGACAAATTTTTGAGCACCACGTCAGGGATTCTTAATAATGTGCCTAGGATAACAACTAGAATAATGTATTACAAGCATCTAGAGAGATTTTCTTGCTACATACAATTCGGTATACTAGCGACACATGATAAATTTGGAGCTCTCCGTCGTAAGGGGCACACTTCCAGCATGCCTTCGAGTGTTGCATATTCCTGTAAATTACTATACCAGTTATAATCTACTCTATGTATCCTTACATTTGGATAACCCGGATAGTCTACAGGGCATGTGGTTGTATGGAATCTCAAAACTGCATATGATAGTAACTAGGTCTGTGATAACCCTAGTTAGCTAATGATAGCAAGCCGTAGAGGATGATTTATCGTGATTGCTTGATTTTTAGTCTAGTCTAGTCTAGTCCTATCCTGATTTCTTTAACAACTGATCCTGAGAATGTAACCTGAGTACTGATTCTAGATATCCTTGTTTAATTACTCCAGAACTATGTAACTGTTATTTCACCTGCTGCACTTATTTAACTTTTTTTTGTGCTATTTCTTATTGATTTGTCTGCATGCTAACTTTTAGTTCCTAAGTTGGCTCCCTTGTGGTACTTGCTATTTTGGGGTCTGACCCCACTGGTTTTACTACATTCATTTGCTGCATATCTATTTTCTGTTGTTTATTTCTATTTATTTTTGCTATATAAAATTGTGCGTCCCTGAATGACGTGGGTACAACGATGATTGTGTCGTCTTTTGTCTTATATATATTATGCATGTTGACATAGTTTTACGAGACCATCCCATGAGTTGAGGCATCATTATATTTTATTTGGCCGTAACACATTTATTACACGAGTTGTGAGTCTCATATAGATCACGGACCTATATATTGAGCGGCCGGCAATACGTATGGGACGCATGGTAGGAAATAACTGCTAATATAAATGCATGCTAGAAGTCTTAACAGTTATTAGAGGTATTATCGTATTGTGGATAGGACACGAATATGAGCATGGGGTGGGGAGGATATCTGTTAGCGTAGGGGCTCTCATTGTTATTTATTTTTCCTCTATATTGGCTACGGGTGACTCGATAGAAAGCTACGTGTGTCGAGCATTTATTTACTTTTTCTCTAGATTGGCCACTATTGACTCGGTTGAGCACTATATGTGTCGAGCACCTGTACGAGTCGAGATCTCCTTATTATGATATTGTCCTCAAAAGTGCATTTCACATAGAATGGTTATGAGACCTTTTTGGATGTTTATTTTCAGTATATTATGGCATGCTTTTATGTATCTTGTTACGTCCCTCTGAGGACCTGGTCCCTTTCCAGGTATAGACGATCTTGACTATCCACAGGAGTACGGACCGGGACCTGATACTTCATTTACTGTCGAGGAGGTATTACCTTCCGAGCATCCATGATTATCTCTTAGGTGATGGACTTATTAGTTGCTACTTCCTTTATTTAGCATTTTATTTTATATTAGAGTTTCGTCCTCCTCTATCATTTTGGTTTGGATATAGTCGATTGGTTGTGGATTTGTCTCCATCCGACTATTTAGTTTCTTTGGATATTTCAGATGATCATTTGATCTATTGATTTAGTTTATTTATTGGTTTGTGCTGTGGATGAGATCTAGTTGCATGTGACTTATTTGATAATTATATATACCACTTGTGAATTATTATTCATAATACAGCGTACGTATGTGTTATGATTTTCATATATTGGAGTTGACATATACATACGACTGGCATGCTTATGTATTCCTATTACTATGTATTTTGGGACTAGTGCATGACAAAAGATTTTAGACCAGATACTTTGATGCGGTATCGCGTTATGACTTGCAGCAAATGTTTAACAACTTAAAGCAGATGGGCAGGACTGTCGACGGCTATACTGCAGAGTTCTGCAGACTTAGTCAGTTTTTTCCACCTTGGTGGCAACCGAATTGAACAGAGCTAGGAGGTTCCAGTAGGGACTTCACCTGGAGATCATACTGGCGGTAGAACAACATGGGTTCCAGACTTTTGATGTAATATTACGGGCAACGAGGAGGCAAGAGTATACCTCCCAGAGAATCATGGATACAAATGGAGGACGGAAGAGGACCTACACATCAGGAGGTTCTTACTCCCATTCTTCTGCACCAGCCTCGACAGTTAGGGCTTTAACCATTGGATCTCCGATGAGGCCAGTATCAATAGTTTCAGTCCAGTAAACGTCACCGACCCGACCTCAGCAGCAGAGGACACCTTCATCGGCAGGGTGTTCTCATAGTGGGAAACCTGGGCATATATTTTTAGAGTGTCGTTGAACACAAGGATTGTGTTTAGCTTGTGGAGCTCCATGATACAGAGTGAGATCTTGCCCACACAGAGCTATTTCATCATCATCTTCACGCTGGGCCACAATATAAGGCTCCAGTACCGGTTCAGCAACACCAGGGTTAGAGGTCTTTGCCATCCAATCTCAAGTATTCAGGCCACAGCAGTATGTGTAGGCCCAAGATCAAGTACATGCCAGGCAAGAAAGTTCGCAACAGAGAGGACCAGCACCGAGAGGACGAGGTCAGACGATGTCACTCACTGTGGAAGAGCAGTTATCTTCAGTGGAAGTGGTGGTAGGTACCATTTTCGTCAACTCTCATTCAGCTTTAGTATTGTTTAATTTGGTTGCATCATATTCTTTTATGTCTGCACGATTTATGATACGAGTTGGATTAGAACCTGAGTCCTTATCAGTAAGACTCAATATACTTACTGGTAACGGTATCGTGGGAGTCGATAGAGTTTATGCCTCGTGTCGAGTCATAGTGTGCAGGCGAGAGTTTCCCACTAGATTAATAGAATTTTCTATGGGAGATTATGATGTCGTCTTAGGCATGGATTGGTTGAGTGTCCGATATGAGATGATAGATTGCCATAATGGAAAGGTTAACTTTCATATCCCTGGTGAGAAGTAATTCTCATTTTCTATAGGTGAGACTGAGTCTTCAACAGTGACCATGAGAATGGCAATAATAGAGGAAGTACAATTGCCCAAAGTAATTAGCGAAATCCCTAATGTATTCCCAAAAGAACTTTCCGGCATGCCACCAGAAAGAGAGATCGAGTTTACCATTGATTTACTTTCAGGAACAGCACCAATGTTAGAGAGAGTCTACATGATGGCGCCTTCAGAGTTACAAGTCTTGTACTGGATGATAGAGGAATTAAGAACTAAGAGATTCATTCGTGCTAGTGGATCGCCTTGGGGAGCCCCAATGCTACTTGTAAATAATAAGAATATAACGTCATGATTGTATATTAATTATCGTACCCTAATTGCGGTAACCATCAGAAACAAGTATCCCTTGCCAATAATCGATGACTTGTTCGATCATCTTAGTGGAGCAGCGGTATTTTTGAAGATTAATTTACGGTCGAAATATAACCAGATCAGAGTCAGGGAGTAGGATATACCCAAGACGGCATTCTGATCGAGATATAGATATTGGGAGTTTCTAGTATTGCTCTTTAGAGCAACCAATGCGCCAACAGTGTTTATTGATCTCATGAATCATATTTTTATGCTATACTTGGACAAGTTCGTGATAGTGTTCATTGACGACATCATGGTGTACAGTCGAAGTGAAGCAGAGCACGAGCAACATCTTTGTGCAGTTCTTCAAGTCCTTAGAGAGCATAAGTTATATGCCAACTTCAACAAGTGTGTGTTCTAATTTGATCGTATTTTATACTTAGGGCATATTATTGCTAAAAGAGGAGTTGAAGTGGATCCCCAGAAGATATAAGTTGTTGAGACGTGGCCAGTACCCCGAACAGTGACAACAGTTCGTAGTTTCTTGGGGTTAACAGGATATTACCAAAGATTTGTGTCAGATTTTGCTAGAATTTATGCACCCTTTACACAGTTGAAAAAGAAGAATATGTGTTTTGATTGGACAGATGAAAGTTAAACCTCTTTCGAGAAGCTCAAACAAAAGTTAATTATGGCACCTATTTTGGCGCTTGTAGATGGAACATGCGGGTTCACCGTATATTGTGATACGTCAGGCAAATGATTAGGATGTATTCTTATGCAACGTGGCAAGGTTATAGCTTATGCATCTCGGCAACTACGATATCATAAGAAGAATTATCCGACGCACGACTTAGAGTTAGCAGCAGTAGTGTTTGCGCTCAAACTTTGGAGACATTATCTATATGGGGATCGAGTAGAGATTTTTACTAATCACAAGAGTTTGAAGTATGTCTTTACCTAGAAGGATCTTAACATAAGGCAGAGAAAGTGGCTAGACCTGATGACAAACTATGACCTTGACCTTCAGTATCATCCTAGGAAGGCCAATGTCATAGCCGATGCTTTTAGCCGGAAGGTAGGAGTTTTTGTGGCGCAGCGGAAGAATCTAGAAGATCTTTAGGAGATCGACATAGAAGTAGTATTGTCTGGCAACACAGAATTGATGGATGGTCTGCAAGTTTAGTCCAGTTTAGTAGAAGGAATCAAGGTAGCACAAGCAACAGACATCAAGCTTAAGCGACTCAGAGCAGAGTGTGAGGCAGGACGTAGACCAGAACTTAGCATTCACAATGACAAAACTCTCCGTTTTGGGAATCGTCTTTGTGTACATAATGAAGACCTTCGTCATGAGATTATGTCGGAGGCCCATAGTTTGCAATATTCAGTGCATCCCGGAGGAACAAAGACATTCGTCAGCATTTTTGGTGGAATAGAATAAAGTGAAAAATAGCTCGGTTTGTCTCTCGATGTGGTCTGTCAACAAGTTAAAGTTGAGCATCAGAGGTCCGCATGACTTTTTCAACCTTTACCAATTTTGGAATAGAAGTGGGAGCATATCACTCTATATTTTGTGTCAGGTCTTCCTTTATCACCAACCAACAGAGATGCTATTTGGGTAATAGTTGATTGTCTCACGAAAGTTGCTCACTTTCTTTTTTTTAGAATTGGCCTGTCCATAAAAAAGTTACCCGAGATGTACATGAGACATATTATCATACTACATGGAGTGCAAGTTAGCATAATATCGGATAGAGATTCCAATTTTACTTCTCATTTTTGGTAAAGTCTTCAGGAGAGCTTAGGTATCCGTCTAAAGTTCAGTACAGCCTACAACCCGCAGACGAATGGTCAGTCAGAGCGTACCATCCAGTCTCTATAAGATATGCTTCATTCATGTACCCTTGACTTTGGTGGTTCGTGGAAGAATCATTTGCACTTGGTCGAATTTTTCTACAACAACAGTTTTCAAGCAAGTATCCAGATGGCACCCTTCGAGACACTGCATGGCAGAAAGTACAGATCCCATGTAGCTTGGAATTATATTGGCGAGAGACAATTGCTTGGTCATAAAATGTTAGCTCAGACAGTTGAAGTAGTCAAGCAAGTTAGTAAGCATATCAAGATAGCTCAAGATCGCTAGCGTCATTGGGTTGATTCGCATCGACAACCTCTTGAGTTTTCTATCGACTATATATACCTTCGGATTTTGCTTACCCACAGAGTCATCAGATTCGGTGTACGAAAATAGTTTAGTCCACGGTACATAGGTCCGTTTGATATTCTCGAGAGAGTATGAGAGATTTTCTATCATCTTGCTATTCCACTGTCGCTTAGTGAGATACATAATATTTTACATGTATCCCAGTTACGACGGTATATACAGGATACAAGTCATGTCCTAGATCATTCAAAATTGGTTGTTAGTACCGACCTTTCATATGAGAAAAGACCTGTATCCATTTTGGATCGGAGAGAGAAGATTCTCAAGAACCGGACCGTTCGTTTAGTCCAATTTACTTGGGGACATCACTCACCGGATGGGTCAACTTGGGAGTGCGAGGATGATATACGAGCTAGATACCTATATTTGTTTGACTCGTGAGGTAAAATTGTTCGTATATCTCGTATCCTGATCTTGTCTTGTGCATGCTTATCTTGTTCTAGATAGTTCATATCATGTGATTGATATTACCTGCCTGATCTCTAAGATATACCTTGATAGACCCGGTGCCTTGTTGAAATTTCGAAGAAAAAAAATTTCTAAGGAGGTGAGAGTTATGAGACCCGTCTCACTATTTTAGTATTATTGTATTTTATCTGGTATATGTGTGTTATAGCTTAAGAATCTTTCCTTCATGGGGAGCCCTCAGAAGAAGTGTATATGACAGGACCTCCCGGTTTTGTAGCTCAGGGGGAGGAAATATTTGCTGCTTGAAGAAAGCAATTGTTGGGCTCAAGCAGTCCCATTGACTAAGAAGGGGCGCATGGTTTGACAAATTCAGCAAAGCCTCACTGGACATAGGATTCAAAAAAAGAGACGCCGACCAAGAAAAAGGTCAAATTCTTCTTCGTTTTTATGTTGACGACATCATCCTTACGGGGATGATAGGGAGTCCATCGTTGAGCTGAGCTGTATATTGCTTCCCGTGTAATTTATGAATTTTTTAGTTGCTTTCATATAATTTCAAGAATTGTGTATAGTGCTAGTCATACTTTGATATATAGCCTTCTATTTCTCTCTCCTCCTTATTCTTCTTCATTTTCTTCTCTCTTTCCTATCCTTGGTTGTACCCTAGCCCTAGCCGTGAGCTTGCCTAGGGTAGTAGTGGTAGTTGTTAAGTAGTGGATTCACTACCAGAATAAGACAAATTAGCAACGTTAGAAAATATCGCTAAATAAACTAAAAACGTCGCTTCAAAAATTTAGCGACATAATTAGCGACGTTTCAGTGAAGTCGTATTCAAGCTAGTCGCTGACAGGAAAAATGTCGCAAAATGTCGTATTTAGCGACGTTTCGTAACACATTTAGCGACGTTATTTTGACCTGGCAAATACTGTCATGTCAGCAATTTAGCGATATTTAGCGACATATTTAGCGACGTATTTAGCGACAATCAGAGACGTATTTAGTGACGTATATAAACGTCGCTAAAGTTTCAGTGAAAAAATAAAAAAATGAATATAGAATGGTTTCCAAACCAATCTTCCTACAGTTTATGAATTCATAATTTATATAAATAGACCCGGAGCAACCCTCCGTTGAATTCCCTGAGTTTGCCGACCCCTTCGGTGGAACACTCAACACCGATAAATTAACATACATTTAATATAAATAATATAATAAAATCTAAAGAAAATAAAACATTGGGATTGCAAACCGAGTTAGGAGAAAATCTTGCCGTAAAAAATACAATAAATATCTACACAACTGAGTACAAGAAATAAAGTCTGAAAGCCTCAAAAATAAATAATATTCATAAATGACCAAATATTATAGGTCAAAACACAAACAATCAGTAAATTAACCTAACTAGGACTACTGCGGATCTGCAGGTGGATGAACACCGTCGCACATCAGGGATAAGAACAAATCATACTAATCCCGTAAAATCGACACCGATGTCGATGGAGAAGGCAGTGACGTCGGTGGAGTCTGTGTCGATGAAGGCTCACCAGGAGGACGTATCTGCTCTAACGCTGCTAGTCGATGGTTGTAAGAATCTATGGTAGATAACATTCTCGTACTGCTATGAACCATGGAATCTTGCATCATCGTCAGCCTCTCACCTATGGACAACTGTGATGCCTACAGCTCCGTCACGCTGGGCTTTATCGACGCTCTAAGATCAGCTATCATATCCCTGAGCTCTATGATACTGCGCTCGGGAGTATCAAATAGTACGATGAGCGTCGCATCGTCCGCCTGCGGATGGGACAGGGGCTGCTCCTTCATCCTTCGCAGTAACTCGTCACGGAGATACACAATCTGACGATCAATGGTCTCCTGGACTCGGGCCGACGCCTGCGAGGGCTGTGGAGAATGCGCACTTACCGTGGAGGCCCTAGATGACTACGTCGCAACAAGGGTGCCATAGGATCCCGTACCGTAGTACGTACCCCTCTGGAGACCACCAACGACGGTCACCCACGGCTCGTCCGCCGACGAAGCTGGAGAGGGCTGCGAAAAAGTACCAGCCTCTCCCGCTGTAGGTGCAATTACAGTCGCCCGTTCACGCAGCCTATGATACTCGGTCTAAAAAAGTTTGGATACTCGAGAATTGCTAATGTATCTAAGGTACTTATTAATAACTACATGGATATTTATTTACATATTTCCTAAGTTAAATTAAAATTAACACAAAGTAAAGTAATACTTACATAGGTCTGCGAAGCCCTCTCATCAATGAGATTCCCGCCCTTTCGATGGATGGCCAGGAAGACGGTCACCATGTTGGCATCCTTACTCCTTTGTACCTGTTAAAAATATATTATTTAGTACTAAATTTAATATTTTATCCTACTACCATTTTATCATACTTGAATTAAAATAATTATCTGAAATAAAAAACATACCAAACAACGAAAATATTCCGTCATCGGAATCGAGCCCCCACACCACTTTGCTGCCTTCTGCCTAGCCGTCTTGTCCTTCTCAGACCTTTTCTTGTACCTCGGATTGTCGAATCTAGCCCTCATCGCAGTCCACTGCTCAGGCCTTTTCTTGTACCTTGGATCAAATTTCCTTTGCGATCACGAGCCTTTTGGTCATCCAGAGCATCACGGATCAGCTTGGCGGCAACGACAGGAAATATCTGCTCGATCAACTCGGCCTAGTACGGTGGATAAAAATACGTTTGCTACAAAAAATAATTTAATAAGTTATATAATATGCATAAATTAGATGATTGATATAATATATTTTTACCTTGAAGTGCGCAAACCAGAACGCCTTTCTCTCATCCAGAGCATTAGAGCAATTGATCCAAGGGCCACCATAGTTGTACCTCAGAAAGTGGCTCAAACGTCTCTGTACTAACGAGGGACGATATCTATACAGAGATAAATTTTTTATCGAAAAAGTGAATACATGATGAATAAAGAAATATACGATATATATGATGCTAAACCAACTAATTAACTTACTTTGTACCGTCGACCCAAATCTCCCTCCTCGTCTCGTCCGGAGGTGCGCATGGAGGATCTCACTGATGCTGGGACAATGTCGGCTCAACCTCCGCTATATGCTCATCTGTCTTCATGGTTCTATCAGCAGGAGGAACGCTGGACGAGGGAGTATTCTTGGGCCTGGAACTACTCGTCCCCGGAGTGCTACCACGTAACATCGTCACAGTCGAAGATGTGACTGGTCGATATACTGGAGTACTTGGCGCCGAGGATCCAGAACCAACAATAGGCAGTACAGGAGGAGCACTCTGTCTACCTCGGGACCTGCCGAAAGCTCCGCATTGTCCTGTCATACCTGGTAACAACATATGATGATAGAACAAATAAATAAATATATAGTACATTCTACAGTCAAAATATCACAACATTAATAAAATTGCACAGTAAATAACTAGTAGTGTCACAAGTCTAAATTGATAGTACATTCTACAGTCAAAATATAATACATGTCACAAGTCCAAATAGATTTATTTTATTTTCAATTATCTTCAGAAAATTTATCTTGTTCGCCTTCCTTATCCTCCTCATCTTCACTTTCATCTACTTCGTCTTCGTCTTCATCTTCGTCTTTGGATAATTCTACCTCTTCTATATTATTATTCATGTAATGAGTAACTTTCATTGAGACCATATCTATAATATTTGTTATAAGAGGTAGCTCGTCCTCCTGATAAGCTATTTCGTCAATGTCAAAGCTATTTCTAGCTTTAGTCTTGCATACTGCCACCAATCCGACCTCGCTGTCCCCTGTCTAGGATAAGTTATAAAGTATATGAGCTGAGCCTGATTTGATAGGACAAATGGTTCGTAGCCTTGATATCTACTCTTGTAGTTTATATCCACAAGACCATGCTTGTCAATTTTCTAACCTTGATCTCGAATTAGATCGAACCATTCATACTTGAATAGCACTATCTTAGTAGGTTCTGTGCCATAATTATATGTCAACTCCACAATCTCTCGTAAGATGCCAAAGAAATTATTGCCTGGATCAATGTCTTTGTAGTTCAAAGATTTGATACACAAATAACTGTTTTTCGTGGAATCAAGATCCAGAAAGCTGTCTCTCATTAGAGCATTTGTTGACTTGAACCTAAACCTATTAACACAATAACTTGGCCATATTTTGACGGCAGTAATTGGTCCCTTGGCTAGAGTTCTAATAGATTCAGTCTCGGGTGTTATTAGACGATCGACCTAAATACAAAAGTAGCGATAGTAAGTTATTTATTGTGCAAGTGTATACAGAAAAAGTAATTATCGAGCTCTTTACATATGCACTCAACCAAGAAGTAAAATAATATCTCATTTCTTGTGCTACTTCTTTGTCTGTTATGTAGGGTCTAACCGACCTCAACTCATCATTATATGTGCTAAAAATAATGAAGCAACCGCTGATCAGTAGCATAATATTAGCTTATACTATTACATTGAAATAACGTAAATATGGACGTATTAATTACTTACCCCTCTAGATTCTCCACTTCATCCTCGTCGTAATTAAGTAATATATACAACTTAGCAGCCCTTAGCTCATCGTCATTGAAATATCTCTTCTTCATTTTTCCCGAAGACTTTTCGGACGCATTGAATACTTTTAGTATTGCATCATTACATTCCTGATATCTATTGTCATTTCTCAGAGCTCTCGTTCTATTAGTAGCAACATGAGGTTTAAAATATGTCGAGTAAAAGTTTGTAATCTCCTCGAGAATATAAGCTTCACAAATAGAGGCCTCAACCCGTGCCTTATTTCTACTTTTCTCTTTAGATGATTCAGATGCCGCTCGAACGGGTACATCCACCGATAACCGACAGGACCACCAACATGTGCCTCAGAGGAAAGATGAATTAGCAAATGCTCCATGGAGTCAAAGAATCCAGGAGGAAACACCTTCTCGAGCTTGCACAGTATTACCGTAATGTCCTCTTATTTTTTTAGACAATCGACGAGCAACTTAGTAGAACAAAGATCTTTGAAGAATATGCTGAGCTCTGTCAATGGATCCCGAATGACCTGCGATAAGAATTCCCAAAATGCAATCGAAATTAACCTCTCCATTAATAAGTGACAATCGTGGCTCTTCATACCCGCCAGTTTGTTCTTCTTGAGGTCGACGCATCTTTTCAAGTTCGATACGTTCCCATCTGAAAATTTTAGACCCTGAATCCACCTACAAAGTCTCCATTTATCCTCCTTCTCCAGTGTAGAAGCATGAAAAATACGATGAATAGCTATACGCAGCATTTTAGTGCTGGGCAGCGTAAAATATGACTTCGGAGTGATCGGCGTACAACAGAGCTTTTTCGCTAAGTATAGCATAAAATATAAGCTCAAGGACTATCCGCGCAATGCAGTATGTCCAGGCTACTTCAGCGTAAAAAGGGTGCTACATCACCTTTACGGAGTAAAACTTATCCGCTTTAATGCAGCATTGAAGTGTACGAGGAACGCTTCGTATTCCTCGAAATGAACCTGTCAAATCATGCAGTGAACCTGACGTCCGACTCCTGAAAAAGAGTACTACACGACTACCCAGACGACAGCTATAATGACGGCACGGCACAGCGACCCAGACTATCATTTAGTGACATTTACTTGGCGTAAACCGCTTTTATGCATACAAGGGTATACGCTGCCTAGTTTTACACAGGCAAATGTGAGTTATTTATGCTCCACAGAAGACAAACAGGCTGCCACATCAAAAGCTGCTCTTCGTACAAGGCTCGAGGCACGTCTCTGTATTTAATGTACAGAATGATGATAAATCTTCGAGACACGCCTCTGCATTTAATGCGCGGAATGGTGGCAGATCTTCGAGGCATATCTCTGCATTTAATGTGCAGAAAGGTGGCAGATCTTCGAGGCATATCTCTGCATTTAATGCGCAGAATGATGGCAAATCTTTGAGACACGCCTCTGCATTTAATGCGGAGGATGGGGGCAGATCTCTGCATTTAATGCAAGAGATTTGATTATATCTCCAAAAGTCGTAATTTTGGCTAAAACATCCACATCATTACGCCATCAGGCTATTCTCAGCTACGGGAGCACGCTGTTCGCTATCTCCTTGGAATACGCCAACTCAGGCTATATTTGTATTAGTGCGTATTAAAGCTATTCGGTCCAGAATTCGCTCAAAGCCTCAGTCAAGGGAGGAGGATCAGCTATCTTCTACGCCCACTCGGCTTCTACGCCCACTCGGCTTCTACGCCTACTTGGCTTCTACACCAGTTTGATAACTCTTTGGCTTCTAGGCCATGGTGACAGTTATTGGCTTCTACGCCAACCTCTTCTACGCGAAGGATAACTACCTACGTGGCTTTTATGCCGTAATCTTCGCAGCAGTTATACGCATTGTCTTTTAATGGGACACGCATCACACGCTCATTCAAAAGGTCATTTATAAATGGGCAACGATTATTTTAACCATCACGTAAAAAGGTGCTATACTTTCCACTACCCGGCTTCTACGCCGACTGGATGGTCACTGTCACTAAAACCCTATAAATAGAGACCTCAATCAACAGAGGCCCACGGTCGAAAAACTATAGGTCAAAGATTCCAAGATCAAAAGAGAAGGTCAAGGTACTAAGAGTCGAAGAGTCTTTGAGAGAGAAGAATCCAGAGCTCAGGCAAAGAGTAGTGATCGACGACTTTGGCATCGAGCATCCACTCTCTTTTGCAACCTTCGAAGCTGCTTTCTGTCTTCTACGGCACTTCTTCATCATCGTGTGGTCCAAGGGACAAATTGATCGACTGCAGATTAGACTCCTATAACAATATTTATCCAGATTAAAAATTATACTTGACATCCTCGTATAGAACTAATTATACTTCTTGTTTGTGAACCAAAGAGCGGGTTTCGTATAAACCTCGTCTTATTTCTTTCGTTTATTATCAAACACAAGATGACGACTCTGCTGGGGACCTCTTTCTCTTCTGAGGAGAAAGCAATTTCTCAACACGATGCGGTATCCGTAGGATCCATGAAGAAGACCCTGGTCGTCCAATTCGACCAGTCTGCCTACGAAGATATGCTTCGAACAGGGGGTAGCTCTCACTCTCTCTCTGTCCATATCAACAGGAAGCTGCGTAAGGTCTGGATGCCGAGGACATCCCCTACCATTCCTGTCGACTCTCCGATCTCTCCGACCAGCCAGGTTGTAGCTGCAGAACCTTCGAGCTCTGCGCAAAAAATCCAGTCTCCCGTCTGTGATGTGGTAGACAAAACTTCAGACAATGCCTCAGCTCTAGTCCAGAAATCTACTCCGCGCTCTACGCGTAAAACTCTGTCTCCCGTCTGTGACGTGGCAGACAAAACTTTGGACAAAGCCTCAGCGCTAGTCTAGAAGTCTACTCCGCGCTCTGCGCGTAAAATCCAGTCTCCAGTCGATGATGTGGGAGACAAAATTTCTGACAATGCCTTAGCGCCAAATCAGAAATTCCAAATGTGCTCCGGGCGTAAAAATGCATCTGCCCTCCGCGGAAAAATAGATGATCCCTTCAATCTAAGCAAGGAAAAGCAAGTGGCAGACTGCTCAACTTCTCGGCCTTTACGCCAGCAAGGGAAGAATCTGCCCGCCCTCCGGATTACGCAAGGAGCTGATGGCCGACTGAGGACATCCTCGGCTTTACGCCAACCTGAGCAGAGCCCCAAATTATGCCAGGTGAAGCCCCTCAGCGTAAAGAAGGCTCAGTTTGCGGAAAGACAAACTCCTCGGGGATTATCTGCTACCCAGATGGCCAACCTGTTGTATACGGGTGGCACAGGGAGAACTATGGTTCCCAACATCGGCATGCCCACTGATGTGAACAGAAGGAACAAGCCATCTTCTTCTTCTTCTTCTGTAAATCCTCCTGACCTGTGTGAGTATCTGATCCAGAAATACAAGGATATGGGATCTCCCAACATGTCTATTATGCTTCCTAGGGAGCACTATTGTAATAGTCATAGGATTGTAGTTAATTATTGTTGTTCTGAAGCAAAACGGTCAGTTTTCGATCGGTTGAGCTACTCTCCGTCTTTCCAGAAAGAAGAGCCCATACATGCATCAGTGAACATGGCTTCACATATACCTAGAGGAAGATCGGACTCAAGACGTCATCCCTCTAGAACTCCGAGCCGAAGGAGATTCAACAAGCTCCTTAGGAACATTAAAGCTGGGTGTTCCGAAACACCCATTCGAGGTCACGATAACCGGCTTCGTACTCTTCTGATTCTGATGCTGGGGGTCGCCAGTCTCCCGAATCAGATGCTGAAAGTATAGAGTCAACTTCTACAGAGACCTATACTAATCCTTCAATAATATCCAAGGAGATGGGAGTTTATGCCATTGGAAATGAACGCGAGAAAGCTTCCCCGTCGGGGAACGCTGAGCAATGCATTACTGTACTGGAGACATCTCTGAAAGAGATGCAATCCATGATGGAGAACATGCACCAGATGATGCTGACTCAACACACAACTTCTATGGCTCAAGCATCGGTCCCTCCAACTCAGATACGTGTGGGGGTGGACTTACCACCATCCAACGCGATCCAAGAGCCTGCTCTAGATCAGGAGTCAGCAGTTCCTCTGCTTCCTCACTCGGAGAATGTATTACCTCCCGTTGGAGTCATGATGCAACCGATTCCTCACCACTTCGTGGTCCCGCTACCGGCTAAAAATCCGATGCAGGCAGTACGGGAGTTGAAAGCCCAATTTGATGCCTTGAAGCAAAAACATCAGCTCAAGAAATTGGAAATCAACCAGCCTTACCCGGCTATCTGGGAAGAGGCCCCTTTCCCTGCTAAATACAAACCATAGACTATGGCTTTGTTTGAGGGAAAAACATCACCAAGTCAGTACATGAACTACTTCAGTATGATGACGGTGTTATTACAAGGGAATGATGCCCTTCTCACTCGGGTGTTCAAGGGCTGTCTCTCGGGAGTGGCTTATCTGTGGTACCGTAGCCTGGCGGACAACTGTATTACTTCCTTTGAAGACTTCAAGGCTTTATTTTTCGCACAATTCTATGAGGAAGGGATGGACATGTCTATGTCCTCTATCATCGAAGTGAAGCAGAAGGAAAAAGAGGACGTTCGCACTTTCATCGAACATTTTCGTCAAGCCACTTTACAAATGCCTCCCGGAGTTCCAGACTCGACATTGGTGGATATTTGCAGGAAGAACCTTCTTCCCGTAATCTCGGTGTTCACAGGACCATATCAGTTCCATGATTGGCCCTCGTTCATCATCTCAGCGGTAGCCGCCGAGGACAACAGTCGGAAGGCGCGTGATAATGGCATCATGATCTCTGCCTCCGATAGAGGCAAGAGGTCATCCTCCAACAGCGACCATCCTCGTGGTTCCAAAGAAAAAGAAGCTCTGGCAATCAATACGTCCAGGCAAAAGACTGCGACAACCACACAGACAAAATCTGGGACTTCCAGGCCCATTGAAGTATACTCTTTCGACGACGACGATATTCCGAGCATATTCGAGTGTCTCATCAAAAGCGGCAAGATTACCCTTCCTGAGGAGAAGCGGCCTAATAAAGTCGGCAGTACTAATAACCCTAAGTACTGCATCTTCCATAGATACATACACCACCCTACAAAGGCGTGTTATGTACTGAAGAGGAAGATCCAGGAGCTGATCGATGCTAAGGCCATCACTCTGCACAACAGTGAGAAGACGGTCACAGCCAACATGATCTCTCTGCAATTTGGCAATCTGCCTCCCCAAGAAGTCCCGGGCGGTGTTATACCTATTTCCCGGACAACGAAGAACATCGTTAATCTCCCTCCAACTAGGGGTCAAAATCATGACCTGGTACCTCTAACTACCCAGCGGGGCGAGATCATATAGGTTCATCCAGATCTGGTGTCAGAGATCGAGAAAGAGACTCAAGTTGCTAAGGCTAAGTCTAAGAAGAACTCGAAGCGTAAACCATGTTACACGGTTATGATACTCTCGGCATCAGAAGACGAGGTCTTGGCTACTGGAACCCGCTCAGGGAAAGCTTACCTCAAGGACTATGGAGCGAGCCAGGAAGGTGCACCGGCAGACGCTTCAGCTGCCAAGCCTTCAGAACCAGAATCCGCCATACCAGAGGTCGGTCCTTCGAGACCAACTTCGGCGGACAAAGGAAAGCAAAAAGAAGTGTGTTTCGGTAAACCTTTGAAAAATATTCAAAACAAAGGTTTTGAGAAGCCATACAACTTCGACATCCTGGCCCAATTGGCTAATACACTAGCCAGGTTGTCCATCTTCGAACTACTCAGGCTCTCTCAAGACACTCGTCAAGCCCTGAGTGAAGCATTAATGAAGGCGGATGCATACTTGACCCAGCTCAAGTCCCCTGACGAAGAACCCGTGGTATGTCCTCAATGCCACAGTGTGATGGAGGTGGCCCCGAATATCACTTTCACTCAAGATGACATGCTGTTAAAACATAACAGGCATGACAGACCCCTCTATTACACCGGGTACGTCAGTTCCATGGAGGTCGACCGGATTCACATAGATCCGGGATCATCAATCAGCATCATTCCTCATAGTCTGCTCAGACCGCTAAGGATTCCTAACAGCAAATTGGCTTACAACACCACTATAATCGTGGGTTTCAACGCCAGGAAAAGTATGCCGTTGGGGAAAATTCGTTTGAGGATCCAGATTGGGGACCTCAGATCAGTGGCTACATGTTATGTCATTGATTTAGAGGTGTCCTACAACATTCTGCTGGGTAGACCTTGGATCCACGACCACAACATCGTTCCTTCAACTCTACATCAATGCTTTAAATATGTAGATGCCCAAGGAACAGTACAAATGGAGTTTGCTGACCTAAATCCGTTTAAAGGAGTAGAATCCTACTACTCTAATGCCATGTTGTACAATCAAGACTACATGAAGGAGGTGTCAGGCGAAGCAGAGAAGGAATCCCACCGGGAGCCAATAGAACCCTTTGCCCAGCAACCTCTGTCAATCAAGGTGAAAGGGCGAACTACTCGTCCAAAAGCCATCGAGCCTATGGCTATCCACCTGAACAAAACTAGGACAGAAAAATGAGGTGATCCTTTAGTTATCACTTTGAACCAGAAGCCTCCACCCTTGGTCATCAACCTTCGGTACAACAAGTAGCCGATTGATGTAAATACAACCGGGAACGTGGTTTAGGATGATAATAAAGATCCTCTTTTCCAGTACATCGACGCTCAAATTCCAAATCAGGAATTCTCTCCCCATGACGATATAGAACCTATAGCACAAAAATTCCTGGAAGCTATAGATTCCTATCATCCGTATATGTGGGAAGTAGCATCATCATCCAATGTCACCACGACATATGGACCACATGAGGATTCTATCTTCATTGTCTGGCCTACTTGCAGCAGTCAGCGTTCAATAGTCTTCGGCCGCATGCGCAATAGACCGACGGTACAAGTAGATTCTCCCGATGACGATGTTGGTAAAATGCAGGTTCACAGATACAGCCCGCAAGCTTTGAAGATCATGCAAAGTATAGGTTATGACTTGAAGCTGGAACCAGGTCTCAACTACGGGAAACAGACGAATGCCGCTGCACGGTGATCCCTACTGCCAACGAACTTGTTTTGGGTTAGGATATACCACCTCCCTTGCAACTTCTGAGTCAAACGAGGATATCTTTTTCTCTTTCCAAAATGGCTCATCGCCCTCCGACTCATCTGATGCTCTCGAACGAACATTATTAGTGAATACGGTAGTGGCAGATTCCTTCGAAGCAGACGAACAAGAATCCGAACCGTTCGAGAATGACGCTTGGGCTCAATAAATGGATACATAATGGGAACTTCGGTTCGAGCAGAGAGAACCTCCCACTAAAGATGAAGTTATCCGGATCGATGTTGGGGATAAACTTTCGCCAAAGCCGATATTTATCAGTAACAATCTTTTCGAAAAAGAAAGGGAAGAAATTATCCAGCTGATAAAAGAATATCTCGACGTCTTTGCGTAAAATTATGAGGATATGCCAGGTCTTGATCTAAAGGTGGCTACTCATAAACTCAATATATTGTCCAATTCGAAGCCTGTAAAGCAGCACCAATGCTGGTTCCGCTCGGATATGATGGACGCCATTGAAGCCAAAATTAAGAAGTTGATAGCCTACGGTTTCATCCGGGAAGAACAACATCCCGACTGGGTCATCAATGTTGTCCCGGTCATAAAGAAAAATAAGAAAGTACGTATCTACATCGATTATCGAGATCTGAATGCAGCCTGCCCTAAGGATGTATTTTTTCTTCTCATTACAGACGTCATGATTGATAATACATGAGGTTTTGAACGTATGTCTTTCATGGATGACTTTTTAGGATACAATTAAATTAAGATGCATCCTGAAGACGAGAAGCATACTGTCTTTCGGACACCATTGGGGGTATATTGCTATACGGTCATGCCCTTCGGATTGAAGAATGTCGGAGCTACGTACCAACGGGCTATGAGTAACATATTCTATGAGCATTTATGCAAAATAGTAGAATGTTACGTGAACGATGTAGCTGTCAAAAGCCGCCTCAAGGATAATCACATCCAAGACTTGAAGACAGTATTTGAGTTGATGTGCCAACATCAACTCAAAATAAATCCTACAAAGTCCTTTCTGGGTGTATCTAGTGGCAAATTCCTGGGATTTGTCATTACCGCGAAAGGCATTCAAGTAGACCCTGATAAAGTCAAGGCCATCTTAGAAATGCGACCGCCCCATAATCTGAGGGAACTGAGGGGATTTCAAGGTCGTCTGGCTTATATCCGGAGATTCATATCCAACCTCTCTGGAAGATGTCAGCCTTTTTCTCGTCTCATGAAGAAAGGTGTATCCTTCGTATGGGACGAAGCCTGTCAACAAGCGTTTAATGATATCAAACGCTACCTCACTAGTCCGTCAGTTCTGGTGCCTCCCGTCATAGGAAGACCATTCTTGCTGTACGTTCGAGTTATGGATCATTCTCTGGGAGCTCTTCTCGCACAGAAGAACGACATGGGTCATGAATAGGCTATCTACTATCTAAGCAGGATGATGGTCGGAGCTGAATACTGGAACAGTCCAGTGGAAAAGGAATGCTTGGCTCTGATGTTCGCTATTCAAAAAATGTGACACTATGTCACAGGCCAGATTATTCATATCATCTCCAGGATTAATCCTCTTCGGGTATTGATGAACAAGCCAAGCGTTCTTAATTCCCGACTCGTGACTTGGGCGATGTTATTAACACCGTATGACATGGTGTACGTCCCTCAGAAGTCCATCAAAGGCCAAGTGTTGGCTGATTTCCTAGCTGTTCATCCAATCCCGGAGACCTCCAAACTATACGAGGACATTCCCGACGAAGTTGCAGAATGTAATTCTGTAATGGAAAGTGATGCATGGCAACTATTCTTCGATGGTGCCTCCAGGATTGGTCCCAGGGGAAACATGGTTTCAGGAGTAGGAATTATCCTAGTCACTCCTGATAAACTCGTCATCTATCGAGCATATTCTCTTAGCGAACCCTGCTCTAATAATGTGGCAGAATATAATGCCCTACTAATCGGGCTCTAAGTCGCTAAAGAATTGGGCGTCGAATCTCTGGAAGCTTTCGATGATTCTTTGCTGATCGTCAATCAAGTCAGAGGAATATATGAAGTCCGGAATCCAGACCTCATCCCCTATCACCGAGCAACGGTCGAGATAGCCATGACATTCAAAGGATTCTTCCTGGAATATGTGCCCCGATCTCAGAATCTGGAAGATGATGCCCTAGCCAGTCTAGCTGCAGATTTAGCTATTCCTATAAGAAGGCAGAATTCTGTGATCCTTCTTAACAGAGATTTATTCTGTATGAAAAATAACTTTCACATAGAATACAGCTACGCTATGAACACCGATCCTCCCAGGAGAGACTGGAGAAGTCCTTTTATAGATTTCGTGGCATACAGAATCTTGCCGGAGGGCCCTAAAGAGGCAGTATCCATCAAAAGACGATCATTACGCTTCTATTTTGATGCATCTTTACAGTGTCTATATCGCCGGACCTACGACGGACTGCTATTGAGATGTCTCTCAGATGATGAGGCACAGCGGATTATCTGTGAAGCTCACGACGGCATATGCGGAGCGCATCAACCCGGTCCTAAGCTACAGGATCGTATCAGGAGGATGGGCTATTACTGGCCTACTATGATCATAGATGCAATAAAGTATGCAAGACAATGCAGAGCTTGTCAGGTTCATACAGACTTTATACATCAACCTTCTGAACATCTACATCCTACGGTTGCATCCTGGCGTTTGGAAGCATGGGGTATGGATATCATTGGTCCTATTCACCCGTCTTCTTCCAGAGGTCACCGGTTCATACTGGCCATTACGGATTATTTCTCCAAATAGGCAGAGGTGATCCCTCTTGCTGAGGTGAAGACATATAATGTGATCAACTTTATCAAACATCATGTCATTTATCGCTTTGGGATACCCCGAAGGATAATTCATGACAATGGGCCTCAATTCATCAGCCAAGCGTTTCATCGATTTTGTGATAAAAATTGGATACAAAATATGGCCTCTACGATATATAATCCTGCTGCTAATGGTCTGGCGGAAGCTTTCAATAAAACTATTATCAAACTCTTGAAAAAGTTCGTCTCTTCGAACAAGAGGGATTGGAATGAGAAGCTAGGAGAATGTCTTTGGGCATACCGCACAACGGTACGGGAACCGACAGGTTGTACCCTATTCTCATTGGTTTACGGGAGTGAAGCAATTCTTCCCATCGAAGTCCAAATTCCGTCACTTAGGATAGCAGTGGCTAATGAGCTGACTCAAGAAAAGAATGACCTGTTAAGGCTTCAAGAGTTAGAAGGATTAGACGAGAAACGCCTCCAATATCAACAGCGCATCGCGTTCTACCAGGCACGCATTTCCAGATCTTTTAATCAAAAAGTAAATAAAAGAGTGTCCAAAGTTGGTGAGCTAGTTTTAGCTGTGAGAAGGCCAATGATTCTTACTCACAAGAGTAAGGGTAAATTCTAGCCCAAATGGGAAGGCCCTTATGTGATCGAGACGACGTTCTCAAATGGCGCTTACAGGTTCGCCAAGCCTAATGGAGACTTGTTGATGGCTCCTATCAATGGCAAATTCCTGAAAATGTACTATGCTTAACCTCCTTTGCTCGAATGGAGTATGGTAAAGATATTATTCTGATAATACTACTTCCAAAATGAAACTAGTTGGATCATATTCTATCATGTCCATATAACCTCTGAATAGATATATTTAACTAATTTGAAACTTTAAGAACTATCACGTCCATATTACCTCTGATAGTATTTTGTGTACAAATTTTAGCTGAAGTATATTCTATCATATCCATATAACCTCTGAATAGATATATCCAACTGAAGCTTACCGAGAGTATATTACGTCGATATCACTTTCACCCAAACCTGTCATTTATATTCCAAAATGACTGGTCCACAAAGTCAGATAAAAGCCTCTTTATTATTCCCAGAAAGATCCAAAGTACATTGAAAAGCAAAAAAAGTACATCATTTGGGGGGGGGAGCGGTCAGGTCGCGAATCTGCTGTGCCAGTGCGGCCATCTTCTCAGTCCTGGAGCTTAAAACGATAGCGCGGGCCCGCTCCAGTCGTGCCTCGTTATTGCTCAGGAGGGACAGTTCGGATCTAGCCCGAACGAAACAAGCACAGGCGACTCCTGCACGCGCCAAGTTCTGTTGAGCTATGCCCAGTCGACCATTCACCACATCTAGAGCTTCCGATGACTAAGAAGCCCACTCCTTTGCCTGAGCGAGTTTTGCTTCCAGTCTGCGGACCCTCGCTACATTCCCTTTATGCTCGGCCTGACACTTCGTTTGAAGAGGAATGACCTCCTCCAAGACAGCTTTTTCTCCATCTATCTCTTGCTGATGTGTCTGGATGGATTTATTTAGGCCTTCTATCTATTCAACAAGCTGCGCAGTCAAGAAGTCATATTCAGCCTGGACCAGGTCTTCAATGCTGCATCGAGATAGCCGCAAATATTCATTAATAGGTTCCTCCAAACCATTAACTATCTGCTCTAGTGTGTCAGCTATCCCAGTGTCGTTAAATTTTCTGATCGACACTATCGTAAACTGAGAGGACCTCCTCAACGCCTCGAAGCCTAGATTCTTCTCTAATACCATTGATATCATTGTTTTCATAGTGGTGTAGAAGATACTGGTATACTACTCAGTCAGCATGGCTAGATCCGAATGGACGCTGGGAGTGGCTGTAATATTGGCGAATTCCCTTCCAGGAATGACCGCAGACGATGTTGCCATAGTCGTCGCCTCAACAGATGGTGCGGCAAAAGAAGATGCGCCAACAACAGACAAAACGGCCGGCGTACTCAAAGGAGGTATTGTCGTAACGGCATGTTCATCCTCCTCTCGAGATAGCGAAGTTGTTTCAGGCGAGCCGGCACCCGAAAATGCTTCCTCTTCGAAGTCGGGCACCTCCATGTCGTCGCTAGGAGCTAAAACAGAGCCAAAAGGTGCGTCAACACTGCCCTCCCCGTAGATGTCTTCCCCTGAAAAGAAGACAAAAGAAAGTTAATATCAAAATGATGTTAATTTTTCTAAAAAAGATGCGTAAAGACGATATTTACCCATGGTCGATGGCATATATGTCGCGTCTGCAGCCAGTACAGCTAAATTATTTTTTAATGATGCTAAGCAAGCTGTCATACCTGGAGAAGGGGGTGTGCTAACTGACAGTGGCATGTATTCTTCTGAGTCTTCACCCAGATCCAATCGAGGTTCATCAGGTGGAATCTCGCTGGGTGCACCTACAGACACGGCGGGGGTTTCTCTCGATGCTGTCTGGATAAAGATATCTTTATTCGGCTCGGCCCCGAAGGCGATCTCGTACCACTACCTGAAGCGGTAGCAGCGATAGCAGCCTCAAGCAGAGATTCTCTGGCACCGCCAGCCGGAACTGTAGAGGTTCCCTCTCTAAAAGGCGAGGAACCTCCAATGAAAGAATCGTCCCCGACAGGGGAAGCAGTAGGTTCACTTCTAGGAGCCTCATGGCCTAGAATCCTGAGAGGACGACTAACCGTCTTCTTCTTCTTCTTCTTCTTGCGAGGGGAAGTCTCCTTCAGAACAGAAGCCCTTCGCTTACTAGAGATGACCAGAGGCCCTGCAGGCAGAGGTATTTTACCCCTCGGTACTGCCAACAAAGGTTCATCTGGATAGATGGAATCTTCACCCTCATCGGAGGAAACTGAGGGGATTTTGTATCTTCTCGCGGACTTGGAAGAGGGCATCCTAAAACTTCCACGCATATCAAAATCTCGATGGAAGGTGTTGGTTGCCACATAAAACTGGGCATATGAGTGGAGGATACGTAGATCCATGGAGAGTGAAGTCACGGGCACAGTAAAAGTTGCTTCAGTGCAACCAATGATGAAGTATCGCCACCCTCTCGCTCCATCGATAAGTCCACCCCTGGACCTGAAGTTGGTGACGGCATTGCCCACATGCAATTGGTCATACCCAAACTGCCTGGCAAACCGACTAGGCAAGTAGGGTTCCAAGAAGCATTGGTCTTCACTTCTGTACAGTAAATGAGAAGGTCTAATGCAGACTAACCAATTAAAAGCCTCGGGAGAAAGAACGGTCTTCCCGTCACCTAAATCCTGAAGTCTGCTCCCCTGTTGATTGAGATGTACAGAGGGGACAGTGCAAAAGAGCTTCCAGCTGTGACTGAAATTCAGCGCCCGCCGACAGTCTAAAACTGTGGTCACGTTCCAGGAGGATTTCTTATAATTTAGCAAGAAACTACTCCCCGAACTACTGCCAGATCCGGGAGACACCACCCTGGGGTTATGGAGAATTAACCACCCCATCAAATATAGGTACGGTAATTCTACCCTGGAAAAGCTATCACGTCGAGTTTCATCGACAAGAAGCCCATCAGTAATGGCCCTCAGGCCAGCTTGTATGCGACACACCATGGCAGGGAGCAAACCCAGTCTTGCCCCGAATACCAGACGCACTGCAGGCCATAAGATATTGCGGTAAATGTGGTCCGCAGATGCAATGCCGGGTACCACCAGTCGGCGCAGCCATATAGAAAGGAAGCCAGCCAGTTGAGCTTCCTTGGACAGACGCCTGCGGTAATGCCTCAAATAACTGTAGGCCTTAGTGCCTGCAGGATACTTCCCTATCCCTTCGTCGAGAATCTGATCTGGAGCCCTAGCATCTTCCATAAGATCGTCGACTACCTGAGCACTAAGCACGCTCAAAAATCTCAGAGGCTGATCCTTGCTATCCAAGACTTTCTCTGGCTTAGCAGCCCTGGCCCGGTGAAAGAAGAGGTAGGACGCCCATTTATTGGTATGAGCCAAATCTGAAGGCTCATTATAAAAGATGGTACAATCAAGGTAGTGACACATCAGCTCCGGGTACACTGCCACTACCCAAGGGTCTGAATCCCCCAGCTCCCGGTTGCTGAGAACATACTCTTCATAAGGAGTATCCCGCATTGGCAGTCTCAAAATCTCTGCCATCTCGTGGAGGGCCAATCCCAACTCCCCCAATGGAGTGGCGAAAGTCCCGGTGAGCGAGATATATCGCTTCATCAAAGCCAAAAATAGGTTGAGGTTGAGAGGTAACCCAACACTGGTGGCATTCACAACTGCGAACAGACCAATGCTCTCCAGCTCAGTCTGAAAATGCTTTAGGGCCTAGTCAGCCAAACAAGCCCATCGAAGATTTGTAGGGGTGATCCACCCACTTATCCGAGGGTTAACCTTGGGGTATACTCCTCCGTGCCCCATGAAATTGTTGCAGAAAGTCGGTATTTGGACTGGCTGGAATGGTGCAGTTTCCTCACTCGGGATAACGCCCGGAAATAATCCCCTGAACGGCATAACTGGACCGGAAGGACGACTGACAAATGACCCCTGGTAAGATCCTTTCTGATGAAATATCTTTCCCGACTGGCCGTGTAGATCGGGAGTCAGTATCCACGACATCCTCCTGGGATGTGTGGCATGGAAGAATATCGAGATAGGGTAGTCCCTCAGCATCTTGGGCAGATACATGACCAAGTTCCCGGCAGGAAAAACCCAGAGTTCCTTCTTGGGCTTCGTCTGGGACTGTTTATCAATCATGTCCCCGAAGAGAAAAGACGGTTTTATATATTGTGTCCCGTCTATAGACGCCAGGGGCTCTCCGTTGATCATGCTCAACAGCATTCGCTCGCCTTGAGCCGATATCAGGATTCTCCTTCCTTCAGGATATTGGGGTCCAAAAATGGGAAATGTCACGTGGGACAAATCCTCCAAGTAGTTGGAATGCAGCATCCCGACAGCGGAACCCATCACCTCGGCCAGCGGAGACGCATGCAAGTTAACTGCAAAATGCAAGAAAAATACGTCAGTTTCTATAGTAGACCTCACAAATCTTGCAGCATATGCTAAAAGGCAACAGTCTGTGCTTTGTGCCAAGACTGTAAAAACTTGATCTTTTACGCTGGAATCTTCTTCAAGGCGTAAAATTCAAGACTGACAGTATACACAAAAAAAACCTGACAGTTTGTGTTTTACGCCAGATTGCCAAAGTTTGAGTTATTACGCCAAAATTTTCATCTAGAAGCGTAACACTCAAATTTTATAGTATATGCCAAGTTTCGACAGTTTGTGCTTTTACGCCAGACTGCGAAAATATGGAGTTTTTACGCTGACACATTAGAAATGTGGGCGTAAAAGATGAAACATCTATGTGCATCATCTTCCTCGAAGAGGCTATCAGCACAAAAGACGACCTAGCGCGTTCACGTACAACGTGTGCGAAGAAATTTTCATCATTCTTGTCGTCCCCAAAGATTTACCTTTAACGCCTGGTGCACAGCTCGTCGGTGGGACACTTCGCTCAGAGCGGGGCTCGCCTTGCCCGACGGAAGTCGTCCTTGCTTGGGCAGAGGAGCGAGAAGAAGAGTCAGTCTTCTTTTCCTTAGAGGAGGGGATTGGTTTCGGGGCCATTGCTGAAAACTCGGAATGCTCGGAGAGGAAATGAAGGAGAGAACTCGAACAGTCGAAGGCTTTCTTTTGCAAACAGACAGATGAAAAGTTTTTCTCAGAAAGCCTTGGGGTATATATAGAGTTCGGATGGACTCCTCGAATCCCTAACCAAATCCGATAATTAATATGGGAAGAACAAGTTAACTCCTCAGCCTTTATATAGGCAAAAGAGAATACGCCAAATCCCAACAAATCCCCAATAATCTGCCAGAAAGTCAGCCTTGAAGAACGAGTCAGACTTGACCATTTCATGCTTCATTTAAAGCGTTTCAAATTACGAGGAATTCAAAAACTGTAAAGGGGTCTTGTAGAAGCATGAAACATACGCTGAATAGCTATACGCAGCATTTTAGTACTAGGCAGCGTAAAATATGACTTTGGAGCCATCGGCGTACATCAAAGCTTTTCCGCTAAGTACAGCATAAAATATAAGCTCAAGGAGTATCCTCGTAATACAGTATATCCAGACTGCTTCAGCGTAAAAAGGGTGCTACATCGCCTTTACGGCATAAAACTCATCCGCTTTAATGCAGCATTGAAGTGTACGAGGAACGCTTTGTATTCCTCGAAATAAACCTGTCAAATCATGTAGTGAACCTGACGTCTGACTCCTGACAAAGAGTAATGCACGACTACCCAGACGACGGCTATAATGATGGCGCGGCACAGCGACCCAGACTGTCGTTTAGTGATATTTCCTTGGCGTAAACCGCTTTTACGCATACAAGGGTATACGCTGCCTAGTTTTACACAGGCAGATGTGAGCTGTTTACGCTCCACAGAAGACAAATAGGCTGCCACGTCAAAAGCTGCTCTTCGTACAAGGCTCGAGGCACGTCTCTGCATTTAATGTGCAGAATAATGGCAAATCTTCGAGACACGCCTCTGCATTTAATGCACGGAATGGTGGCAGATCTTCGAGGCATATCTCTGTATTTAATGCGCAGAATGATAGCAAATCTTCGAGATACGCCTCTGTATTTAATGCGAAGGATGGGGGCAAATCTCTGTATTTAATGCAAGAGATTTAATTATATCTCCAAAAGCCATAATTTTGGCTAAAATGTCCACATCATTACGCCATCAGGCTATTCTCAGCTACGGGAGCACGCTGTACGCTATCTCCTTGGAATACGCCAACTCAGGCTATATTTGCATTGGTGCATATTAAAGCTATTCGGTCCAGAATTTGCTCAAAGCCTCAGTTAAGGGAGGAGGATCAGCTATCTTCTAAAAGCCTCAGTCAAGAGAGGAGGATCAGGTATCTTCTACGCCCACTCGGCTTCTACGCCCACTCGTCTTCTACGCCCACTCGGCTTCTACGCCAGTTTGATAACTCTTTGGCTTCTATGCCATGGTGACAGTTATTGGCTTCTACGCCAACCTCTTCTACGCGAAGGATAACTACCTACGTGGCTTTTATGCCGTGATCTTCGCAGAGGTTATACGTATTTTCTCTTAATGGGACACGCGTGACACTCTCATTTAAAAGGTTATTTATATGTGGGCAACGGTTATTTTAACCATCGTATAAAAAGGTTCTATACTTTCCACTACCCGGCTTCTACGCTGACTGGATGGTCACTGTTACTAAAACCCTATAAATAGAGACCTCAATCAACAGAGGCCCAAGGTCGAAAAACTGAAGGTCAAAGATTCCAAGATCAAAAGAGAAGGTCAAGAAACTAATAGTCGAAGAGTCTTTGAGAGAGAAGAATCCAGAGCTCAGGCAAAGAGTAGAGATCGACGACTTTGGCATCGAGCATCCACTCTCTTTTGCAACCTTCGAAGCTGTTTTCTGTCTTCTACGACACTTCTTCATCATCGTGTGATCCAAGGGACAAAGTGATCGACCGCAGATCAGACTCCTATAGCAATATTTACCCAGATTAAAAATTGTACTTGACATCCTCGTATAGGATTAATTGTACTTCTTGTTTGTGAACCAAAGAGCGGGTTTCGTATAAACCTCGTCTTATTTCTTTCGTTTATTATCAAACATCCAGTAAGAAATTTGACTTAGGCTGCTTTAACTTTCTATTCCCCTCCTCTATCAAATGCAACGTATGACGTCTACATATTTTTTCTAAGTCCAATCTGGCCTTTGGATTGTCTTTCGTCTTCCCCTTTACCTCCATTATACTATTAATTATGTTATCAAACACATTCTTTTCGATATGCATAACATCAGGGTTATGTTTGATCAGATTGATGCTCCAATATGGCAGATTCCAGAATATACTCCTCTTCGTCCAGTTATGGGTTCGACCAAATCCGTCACACTTGTACCCCTTAGCAGGTTCTTCGATCGCACTTGGTAAATATTTTACCTCTTCCCATATCGTATATCCGGGCTACCTTGGCAGTGGATTGGCCTTCTCCACAACGCTCGCACGAAAAGCATTCATATTCCTCCGGCATGGATGATCCTTCGGCAAAAATTATCGATGACAATCGAAAAAGTACGGTTTGCCTCCATATTTTAAACAAAAAGTCTTAGTGCGGTCCATGTAATATGGACATGAGAGACGACCATGAGTGCTCCATCACGATAACATTTTATAGGCAAAAAAGTCATTGATGGTCCACATAAGTGCTGTCCTCATCTGGAAATTCTGCTTTTTAGAAACATCGTACGTGTTGGCACCTACTTCCCACAGCTGATTCAACTCATCTATCAACGGTTGTAAATACACATCGATGTTCATCTTTGAATTGTTTGGACCCGGGATAATAATAGTTAGGAACATATACGTAGTCTTCATATACATCCAAGACGGTAGATTGCACGAAGTGACGATCACAGGTCTACACGAATACTGGGAGCCCAAAAGTTCAAATAGGGTAAAACTGTCGAAGGAGAGCCCCAATCTAACATTACGCGAATCTGAAGCAAAATCTGGATACTCTCGATCAAAGTGCTTCCATGCTTCTCCATCGGATGGATGATCCAATACTCCTTCGATCTATTCTCGCCTGTGCCAACTCATGTTTTTTGCAGTCTCCTTAACCATTAATAACCTCTGCAACCGCAGCATCAAAGGCAAGTAATGCATCGAATCGAAAGGTTTTCTTGCACCGACATACTTTTCTCTACCAGTGGACTTGTAACGATCAACACCACATAATCTGCATGCGTCTTCATCCTTGTCGTCTTTGTAGTATAACATGCACCCGTTGTGACATACATCGATTTTCTCGAATCCCATCCAGAGAGATCTCACCATCCTCTTAGATCGGTAGAAGTCTTTAGGCAACTTTGCACCCTCTGGAAAGATCTTTATAATCAAATCTATCTGTCGGTTATAGCATTCTTGCGACATGTTAAAATTAAACTTTATGCTCAACAATCTTGTAAATACTCCAACGGTGAATGATCCTCACAACCAGGATATAATGGAGTCCTTGCATTCTCCAGCAACTCCATGAACTTCACAGCATCAGCATTCGGTGCCTCCTCAGCTGCATCATGATTATCCGGATCGAAACTAGGTCCCGCCGTATCCAAAACCATGTTCATCCACCTGTCGTCGTAAGCAGCATGGTCATGGAAATCCATATACGACTCCATATAAGGCTCTAACTCTGATGCTAATGACACAAGTTTTTATGCGTGGTCTACTGATAGTAATTTGGCGTAAAATCCTTCGAGTATAAACGATATATGACTTTCACTTCTAGATGATATTTCAAGTTGTGATATCTCACACACGAACAGTTAATTTTGGTACCGCCCATGTACTGAGTGAACCTCTTAGCGAACTGCAGGAACTGCTGTACACCCTCTATGAATTTATCCCGCATACCGCACATGTCACCAGGATAACATTTGTACATCCACGAACGATGACGCAGATAGTAATTCATATCCATTTCTAGATACTTCTGCAAAGATGAATAGACATCGTTCAAGTATATACTCATGTGAATATTTGGTAGTGTATATTATCCAAATGACACTCACTCCAGATATACAAAGATGAATAGACATTATTCAAGGAAATAGTTAAATTATAGTACATGTCACAAGTCTACTCGTCTACACAGACAAAAGAATACTCAGGAATACAGTAGATATACTAATACACCTAGTCCTAGCACTGCTATTTTTTTGTTCAACTCAGTATCCTGGATACTCATATTGCAGTGTATCAGTAAGTGTCAACTTTGTATCCTGGATATCCATACTTGATATTTGTTTAGGCCATAACTTTCTAATTGAAAAGTCAAGTCATGGATATCTAGTATCAATTTTTTTTGGTCCAGGATACATAGTTGACACTCACTGATACACTACTGGATATCCATACTTGACATGTATGTGTGTGTCCATGTCCGATAAAATGCTTACAACCTTATCCTCAATATCGTGTCCTGACCTTTCATATCCATGTGTCCTATAATTTTACTATACGTATCATGAGATGACATGATACAAACATGTATATATATTTGTGTCCGTGTCCGTGTTAGGGTTAGTGTATGCGTGTTAGTGTTTTCGCATGTCTGAGTTTGGGTTAGTGTTAGTGTCTGCTATGTGTGTGTGTCTGAATTAGAATTATGATAAGGTTAGTGTCCATATCCCCGAGATATCCACCCACACACACCCTCACTGCACTGTGCATAAGTGTGCACTACATAATACCTCACTTGATAACCAAGACTGCGTCTAATTAACTCAGATAGGGTTAGGGTCTGTGTCGTGTCACGGCTTTGGATTAGGGTCTGTGTCATATCCTGTGTCATGTCAGTAAAGAAAGATAGGGTTAGGGTCTGTGTCATGTCCCGTGTCGTGTCAATGATATATCGTATCAGTGTATGTATCTGTGTCCCATATCGTGTTTATGTCTATATATGTGTCGTGTCCGCTATCAAATATGGGGGGAAATAAAATCATGAACCCTATATTAAAAAAGTTGGTAGAGGGTAGGGACGGGGGGAGGAGGAGGACGCCGGAGGGGGGGTGCTTCGCCGGAGGGTAGGGAAGAGGGGGGTTTCAAATTTTTGGGGATCGACAGAATGGGGGGAAATAAAATCCTGAACCCTATACTAAAAGGTTTAGCGACATCATCAATAGACGTCGCTAAAAGTTGCCAATTAAAAATTTAGCGACATTATCAATAGACGTCGCTAAACGTCGCATATTAAAAAGTTTGCGACGTTAGAGACGGCGCTAAAAATGTAGCTAAAAATCAAATAAAACAACATCGATAAATACGTCGCTAAATTGAAAAATCAGCGACGTTTAGCTATATTAAAGAAGCTTATAGTGACTATTCTTTAAAAAACCGAAGTGCGGTCGCTAAATGTCGCTATATATCGCCAACAATGACGTATAGTGACATTTATTTTTAGAGTCGCTTAAGTCTTTAATATTAGCGACGTTTTATTAAGTCATCGCTAAAAATATCACTATTTTATAATATTTTAGTAGTGGTTTAGGCAAGTACATCTTGCCATTGAGAAAGAACTTGCTATATTGCACTTACTTAGCTTCCTTGTATTTTATTGCTTTATATTATTCTCTATGAACTGCTCTATATGATTACTTTTTAGTATTTTCGATTTTGATGCCTTGGTTGGAGTAGATCTAAGTTTCTATTTTGGAGCTTCTATGAGTTTACTTGGTTTTGATCTAGTAAAACTTATTGTTTTTGAAAACTAGTAGTTCCATGTTGATGAGCACTTGATTTTATGTGATTTTTAACTTTACTTTGCTGGATTCGAACTGGAAATAAGGATTTCATGGATAATACAACTTTTCAGACTTGGAGTTTTTTCATGGCTGAAACTTGCTGTTTTGGGACGAAGGAGTTCCATGCGTCCTGCTTGGCATGTGACCTGGACTCCTCGCTCTAAATCAGCAGCGACCATCCTTTCGGATGCATGACTGAATCTGTATATGCGCCCCTTGACCAAATACATGGAACTTGAACGAATGATAGTTTTCTAAGTTCAAAAGATTTTATGCGGCCAAGTGTATATGAGGACAAGAGGAGCATGCGACTGAGTCGTCCATGCGTCAGAGTCTTATGCGCCTCTTTCTTGATAGATCACATGACTGCCCCGATCTTTGGCATGATTTTCCATGATTTTATCTTTTTCCTCTGACTCTCTGTCTTGACCAGTCATATCAGTCACTTCCCTGACCTGGCATTATTGTCCGTCACTTAGCACTTTAACCGAGGAGTAGACTTTGCATCTCTCATGCCAACAGCTTACCCCATGCACCTATCATTCTCATACGACCAGCTCTCTCATGTGACCATCTTCTCCATGCGACCATTTCCATGCACCTGCTTATCTCATGCTCCTTTGACACTTTTAGTAGTTTAACTTCTTTTAATATATTTCTTTTTTAGTCAATTATGCTTGATTCTTATGCATGCAATCTTTATCTAAACTACTTATAACCTGATTGTGATAACCTGCCAGAACATAGAATTTTCTGAACATGGATTGTATTGACACTGTTAATCTGAAATCCCGACACTCGACCTGTACTGATATTACTGATAGTGGCTCGACGAAGTGCACTCCTGACATGCTAGAATTGAACATGGATTATATTAACACTGTTAATCTTGAACTCCTGATACCAGACTTACCATGATATTCCTGATAATAGCTCGTCGTATCGAGTTAACCTGACCTGTATTGATATTTCTGATAGTGGATCGACGAAGCACACTCCTGACATTCTAGAAATTTCTGAACTGAAATGCTTGAATTGATAAGATAAATTCTCGTGGTTGATTTGCTTGCTCCTGTACCGAATGTACTTATCAATCTACTGTCCTGTCTAGTCCTACATCATGTCTAAGAAAAAAATTTAAGCACCACGGTCAGAAATTCTTAATAATGTGCCCAGGATAACAACTAGAATAATGTATTAGAAGCATCTAGAAAGATTTTTTGGCTACATATAATCCCGGTATCCCAGTGGCGCTTAATGGATTTGGAGCTCTCCATCGTGAGGGGCACACTTCCAGCACACCGTCGAGTATTGCATATTCCTGTAAATTACTATACCTAATATAATCTACTCTATGTATCCTTACGCCTGGATAACCCGTATTGTCTGCAGGGCATGTGGCTGTATGGATTCTCAAAACTGTATATGTTAGTAACTAAGACTGTGATAACCCTAATTAGCTAATGATAGCAAGCCGTAGGGCATGATTTATCGTGATTACTTGATTTATAGTCTAGTGTAGTCCTATCCTGATTTGTTTAAAAACTGATCCTGAGACTGTAACCTGAGTATTGATTTCAGATATCCTTGTTTAAATACTCCAGAATAGTTTAACTGTTATTTCACCTGATGTACTTATTTAACTATTTTTTGTGCTATTTCTTACTGATTTGTCCACATGCTGGTTTTTAGTTCCTAAGTTGGCTCCCTTGTAATACTTTCTATTTTGGGGTCTGACCCCACTAGTTTTGTATGGATAGATTTTGGAGCAGGATTGTAGGATATATCGTTTTCTTCGCCTCTAGATGGTGAACACTAGGAGCACCCGAGGACATGAGTGAATTTCTTCTTCATCACCCACTTGATCTTGTACTTATACTTTTGAGGTATTTAGCCACCGAGCATGTATTTAGCTCTTATTTTGGAACTTGACATTCTATCCTGAAGGCCTACATATAAAGCATATTCTAAACTATAGCTGGAGCTAATTATGTAATATTGTACTCTTGCTAGTTCTTCATTGTGTAACTAGCTTTATGATCATTTGTGTATGTATAATTTAGGATGCCTTACTATTATATGTTTGGTGATCATACATCTTTTAACTTATTGCTTGCTTGAGATTGAGACACCTACGACTCTTAACCCATGAATGACTATTGAATTTTTAAGTAAACCCTCACATGTCTAGACAGTCGTGACCGTATCTCGGATATTTAGTACTCTGGTGTATGTAGCTAGCTTTCTCTGCCTCCGATCTCTAGTATTCTGGTTCTGGAGAGTGATACATATTCTTTACAGTTTAACTATTCATGCATTTGTATGGTCATTTGACAACTTGTGCATAAGATTTAGATTCTTCGAATTATTGTTGAGGGATTAGAACTTCGTAATCCCAGGGGAACTAGGTTAATAAGTGATACACACAGATATTTTGGGACCTTAGGTGGGGCTAGCTACCAATACACGAAAGATTATTATCTTACCATGAATAGTCTATGATGTGTCACGCCCCAAAACCAGAATATTGGTGTCACTACCACATTTTCTAGGAAAGGGGATTTTAGTCATTTCCTATTTAATTAAATATTATGCATGGTAAATAATTATTTATTATATTATTTAATTATTGTTAGATATTATTTAATTATTTTGGACTTATATTAATGGGCCCAACTAGTTTAGTTTGGACCCATGGACCAACATGAATTAATTAGTTAGACTAGGCCCATTTAGAAAGCCCATTGTTAAGGAGATAGATTAAAATTAATTAAATCATTAGACTAGAAGCTTCCTTCCTTTATGTGTAGATCTAATTATTTGTGGTTTAATTCTTCAATTATAAATTTGTAAATATATATAGATGTTATATATTTGTTTTAGTGTAATTATTATGATATTTATTGTAACATAGATCTATGTATTTTTTTTATGTGTACTAATATAATGTATAAATATATATGTAGCTTTCTTTACATGCATTTATATATGTTACAACTTATGTTAATAAAATAAATTATATATAAATATTTTATAAATATATTTATGTGTTTAAATGAGTAATTATATTAATTATAATTATTATATAATTTTAATTGTATATAAATGAATGTATTTTTATGTGTGCATTTAGCCATGTTAAATATGTACATTAGTACATGGAATGTGTATTGTAGCTTTTAATATATATTTATATGTATATGATTATGTAGATATATAAGTATATATTTATTTATTTGTTTTATATATATATATATTGATTTATATATTAATATATATATTAATATATACTATTTAGCTTTGGCGACAGCAGCATTTAATGACAGATACTGTCATTAAAGCAGCAGCCGCTGTAGCAGTTATTAGGGCATTTAATGACAATTCTGTCATTAATGCAGCGGGCGGGAATAAGCAGCAGCAACAGCGACAATTTTTCTGTGACAGTTTGAACTGTCACCAATAAGTGACAGCAGTAGGTTTTTATACAGCGGTTTTGGCGACGGTTTTGCAGTGACAGTTGGAACTGTCACTAAAGGGTCTGTTTATTGAAAATCAGTGTTTTAGCACACTGTTTTCAGTGACAGTTAGACAATTTTAGTTTATATTTTATATATTATATTTATATATATATGTATATATATATGTATGTTTTGTGAGATATAATACTATTATTGTTATATTCTTAATTGTATAATATTAGTTTATATATATTATATTATGTATAAGAGTAAATACTATATCTTTATCTTGAGCATTACTTTGTGTGGATACCAAGTTGGTTCAAAACCATGATTCCTAATTGTTGTATTTAATATTCTATATTATATACTTTATTGATTGATATATAGGTATTGTGAGGTTTACCTTGGATTCACGTATCCGAAGATACGGTATCCTAATATTTAAGGATGTAGTCTTATGACTTAGATCTTAGTATTTTGATCCAAGATTTTGGTGCTAGACTTGTGCAACCTAGAAATAGATGGTTGACCTTGGTTTGACCATAGTTGACCATAGTTGACTTTAGTTGACTTTAGAGTTGACCATCGTTGACTTTTGACTTAGAATTGACTTTTTGACCTAGAAGTTGACTAGTTTAACTTGTTCTCTTTTCGGGACCTTGTATTGATGTTGTATTCCATATCTAGGTCTTCGAAGCACCGAGTCTGACATCTGTAAGACTGTTCATTGGACTTCAGGCGAGTACATTCTCTGATAGTTTCTCATTTATGATATCCTCTATGTTCATTGTATCTAGTATAGATATCCATGTTCTCTTGACACTATGGTTACACGGATTGGTATATCCGGATCTCGTCATGAGATGTTATTCCTTGGTATATGGTATATATGGTGCAAGTATTATTTTATTGGTTATCTTGTACATGTATAGACATCGATTCTCGGGAAGACTAGCTATCTTCTTGGGGAATCTCGTGCCATAGCATACCGTGGTTGGATCTATTATACCAGTCGGGGGTGGGGAGTATTAGTATAGATATGTGATCAATATCCCTATTGAATAAAGTACAGATTACAGAATAGTGTTGATCATGCACCGCACGTATGATTAGCAAGGCCGCATTGCATCTTGCCCAAGCCGATCACATGTTAAGCTAGTACTCACACACTTAGTCATTAGTATTATTGTTTCATTGGCATATTGTTCATTATTGTATTTATTTCCAGTATTTTCTTATTGTATATATATCTCTTATATCTATTGTGCATCTTGTTTATCCATAGCTATTTACTGTTACATAGTTTTTATCATTAATTAGAACTGCTGTTAGAGATGTACTCTGCTCCTTTCTTGACTGGATATATTTTTTCAGATGACACTGAGGAGTGGTACCCTACCTTTTATGGACCCCAGGATGTTGTGGGTTTAGATTCTGAGACCCTGGCTCAAGAGGGACTTATCCCAACTGAGACAGTTGACCCTGGAGTTGTAGCTTTGTAGTATTCTTTGTACTGGATTTGTCTCTAGCTTATTTTGTTACTTCTTCAGACTCATTGATGTATTATTTTAGACTTATGAGTTGTATTTGTGACTATTCTATTCTTTATTTGATTCGTGCTCATTTCTATCTTAGTTCTGTGATTGAGTATACTATCATTATTGGTGGTTTATTATATTGTTAGATAGATTATCTAGACAGCGTTCTATCGCCGATTCTACGGCGTAGGCTAGGCGTTGTTTCCGACTAGTACCCTTACACCGGGTGCGGGTCATGACACATTTTTGGTGGTGGCCCATGCAGGTCTAGCTTCACAAAGTATGTGATATCGTGGTAGCACGACAACTTAGTTGTACTACTGCGAGCCTGCGATAGGATATAGGAAATAGGCTGAGATACTCAATCACATCTAGGAAAATTCTTTTGATTCAACTATTCTCCTTTGATATTGATACTTGATCTCTTAATCTGTCCTTTCCTTGATGTCTTACATCTTGTGCCATATTGATTCTTTCTTTTGTTTTATCTCAGGATACCGCCTAAGACTAGATCACAGCAGGGGAGAGTAGTTTCTGAGAGGTCTGCGACATCTCGAGGGCCTGTACCAGTCACTTCTCCGATGATTGGAGTGTCAGCTGCTTTCAGAGGTCCACCACCTACTCAGAGGACTGTACCAGCTGTATCTGAGGGGCTTCCACCTCCACCTCCTGTGCCAGCAGAGGCGTCACAGATGTTTACACTGTTTCGTGAGATGCTCGAGGCACAGAGGGCTCAGTCAGAGGCACATCAGAGGCAGACCGACGTTCTACGGCAGGGCATCGAGAGTGCTCATCAGCTTGCTTATGCTGTAGTTGAGAGAGGAGTTCCGATCCAGCAGCAGGTTATTCCTCAGGTTGCTCAACTTCGGCCAGGCAACATTCAGGACTTCAAGAAACTGGAGCCTAGGATTTTCAAAGGGACGGAGGGCATCGTCTAAGCTGATGTTTGGCTCGAGGACATTGAGCGTCTTATGAGGGTGTCCCATCTTTCTAAAGATCTGAAGGTTGAGGCGGTAGGACTTCAACTGTTCGACGTTGCTCATACTTGGTTCAGGAATGAGCCAGTACTGGTTGACGTAGGACAATCTTGGGAGGTATTAAAGGACCTTTTCAAGAAGAAGTTTTTCGCCCGAATAGACAGGCTTGACTTGGGGAGACAATTTGAGAGTCTCATTCAGGGGAGCATGTCTGTGGAGGAATACGCTACAGAGTTCGGTAGGTTGAGCCAATTTGCAGAGTATCCGGTGAGGGAGCCGGAGGTTCGAGCTATTCATTTCCGTGAGGGTCTAAACTGGGAAGTAAAGATTCTCATTCCATCTTTTTATGAGACAAACTCGGAGATACTTGCGGAGGCACGCAAGGTTGAGCGGGATTTGGGTTTGAAGACCAAAAGAGACCTGATTCTTTTCTGGGGGCCAACGGCAGTGCAGTATCTGCCAAACGTCCTCATTTCCAGTCCAGACCTTTCCAGCAGCCACAATAGAACCAGACTCCAGCTAGAGCACCTTTTCACCAGGCACCTCAGCAGCAGAGACAGTTACAGCAAGCTCCATACAACTACTGCAAGAAGCCCGACTACATCTGAGAAGTTTGCAGGAGGAGGCTAGGAGTTTGTTTGTATTGTGGTACTGAAGGGCATCAATCGAGGGAGTATCCTCGTCGTGCAGTTCAGGGAGCAGCTCCAGCTCCGAGGGCACAAACGAGACCACCTGCAGCACAGCCGAGGGGACCACTTCCGACACAGCAGCAGCGTTTTGTCCAGCATCAGCAGCAAGGAGGTGCTCGGCAGGGACGAGCGTTTGCTATGACCGTCGAAGAGGAGGAACCCACCGGAGATGTCATTGCAGGTTCTATTCTTCTTGATTCCATTCCTGCTTTAGCTTTGTTTGATAGTGGTGCTTCCCATAATTTTGTATCTGTTTCTTTTGCTCTAAAGCATGGTTTGGTAGCTGAATCTTTGCTTAGGACTTGTAAGATCATGACCGGAGGAGGCATTATCCTGGTTAATAATATTTGCAAGGATCGGAGAGTTACTCTGGGAGGCCGGGAGTTGAGTGCGTGTCTACTTGTAATGCCACTTCCGAGCTACGATATTGTACTCGGGATGGATTGGTTGAGTAGGCACCGTGCTAGCATAGATTGTAGAGGAGGTAGAGTTTTGTTTGGTCCGCCAGGAGAGCCAGAGTTCGAGTTTGCTAGAGGAGCTGCAGAGCAAGGAGAAGGCATTATTTATGGAGCTATGGTGGAAGATAAGGAGTTGCCGCATCCGTTGATAGCAAAATTCTTGGATGTGTTTCCTGAGGAATTGCCAGGATTGCCGTCAGATCGAGATATTGAATTTTTTATAGACTTTGTGCCAGGTACAGAACCAATTTCGCAGCATGTCTATAGAGTAAACAACAGCGAGCTGGTCGAGTTGAAGAAGCAGGTGGACGAATTACAGGATAAGGGGTTTATCAGATTAATTTCTTCACCATGGGGAGCCCCGGTATTGTTTGTACCGAAGAAGGATGGATCGGTGCGCATGTGCATTGATTACAGGGCTTTGAATAATCTCACTATCAAGAATAAGTATCCTTTACCACGGATTGATGATCTGTTTGATCAGTTTAGTGGTGCGAAGGTGTTTTCTAAGATAGATTTGAGATCGGGCTACCATCAGGTGAAGGTAAAGCCGGTGGACATACCGAAGACTGCTTTTAGAACTCGGTATGGTCAGTACAAGTTTATGGTGATGCCGTTTGGGTTGACTAATGCACCAGCGGTCTTTATGAACTTGATGAACAAAGTGTTCCACCAGTACCTTGACAAGTTCGTGGTAGTGTTCATTGACGACATACTCATATACTCGAGGACACCGGAGGAACATGAGGAGCATTTGAGGATTGTGTTGGATGTGCTGAGGAAGGAGAAGCTGTATAGGAAGTTGTCCAAGTGTGAGTTTTTCTTGGACAAGGTGGAGTTCTTGGGTCATGTTGTGACTGGTGATGGTATTTCAGTGGATCCGAAAAAGATTTTAGCAGTAGAATCTTGGAAGACTCCGAGTTCGGTAGCAGAGATCAGGAGTTTCTTGGGATTGGCAGGCTATTACAGAAAGTTTGTGCAAGATTTTTTGAGGATTGCCGAGCCGATGACCAGACTCACAAGGAAGGATGTGGAGTTTGTTTGGATGGAGGATTGCCAGGTTGCTTTTGAGGAGTTGAAGAAGAGGTTGATGTCTGCTCCTATTTTGACGTTGCCATCAGGGTCCGAAGGTTTCACTATTTATAGTAATGCATCGGGGAATGGTTTGGGTTGTGTTCTTCAGCAGCATGGAAAAGTGATTGCCTAAGCATCCAGACAATTGCGTCCTCATGAAAAGAACTATCCTACCCATGATTTAGAATTGGCAGCCGTCATATTCGCTCTGAAGTTGTGGAAACATTATTTGTACGGAGAGCATGTGATGATCTTCACAGACCACAAAAGCTTGAAGTACATTTTCACACAGAAGGAGTTGAACATGAGGCAGCGTCGGTGGTTGGAACTGATGAAGGATTTTGATATCTCTTTGCAATATCATCCTAGGAAAGCCAATGTAGTTGCCGATGCTTTGAGCAGGTATCCGATAGCTATGTTCTTGACACAGGATCGATATTTGTTGGAGGACTTGGAGAGCTTGGGCATTAAGTGATTGTTCCTGGGTGTGCTATGCAGATGTGGGGATTACAAATACACTCAGATTTGATGGACAGGATCAAGGCAGCACAGTATGATGATGTATCTCTAAGGAGTATCATAGCTCAGGTGAAAGCAGGATTGGAGGATGATTTCACTATTGCAGAGGATGGATCTTTGAGGCATGGAGTTAGATTGTGTGTGCCTAGTGGGGAGCTGCGTGAGAAGGTGTTGCAGGAAGCGCATCGCTCTCAGTATTCCATGCATCCAGGTGCTAACAAGATGTATCAGGATATGCGAGAGAGTGTGTGGTGGTATGGCATGAAGAGGGAAGTGGCACAGTTTGTATCCAGATGCTTAGTGTGCCAGCAGGTGAAAGCCGAGAGGCAGAGGCCAGGAGGTTTACTTCAACCATTACCCATTCCAGAGTGGAAGTGGGAACATATTACTATAGATTTTGTGTCCGGACTTCCACGATCTCTAGAAGGAAAAGACGCAATTTGGGTCATTGTTGATAGGTTGACCAAGTCGGCCCACTTTTTGCCTTTCAAGATGGGTTTGTCTACGGAGAAGTTGGTAGAGATGTATGTGAGGCAGATCGTTAGGATACATGGAGTTTCCGTCAGCATAGTCTCAGATCAAGATAGTCGTTTTACTTCTCATTTCTGGAGGAGTTTGTAGGAGAGTTTGGGCACTCAGCTCAAGTTCAGTACTTCATATCGTCCCCAGACAGATGGACAGTCAGAGAGGACTATCCAGACTCTCGAGGATATGTTGCGCACTTGTGTACTAGATTTCGGGGGTTCTTGGGAGGACCATCTCCATTTGGTAGAGTTTGCTTACAACAACAGTTACCAGGCCAGTATAAAGATGTCACCTTTTGAAGCTCTATATGGTCGGAGGTGTCATACTCCTTTGTCTTGGGATGATGTTGGAGAGAGAGTTTTTCTTCGGCCAGAGATGGTTGTGGATGCAGCAGAGAAGGTTCAGTTGATCAGAGAAAGACTTCGAGTGGCGCAGGACAGACAGCGGCATTGGGCCGATAGCCATCGGAGACCTTTGGAGTTTGAGGTATAGTTTAGATTTTGTTTGTGCTTGTTCTTGTTTGTTATATATTAAGTTCTTAAGATGGTGTTTTGTTATAGGTGGGTAGTTTGGTGTTTCTGAGGATTTCTCTGACACGAGGCACGATTCGCTTCGGTGGAGGCGGAAATCTTAGTCCGCGATTCATCGGACCTTTCACTATTCTAGAGAGGGTCGGTGCAGTTGCTTATAGACTAGAGTTGCCACCTGCATTGGAGGGAATGCACAGCGTTTTTCATGTGTCACAGTTGAGACGATACGTGGCAGATCCTAGTCATGTATTGGATCACTCAGAGATAGAGGTAGGCCCTACTCTTAGCTATCCAGAACAGCCAGTGGAAATTCTGGATCGGAGAGAGAAGGTGCTGAGAAACCAGACTATTCCTTTGGTGCGCGTCGCATGGAGGCATCACTCTCCGGGGGAGTCTACCTGGGAGAGAGAGGATGACATGCGAGAGCGTTATCCATATTTGTTTGTACCTTGAGGTATGTTATTTTCTAGTTATGTTCTGTTCATTGTTATGTTCTTTCATAGTTAATTGTGATTCTTTAGTTCTGTTCTGCAATTTTTTGGGGGTAGTTTTCATCTTTGAATTTCGAGGACAAAATTATTTTAAGGAGGGTAGACTTGTCACTACCACATTTTCTTGGAAAGGGTATTTTAGTTATTTCCTATTTAATTAAATATTGTGCATGGTAAATAATTATTTGTTGTATTATTTAATTATTTTTATATGTTATTTAATTAATTTAGACTTGTATTAATGGACCCAACTAGTTTAGTTTGGACCCATGGACCAACATGAATTAATTAGTTAGACTATGCCTATTTAGAAAGCCCATTGTTAAGGAGATGGATTAAAATTAATTAAATCATTAGACTAGAAGCTTCATTCCTTAATTATTTCTTCATCAGAGGCCCCAAGGGGTACATTGGACATTTCATAATTGCTTGGGGAAGGGGTAAGGCCGGCCTATATTAGAGGGGGGAAATTCTCTCTCCTCTCATTCTTATTCCAAACCTAGATCTAGAATTTCCCACTCCCAAATTTCATTCATTCCCATTCCAATTATCCACCAAATTCATTCTAAATTCTTCCCAATTCACCATTAGAAAGTTGAAAAGCAAGGATCTAGAAGAAGGAAGCAAGAATCTATAAAGAGGAGCAAGGATCTACTATTTTGAAGCAATTTTATCTCAATTGGATATTTTATTGGGAATCCATCTCCCAATAGGTATAATTTAGTTTTTCCTCTTAAACTAGCTTCTAAATCAGAGATTTAATCATGTAAAATCAACCCATATATATGTACTACCCATAGGACTTGGTTTTGTGTTCATAGGAGACCCATGGAGAAAGCTATGGTACTTTTTATATCAATTTTGGAGGAATTCCAAATTTATATTTTGTTGTGTGTGTCAATTGATCCTATAGATCAATTGGGCATGTGCTTATGTGTTTGGGGCTAGTGTCGTGTCCACAATTGGGTACGTGTAGGTCGTATCCCAACAATTTGGTGATACGTGTCATTTTGGGGGTTTTCCCTCCGACACGGTACTTTGTACATGTCGTATTTTGACACGAACACATAGATCTATATTTGATACTTTGATTTGTTCATAAATATTATTTGTAACTTATTTGTGTCCTTCAGGGTGCAATTGGTTGTGTGTTGGACTCATGTCGCATGCGTATCCTAGATCTAGTGGGATACGGTGTGGTACTCTCCATTTTGTGTGTTTATGTGTAGATCTAATTATTTGTGGTTTAATTCTTCAATTATAAATTTGTAAATATATATAGATGTTATATATTTATTTTAGTGTAATTATTATGATATTTATTGTAGCATAGATCTATGTATTTTTTTTAGGTGTACGAATATAATGTGTAAATATATATGTAGCTTTCTTTACATGCATTTATATATGTTACAACTTATGTTAATAAAATAAATTATATATAAATATTTTATAAAATATATTTATGTGTTTAAATGAGTAATTATATTACTTATAATTATTATATAATTTTAATTGTATATAAATGAATATATTTTTATGTGTGCATTTAGCCATGTTAAAATATGTACATTAGTACATGGAATGTGTATTGTAGCTTTTAATATATATTTATATGTATAGGATTATATATATATATATATATATATATATATATATATATATATATATATATATTGATTTATATATTAATATATATATTTATATATTAATATATATATATTTATATATACTATTTAGCTTTGACGACAACAGCATTTAATGACAGATATTGTCATTAAAGCAGCAGCCGCTGTAGCAGTTATTAGGGCATTTAATGACAGTTCTGTCATTAATGCAGCGGGCGGGAATAAGCAGCAGCAACAGCGACAGTTTTTCTGTGACAGTTTGAACTGTCACCAATAAGTGACAGCAGTGGGTTTTTATACAGCGGTTTTGGCGACGGTTTTGCAGTGACAGTTGGAACTGTCATTAAAGGGTCTGTTTATTGAAAATCAGTGTTTTAGCACACTGTTTTCAGTGACAGTTAGGCAGTTTAATTTATATTTTATATATTATATTTATATATATATATATATGTATATATATATATATATGTTTTGTGAGATATAATACTATTATTGTTATATTCTTAATTGTATAATATTAGTTTATATATATTATATTATGTATAAGAGTAAATACTATATCTATGTATCTTGAGCATTACTTTGTGTGGATACCAAGTTGGTTCAAAACCATGATTCCTAATTGTTATATTTAATATTCTATATTATATACTTTATTGATTGATATATAGGTATTGTGAGGTTTACCTTGGATTCACGTATCCGAAGATACGGTATCCTAATATTTAAGGATGTAGTCTTATGACTTAGATCTTAGTATTTTGATCCAAGATTTTGGTGCTAGACTTGTGTAACCTAGAAATAGATGGTTAACCTTGGTTTGACCATAGTTGACCATAGTTGACTTTAGTTGACTTTAGAGTAAGCCATAGTTGACTTTTGACTTAGAATTAACTTTTTGACTTAGAAGTTGACTAGTTTAACTTGTTCTCTTTTCGGGACCTTGTATTGATGTTGTATTCCATATCTAGGTCTTCGAGGCACCGAGTCAGACATCTGTGAGACTGTTCATTGGACTTCAGGCGAGTACATTCTCTGATAGTTTTTTATTTATGATATCCTCTATGTTCATTGTATCTAGTGTAGATATCCATGTTCTCTTGACACTATGGTTACATGGATTGGTATATCCGGATCTCGTCATGAGATGTTATTCCTTGGTATATGGTATATATGGTGCAAGTATTATTTCATTGGTTATCTTGTACATGTACAGACACCGATTCTCGAGAAGACTAGCTATCTTCTTGGGAAATCTCGTACCATAGCATACCGTAGTTGGATCTATTATACCAGTCGTGGGTGAGGAGTATTAGTATAGATATATGATCAATATCCCTATTGAATAAAGTACAGATTACAGAATAGTGTTGATCATGCACCGCACGTATGATTAGCCAGGCCGTATTGCATCTTGCCCAAGCCGATCACATGTTAAGCTAGTACTCACACACTTAGTCATTAGTATTATTGTTTCATTGGCATATTGTTCATTATTGTATTTATTTCCAGTATTTTCTTATTGTATATATATCTCTTATACCTATTGTGTATCTTGTTTATCTACAGCTATTTACTGTTACATAGTTTTTATCATTAATTAGAACTGTTGTTAGAGATGTACTCTGCTCCTTTCCTGACTGGATATATTTTTCCAGATGACACTGAGGAGTGGTACCCTACCTTTTATGGACCCCAGGATATTGTGGGTTTAGATTCTGAGACCCTGGCTCAAGAGGGACTTATCCCAACTGAGACAGTTGACCCTGGAGTTGTAGCTTCGTAGTATTCTTTGTACTGGATTTGTCTCCAGCTTATTTTGTTACTTCTTCAGACTCATTAATGGATTATTTTAGACTCATGAGTTGTATTTGTGACTATTCTATTCTTTATCTAATTCGTGCTCATTTCTATCTTAGTTCTGTGATTGAGTATACTATCATTATTGGTGGTTCATTATATTGTTAGATAGATTATCTAGACAGCGTTCTACCGCCGATTCTGCGGCGTAGGCTGGGCGTTGTTTCCTACTAGTACCCTTACACCGGGTCCGGGTCGTGACAATTAGAGACGGGGGCAGATAAAGCCAGCTACATATACCAGAGTACTAACACTCCGAGATATAGTCATATCTGTCTAGACATGTGAGGATTTACTCTATAATCCAACAGTCATTCCTGGGTCAAGAGTCCTAGGTGTCTCAATCTCAAGCAAGCAACAAGTTATAAGATGTATGATCATCAAATATATAATAGTAAGGCATCCCAAACTATACATACACAGGTGATCATGAAACTAGTTACAAAATGAAGAACTAGCAAGAGTACAATATTACATGATCATCTCTAGCTATAGTCTAGAATATGTTTTACATGTAGGCCCGCAGGCTAAAATCTTAAGTTCCAAAATACGAGCTAAACACGTGCTCGGTGGCTAAATGCCTCAAAAGTATAAGTACAAGATCAAGTGTGTGATAAAAAAGAAGTCCACTCAGGTGCTCGGGTGCTCCTGGTGTTCATCATCTTGAGACGAGAAATACGGAAGATCCTGCAGTCCTGCTCCAAAATTGGGCAATACAAAACCAGTGGGGTCGGACCCAAAATAGCAAGTACTACAAGAGAGCCAGCTTAGGAACTAAAACTAATATGCGGACAAATTAGTAAGAAATAACACAAGAAAATAGTTAAATGAGTACAACAGGTGAAATAACAGTTACACAGTTCTGGAGTATTTAAACAATGATATCTGAAATCAGTACTTACGTTACAGTTTTCGGATCAGTTGTTAAATAAATCAGGACAGGACTAGAATAGACTGTAAATAAAGTATTCACAGCAAATCATGCCATAATGCTTGCTATCATTAGCTAACTAGAGTTATCACAGTCCTAGTTACTAACAAATACAGTTTTAAGATTTCGTACAGCCATATACCCTACAGTCTATCCGGGTTATCCAGACGTAAGGATACATATAAAATAGATTATATCAGGTACAACAATTTACAGGTAATGCAATACTTGACGATGTGCTAAAAGTGTGCCCATCAAGACGGAGAGCTCCAAATACATCCGATGTCGCTGGGATACCGGGATTACATGTAGCCAGAAAATTTCTCTAGATGCTTCTAATATATTATTCTAGTTGTTATCCTGGGCAAATTATTAAGAATTCCTTATCGTAGTGCTCAAGAATCTGCCTTAGACATGATGTAGGTCGACAGGATAAGACAGTAGCCTGACAAATACATTCAGGACAAAAGCAAGCAAATCATCCATTGGAATTTATCTTATTGATTCAAGCATTATAGTTCAAGAAATTCTAGCATGTCAGGAGTGTGCTTCATTGAGCCACTATCAGGAGTGTCAGTACATGTCAGGTTAACTCGATACGGTAAGGTATTATCAGGAATATCATGGCAAGTCTGGTATCAGAAGTTCAAGATTAATAGTGTAAATATAATCCATGTTCAATTCTAGCATTTCAGGAGTGCACTTCGTTGAGCCACTTTCAAAAGTATCAGTACAGGTCAGGTGTCAGGAGTTCATATTAATAGTGTCAATATAATCTAGGTTTAGAAAATTCTAGGTTCTGGCAGGTTATCACAATTCGGGTTATAAGCAATTTAGAGAAACATTGCATTTATAACAATTAAACAGAATAGGCTAAACAATGAAAACAGTTAAACCATAAGAGATAAAATTATAAGAAGTTAAGCTACTACAAGTATCATAGTCGCATGGGGTAAGCTGGTCGCAAGCAAGAGTGCCGGATAGAAGAGCTGGCGCCTGGAAGATGCAAAGTCCACTCCTTGGGACAGGTGAGTGATAGGCAATAAATACAAGGTCAGGGAAGTGAATGATGTGACTGGCCGTGTCAGAGAAGTGACCGATGTGACTGGCTGAGAAAGAAAGTCAAAAGGAAAAGGAAAAAACCAAGGAAACTCGTGCCAAGGTCGGTTCAGTCATGCACTCAATCATAGAAGAGGTGCATGAGACTTTGGCCATATGGATACCTTTATGCATCCAGTGAGTCAACACAAAGAGTTTCTGCCACTTAGCTTTTTCAAGCACTTTGTTTCAAAAACTCAAGTGTGAATTCAATCATGCGCCTAACAATTTAGGCACATGTTGCAAGGATATGCGGCAAAGAGTTTCGTATCACATGGCCTCTCTGCCGTATAGGTGTTGGGCGCATGAAGTCCTATCGTACCAAAAATAGCAAGTCTATCATGGAAAAGATCCAAGTCTAAAAAACTTATATTCTCCATGAAATCCTCATTTCCAGTCATAATCCAGCAAAGTAAAGTTCAAAATCGCATGAAATCAAGTGTTCATCAACATGGACTATTAGTTGTGGAAAATATCAAGTTTTAAGATATCAAAACCAAGAAAACTCATGAACACCTAAAAACTTAGAATTCATATATACTCCTATTAAGTCCTCAAATTCAAAAATACCAAGAATTAAACATATAGAGAAACTCATAGATATAAAGCAAATAAAATATAAGTAAAATAAATAAATGCAATATAGCAAGTTCTTACTCATTGGCAAGATGTACTTGCCAAAACCTACTACTAAACTACTACCACTACTATCCAAGGCAAGCTCACGACTAGGGCTAGGGTTCGGCCAAGGAGAGGAGAGGGAGAAGAAAATGAAGAAAATGAAGAAAGAGAAGAAAATGAAGAAGAATGAGGAAGAGAGAGAAAGGGAAGGCTATATGTATCCAAAGGGGGACTAGCACTATTAATAATTCTAGATATTACATAAAGTAGTTAGAAAAATCTATAATTACACGGAAAGCAATATACAGCTATAACACACAAATACTAGATAAAATATAATAATACTAAATTAGTGAGACGGGTCTTAAAACTCTCACCTTCTTAGAAAAATTTTGTCCTCGGAATTTCAACAAGGCACCGGGTCTATCAAGGTATCTCTAGAGATCAGCCAGGTAATAAAATAAGCAAGACAGTACGATTATCAATTAGATGATACGAACTACCTAGAACAAGACAAGAATGCACAAGACAATATCAGGGTACGAGATATACAAACAAATATACCTCATAAGTCCAAACAAATATGGGTATCTAGCTCGAATATCATCATCGCGTTCCCAAGTTGACTCACCCGATGAGTGATACCCCCAAGCAACTCAGACTAAACAAATAGCCCGGTTCATGAGAATCTTCTCTCAGGTCCAAAATTGATACAGGTCTTTCCTCATACGAAAGTTTATACCAACAACCAATTCTAAATGATCCATGACATGACTCATATCCGGTATATATCGTCATAACTGAGATATATGGAAAATATTATGTATCTCACAAAGCGATGGAGGAAGAGCAAGACGATATGAAACTTCTTTAACTCGCTCGAGAATATCGAACGAACCTATGTACCGAGGACTAAGCTTTTCTCGCACACCGAATCTGATGACTTCTCGGGTAGGCAAAATCCGAAGGAATATATGGTCGCCAACAAAAAATACAAGAGTCGTCGATGCGAATCAGCCAATGACGCTGGCAATCTTGGGCTACCTTGATATGCTTCCGGACTAGCTTGACTACTTCAACTATCTGAGCTATTATTTTGGGACCAAGAAATTATCTCTCACCAATATCATCCTGTCATGTCCCGGTTCCATGGATAAGGAACCGAGCCACATGACAATGGCCAGCAGTGTACTTCGACGGGCTTTCCAATCTAATGGGCCCGTCGGAGTACACTTAAGCTGTGAAAATGCAATAAAAAACCATCACATAACACAAGTAATCTCATTCTAAAATCTCATCCACAGGCAGCAATATAAGAGCACAAAAGAAGAAAATACAACGACTAATGTGCAGGAAGGAAATATCCAAATAGTATCAAGTACAAACACTAGATAACTTGGGACGGTAGCAGGTAACTAGGTAAAGATACCGTCCCAAGGAAAGAGTCACTACCAGCGATCAGGCGAAGTCCTCAGGGATGACCTCGTCCTCGGCAGTAAGAACAGCTGCTGGATAGATGCCCGGTCCGTACTCCTCCGGGTAATCCTCGTGACCTACACCTGGAAGGGAACCAGGTCCTCAGAGGGACGTAACAAGGTACAAGAAAATAACATGCCAGGTAAACAGATAGTACAAGTGCAGTAACAGGGTAATCTAGTACAACCAAACAAGTGTGACACAGTTTAAAGACAATGTTCGACGCGTGGGCTTTCTAATATAAAACTGTAGCTCCGGACACGAAAACACACGGCACGTACCGCAGCTCCGGGCAAAGAGTCACACGGGTGAAACAGCTATACTAGATACAGATATCACTACAAAATACTACATATATATAAGCGCGTGCAGAGTAGCCCAAACGTCTAGTAACTGTCTTTCCCTTTCCAAGCGGTCAACGATTGTGCGTTGAACCTGAACCTCTAACTACAGTCTCGACACAAGGAAAAATAACTCAACCGACGTGACCCTAAGGTCGTCCCAATCTCTGGTCATGATGTCAGTATCAGGATACAGGAATCTGGCACGAACACAGTGTATGAGTGTGTCCTGGGGTATCGATGTACTCTGGTACGTGCATCGAGGTTCTATGAAACATCAGTAATTATTCTAATACGTTAAGTCGAATGACAACACCCGGTTGTGAACCGGACACGGAATATCAAACATCACGTAAACAAGCGCACAATGTACAATAAGGAAAATAATATCTGTAAACTAAAATACTGGGTGGTAAGGTACACTTGCCTGCGAGCGGCTGCTGATGACGGTGATCGGGTACTGTGTCCAAGTCCTCAGGTCCCGCAATACCTAGAGTTGAATTACAAACCAGAATCAATAATCTAATTTACAACAGACAGGGGTGCTACACATATCTACGCCTAACAGAGACTAGACACTAGGGGGTTGACTACCGTTGACTTTCGGTACGATAGTCAAACAACTAGTCCTCAATATGTTCTCCTCAATTTAATTCTCCATAATTAAATTAATAATTTCTATCATGTACCATACATCCTGATTATTTATTTAAATTCCAACAAAAACTCACTTTACTCCCAATTCATAATTAAATTTTATTTGTTATATTTCATATCGAAGGCAACCTCTAATCCACAGTCCAACTTTATAAAGTACAAGATACATGCTCATTATAAAATTAAACTATGTCAACCTCATTAAACCCATCCTTAAGTCATTTTAATTTTTATATGCATTCACATTAACCTCATTTGAATTAACCCAAGTATTTCTTAACACATAGTGCTACGTAAGCCTACCTAACCATTTATATATATTCAAGGACCTTCTTTCTAATGTAATTAATCCACATGTAATTTATTTATTATTTCCTTCACCCATGCATATATCCATGACACATTATTCATGTTTAATCTTCATTAACATAACCTTATCCATGTTCTTATTTAAACATCATTAGCATACTCAATGTAACCCCATAATTACTTAGTTCAAATACTCCTCACATTAACCATACATATCCACATAATATATATATCACCCTAACAACATATTAACATCTCCATAATTAACATTATTCCCTTATATAAACTCCTATTTAAAATAATTAATATTCTGGAAATTTATTACAAAAGAGGTGGAGAAGTGAACCTCAATGAGGCTCGCCGGAGTTGATGGTGCTCGGTGGTGGTGGTGATGAAGCTTGATGGTGAGGGGGTCGGCCGAATGGGAGAGGGGCTGTGCACAGTGGCCGTGGGGGTGTGGGCTGTGCATGGCCGTGGGGGTGTGGGAAGGGGCTGAGGTGGTGGTGGTGAAGGTTAGTATGGTGTTGGTGAAGTAGGGAAGTGGGTGGTGAAGTTGGAGGGAAGAAGAAGAAGAAGAAGAAGAAGAAGAAGAAGAAGAAAAGAAAAGAGAAGGAATGGGGAGGGGGTCGGCCGAATGTGTGTGGGAGGAGAGAGTGAGGGAGGGGGGTTTTTAATGCTCTCCTTAAAATTAGGGCCGGCCTAGGGATATGTGTGTGAGGGGGGATTAAATAGGAGAGTGTGTAAGAATGAGTGGTGGAGAATGATTGGAATTAATTGAATGGATGGTTGTGATGCATTATGGATAGGGGTGGGATTCCTTCATGAAGGAATGTAATTGGGACCCCATTTTGGGACCCTAAAAATAATCATGACCAATGAGGTGTTGCCAACAATTTGTTAATTGCAAATTAGCCCCCGTAAATTCGGGAATTTGCATGGACACATGAAATGACGTAAAAATTGGGAGAAAAATATATTTAAAAATGTCATGGTGAGGGGGGTATTGCGCGTTAGGTGCGGGTCTAATTTGAAGGGCATTGGGATTATTTTAGTATCAAAATAGAATTCACAAAGTTGGTAAATTCCGATTTAATTAAAAAAGAATGCGTCCCACGAATTTAATTTAATTGGGACCCACGGGGTCAAAATTCGGAAATGGCGCAAAGGCCAAAAATGGTGGGGGCTTGGAGTCGGTCTTGGACCCTTTAGCTGGTCCAGCTCAACGGGTTAAGTTGGTACCCCAAAATCGAGGGTAACGACACAGGTGTCCGACACAGAATTTAAATACGGGTTACGATTTTCGGAATGTTGTGCAATTAATTTAGAGCACACAAAAAGTTGATTTTAACAGTCAGAAAAGTCCAGTGCCTAATTTGGCGAGTTGAGTCGAGTGTACAATATTTGTACGGAATTTACGGGCTGATAATGGGCTCCGAATAATTAGACAAAGATCGGGTGTGTCAATGGTTTAAATAAATTGGATTAAAATTCCAGGTAAATATCCTCTACTCTAAACCTCAATATCTTCTATCAAAAATTTTCCCTGGCCCACTCTAACTATCTACAAAATAAATTGAGGGGGTTTACATTCTTTCCAACTTAGAAAAATTTTGTCCCCGAAATTAAAAGTAAAGCACGATAATATCTAACAGAAATTTAAAACAACTAGTAATTAAATGCCGTACGTAAATTCGTACCTTATTCCTCAAATAAGTACGAGAATCGCTGCCGAATAGAATCCTTGCGCTCCCATGTAGACTCGCCTGGTGAATGGTGCTTCCATGCCACTCTGACCAGTCGAATCGTCTGTCCTCTCAAAGTCTTCTCGCTGCGGTCGAGGATCTCAACTGGCTGCTCTACATAAGACAGACTAGGCCCGACTGTAATCTCCGAATGATTAAGCACGTGGCTAGGGTCTGCGACATATCTCCTCAGCTGTGATACGTGAAATACGTCATGTACTCCCTCTAATGATGGAGGTAATTCAAGACGGTAAGCTACTTCACCAACTCGTTCCAGAATGTCAAAAGATCCGATATACCTCGGACTCAGCTTGCCTCTACCTTCGAATCTGATGGTACCATGAGTGGGCGATATCCTCAAAAATACGTGGTCACCCTTCTTGAACTCCAATGGTCTGCGGTGCGCATCTGCCCAGTATTTCTGTCTGTCCTGTGCTGCGCGCAGGTGGCTCTGAATCTGCTTGACCTTCTCTACTGTCTGTGTCACCAGTTCGGGCCCAAGTATCTGACGCTCTCCCACGTCACTCCAACAAACTGGCAACCTGCATTTTCTGCCATACAATGCCTCATAAGGTGTCATCTGTATGCTGGCCTGGTAACTGTTATTGTAGGAGAATTCTACCAAGTGTAGATGGTCCTCCCATGATCCTCCAAAATCAATCATGCACGCTCTCAACATATCCTCTAATATCTGTATCGTGCGCTCTGACTGTCCGTCAGTCTATGGATGATATGCAGTGTTGAACTTGAGACGAGTTCCTAAGCTCTCCTGCATACTCCGCCAAAAATATGACGTGAATCTGTTATCACGATCTGATACGATGCTGACAGCCACTCCATATAATCGTACTATCTACCTCATATACATGTCAGCTAGTATCTCTGTGGATTGCCCAACTCTGAAGGGCAAGAAATGTGCAGACTTGGTGAGTCTTTCTACTACAACCCAAACTGCATCCTTTCCGCTAGGGCTTCGCGAAAATCCTGTGACGAAGTCCATGGTAATGTGTTCCCACTTCCACTCGGGAATGGTGAGTGGCTGCAATAATCCTGCAGTCCTCTGATGTTCAGTCTTGACTTGCTGACAAACTAAACACTTTGCCACAAATCTTACAATTTCCCTCTTCATCCCATGCCACCAAAAATGCTGTCTCAAGTCTCGGTACATCTTCGTACCCCCGGGATGAATGGAATAAATCGAGCTATGAGCCTCGGTCATCAACTCTTGGCGTAGCTCGCCACTCGAAACATATAGGCGATCTCCGTACCTCAATATCCCGTCTTCATGAATCCTGAGTCCTGTCTGCATGCCGGCTTCTGTTCTCTCTCGCAGACGTCGAAATCTCGCATCTGTAGGCAATGCTGCCTTGATCCTCTCAATCAAAGTAGACTGAACCTCAAGACTGGCCATCTGTCCATCCATGCCTGGCAATACAATCTCTATCCCAAGCTCCTGGAGATCCTCTAGCAACTGTCGCTGCGTCGTCAGAAAGTATGCCATGGGCTTCCTGCTTAAGGCATCTGCTACGACGTTCGCCTTGCCAGGGTGGTACTGTAGCTCAATGTCATAATCTGTCATCAACTCTAGCCAGCGTCTCTGCCTCATATTGAGCTCCTTCTGCGTGTAGACGTACTTCAGGCTTTTATGATCTGTATAAATCTTAACACGCTCACTATAAAGGTAATGCCTCCATAGCTTTAGTGCAAATATCACCGCAGCTAGCTCCAAGTCGTGCGTCGGATAGTTCTTCTCATTACTCTCAGCTGTCTCGATACGTAGGCTATCACCTTGCCGTGTTGCATCAGTACGCATCCCAATCCGCTCCCTAATGCATCACTGTACACTACAAATCCTCCTAATCCGGAAGGTAGTGTCAAAATCGGTGCCGATGTCAGACGCTTCTTCAGCTCATCGAAAGCCGCCTGACACTCGTCTGTCCAGATAAACTCCTCGCCCTTACGCGTCAGTCTCGTCATAGGCGCAGCTATCCTCGAAAAGTTTTCCACGAACCTCCGGTAATATCCGGCAAGTTCGAGGAAACTCCTAACCTCTGTAACTGATGTTGGGGTAGGCCAGGTCTCTACTGCAGCTATCTTCTCCGGATCCACTGATAGTCCATCTCCGGTGATTATGTGTCCCAGAAATGGTACCCTATCCAAGCAAAACTCACATTTGCTGAGTTTGGCATACAGCCTCTCATGTCTCAGCGTCTCCAACACAATCCTGAGATGTCTCTCATGCTCCTCCTGGCTCTTGGAATATATCAGGATTTCGTCTATAAATACCACCACGAACTTATCTAAGTACTGGTGGAAAACATTGTTCATCAAATACATGAATACTGTTGGCGCATTGGTTAAACCAAACGGCATGACTAAAAACTCATAATGGCCATAATTCGTCCGAAAGGCCATCTTCTGGATGTCCTCTTTCCGTACCTTGATCTGATGATATCCGGATCTGAGGTCGATCTTCGAGAATACACATGCACCGCTAAGCTGATTAAACAAATCATCAATGCGCGGTAGTGGATACTTGTTCTTTATCGTTACAGCATTTAGCGCCCTGTAATCGATACACAAGCGTACCGTCCCGTTCTTCTTCGGTACGAACAGAATGGGTGCTCCCGATAGAGATACACTAGCCCGTATGAAACCCTTTTTTAAGAGATCATATACTTGAACCTTCAGCTCAACCAACTCCTTCGGTGCTAGTTTGTAAACGGGGGAAGTAACTGGCTCGGCTCCTGGAGTCAACTCTATAGTGAACTCAATCTCTCGATCAGGTGGCAGTCCTGGGAGATCCTCTGGAAACACATCCTCGAACTCTACTATAAAGTGAGGGTACATCGGTTCACCTTCTGCAATGTGTGTCGCTAGGGTAGGTTGGACACCATGCTCTCGAGCTCCCCGAAGAAACTCAAACTCTGGGTGATCTGGGGGTCTAAAGATGATACAACCACGATGGCAATCTAGCGTTGCGTGGTATTGGCTCAACCAATCTATGCCTAGAACAATGTCATAGTCCGGCATGGAGAAAACCAAAAATCGGGCATGCATCTCTCGCCCGCAGACAACTACTGAACATGATCTACAAGTGTCGCTAACAGGTACTATTCCACCTCCCGTAAGGATCCTTTTGACCTTCGAAAGGGGTGCAGTGGCTATTCTATGGGTAGCCACGAAACTAGTAGCTATAAAAGAGTGTGTGGCACCAGAATTAAATAGGACTAATGCTGGTAATGTAGCTACTAAGATTGTACCTGCTATCACTTCTTCTGCTGTCTCAGCCTCCTCGATGGTCATAGCATAGGCCTGTCCTTGCCTCGGTGCTGGTGCCCTCGGCTGATGTCGGTCCTGGTGGAACTGTCCTGCCTGTGGGGCCAAAGGTGGCCTCCTCTGGTTTACTCCTGGTGCTGGTGGTCGCTGTGCTCCAGCTCCTGCGTAAGGTGGCCTCGGTCCAGGAGGCTGCTGATAAGGCCTCGGCGCTGGCAGGGCTGGTCGGTGAACCATCTGTACTGGAGCCCTCTGATCTGGGCAATCTCGGACTGCATGCTGGTCCGATCCGTACCTCAAGCAAGCGCCCAATCTCCATCGACAGTCCCTCAGTATATGTCCCTTCTTGCCGCAGAAATGGCAAGTGGGAATGGTTGCTCCCTGCTGTGGTACTGCCCTCTGGTGTTGCTGCTGTACCAAGGGACGCTTCGCAGGTCCTCCCTGTGGGGCTCGGACTGCTGATGTCGACGCAAAGGGGCATTTCTGGCTAGCCTCCAACTTGTTGATACGGTCCTGGCGTCGTGCTGCAAGTAGTACCTCGGAGTAAGTAGTGGGGGCTGTGGACCCGATAAGCCTCTGGGTCTCATATCTTAGGCCCTCATAAAACTTCTCGTCCTTCTCTTCTTCAGTGGGGATCAGGTATGGTGCAAATCTGCTCAGGCGGAGGAACTCAGAATTATATTCCTCTAAAGTCATACTTCCCTGGATGAGGTTCTGGAATCTGCTCCGAAGCTCTGCTCGGGCGGTAGAGGGTATGTACATCTCCTGGAAGAGTCTGGAGAACTCTTCCCAGGTGACGCGATCCGGTCCCAAATGCTCCTCCTCGGAAAGCCACCAGTGATGAGCGTTGCCGGTGAGCTGCATCCTGACAGCCGTCATCCATCGGTGTCGGGGGAGGTCAGTAGCCTCTAGCTGGTGCTGAATACCGGTGAGCCAAGCGTAGACCAACGTCGGCTCCTCGGTGCCCGCAAAAGGTTGCAGTATCAAACGACGGAAGTCTATGACAGACCCTCTCGTCGGTGCGTATGCGGGTGGTGTCGCCTGTCCCAAGGCCGTCACGATGCTCTCTCTCAAGGTCTCAGCCTGGTGCTGCTGGGCCTGCTGGGCCTGCTGCTGAGCCTGCTACTGGGCCTGCTGCTGGGCCTGCATCATCGTAAACATCATTTGGAACATCTGGGTTCTGTCCATCGGTTGCCCTGTGGGGAATGGCATATAGGGCATCTGGGGCGGGAATGGTGGAGGAGGTGGTAGCTGCTGCTCCTCCTGACTCGGGATCCTCTGATCCTCAGGTCCTGCCTGATGTGGAGTCTGGTGTCCGTCTGATGGTATCTCGGGATGTCCTGATGACTGTCCCATGGGAGCTGGAGTCAGTAGAAGGACCTGCTCCAGGTCCAATTCCCCGGATGATCCAGCGTCTCGGGGAACGTCGCCAGGCTGCACGATACGTCCACTGCGGAGATTCATAACTCTGAAAAGAAGTCATGACTGCGATAAGCGTTTGAGGAAAATAAACAAGATGCAATTTGGTAAACGATATCGAGATAGAGGTGTTATGTGAAGATTTCAAACTTTGCAGATGAGATTTCTAACTCTATTCCTAATTTGCAGGCTCGCTTGGCACAGTCAGGTGACCAAGACGATTTTAAATCGGACCTGCATGGGCCACCACAAAAACCTTGTCACGCCCTGGTTCCATGGATAAGGAACCGAGCCACATGGCAATGGCCAGCAGTGTACTTCGGCGGGCTTTCCAATCCAATGGGCCCGTCGGAGTACACTTAAGCTGTGAAAATACAATGAAAACCCATCACATAACACAAGTAATCTCATTCTAAAATCTCATCCACAGGCAGCAATATAAGAGCACAAAAGAAGGAAATACAACGACTAATATGCAGGAAGAAAATATCCAAATAGTATCAAGTACAAACACTAGAGTAGTCACACGGGGACAAACCCGCTAGCACAAATAAACTAGAATGAAATTAAGCAATAAGATAACTTGGGACGGTAGCAGGTAACTAGGTAAGATACCGTCCCAAGGAAATAGTCACTACCAGCGATCAGGCGAAGTCCTCAGGGATGACCTCGTCCTCGGCAGTGAGAACAGCTGCTGGATAGATGCCCGATCCGTACTCCTCCGGGTAATCCTCGTGACCTACACCTGGAAGGGAACCAGGTCCTCAGAGGGACGTAACAAGGTACAAGAAAATAACATGTCAGGTAAACAGATAGTACAAGTGCAGCAACAGGGTAATCTAGTACAACCAAACAAGTGTGACACAGTTTAAAGACAATGTTCGATGCGTGGGCTTTCTAATATAAAACCGTAGCTCCGGACACGAAAACACACGGCACGTACCGCAGCTCCGGGCAAAGAGTCACACGGGTGAAACAACTACACTAGATACAGGTATCACTATAAAATACTACATATATATAAGCGCGTGCAGAGTAGCCCAAACGTCTAGTAACTGTCTTCCCCTTCCCAAGTGGTCAATGATTGTGCATTGAACCTGAACCTCTAACTACAGTCTCGACACAAGGAAAAATAACTCAACCGACGCAACCCTAAGGTTGTCCCAGTCTCTAGTCATGATGTCAGTATCAGGATACAGGAATCTGGCACGAACACAGTGTATAAGTGTGTCCTGGGGTATCGATGTACTCTGGTACGTGCATCGAGGTTCTATGAAACATCAGTAATTATTCTAATACGTTAAGTCGAATGACAACACCCGGTTGTGAACCGGACACGGAATATCGAACATCACGTAAACAAGCGCATAATGTACAATAAGAAAAACAATATCTGTAAACTGAAATACTGGGTGGCAAGGTACACTTGCCTGCTTGCGGCTGCTGATGACGGTGATCGGGTACTGTGTCCAAGTCCTCAGGTCCCGCAATACCTAGAGTTGAATTACAAACCAAAATCAATAATCTAATTTACAACAGACAGGGGTGCTACACATATCACGCCTAACAGAGACTAGACACTAGGGGGTTGACTACCGTTGACTTTCGGTACGATAGTCAAACAACTAGTCCTCAATATGTATGTTCTCCTCAATTTAATTCTCCATAATTAAATTAATAATTTCTATCATGTACCATACATCCCGATTATTTATTTAAATTCCAACAAAAACTTACTTTACTCCCAATTCATAATTAAATTTTATTTGTTATATTTCATGTCGAAGGCAACCTCTAATCCACAGTCCAACTTTATAAACTACAAGATACATGCTCATTATAAAATTAAACTATGTCAACCTCATTAAACCCATCCTCAAGTCATTTTAATTTTTATATGCATTCACATTAACCTCATTTGAATTAACCCAAGTATTTCTTAACACATAGTGCTACGTAAGCCTACCTAACCATTTATATATATTCAAGGACCTTCTTTCTAATGTAATTAATCCACATGTAATTTATTTATTATTTCCTTCACCCATGCATATATCCATGACACATTATTCATGTTTAATCTTTATTAACATAACCTTATCCATGTTCTTATTTAAACATCATTAGCATACTCAATGTAACCCCATAATTACTTAGTTCAAATACTCCTCACATTAACCATACATATCCACATAATATATATATCACCCTAACAACATATTAACATCTCCATAATTAACATTATTCCCTTATATAAACTCCTATTTAAAACAATTAATATTCTAGAAATTTATTACAAAAGAGGTGGAGAAGTGAACCTCAATGAGGCTCGCCGGAGTTGATGGTGCTCGGTGGTGGTGGTGATGAAGCTTGATGGTGAGGGGGTCGGTCGAATGGGAGGGGGGCTGTGCACAGTGGCCGTGGGGGTGTGGGCTGTGCACGGCCGTGGGGGTGTCGAAAGGGGCTGAGGTGGTGGTGGTGAAGGTTAGTATGGTGTTGGTGAAGTAGGGAAGTGGGTGGTGAAGTTGGAGGGAAGAAGAAGAAGAAGAAGAAGAAGAAGAAGAAGAAGAAGAAAAGAAAAGAGAAGGAATGGGGAGGGGGTCGGCCGAATGTGTGTGGGAGGAGAGAGTGAGGGAGGGGGGTTTTTCAATGCTCTCCTTAAAATTAGGGCCGGCCTAGGGATATGTGTGTGAGGGGGGGGGGGATTAAATAGGAGAGTGTGTAGGAATGAGTGGTGGAGAATGATTGGAATTAATTGAATGGATGGTTGTGATGCATTATGGATAGGGGTGGGATTCCTTCATGAGGGAATGTGATTGGGACCCCATTTTGGGACCCTAAAAATAATCATGACCAATGAGGTGTTGCCAACAATTTATTAATTGCAAATTAGCCCCCATAAATTCGGGAATTTGTATGGACACATGAAATAATGTAAACATTGCGGAGAAAAATATATTTAAAAATGTCATGGTGAGGGGAGTATTGCGCGTTAGGCGCGGGTCTAATTTGAAGGGCATTGGGATTATTTTAGTATCAAAATAAAATTCACAAAGTTGGTAAATTTCGATTTAATTAAAAAAGAATGCGTCCCGCAAATTTAATTTAATTGGGGCCCGCGGGGTCAAAATCCGAAAATGGCGCAAAGGCCAAAAATGGTGGGGGCTTGGAAGCGGTCTTGGACCCTTTAGTTGGTCCGGCTCAACGGGTTAAGTTGGTACCCCAAAATTGAGGGTAAAGATACAGGTGTCCGACACGGAATTTAAATACGGGTTACGATTTTTGGAATGTTGCACAATTAATTTAGAGCACACAAAAGTTGATTTTAACAGTCAGAAAAGTCCAGTGCCTAATTTGGCGAGTTGAGTCGAGTGTACAATATTTGTACGGAATTTACGGGTTGATAATGGGCTCCGAATAATTAGACAAAGATCGGGTGTGTCAATGGTTTAAATAAATTGGATTAAAATTCCAGGTAAATATCCTCTACTCTAAACCTCAATATCTTCTATCAAAAAATTTCCCTGGCCCACTCTAACTATCTACAGAATAAATTGAGGGGGTTTACACATCCCAAGCTATCGGAGATCTGCACTTTCGGCCATATAGTGCCTTGAACGGTACCATCTGGATACTTGCTTGGAAAATATTGTTGTAGGAGAATTCGACCAAGTACAAATGATCCTCGCATGAACCACCAAGATCAAGGGTACATGAATGAATCATATCTTTTAGAGTCTGGATGGTACGCTCTTACTGACTATCTGTCTGCAGGTGGTAGATTATACTGAACTTTAGACGAGTACCTAAGCTCTCCTAAAGAATTTGCCAAAAATAAGAAGTATACCTGGAATCTCTATCCGAGACTATGCTAACTAGCACACCATGTAGTCAGACAATCTGTCTAATGTATATCTCAGCTAATTGTTCTGTGGACTGGCCAATTATAAAGGGAAGAAAGTATGAAACTATCGTGAGATGATCCACTATTACCTAAATAACATCTCTGCCGACTGGTGATCTGGGAAGTCCTGATTAGAAATCCATGGTGATATGCTCCCACTTCCACTCCGGAATTGGTAAAAGTTGAAGAAGACCTGTGGGTCTCTGAATCTCATCTTTAACTTGTTGACAGACCAAACATCGAGAGACAAACCAAGCTATTTCTCTCTTTTTTTCGTTCCACCAGAACTGCTGACGAATGTCTCTGTACATCTATATTCCTCTGGGATACACTGAATACTGCGAACTATGAGCTTTTACCATAATCTCGCGACAAAGGTTTCCACTTGGTACACAAAGTCGATTCTCAAAACAGAGAGTTATGTCACTATGAAAGCGTAGTTCTGGTCTACGTCCTGCCTCATACTCTATTCTGAGACGATGAAGCTTGACATCTGTTGGTTGTGCTACCTTGATTGTTTTCACTATACTGGACTGAACTTGCAGACCAGCCATCAATGTTGTGTTGCCCGACAATACTACTTCTATAACCTCTTTTGAATATCTACTAATATTCTTCATTGTATTTTCAAGAAATAGGCTCCTGCTCTCCTACTAAAGGCATCTGCTACGATATTAGCCTTCCCAGGGTAATACTGAAGGTTAAGTTCATAGTTCGTCATCAACTCTAGCTGTCTTCTCTGCCTTATTTTGAGATCCTTCTAAGTAAAGACATACTTCAAACTCTTGTGATTAGTACAAATCTCTACCCAATCTTCATAGAGGTAATGTGTCCAAAGTTTAAGTGCAAAGATAATTCCTGCTAACTCCAAGTCGTGCATCGAATAATTTCTCTCATAGTCTCAAAGCTGCCAAGACACATAAGCTATAACCTTGTCATGCTACATAAGAACACATCATAATCCTCTGCCTAACACATCACAATATATGGTGAAACCACATATTCCATCTGGAAGAGTCAAAATAGGTGTCGTGATCAACTTATGTTTGAGCTTCTCGAAAGAGATTTGACATTCATCTATCCAATCAAAGCGTACATCTTTTCGTGTTAGCTGCGTCAAGGGTGCATAAATTCTAGCAAAGTCTGACACAAAGTACCGATAATATCCTACTAATCCCAGAAAACTATGAACTTTGACAACTGTTAGGGGAACTGGCCACGTCTCAACGACTTATATCTTCGGGGGATCCACTTTAACTCCCCCTTTAGCAATAATATGCCCTAAGTATGAAATACGATCAAGCCAAAACTTACACTTGCTGAACTTGGCATATAACTTATGCTCTCTGAGAGTTTGAAGAACTACTCGAAGATGTTGCTCGTGTTCTGCTTTACTTTGACTATACACCAAGATATCGTTAATGAACACTATCACGAACTTATCCAAGTATGGCATAAATATACGATTCATGAGATCCATAAACACTACTGGCTCATTGGTTGCTCCAAAGGGCATTAATAGAAACTCTCAATGTCCATATCTTAATCTGAATGCCGTCTTGGGTATATCCTGCACCCTGCCTCTAATCTGGTGATATCTCGATCATAAATCAATCTTGAAAAACATCGTTGTTCCACTAAACTGATCGATCAAGTGGTCGATCATTGGCAAGGAATACTTGTTCTTGATGGTTACCGTATTAAAGGTACAATAATCCACACATAATAGTGATATTCCATACTTCTTCTTTACCAGTAGCATTGGAGCTCCCCAAGTAATCCACTAGCATGAATGAATCCCTTAGCTCTTAATTCTTCTATCATCTGGTACAAGATTTCTAACTCTGAAGGTGCCATCCTGTAGACTCTCTCTGATACTAGTGCTATTTCTGGAAGTAGATCAATGGTAAACTCGATCTCTCTTTCTTGTGGCATGCTTGGAAGTTTTTCTAGGAATACGTCTATAAATTCATTAACAACACTGGGGAATTATACTTCCTCTGTTACTGCTATTCTCATGATCGCTGATGAAGACTCCATCTCGCCTCTAAAAAATGAGAATTCATTCTCACCAGGGATATAAAAAATAACTTTGCCATTATTGCAATCTATCGTCGCATACCGAGCACTCAACCAATCCATGCCTAAGACGATGTCATAATCTCCCATAGAAAATTTTATTAATCTATCAGGAAACTCTTACCCACACACTACGACTTGACATGAGGCATAAACTCTATCGACTCCCATAATACCATTATCAATAAGTATATTGAGTCATACTGATAAGGACTAGGGTTCTAATCCAACTCGTGTCGTAAATCGTACAGACATAAAAGAATGCGATGTACCAGAATCAAACAATACTGAAGCTGGATGAGAGTTGACGAGAATAGTACCTGCCATCACTTCCCCCGAAGCTAACTGCTCTTCTATAGTGAGTGTCATCGCATGACCTCGTCCTCTCGGTGTTGGTCCTCTCTGCTACGGACCTCCTTGCCTGGCCTGTACTTGAGCTTGGGCCTGCGCATACAAATGTGGCCTCTGGTTGGAATACTTGAGATTGGATCGGCAAAAGGCTTCTAACCCTAGTTTTGCTGAGCCGGTACTGTATTCCTATACTACGGTCCTGGCGGGGAAGATGAGGATGAACTGTCTCTGTGTGGACAAGATCCCACTTTGTGGTCCGGATATTCGGGCACGAGAACTTGGGTACATCCAGCCTACGCCACAGCATCGACGGTAGAACAATGTCTGGGTCATCAATACTAATACATTAGTTCTATAATGTGCTCGATCACAATATTATAAAGGAAGAATGAATAAAGAAGATAATCCAGAAATAATCTAAAAGAAATAAAACTAAGATATGACACTAAGATAGATGAATACTAGCCTAGATCTCACTAGGGGTCACCACTAGATCCACAGTGAAAAAGTAGTCCTGACTATATCATCACTCCAAAGTCAACACTGAAATATGTTATCCGATCAGGATTAGAGTGAAGCACATAAACTAACAGCAGTTTCAATTATATTGATAAAGACTATAAAACAATAAGTAATGAATATATATGATAGAAATAAAATACTAGCAATGTAAGGAAGCTAGAAGGGCATATAATCATATCACTGGGAAATAAGCACCAATAATTAATCAAGTAATGGTAAGTAGTGAATAAGTAGGTAAATAAAAATAGAAGTCGGTATACTGCAATAAAGAATAAAATAAACTAGCAAAGAGTTTGTGTAAGCCCCTGATTTTTTAAAATATTAAAATTGGGATTTTTCACAATTTTCTGGAATTTTCTGGGAATTTTCTGTAATTAAAATCAGGATTTTGAATTATTAAATGATTTTTAATTGTTAATAAATAATATTAAAATATTATGAAAATAATATTTTTGGGTGTAAAATGGAAAACTGGACTTAGGGTAATTTTTCTGGAATTTATCGGACCCCGGACCTATTTTTAAAAATGCCTAAAATATAATTATTTAATTATTTAATTATTTATTAAATTAAATACTGTTTTATTATTATTAATTATTATTATTAATATTTCTATTTACCCAGCCCGGCCCATTAGCCCGCGGCCCACGGACACCAGCCCAACCCGACCCGAGCCCAGCCCTAGCGGGTCGGGTCGGATCCGCCAGACCCGACCCGGACCCGCTACCGACCCGCCCCCTCTCTCTCCCCCACGACGCCTCCCCTCCCGCGTCGTGCGCCGCACCCGCCGGCCGCGCCGCCCACCGCTCCGCACGCTGGCCACGACCCCGCGGCCACGTCTCCGCCCGACCCCCGCCCGTCTCGGCCTCCCCAACCGCCCCTCTCCCTTTATAAACCCTCGACACCCCTCGCCACCACCACGATCCGCCGACGCCCTGCTCCGCCTAGCCTCCGCTCCACCTCCAGCCGGCCGACGCCGCTCAGCCCCGCCGCAGACCCCGCGCAGCCGTCCTCCTCCTTCCTCCCCTCCGGCGGCCACCGCCAACGGTAGCAGCAGCGAGCAACAGCAGCCCGCTGCCTCGCCGCAGCGCCTCCGGCCGCCGCGTGCCCGCTAGCCCGCCGCGCCGCCTCCGCTTGGCCGCAGACCGCCGTCCCCGGCCGCCCAGCCGCAGTCTCCGCCGTCCCAGCCGCCGGATCCCCAAACCCTAACCCTAGAAATCGGATTCTGTGTCTGACACGAGTCGGACACGTGTCGGACACGGTTTTTCCCCGATTTTTCGGGTCCCCTTCAGGTACTCGTATCTTGCACCCTGTATCTCCGTTTTCAATTCCGTAAATTGCGTTGTGAAGCCTGTATGACCCTCTCGGTGTCCGGACAAACTGTTCGGGGCACTGCGTCCTGTGGTGATCGCACACCGCGATCCAAAAACAGGAAAAACCAGACCCTGTTTCACCCCGGAACCGAGTACGTCCCGCCAAACGGGACGACTTGGTCGCGTGCGGTCTTCACAGATACGTGCGCAGCGTCGATACGGACGTGTGAGATTTCGCGGAAGCTGATTTGGGTGTGCGTGCACACCGGAATCAACGCGTATCCGCGGACATCGCCCCGTATCCGTAATTTCTGTAATTCACCATAACTTCTTGTACACTCGTCAGATCGAGACGAAACTTGTGCCATCGGACTCGTAGCGATACGCTGGTCCTGTGGGTCAAGTTTGGTTCGATTCTGAGAACGTTGACGAAATCGCGTGTCGCGGGCCCCACAGGCCCCGCTCGACGGGCGATTTTGTGTTCGGCTCATCGGAATCCAAATCTGGAAGTTCCGTTGGGTTCGTATCAGCGTTCCTGACCTGTTGACACTAAGTTTGGTGAATTTGGAGACTTTTGACCCGGACACGTTTTTCGGTGCAAAGCGGGCCCAACGGCGGACCCCGTTTTGACCCGAAACTGCCGTTTTTGCCCTTGTCTCCAAATTGGACCCAAGGACAGGCGTTTCTAGCTATTTGACATCTTCTGAGAGTGAGGGTAATGTCTATTTCAGCTTTTGGACTCATCTCTGGACTTTTCCCCCAAGAACCAATTTAATCAGATCCAAACAACAGGCAAGTACCTGCACTTCAAGTTAATCTTTATATTGTGATAATTAATTCTCTGCTCTACTAGTACCCTTGTTGATTACACATAGCGTAAAGTACTGTATTTCATGTCTTGAATATTGGAGTTCATGTCTTGTTTACATATCGGGTGGGAGAATACTAGGAGGCATGTAGTTTACCCTTCCCCAGGTCCAGATACTAGCTGTTGGTACGCGACTGTACCATCAGCCTTATACTTGATCATTCCAGACACTAGTCGTCTATGACGGCCTTATTAGCCTTATAAACCCCTACATGCCAACTATGTATTCTAAATACACAAGTTCACACACATAGTTCTAGTCTTGTTATATTTCTTGCTGACTGTGCAGTTTCAATTCCTGTTTCACTTTATTTTCCTGCTTTCACATATTCCTGTTTATAGCATTAAACTCTGAGATGTTGATGTTCCTTATGCAATTTCCTTAACGTGATATTCAATATTTAATTGTCATAAATATTTAGTTTAATCTTGTTGTGCACTGTGTACTTTGCTCCTTTCCTGACTGGATACGTTGTTTAGGCGATGATGAGAACCTTGCCCCTACCTATTATGGACCCTATGAGCCAGCAGGTGATACAGTTGCAGAGCCGGTGCCCACCCAGGAGACTACTCCTGCAGAGTAGTTAGCATTAGTTATTGTTTCCTTTTCATCTTATTAATCGGGTTTGTCCCCGGTACAATCTTTGGTTCTGTAATAAAACTCTGGATCTGATTATCTTATTCTGGTTATAAAATCTTAGCATTCTTTTCCTGCTATTTTCTTGCCTATTTAATGGTTGTGAATGAGCTAGATTTATTGCTTGTGGTCATGCCCTAGACAGCGTACTACCGCCGATTCTGCGGCGTAGGCTGGACGTGCCCACGCACTCGTGCCCGAATATCCGGGTGCGGGTCGTGACACGTTTTTATGGTGGCCCATGCAGGTCAAACGACTAAATTGTTCGGTTTCAACTTCGGGACCGAACAGGCCTGCAATAAGATTGAGGATTCTAGGACAAGCTCATTCACAGTATAGGGTCCTTATTTCAATTCTTGATATCAATCCTGATCAATTTTCCTATCGCCTTTGATTTCCAAGTAATCTATTCTGATCTCTCTATCCCTTCATCTTTCAGAATGGTCCAGACCAGGAACACAGTAGGAGGCACATCAGAACCAGCTGAGCCGAATGTGCCCGAGACTCTTGCACTCCCGCCGCCCCCATCTGTTCCGGCAGTTTCCTTAGATGGGGCACAGCTAATAGGAGTATTCCAGGGATTAGTGGAATCCCAGAAAGAACAGACTGCACTTCTGCGGACCAGCCTCTCGGAAGCTATTAAGTCCCAGGAGTCGCCACAAAAGAGGCCAGGAAGTGCCAAAGATTTCAAGAACCTAAGACCCCTGGAATTCTATGGAACTGAAGGCATTCTCTATGCCGATGAATGGATAGAGAACGTAGAGAGACTCCTGAAGACTGCTCGGGTTCCTGATGACCTTAAAGTAGAGTCTGCAAGCTTGCAACTGTTCGATATAGCTCGGACCTGGTTCAGAGACGAACCTCAACTATCTGCTCCCGACATCACCTGGGAAAACTTCAAGAGGCTATTCAAGGAGAAATTCTACCCCGAAGTGGCTCGGGAAGCTCTCGAGAGCCAATTCGAGAGACTGGAACAAGGTAACATGACTGTTGATGAATATACTGCTGAATTTAGCAGGTTAAGCCACTTTGCGGAGTACATGGTTCGTATCCCGGAGGACAGAGCCCGTAGATTCAAGAAGGGGCTATCTCCGGATATCCGCCTTGCTGTCACCACCAGCCGAGCTCGCACCTATGAGGAAATCCTGAGCGTGGCACAAGGCGTTGAGAGAGACATGGGGCATAAGCTAAAGCGAGAGAGAGATACCGAAAATGCGGGACCCAACAAACGCCTTTTTCAACAACAACAACAACAGCAGAGGTCCCCGCAGCAAGCCCAGCGTCCTCTCCCTCGAGCTCCAGCACCCCAACATCAAGCTCAAGGGCAGACCCAACGAGTTCCCACTTGTGGCTTTTGTCGAAAACAAGGTCACACCTGGCAAGTTTGTAGGATGAGACTAGGTGTCTGTCTATATTGTGGATCAACAGAACATCTAGTGAGGGACTGCCCCACTGCTCCAGGACGCGGACAAGCTTACGTGATGACCGTGGAGAACGCGCAAACTCTGGAAGCAGCTAATGCGCGTAAGTGATTCGTAGATATCTCTTCTAGTATTGTTTTTGTGCCTATTGGTTCGTGACCTCAGCCCCAACCTAGTAATTTTGAACTTGCTAAATAACCTAGTATGCTTTTAAAATTTGATAACTGTTTTAGAGACTTTTTGCTATTGTGCTTTTGTGTTATTTTGTGACTTCAATAATTTGCACCTCCTTTTATCATTATCTAGCGCACTTAAATTTTACTGAACTTGATATATGCTGCTATTTATAGCCTAGTTTTGCAAGCTTACCCTTCATCGGGCTTGTTCATGACACATGTATTATTGAGGCCTGATCAACCCCACTAATACAAGTGTCTACTCAGAATCAGTGTACTACGGTCTGATCAACCTTAGTGCATTTTGATTCGCACTTCGCACGACTACCTTACGTGGATTGAGAGATATAGTGACTAGTATACTTGCCCTTAAATGTGTCCGAGCATATCGTATCAGTTACATAATTATACTGATACGAGCATGCGGAGAAATGATTACCAGAATAGGATCTCAATCCATAACCGCCTGACAATCCCCATTAGAATTCTTTAAACACCTTGATCCCTATACCTCTGTTCTACTACCACGCCCTTAAACTCTTTATTATTAACCCTCGTCTTCCCTTATTTCGGAAAGACAAAATCCTGTGTTTGAGATAAGTTTGATTTGTAGTGCTAGATGATAACCCTTTATGACTAGGCAATACCCTAGGTGATGTGTTTTGTGTTGCAGACTTAAGGATTTAATACCATGATTTATTAAAGTTGAGACCTAGCTTTACTAGTTGTACAGCCTTAGAAGATATATGGGTAAAATTATAAGTTGGGTAGCGACCGCAATGTCCACCTGAGAGAAACCCGTTGGACTGTAATCAAGTGAGATTGGACAGAGAGAACCCTGCTATAATTTTAAAATTTCGAGGGCGAAATTTTTATAAGTTGGGTAGATTGTAAGCCCCTGATTTTTTAAAATATTAAAATTGGGATTTTTCACAATTTTCTGGAATTTTCTGGGAATTTTCTGTAATTAAAATCAGGATTTTGAATTATTAAATGATTTTTAATTGTTAATAAATAATATTAAAATATTATGAAAATAATATTTTTGGGTGTAAAATGGAAAACTGGACTTAGGGTAATTTTTCTGGAATTTATCGGACCCCGGACCTATTTTTAAAAATGCCTAAAATGTAATTATTTAATTATTTAATTATTTATTAAATTAAATACTGTTTTATTATTATTAATTATTATTATTAATATTTCTATTTACCCAGCCCGGCCCATTAGCCCGCGGCCCACGGACACCAGCCCAACCCGACCCGAGCCCAGCCCTAGCGGGTCGGGTCGGATCCGCCAGACCCGACCCGGACCCGCTACCGACCCGCCCCCTCTCTCTCCCCCACGACGCCTCCCCTCCCGCGTCGTGCGCCGCACCCGCCGGCCGCGCCGCCCACCGCTCCGCGCGCTGGCCACGACCCCGCGGCCACGTCTCCGCCCGACCCCCGCCCGTCTCGGCCTCCCCAACCGCCCCTCTCCCTTTATAAACCCTCGACACCCCTCGCCACCACCACGATCCGCCGACGCCCTGCTCCGCCTAGCCTCCGCTCCACCTCCAGCCGGCCGACGCCGCTCAGCCCCGCCGCAGACCCCGCGCAGCCGTCCTCCTCCTTCCTCCCCTCCGGCGGCCACCGCCAACGGCAGCAGCAGCGAGCAACAGCAGCCCGCTGCCTCGCCGCAGCGCCTCCGGCCGCCGCGTGCCCGCTAGCCCGTCGCGCCGCCTCCGCTTGGCCGCAGACCGCCGTCCCCGGCCGCCCAGCCGCAGTCTCCGCCGTCCCAGCCGCCGGATCCCCAAACCCTAACCCTAGAAATCGGATTCTGTGTCTGACACGAGTCGGACACGTGTCGGACACGGTTTTTCCCCGATTTTTCGGGTCCCCTTCAGGTACTCGTATCTTGCACCCTGTATCTCCGTTTTCAATTCCGTAAATTGCGTTGTGAAGCCTGTATGACCCTCTCGGTGTCCGGACAAACTGTTCGGGGCACCGCGTCCTGTGGTGATCGCACACCGCGATCCAAAAACAGGAAAAACCAGACCCTGTTTCACCCCGGAACCGAGTACGTCCCGCCAAACGGGACGACTTGGTCGCGTGCGGTCTTCACAGATACGTGTGCAGCGTCGATACGGACGTGTGAGATTTCGCGGAAGCTGATTTGGGTGTGCGTGCACACCGAAATCAACGCGTATCCGCGGACATCGCCCCGTATCCGCAATTTCTGTAATTCACCATAACTTCTTGTACACTCGTCAGATCGAGACGAAACTTGCGCCATCGGACTCGTAGCGATACGCTGGTCCTGTGGGTCAAGTTTGGTTCGATTCTGAGAACGTTGACGAAATCGCGTGTCGCGGGCCCCACAGGCCCCGCTCGACGGGCGATTTTGTGTTCGGCTCATCGGAATCCAAATCTGGAAGTTCTGTTGGGTTCGTATCAGCGTTCCTGACCTGTTGACACTAAGTTTGGTGAATTTGGAGACTTTTGACCCGGACACGTTTTTCGGTGCAAAGCGGGCCCAACGGCGGACCCCGTTTTGACCCGAAACTGCCGTTTTTGCCCTTGTCTCCAAATTGGACCCAAGGACAGGCGTTTCTAGCTATTTGACATCTTCTGAGAGTGAGGGTAATGTCTATTTCAGCTTTTGGACTCATCTCTGGACTTTTCCCCCAAGAACCAATTTAATCAGATCCAAACAACAGGCAAGTACCTGCACTTCAAGTTAATCTTTATATTGTGATAATTAATTCTCTGCTCTACTAGTACCCTTGTTGATTACACGTAGCGTAAAGTACTGTATTTCATGTCTTGAATATTGGAGTTCATGTCTTGTTTACATATCGGGTGGGAGAATACTAGGAGGCATGTAGTTTACCCTTCCCCAGGTCCAGATACTAGCTGTTGGTACGCGACTGTACCATCAGCCTTATACTTGATCATTCCAGACACTAGTCGTCTATGACGGCCTTATTAGCCTTATAAACCCCTACATGCCAACTATGTATTCTAAATACACAAGTTCACACACATAGTTCTAGTCTTGTTATATTTCTTGCTGACTGTGCAGTTTCAATTCCTGTTTCACTTTATTTTCCTGCTTTCTCATATTCCTGTTTATAGCATTAAACTCTGAGATGTTGATGTTCCTTATGCAATTTCCTTAACATGATATTCAATATTTAATTGTCATAAATATTTAGTTTAATCTTGTTGTGCACTGTGTACTTTGCTCCTTTCCTGACTGGATACGTTGTTTAGGCGATGATGAGAACCTTGCCCCTACCTATTATGGACCCTATGAGCCAGCAGGTGATACAGTTGCAGAGCCGGTGCCCACCCAGGAGACTACTCCTGCAGAGTAGTTAGCATTAGTTATTGTTTCCTTTTCATCTTATTAATCGGGTTTGTCCCCGGTACAATCTTTGGTTCTGTAATAGAACTCTGGATCTGATTATCTTATTCTGGTTATAAAATCTTAGCATTCTTTTCCTGCTATTTTCTTGCCTATTTAATGGTTGTGAATGAGCTAGATTTATTGCTTGTGGTCATGCCCTAGACAGCGTACTACCGCCGATTCTGCGGCGTAGGCTGGACGTGCCCACGCACTCGTGCCCGAATATCCGGGTGCGGGTCGTGACAGTTTGAAATATTATTTTGCTATGTGATTGTCACGCCCAGTCCCAAAATACGTAGGACTAGGAACACGTAAGCATGTCAGCCGTATGTATATGGCAACTCCAATATATGGATACCATGATACACATGTACGCTATCATATGAATATAAACTCACATGTGGTATATATATAGTCATAAGTCACAGAAATACTAATCTCATCCACACAACAAGTCATAGAAAAGAAATAACTAAACTAGAATAATGAGTCTGAATAATCCAAAATAATAGTCGGGTGGAGACAAATCCACTACCAATAATGATATAAGGGTATCAGCGAAGCGATCCATCGCTAGAGATAATCAAAGATGCTCAGAAGGTAAGACATCCTCGGAAGAGATAAGTAGTAAGTCCTGATCCGTGCTCTTGCGAATAGTCATGAACATCTATACCTGGAAAGGGACCAGGTCCTCAGAGGGACGTAACAAGATACATAGAAGCATGCCAATTTGAATACAGTAAACATGTATAATAGGTAAAAAATATGTAAGTACGTTGTACAAGACAATCTATATGAATGCATAATGAGGACAACTTTTCGACGTATAGGCATGGGTAGGCTACTCTATCTAATCTCACAACTCACACACACGTCAGGAACACCATCAGCCGACATACCGCAGGGGTAGCGACCATCGGACACGACTACCATAGTGTGTGCTACTTACTACGGTTTACCAGAGTGATTATAGCCCATAAGCCTACTGATTGTCCTCCCCTCCCATGATACTATGTGTCAAGTGTGCGTCAACATATATATATATAGCATATACATATGACTGAAAGAAAATACACATACAATGAATATACAGAAATATAATAAGTATGCAAAGTACTGTAAGCAATTTGGCAAGGTATCTTGCCTGGTAAGAAAGCTGCAAAGTGTAACGTCCAGGAGTCATGCACACAGGATAAGAAACTACGGCCTCAGAATAAACGTCTCCGGATGCTGAAATAAATATCACCAACGTTTCCAGAATAAGCGAGATAGCTAGAAAATACTACCCTTTTGTCCAATTTGGACACGAGCAAAACGATAATTTTGGGTCAAAGCGGGGTCCACATGTGGCCCACTTTGCACCAAAAAGTGTGACAAGGGTAAAGGTCTCTAAATAGGACAAATTATAGGTCAAACAAACTCTAAATGTCAATACGAACTCAACGGTATATCCAATTTTGGATTCCGGTGAGCCGAACACAATTTTGCCCAAAAAGTCAACCGTGGGACCCGCAAATAGGCGATTTGGTCATCTGTCTCAAAATTGCATAAAAATTGGGTCACAGGACCAGCGCGATACCACGAGTCCAGTGGTGCAAGTTTCGTCACATTCTAACGAGCGTACACTAAATGGCACGAGATTTTGCAAAGGTTGCGATATTGGGACGTTTTACGGACACGGGTTGATTCTGACACGCACATGCGTCCGAATAAATTTCCGTGAAAGCTCACACATCTGGACATACCATACGCGCTTTTTGGTGTAATTGGTACACTACGCTCCGTATCATAAATTTTGAAGGTTGGGAAAATATATTTTTAGTGATTTTTAATCCAATTTAACTTAGCATAAAACAACAAATAAAATATTATAATTTACAAGAATTAATCTCGGTTAGGTGATCTTCGTATAGAAAGAAGAAAAACTAAATTCGGATCTCTGTGGTGGGAGATACGAGTCCTTAAACATTGATGGTTACAACAGTTTTTCTGGAATTAAAGTTGTCATTTTTCTGCAACTTTGTCTCGGTTTTTGCCTAGGTTACGCGCTGTTCGAAGTAAACTAATACACAGAGTTGGAAGAGGGATAGGTCGTGAATATACCGGTAAAGATGGGTTCGAGTTTGGTCGAGCAATGGCGCAGGAATCGAGTCCTGAACAGAGCTCAGTTGCTGCGAATCTACTATGGGGTTCGCGCGGTCACACGGGTGTGCGGTCGCGGCGGCGGTGCTCCGGCGGACGACGGTGGCGGCTCTGCGATCGGCAGCGGTCGCAGGGTCGAGGGAAGATGGTAATGGTTTAGGGTTAGGGTTATATATATATATATATATATATATATATATATATATATATATATATATATATATATATATATATATGGGGAGCGGGGTTGGGGTCTCTTTCGTGTGGGGTCGTTGTGGCTTTGCAGCTGCTGTTGTTGTTTAATAGCGGGTCGGGTCTCACTGGTTAGCGGGTAGGGCCTTAGGTGGGTTTGGGTTAGGTAATGGGTTAGGGTTCATTTCTACTTCTTTTTTTTTCTTTTTTTTTTCCTTTTCTTTTCTATTCTATTCTTTTTCTTATTCTTTTAATAACATAATATATATATATATATATATATATATATATATATATATATATATATATATATATATATATATATATATAAAATTCTAGAAATTTATTTTAGAGCATACAATTAATCTATCAACTGTCCATAAGGTCTCCTAGATGAAAATAATGAAGGTAAAATAATAATTGCTCCGTAAATCCTCTATTGCACAATCACCTAGAAATAAAAATCCAATAAATTATATTTCTTCTAATTAGCTAATAAATACTATAAATCAATTAATTAATTAATTAATTAATATGATTTTTAAAATTAGGGGTTTTATATTCTATCCAACTTACAAAAATTTTGTCCTCGAAATTAACACTACCCATATTCATAATGAATCACTATATCTATTATACTTCATTGCTATCTAGCAGTGCTTCCTAAATGTTATGGTCAGTCACCCTAACACTTCTTATTTATTGTCCATACCCTATTCTATTATCATCTAACTCGTCTATACTACCCAACTTACAGGAATTCTACTAGTAGTCAAGGTCTCTTGATGCTATTGTCTATGTGGTAGGAAAAATTTATTTATTGGGTCGAAAATCTTGGGATACCTGTCTGGAATCTCACAACCTTGATTTTTCTTTGTAACCGTCAAGTATCGTAGTCTAATACTGCCATGCGACCTGACCAGTATGTTTGCAAATATTTTGACTACTCTACTATAACGGTCTAGCTACAGTTGTCGCTACTTTGCCAACAAATTGTCATAGTTGTCAGTTCGTAACAAGTACCTTCAACTCTTTCCTAGGCATAGTCTAAGTTTTAGGGCAACAATTAGGGTCTTGACTAACTTATAAAACTATTAGAAGTAAGTACTAATTCAACAATCCAACTAATTCCTATTAGACTAAGGGATGCTATACATGGTTTTTAAAATAATAAGAGGATACAGTTATTGCTATAGTGCATATACATAAGGGTTATCCTTATGTACTCATCTTTTAGTTATTAATCATTTACTAAACCATTTATATTTTTAACTAACAAAAATAGGGGTGGGGTCGAAGTAAACCAATAATTCATGATGGCACGAAAAGATGTAACTACGATAGGGAGAATTAAGCATGGGACAAAGAATGGATATAGATGAAAAGATAAGCCACCCTAAGGGGCAAGATGGTGATAGGAAAAGAATACTACTACTGCTACTTGCGTCATCCATTAGCATCGCATGTATGCCATATGGTTAGAATATCCACATATCCTCATAACTGCTAAACTACTATATTTATAATTCTACGTCTACTATGCACCTAAGATCTTGTGTCATAAGGGGGTCATGAGTATGCAATGACAAATATAACTAAGGTCGTACCTGTATCTATGACTTCATGTGCCTGCGTTTCCTTATTTGTCATCATGAGTGCTTGGCCTATGGGGTATATCTAGTACTATCTGTGTATCAACTTATACTAAGCACGAACGTTCATCTTTCCAAAATAGGAGAAGACGAAAAACAATAATAAAGAATTTAAGGAGGAGGTGATATAATACAAGTACGGGATTCAAAGGGATTAGAGAATTTAAAAGGGAGCTGCCAAGGCAGTTGTGGATTAAAATCTTATTTTGGTAAATTCCTATTCGCATGTTCACATCAGAACAATTATGTACCTGACATGATATGCTCTGACCAGTCTAGAGTGCAAGTATATTCGTCTAACAACTTGAGTCAACTATATCTCAATCCAGATAAAGTAGTGATACGAAGAGCGAACCAAGCGCACTAAGGTTGATCAGACCACAATGCATTAATTCTGATTTAGACAATGTATTAGTGTGGGCCCCCAATAATACATATGTCATGAACAAGCTCGATAAAATAATAAGCTTGTAAAACTAGGCTATAATAGCAGCATAAGTCGAGGTAGTTCAGAAAATATAAGCACGTTGGATTAGGGTAGAGGAAGGTACGAAATAACTTAAGTTCACTAAGAAGATCGGTGTTGTGCCTCTACAGTTGCTATACTAACTCCTTGTCAAGGTCTCTAGTCGACCAAATGGGTGTATGGCCTCTAAGTTCTACAGTCTGGGTAAACTATATCTTTTTATGCAAGCCTATAGTTGGTGCCATTCATTTATACTTCATTAATGAGTCAACAGGACTATGTGTTACTAGGTTATGAGGCATACTATCCAACTTACAATAATTTAACTAATAGTATTATTGTTCAACAGAGTGTATGTGCCTAGTATAAATCACCTTACTAACCCCTATCAAGCACGAGAGAAAAGATAAGATTAACTTTGAGAAAGGATCAAGCAAGATGCAATGCAAGTAATCAAATAAGAATGCGGAACGAAATCAAGGGAGGTGATAAATAAGTGGATGAGATCCTATATTCTAATCCTATGCGCAGGCCTGCTCGGTACATTAACATAACCGAGACAATATGCTCTCGACCTCCATGGGCCACTACAAAAATATGTCACGCCTTAGTCCCAAAATACGTAGGACTAGGAATACGTAAGCATGCCAGCCGTATGTATATGGCAACTCCAATATATGGATACCATGATACATACGTACCCTGTAATATGAATATAAACTCACATGTGGTATATATATAGTCCTAAGTCACAGAAATACTAATCTCATCCACACAACAAGTCATAGAAAAGAAATAACTAAACTAGAATAATGAGTCTGAATAATCCAAAATAATAGTCGAGTGGAGAAAAACCCACTACCAATGACTATATCAATACTAAAATGAGGGAGGAGTATAAAATCTCTAATATAAAATAAGATGATGATATAAGGGTATCAGCGAAGCGATCCATCGCTAGAGATAATCAAAGATGCTCAGAAGGTAAGACCTCCTCGGAAGAGATAAGTAGTAAGTCCTGATCCGTGCTCCTGCGAATAGTCATGAACATCTACACCTGGAAAGGGACCAGATCCTCAGAGGGACGTAACAAGATACATAGAAGCATGCCAATTTGAATACAGTAAACATGCATAATAGGTAAAAAATATGTAAGTATGCTGTATAAGACAATCTATATGAATGCATAATAAGGACAACTTTTCGACGTATGGGCATGGGTAGGCTACTCTATCTAATTTTATAACTCCAACACACGTCAGGAACACCATCAGCCGACATACCGCAGGGGTAGCGACCATCGTGACACCATCAGCCGACATATAGTGGGGGTAGCGACCATCGGATAAAACTACCATAGTGTGTGCTAGTTACTACGGTTTACCAGAGTGGTTATAGCCCATACGCCTACTGATTGTCCTCCCCTCCCATGATACTATGTGTCAAGTGTGTGTCAACATATATATATAGCATATACTTATGACTGAAAGAAAATACACATGCAATAAATATATAGAAATATAATAAGCATGTAAAGTACTGTAAGCAATTTGGCAAGGTATCTTGCCTGGTAAGAAAGCTGCAAAGTGTAACGTCCAAGAGTCAAGCACACAAGAACAGAAACTACGCCCTCAGAATGAACGTCTCTGGATGCTGAAATAAATATCACCAACATTTTCAGAATAAGTGAGATAGCTAGAAAATACTACCCTTTCGTCCAATTAGGACACAGGGGCAAAACGATAATTTTGGGTCAAAGCGGGGTCCACATGTGGCCCACTTTACACCGAAAAGCGTGCCAAGGATAAAGGTCTCTAAATAGGACAAATTATAAGTCAAACAAACTCTAAATGTCAATACGAACTCAACGGTATGTCCAATTTTGGATTCCGGTGAGCCGAACACAATTTTGCCCAAAAAGTCAACCGTGGGACCCGCAAATAGGCGGTTTGGTCAACTATCTCAAAATTGCATGAAAATTGGGTCACAGAACCAGCGCGATACCACGAGTCCAGTGGCATAAGTTTTATCATATTCTGACGAGCGTACACTAAATGGCGTGAGGTTTTGCAAAGGTTGCGATACGGGGACTTTTCACAAACACGGGCTGATTCCGACGCGCACACGCGTCCGAATCAATTTTCGCGAAATTCCACATGTCTAGACATACCATACGCGCTTTTTGGTATCATTGGTACGCGACGGGGCGGTCCCGTTTGGCTTAGCGTGCTCCGTATCACAAATTTTGAAGGTTGGAAAAACAGATTTTTAGTGTTTTTTAATCTGATTAAACTCAGCATACAACAACAAATAAAATATTATAATTAATAGAAATTAATCTTGGTTAGGTGGTCTTCGTATAGCAAGAAGAAAAACTTAATTCGGATCTCTGTGGTGGGAGATACGAGTCCTTAAACATTGATGGTTACAACAGTTTTTCTGGAATTAAAGTTGTCATTTTTCTTCAACTTTGTCTCGGTTTTCGCCTAGGTTACGCGCTGTTCAAAGTAAACTAATAAACAGAGTTGGAAGAGGGATAGGTCATGAACATACCGGTGAAGACGGGGTCGAGTTTGGTCGAGCGATGGCACGGAAATCGAGTCCTGAACAGAGCTAAGTTGCTGCGAATCTACTGTGGTGTTCGTGTGGTCACGTGGGTGTGCTGTCGCGGCGGCGGTGCTCCGGCGGACGGCGGCGGCGGCTCTGCGGTCGGCGGCGGTCGCAGGCTCGAGGGAAGAAGGTAATGGTTTAGGGTTAGGGTTTGTTATCCATATACTATCATTATTGGTGGTTCATTATATTGTTAGATAGATTATCTAGACAGCGTTCTATCGTCGATTCTACGGCGTAGGCTGGGCGTTATTTTCGACTAGTACCCTTACACCGGGTGCGGGTCGTGACACATTTTTGGTGGTGGCCCATGCAGGTCTAGCTTCATAAAGTATGTGTTATCGTGGTAGTACGACAACTTAGTTGTACTACTGCGAGCCTGCGATAGGATATAGGAAATAGGCTGAGATACTCAATCACATCTAGGAAAATTCTTTTGATTCAACTATTCTTCTTTGATATTGATACTTGATCTCTTAATCTGTCCTTTCCTTGATGTCTTACATCTTGTACCATATTGATTCTTTCTTTCGCTTTATCTCAGGATACCGCCTAAGACTAGATCACAGCAGGGGAGAGCAGTTTCTGAGAGGTCTGCGACATCTCGAGGGCCTGCACCAGTCACTTCTCCGATGATTGGAGTGTCAGCTGCTTTCGGAGGTCCACCACCTACTCAGAGGATTGTACCAGCTGTATCTGAGGGGCTTCCACCTCCACCTCCTGTGCCAGCAGAGGCGTCACAGATGTTTACACTGTTTCGTGAGATGCTCGAGGCACAGAGGGCTCAGTCAGAGGCACATCAGAGGCAGACCGACATTCTACGGTAGGGCATCGAGTGTGCTCATCAGCTTGCTCGTGCTATAGTTGAGAGAGTTCTGATCCAGCAGCAGGTTGTTCCTCAGGTTGCTCTGCTTCGGCCAGGCAATATTCAGGACTTCAAGAAACTGGAGCCTAGGGTTTTCAAAGGGACGGAGGGCATCGTCTATGCTGATGTTTGGCTCAAGGATATTGAGCGTCTTATGAGGGTGTCCCATCTTTCTGAAGATCTGAAGGTTGAGGCGGTAGGACTTCAACTGTTCGACGTCGCTCACACTTGGTTCAGGAATGAGCCAGTACTGGTTGACGTAGGACAATCTTGGGAGGTATTAAAGGACCTTTTCAAGAAGAAGTTTTTTGCCCGAATAGACAGGCTTGACTTGGGGAGACAATTTGAGAGTCTCATTCAGGGGAGCATGTCTGTGGAGGAATACACTGCAGAGTTCGGTAGGTTGAGCCAATTTGCAGAGTATCTGGTGAGGGAGCCGGAGGTTCGAGCTATTCGTTTCCGTGAGGGTCTAAACTGGGAAGTGAAGATTCTCATTCCATCTTTTTATGAGACATACTCGGAGATACTTGTGAGGCACGCAAGGTTGAGCGGGATTTGGGTTTGAAGACCAAGAGAGATCGTGATTCTTTTCTGGGGGCCAACGGCAGTGCAGTATCTGCCAAACGTCCTCATTTCCAGTCCAGACCTTTCCAGCAGCCACAATAGAACCAGACTCCAGCTAGAGCGCCTTTTCACCAGGCAACTCAGCAGCAGAGACAGTTACAGCAAGCTCCATACAACTACTACAAGAAGCCCGACCACATCTGGGAAGTTTGTAGGAGGAGGCTAGGAGTTTGTTTGTATTGTGGTACTGAAGGGCATCAATCGAGGGAGTATCCTCGTCGTGCAGTTCAAGGAGCAGCTCCAGCTCCGAGGGCACAAACGAGACCACCTACAGCACAGCGGAGGGGACCGCTTTCGATACAGCAGCAGCGTTTTGTCCAGCATCAGCAGCAAGGAGGTGCTCGGCAGGGACGAGCGTTTGCTATGACCGTCGAAGAGGAGGAACCCACCGGAGATGTCATCACAGGTTCTATTCTTCTTGATTCCATTCCTGATTTAGCTTTATTTGATAGTGGTGCTTCCCATAGTTTTGTATCTGTTTCTTTTGCTTTAAAGCATGGTTTGGTAGCTGAGTCTTTGCTTAGGACTTGCAAGATCATGACCGGGGGAGGCATTATCCTGGTTAATAATATTTGCAAGGATCGGAGAGTTACTCTGGGAGGCCGGGAGTTGAGTGTGTGTCTACTTGTAATGCTACTTTCGAGCTACGATATTGTACTCGGGATGGATTAGTTGAGTAGGCACCGTGCTAGCATAGATTGTAGAGGAGGTAGAGTTTTGTTTGGTCCGCCAGGAGAGCCAGAGTTCGAGTTTGCTAGAGGAGCTGCAGAGCAAGGAGAAGGCATTATTTGTGGAGCTATGGTGGAAGACAAGGAGTTGCCGCATCCGTTGATAGCAGAATTCTTGGATGTGTTTCCTGAAGAATTGCTAGGATTGCCGTCAGATCGAGATATTGAATTTTCTATAGACTTAGTACCAGGTGCAGAACCAATTTCGCAGCATGTCTATAGAGTAAACAACAGTGAGCTGGTCAAGTTGAAGAAGCAGGTGGACGAATTACAGGATAAGGGGTTTATCAGATTGAGTTCTTCACCATGGGGAGCCCCGGTATTGTTTGTACCAAAGAAGGATGGATCGGTGCGCATGTGCATTGATTACAGGGCTTTGAATAATCTCACTATCAAGAATAAGTATCCTTTACCACGGATTGATGATCTGTTTGATCAGTTTAGTGGTGCGAAGGTGTTTTCTAAGATAGATTTGAGATCAGGCTACCATCAGGTGAAGGTGAAGCCGGAGGACATACCGAAGACTGCTTTTAGAACTCGGTATGGTCAGTACGAGTATATGGTGATGCCGTTTGGGTTGACTAATGCACCAGCGGTCTTTATAAACTTGATGAACAAAGTGTTCCACCAGTACCTTGACAAGTTCGTGGTAGTGTTCATCGACGACATACTCATATACTCGAGGATACCGGAGGAACATGAGGAGCATTTGAGGATTGTGTTAGATGTGCTGAGGAAGGAGAAGCTATATAGGAAGTTGTCCAAGTGTGAGTTTTTCTTGGACAAGGTGGAGTTCTTGGGTCATATTGTGACTGGTGATGGTATTTTAGTGGATCCGAAAAAGATTTTAGCAGTAGAATCTTGGAAGACTCCGAGTTCGGTAGCAGAGATCAGGAGTTTCTTGGGATTGGCAGGCTATTATAGGAAGTTTGTGCAAGATTTTTCGAGGATTGCCGAGCCGATGACCAGACTCACAAGAAAGGATGTGGAGTTTATTTGGACGGAGGATTGCCAGGTTGCTTTTGAGGAGTTGAAAAAGAGGTTGATGTCTGCTCCTATTTTGACGTTGCCATCAGGGTCCGGAGGTTTCACTATTTATAGTGATACATCGGGGAAGGGTTTGGGTTGTGTTCTTCAGCAGTATGGAAAAGTGATTGCCTAAGCATCCAGGCAATTGCGTCCTCATGAAAAGAACTATCCTACCCATGATTTAGAATTGGCAGCCGTCATATTCGCTCTGAAGTTGTGGAAACATGATTTGTACGGAGAGCGTGTGAAGATCTTCACAGACCACAAAAGCTTGAAGTACGTTTTCACACAGAAGGAGTTGAACATGAGGCAGCGTCGATGGTTGGAACTGATGAAGGATTTTGATATCTTTTTGCAATATCATCCTGGGAAAGCCAATGTAGTTGCCGATGCTTTGAGCAGGTATCCGGTAGCTATGTTCTTGACGCAGGATCGATATTTGTTGGAAGACTTGGAGAGCTTGGGCATTGAGGTGATTGTTCCTGGGTGTGCTATACAGATGTAGGGATTACAAATACACTCAGATTTGATGGACAGGATCAAGGCAGCACAGTATGATGATGTATCTCTAAGGAGTATCATAGCTCAGGTGAGAGCAGGATTGGAGGATGATTTCACTATTGCAGAGGATGGATCTTTGAGGCATGGAGTTAGATTGTGTGTGCCTAGTGGGGAGCTGCGTGAGGAGGTATTGCAAGAAGCGCATCGCTCTCAGTATTCCATGCATCCAAGTGCTAACAAGATGTATCGGGATATGCGAGAGAGTGTGTGGTGGTATGACATGAAGAGGAAAGTGGCACAGTTTGTATCCAGATGCTTAGTGTGCCAACCGGTGAAAGCCGAGAGACAGAGGCCAGAAAGTTTACTTCAGCCATTACCCATTCCAGAGTGGAAGTGGGAACATATTACTATGGATTTTGTGTCCGGACTTCTACGATCTCCAGGAGAAAAAGACGCAATTTGGGTCATTGTTGATAGGTTGACCAAGTCGGCCCACTTTTTGCCTTTCAAGGTGGATTTATCTACGGGGAAGTTGGCAGAGATGTATGTGAGGCAGATCGTTAGGATACATGGAGTTTTCGTCAGCATAGTCTCAGATATAGATAGTCGTTTCACTTCTCATTTTTGGAGGAGTTTGCAGGAGAGTTTGGGCACTCAGCTCAAGTTCAGTACTTCATATCATCCCCAGACAGATAGGCAGTCAGAGAGGACTATCCAGACTCTCGAGGATATGTTACGCACTTGTGTACTAGATTTCGGGGGTTCTTGGGAGGACCATCTCCATTTGGTAGAGTTTGCTTACAACAACAGTTACCAGGCCAGTATAAAGATGTCACCTTTTGAAGCTCTATATGGTCGGAGGTGTCATACTCCTTTGTCTTGGGATGATATTGGAGAGAGAGTTTTTCTTGGGCCAGAGATGGTTGTGGATGCAGCAGAGAAGGTTCAGTTGATCAGAGACAGACTTCGAGTGGTGTAGGACAGACAGCGGCATTGGGCCGATAGCCATCGGAGACCTTTGGAGTTTGAGGTATAGTTTAGATTTTGTTTGTGCTTGTTCTTGTTTGTTATAGATTAAGTTCTTAAGATGGTGTTTTTTTATAGGTGGGTAGTTTGGTGTTTCTGAGGATTTCTCCGACACGAGGCACGATTCGCTTCGGTGGAGGCGGAAAGCTTAGTCCGCGATTCATCGAACCTTTCACTATTCTAGAGAGGGTCGGTACAGTTGCTTATAGACTAGACTTGCCACCTACATTAGAGGGAATGCACAACGTGTTTCATGTGTCACAGTTGAGATGATACGTGGCAGATCCTAGTCATGTATTGGATCACTCAGAGATAGAGGTGGGCCCTACTCTTAGCTATCCAGAATAGCCAGTGGAGATTCTGGATCGGAGAGAGAAGGTGCTGAGGAACCAGACTATTCCTTTGGTGTGCGTCGCATGGAGGCATCACTCTCCGGGGGAGTCTACCTGGGAGAGAGAGGATGACATGCGAGAGCGTTATCCATATTTGTTTGTACCTTGAGGTATGTTATTTTCTAGTTATGTTCTGTTCATTGTTATGTTCTTTCATAGTTAATTATGATTCTTTAGTTCTGTTCTGTGATTTTCTGGGGGTAGTTTTCATCTTTGAATTTCGAGGATAAAATTATTTTAAGGAGGGTAGACTTGTCACTACCACATTTTCTTGGAAAGGATATTTTAGTCATTTCCTATTTAATTAAATATTGTGCATGGTAAATAATTATTTGTTGTATTATTTAATTATTGTTATATGTTATTTAATTATTTTGGACTTGTATTAATAGACCCAACTAGTTTAGTTTGGACCCATGGACCAACATGAATTAATTAGTTAGACTTGGCCTATTTAGAAAGCCCATTGTTAAGGAGATGGATTAAAATTAATTAAATCATTAGACTAGAAGCTTCCTTCCTTAATTATTTCTTCATGAGAGGCCCCAAGGGGTACATTGGACATTTTATAATTGCTTGGGGAAGGGGTAAGGCCGGCCTATATTAGAGGGGGGAAATTCTCTCTCCTCTCATTTTCATTCCAAATCTAGATCTAGAATTTCCCACTCCCAAATTTTATTCATTCCTATTCCAATTATCCACCAAATTCATTCCAAATTCTTTCCAATTCACCATTAGAAAGTTGAGAAGCAAGAATCTAGAAGAAGGAAGCAAGGATCTACAAAGAGGAGCAAGAATCTACTATTTGGAAGCAATTTCATCTCAATTGGAGATTTTATTGGGAATCCATCTCCCAATAGGTATAATTCAGTTTTTTCCCTTAAACTAGCTTCTAAATCTGAGATTTAATCATATAAAATCAACCCATATATATATACTACCCATAGGACTTGGTTTTGTGTTCATAGGAGACCCATGGAGAAAGTTATGATGCTTTTTGTATCAATTTTGGAGGAATTCCGAATTTATATTTTGTTGTGTGTGTCAATTGATCCTATAGATTAATTAGGCATGTGCTTATGTCTTTGGGGCTAGTGTCGTGTCCATAATTAGGTACCTGTAGGTCGTATCCCAATAATTTGGTGATACGTATCGTTTTGGGGGTTTTTCCTCTGACACGGGACTTTGTACATGTCGTATTTTGATACGGACACATAGATCTACATTTGACACTTTGATTTGTTCATAAATATTATTTGTAACTTGTTTGTGTCCTTCAGGGTGCAATTGGTTGTGTGTTGGACTCATGTCGCATGCGTATCCTAGATCTAGTGGGATACGGTGTTGTACTCTCCATTTTGTGTGTTTATGTGTAGATCTAATTATTTGTGGTTTAATTCTTCAATTATAAATTTGTAAATATATATAGATGTTATATATTTATTTTAGTGTAATTATTATGATATTTATTGTAGCATAGATCTATGTATTTATTTTAAGTGTACTAATATAATGTATAAATATATATGTAGCTTTCTTTACATGCATTTATATATGTTACAACTTATGTTAATAAAATAAATTATATATAAATATTTTATAAAATATATTTATGTGTTTAAATGAGTAATTATATTAATTATAATTATTATATAATTTTAATTGTATATAAATGAATGTATTTTTATGTGTGCATTTAGCCATGTTAAAATATGTACATTAGTACATGGAATGTGTATTGTAGATTTTAATATATATTTATATGTATAGGATTATATATATATATATAAGTATATATATATATATATATATATATATATATATATATATATATATATATATATATATATATATATATATATTAATTTATATATTAATATATATATTTATATATTAATATATATATTTATATATACTATTTAGCTTTGGCGACAACAGCATTTAATGACAGATACTGTCATTAAAGCAGCAGCCGCTGTAGCAGTTATTAGGGCATTTAATGACAGTTCTGTCATTAATGCAGCGGGCGGGAATAAGCAGCAGCAACAGCGACAGTTTTTCTGTGACAGTTTGAACTGTCACCAATAAGTGACAGCAGTGGATTTTTATACAGCGGTTTTGGCGACGGTTTTGCAATGACAGTTGGAACTGTCACTAAAGGGTCTGTTTATTGAAAATCAGTGTTTTAGCACACTATTTTCAGTGACAGTTAGGCAATTTTAGTTTATATTTTATATATTATATTTATATATATATATATATATATGTATATATGTATATGTATGTTTTGTGAGATATAATACTATTATTGTTATATTCTTAATTGTATAATATTAGTTTATATATATTATATTATGTATAAGAGTAAATACTATATCTATGTATCTTGAGCATTACTTTGTGTGGATACCAAGTTGGTTCAAAACCATGATTCCTAATTGTTGTATTTAATATTCTATATTATATACTTTATTGATTGATATATAGGTATTGTGAGGTTTACCTTGGATTCACGTATCCGAAGATACGGTATCCTAATATTTAAGGATGTAGTCTTATGACTTAGATCTTAGTATTTTGATCCAAGATTTTGGTGCTAGACTTGTACAACCTAGAAATAGATGGTTAACCTTGGTTTGACCATAGTTGACCATAGTTGACTTTAGTTGACTTCAGAGTAAGCCATAGTTGACTTTTGACTTATAATTGACTTTTGACTTAGAAGTTGACTAGTTTAACTTGTTCTCTTTTCGGGACCTTGTATTGATGTTGTATTTTATATCTAGGTCTTCGAGGCACCGAGTCAGACATCTGTGAGATTGTTCATTGGACTTCAGGCGAGTACATTCTCTGATAGTTTCTCATTTATGATATCCTCTATGTTCATTGTATCTAGTGTAGATATCCATGTTCTCTTGACACTATGGTTACACGGATTGGTATATCCGGATCTCTTCATGAGATGTTATTCCTTGGTATATGGTGTATATGGTGCAAGTATTATTTCATTGGTTATCTTGTATATGTACAGACACCGATTCTCGGGAAGACTAGCTATCTTCTTGGGGAATCTCGTGCCATAGCATACCGTGGTTGGATCTATTATACCAGTTGTGGGTGAGGAGTATTAGTATAGATATGTGATCAATATCCCTATTAAATAAAGTACATATTACAGAATAGTGTTGATCATGCACCGTACGTATGATTAGCCAGGCCGCATTGCATCTTGCCCAAGCCGATCACATGTTAAGCTAGTAATCACACACTTAGTCATTAGTATTATTGTTTCATTGGCATATTGTTCATTATTGTATTTATTTCCAGTATTTCCTTATTGTATATATATCTCTTATATCTATTGTGTATCTTGTTTATCCACAGCTATTTACTGTTACATAGTTTTTATCATTAATTAGAACTGCTGTTAGAGATGTACTCTGCTCCTTTCCTGACTGTATATATTTTTCCAGATGACACTAAGGAGTGGTACCCTACCTTTTATGGACCCCAGGATATTGTGGGTTTAGATTCTGAGACCCTGGCTCAAGAGGGACTTATCCCAACTGAGACAGTTGACCCTGGAGTAGTAGCTTCGTAGTATTCTTTGTACTGGATTTGTCTTCAGCTTATTTTATTACTTCTTCAGACTCATTGATGTATTATTTTAGACTCATGAGTTGTATTTGTGACTATTCTATTCTTTATCTGATTCGTGCTTATTTCTATCTTAGTTCTGTGATTGAGTATACTATCATTATTGGTGGTTCATTATATTGTTAGATAGATTATCTAGACAGCGTTCTACCGCCGATTCTGCGGCGTAGGCTGGGCGTTGTTTCCGACTAGTACCCTTACACCGGGTGCGGGTCGTGAAAATTGGAGACGGAGGCAGATAAAGCCAGCTACATATACCAGAGTACTAACACTCCGAGATACGGTCACATCTGTCTAGACATGTGAGGGTTTACTCTATAATCCAACAGTCATTCCTGGGTCAAGAGTCCTAGGTATCTCAATCTCAAGCAAGCAACAAGTTATAAGATGTATGATCACCAAATATATAATAGTAAGGTATCCCAAACTATACATACACAGGTGATCATAAAACTAGTTACAAAATGAAGAACTAGCAAGAGTACAATATTACATGATCATCTCTAGCTATAGTCTAGAATATGCTTTACATGTAGGCCCATAGGCTAAAATCTTAAGTTCCAAAATACGAGCTAAACACGTGCTCGGTGGCTAAATGCCTCAAAAGTATAAGTACAAGATCAAGTGTGTGATAAAAAAGAAATCCACTCAGGTGCTCGGGTGCTCCTGGTGTTCATCATCTTGAGACAAGAAATACGGAAGATCCTGCAGTCCTGCTCCAAAATCGGGCGATACAAAACCAGTGGGGTCGGACCCAAAATAGCAAGTACCACAAGAGAGCCAGCTTAGGAACTAAAACTAATATGCGGACAAATTAGTAAGAAATAACACAAGAAAATAGTTAAATGAGTACAACAGGTGAAATAACAGTTAAACAGTTCTGGAGTATTTAAACAATGATATCTGAAATCAGTACTTTGGTTACAGTTTTTGGATCAGTTGTTAAATAAATCAGGACAGGACTAGAATAGACTGTAAATAAAGCATTCACAGCAAATCATGCCATAATGCTTGCTATCATTAGCTAACTAGAGTTATCACAGTCCTAGTTACTAACAAATATAGTTTTAAGATTTCATACAGTTTTAAGATTTCGTACAGCCATATACCCTACAGTCTATCCGGGTTATCCAGACGTAAGGATACATATAAAATAGATTATATCAGGTACAACAATTTACAGGTAATGCAATACTTGACGATGTGCTAAAAGTGTGCCCATTACGACGGAGAGCTCCAAATACATCCGATGTCGCTGGAATACCGGGATTACATGTAGCCAGAAAATCTCTCTAGATGCTTCTAATATATTATTCTAGTTGTTATCCTGGGCAAATTATTAAGAATTCCTTATCGTAGTGCTCAAGAATCTGCCTTAGACATGATGTAGGTCGACAGGACAAGATAGTAGCCTGACAAATACATTCAGGACAAAAGCAAGCAAATCAACCATTGGAATTTATCTTATTGATTCAAGCATTATAGTTCAAGAAATTTTAGCATGTCAGGAGTGTGCTTCATTGAGCCACTATCAGGAGTGTCAGTACATGTCAGGTTAACTCGATACGGTAAGGTATTATCAGGAATATCATGGCAAGTCTGGTATCAGAAGTTTAAGATTAACAGTGTAAATATAATCCATGTTCAATTCTAGCATTTCAGGAGTGCACTTCGTCGAGCCACTTTCAAAAGTATCAGTACAGGTCAGGTGTCAGGAGTTCATATTAATAGTGTCAATATAATCCAGGTTTAGAAAATTCTAGGTTCTGGCAGGTTGTCACAATTCGGGTTATAAGCAATTTAGAGAAACATTGCATTCATAACAATTAAACAGAATAGGCTAAACAATAAAAACAGTTAAACCATAAGAGACAAAATTATAAGAAGTTAAGCTACTACAAGTATCATAGTCGCATGGGGTAAGCTGGTCGCAAGCAAGAGTGCCGGATAGAAGAGCTGGCGCATGGAAGATGCAAAGTCCACTCCTTGGGACAAGGTGAGTGATAGGCAATAAATACAAGGTCAGGGAAGTGAATGATGTGACTGGCCGTGTCAGAGAAGTGACCGATGTGACTGGCTGAGAAAGAAAGTCAAAGGGAAAAGGAAAAAACCAAGGAAACTCGTGCCAAGGTCGGTTCAGTCATGCACTCAATCATAGAAGAGGTGCATGAGACTTTGGCCATATGGATACCTTTATGCATCCAGTGAGTCAACACAAAGAGTTTCTGCCACTTAGCTTTTTTAAGCACTTTGTTTCAAAAACTCAAGTGTGAATTCAATCATGCGCCTAACAATTTAGGCACATGTTGCAAGGATATGCGGCAAAGAGTTTCGTATCACATGGCCTCTCTGCCGTATAGGTGTTGGGCGCATGAAGTCCTATCGTACCAAAAATAGCAAGTCTATCATGGAAAAGATCCAAGTCTAAAAAACTTATATTCTCCATGAAATCCTTATTTTCAGTCATAATCCAGCAAAGTAAAGTTCAAAATCGCATAAAATCAAGTGCTCATCAACATGGACTATTAGTTATGGAAAATATCAAGTTTTAAGATATCAAAACCAAGAAAACTCATGAACACCTAAAAACTTAGAATTCATATATACTCCTACTAAGTCCTCAAATTCAAAAATACCAAGAATTAAACATGTAGAGAAACTCATAGAGAACAATATAAAGCAAATAAAATATAAGAAAAATAAATAAATGCAATATAGCAAGTTCTTACTCATTGGCAAGATGTACTTGCCAAAACCCACTACTAAACTACTACCCCTACTATCCAAGGCAAGCTCACGACTAGGGCTAGGGTTCGGCCAAGGAGAGGAGAGGGAGAAGAAAATGAAGAAAGAGAAGAAAATGAAGAAGAATGAGGAAGAGAGAGAAAGGGAAGGCTATATGTATCCAAATGGGGACTAGCACTATTAATAATTCTAGAAATTACATAAAGTAGTTAGAAAAATCTATAATTACACGGGAAGCAATATACAACTATAACTCAGAAATACTAGATAAAATATAATAATACTAAATTAGTGAGACGGGTCTTAAAACTCTCACCTTCTTAGAAAAATTTTGTCCTCGGAATTTCAACAAGGCACCGGGTCTATCAAGGTATCTCTAGAGATCAGCCAGGTAATAAAATAAGCAAGACCGTACGATTATCAATTAGATGATACGAACTACCTAGAACAAGACAAGAATGTACAAGACAATATCAGGGTACGAGATATACAAACAAATATACCTCATAAGTCCAAACAAATATGGGTATCTAGCTCGAATATCATCATCGCGTTCCCAAGTTGACTCACCCGATGAGTGATACCCCCAAGCAACTCAGACTAAACAAATGGCCCGGTTCATGAGAATCTTCTCTCAGGTCCAAAATTGATACAGGTCTTTCCTCATACGAAAGTTTGTACCAACAACCAATTCTAAATGATCCATGACATGACTCATATCCGGTATATATCGTCATAACTGAGATACATGGAAAATATTATGTATCTCACTAAGCGATGGAGGAAGAGCAAGACGATATGAAACTTCTTTAACTCGCTCGAGAATATCGAACGAACCTATGTACCGAGGACTAAGCTTTTCTCGCACACCGAATCTGATGACTTCTCGGGTAGGCAAAATCCGAAGGAATATATGGTCGCCACAAAAGATACAAGAGTCACCGATGCGAATCAGCCAATGACGCTGGCAATCTTGGGCTACCTTGATATGCTTCCGGACTAGCTTGACTACTTCAACTATCTGAGCTATTATTTTGGGACCAAGAAATTATTTCTCACCAGTATCATCCCAAGCTATCGGGGATCTGCACTTTCGGCCATATAGTGCCTTGAACGGTACCATCTGGATACTTGCTTGGAAAATGTTGTTGTAGGAGAATTTGACCAAGTACAAATGATCCTCCCATGAACCACCAAGATCAAGGGTACATGAATGAATCATATCTTTTAGAGTCTGGATGGTACGCTCTTACTGACTATCTGTCTGCGGGTGGTAGATTATACTAAACTTTAGACGAGTACCTAAGCTCTCCTAAAGAATTTGCCAAAAATAAGAAGTATACCTGGAATCTCTATCCGAGACTATGCTAACTAGCACACCATGTAGTCAGACAATCGGTCTAATGTATATCTCAGCTAATTGTTCTGTGGACTGGCCAATTCTAAAGGGAAAAAAGTATGAAACTATCGTGAGATGATCCACTATTACCTAAATAACATCTCTGCCGATTGGTGATCTGGGAAGTCCTGATACGAAATCCATGGTGATATGCTCCCACTTCCACTCCGAAATTAGTAAAAGTTGAAGAAGACCTGTGGGTCTCTGAATCTCATCTTTAACTTGTTGACAGACCAAACATCGAGAGACAAACCAAGCTATTTCTCTCTTCTTTTCGTTCCACCAGAACTGCTGACGAATGTCTCTGTACATCTATATTCCTCTGGGATACACTGAATACTGCGAACTATGAGCTTTTACCATAATCTCGCGACGAAGGTTTCCACTTGGTACATAAAGTCGATTCTCAAAACAGAGAGTTATGTCACTATAAAAGTGTAGTTCTGGTCTACGTCCTGCCTCATACTCTACTCTGAGACGCTGAAGCTTGACATCTGTTGGTTGTGCTACCTTGATTCTTTTCACTATACTGGATTGAACTTGCAGACCAGCCATCAATGTTGTGTTGCCCGACAATACTACTTCTATAACCTCTTTTGAATATCTACTAATATTCTTCGTTGCATTTTCAAGAAATAGGCTCCTGCTCTCCTACTAAAGGCATCTGCTACGATATTAGCCTTCCCAGGGTAATACTGAAGGTCAAGTTCATAGTTCGTCATCAACTCTAGCTGTCTTCTCTGCCTTATTTTGAGATCCTTCTAAGTAAAGACATACTTCAAACTCTTGTGATTAGTACAAATCTCTACCCAATCTTCATAGAGGTAATGTGTCCAAAGTTTAAGTGCAAAGATAATTCCTGCTAACTCCAAGTCGTGCATCGAATAATTTCTCTCATAGTCTCAAAGCTGCCAAGACACATAAGCTATAACCTTGTCATGCTACATAAGAACACATCATAATCCTCTGCCTAACACATCACAATATATGGTGAAACCACATATTCCATCTAGAAGAGTCAAAATAGGTGTCGTGATCAACTTATGTTTGAGCTTCTCGAAAGAGATTTGACATTCATCTATCCAATCAAAGCGCACATCTTTTCGTATTAGCTGCGTCAAGGGTGCATAAATTCTAGCAAAGTCTGACACAAAGCACCGATAATCTCCTACTAATCCCAGAAAAATATGAACTTTGACAACTGTTAGGGGAACTGGCCACGTCTCAACGACTTATATCTTCGGGGGATCCACTTTAACTCCCCCTTTAGCAATAATATGCCCTAAGTATGAAATACGATCAAGCCAAAACTTACACTTGCTGAACTTGGCATATAACTTATGCTCTCTGAGAGTTTGAAGAACTACTCGAAGATGTTGCTCGTGTTCTGCTTTACTTTGACTATACACCAAGATATCGTTAATGAACACTATCACGAACTTATCCAAGTATGGCATAAAAATATGATTCATGAGATCCATAAACACTACTGGCTCATTGGTTGCTCCAAAGGGCATTAATAGAAACTCTCAATGTCCATATCTCAATCTGAACGTCGTCTTGGGTATATCCTGAACCCTGCCTCTAATCTGGTGATATCTCAATCATAAATCAATCTTGGAAAACATCGTTGTTCCACTAAACTGATCGATCAAGTGGTCGATCATTGGCAAGGAATACTTGTTCTTGATGGTTACCGTATTAAAGGTACAATAATCCACACATAATAGTGATATTCCATACTTCTTCTTTACCAGTAGCATTGGAGCTCCCCAAGTGATCCACTAGCATGAATGAATCCCTTGGCTCTCAATTCTTCTATCGTCTAGTACAAGATTTCTAACTCTGAAGGTGCCATCCTGTAGACTCTCTCTGACACTAGTGCTATTTCTGGAAGTAGATCAATGGTAAACTCGATCTCTCTTTCTTGTGGCATGCTTGGAAGTTTTTCTAGGAATACGTCTATAAATTTATTAACAACTCTGGGGAATTATACTTTCTCTGTTACTGCTATTCTCATGATCGCTGATAAAGACTCCATCTCGCCTCTAAAAAATGAGAATTTATTCTCACCAGGGATATAAAAAATAACCTTGCCATTATTGTAATCTATCGTCGCATACCGGGCACTCAACCAATCCATGCCTAAGACGATGTCATAATCTCCCATAGAAAATTTTATTAATCTATCGGGAAACTCTCACCCACACACTACGACTTGACATAAGGCATAAACTCTATCGACTCCCATAATACCATTACCAATAAGTATATTGAGTCATACTGATAAGGACTAGGGTTCTAATCCAACTCGTGTCGTAAATCGTACAGACATAAAAGAATGCGATGTACCAGAATCAAACAATACTGAAGCTGGATGAGAGTTGACGAGAATAGTACCTGCCATCACTTCCCCCGAAGCTAACTGCTCTTCTATAGTGAGTGTCATCGCATGACCTCGTCCTCTCGGCATTGGTCCTCTATGCTACGGACCTCCTTGCCTGGCCTGTACTTGAGCTTGGGCCTGCGCATACAAATGTGGCCTCTGGTTGGAATACTTGAGATTGGATCGGCAAAAGGCTTCTAACCCTAGTTTTGCTGAGTCGGTACTGTATTCCTATACTACGGTCCTGGCGGGGAAGATGAGGATGAACTGTCTCTGTGTGGACAAGATCCCACTTTGTGGTCTGGATATTCGGGCACGAGAACTTGGGTACATCCAGCCTATGCCACAGTATCGACGGTAGAACAATGTCTTGGTCATCAATACTAATACATTAGTTCTATAATGTGCTCAATCATAATATTATAAAGGAAGAATGAATAAAGAAGATAATCCATAAATAATCTAAAAGAAATAAAACTAAGATATGACACTAAGATAGATGAATACTAGCCTAGATCTCACTAGGGGTCACCACTAGATCCACAGTGAAAAAGTAGTCCTGACTATATCATCACTCCAAAGTCAACACTGAAATATGTTATCCGATCAGGATTAGAGTGAAGCACATAAACTAACAGCAGTTTCAATTATATTGATAAAGACTATAAAACAATGAGTAATGAATATATATATGATAGAAATAAAATACTAGCAATGTAAGGAAGCTAGAAGGGCATATAATCATATCACTGGGAAATAAGCACCAATAATTAATCAGGTAATTGTAAGCAGTGAATAAGTAGGTAAATAAAAATAGAAGCCAATATACTGCAATAAAGAACAAAATAAACTACCAAAGAGTTTGAAATATTATTTTGCTATGTGATTGTCATGCCCCAGTCCCAAAATACGTAGGACTAGGAACACGTAAGCATGTCAGTCGTATGTATATGGCAACTCCAATATATGGATACTATGATACACACGTACGCTATAATATGAATATAAACTCACATGTGGTATATATATAGTTATAAGTCACAGAAATACTAATCTCATCCACACAACAAGTCATAGAAAAGAAATAACTAAACTAGAATAATGAGTCTGAATAATCCAAAATAATAGTCAGGTGGAGACAAATCCACTACCAATGACTATATCAATACTAAAATGAGAGAGGAGTATAAAATATCCAATATAAAATAAGATGATGATATAAGGGTATCAGCGAAGCGATCCATCGCTAGAGATAATCAAAGATGCTCAGAAGGTAAGACCTCCTCGGAAGAGATAAGTAGTAAGTCCTGATCCGTGCTCCTGTGAATAGTCATGAACATCTATACCTGGAAAGGGACCAGGTCCTCAGAGGGACGTAACAAGATACATAGAAGCATGCCAATTTGAATACAGTAAACATGTATAATAGGTAAAAAATATGTAAGTACGGTACAAGACAATCTATATGAATGCATAATGAGGACAACTTTTCGACGTATGGGCATGGGTAGGCTACTCTATCTAATCTCACAACTCACACACATGTCAGGAACACCATCAGCCGACATACCGGGGGGGTAGCGACCATCGGACACGACTACCATAGTGTGTGCTAGTTACTACAGTTTACCAGAGTGATTATAGCCCATAAGCCTACTGATTGTCCTCCCCTCCCATGATACTATGTGTCAAGTGTGTGTCAACATATATATATATATATAGCATATACATATGACTGAAAGAAAATACACATGCAATGAATATATAGAAATATAATAAGTATGCAAAGTACTGTAAGCAATTTGGCAAGGTATCTTTCCTGGTAAGAAAGCTGCAAAGTGTAACGTCCAGGAGTTATGCTCACAGGATCAGAAACTACGGCCTCAGAATAAACGTCTCCGGATGCTGAAATAAATATCACCAACGTTTCCAGAATAAGCGAGATAGCTAGAAAATACTACCCTTTTGTCCAATTTGGACACGAGCAAAACCATAATTTTGGGTCAAAGCGGGGTCCACATGTGGCCCACTTTGCACCGAAAAGCGTGACAAGGGTAAAGGTCTCTAAATGGGACAAATTATAGGTCAAACAAACTCTAAATATCAATACAAACTCAACGGTATATCCAATTTTGGATTCCGGTGAGCCGAACACAATTTTGCCCAAAAAGTCAACCGTGGGACCCGCAAATAGGTAATTTGGTCAACTGTCTCAGAATTGCATAAAAATTGGGTCACAGGACCAGCGCGATACCACGAGTCCAGTGGCGAAAGTTTCGTCATATTCTAACGAGCGTACACTAAATGGCACGAGATTTTGTAAAGGTCACGATACGGGGACTTTTTACGGACACGGGTTGATTCTGACGCGCACACCCGTCCGAATCAATTTTCGTGAAAGCTCACACATCTGGACATACCATACGCACTTTTTGGTGCAATTGGTACGCTACGGGGCGGTCCCGTTTGGCGGGGCGCGCTCCGTATCATAAATTTTGAAGGTTGGGAAAATATATTTTTAGTGATTTTTAATCCGATTTAACATAGCATAAAACAACAAATAAAATATTATAATTTACAGAAATTAATCTCGGTTAGGTGGTCTTCGCATAGAAAGAAGAAAAACTAAATTCGGATCTCTGTGGTGGGAGATACGAGTCCTTAAACATTGATGGTTACAGCAGTTTTTCTGGAATTAAAGTTGTCGTTTTTCTCCAACTTTGTCTCGGTTTTCGCCTAGGTTAAGCGCTGTTCGAAGTAAACTAATACAAAGAGTTGGAAGAGGGATAGGTCGTGAATATACAGGTAAAGATGGGTTCAAGTTTGGTCGAGCAATGGCGCGGGAATCGAGTCCTGAACAGAGCTCAGTTGCTGCGAATCTACTATGGTGTTCGCGCGGTCACACGGGTGTGCGGTCGCGATGGCGGTGCTCCGGCGGACGGCGGCGGCGACTCTGCGATCGGCGGCGGTCACAGGGTCGAGGGAAGATGGTAATGGTTTAGGGTTAGGGTTTGTTAACTATATAATATATATATATATATATATATATATATATATATATATATATATATATATATATATATATATATGGGGAGCGGGGTTGGGGTCTCTTTCGTGCGGGGTCGTTGTGGCTTTGCAGCTGCTGCTGTTGTTTAATAGCGGGTCGGGTCTCACTGGTTAGCGGGTAGGGCCTTAGGTGGGTTTGGGTTAGGTAATCGTTAGGGTTCATTTCTACTTCTTTTTTTTCTTTTTTTCTTTTTTTCCTTTTCTTTTCTATTCTATTCTTTACATAATATATATATATATATATATATATATATATATATATATATATATATATATATATATAGAAAATTCTAAAAATTTATTTTAGAGCATACAATTAATCTATCAACTGTCCACAAGGTCTCCTACATGAAAATAATGAAGGTAAAATAATAATTGCTCCGTAAATCCTCTATTGCACAATCACCTAGAAATAAAAATCCAATAAATTATATTTCTTCTAATTAGCTAATAAATACTATAAATCAATTCATTTATTAATTAATTAAATAATATGATTTTTAAAATTAGGGGTTTTATATTCTATCCAACTTACAAAAATTTTATCCTCGAAATTAACACTACCCATATTCATAATGAATCACTATATCTATTATACTTTATTGCTATCTAGCAGTGCTTCCTAAATGTTATGGTCAGTCACCCTAACACTTCTTATTTATTGTCCATATCCTATTCTATTATCATCTAACTCGTCTATACTACCCAACTTATAGGAATTCTACTAGTAGTCAAGGTCTCTTGATGCTATTGTCTATGTGGTAGGAAAAAATTATTTATTGGGTCGAGAATCTTGGGATACTTGTCTGGAATCTCACAACCTTGATTTTTCTTTGTAACCGTCAAGTATCGTAGTCTAATACTGCCATGCGACCTGACCAGTATGTTTGCAAATATTTTGACTACTCTACTATAACGGTCTAGCTACAGTTGTCGCTACTTCGCCAACAAATTGTCATAGTTGTCAGTTCGTAACAAGTACCTTCAACTCTTTCCTAGGCATAGTCTAAGTTTTAGGGCAACAATTAGGGTCTTGACTAACTTATAAAACTATTAGAAGTAAGTACTAATTCAACAATCCAACTAATTCCTATTAGACTAAGGGATGCTATACATGATTTTTAAAATAATAAGAGGATACAGTTATTGCTATAGTGCATATACATAAGGGTTATCCTTATGTACTCATCTTTTAGTTATTAATCATTTACTAAACCATTTATGTTTTTAACTAACAAAAATAAGGGTGGGGTCGAAGTAAACCAATAATTCATGATGGCACGAAAAGATGTAACTACGATAGGGAGAATTAAGCATGGGACAAAGAATGGATATAGAAGAAAAGATAAGCCACCCTAAGGGGCAAGATGGTGATAGGAAAAGAATACTACTACTGCTACTCGCGTCATCCATTAGCATCGCATGTATGCCATATGGTTAGAATATCCACATATCCTCATAACTGCTAAACTACTATATTTATAATTCTACGTCTACTATGCACCTAAGATCTCGTGTAATAAGGGGGTCATGAGTATGCAATGACAAATATAACTAAGGTCGTACCTGTATCTATGACTTCATGTGCCTGCATTTCCTTATTTGTCATCATGAGTGCTTGGCCTATGGGGTATATCTAGTACTATCTGTGTATCAACTTATACTAAGCATGAACGTTCATCTTTTCGAAATAAGAGAAGACGGAAAACAATAATAAAGAATTTAAGGAGGAGGTGATATAATACAAGTACGGGATTCAAAGGGATTAGAGAATTTAAAAGGGAGTTGCCAAGGCAGTTGTGGATTAAAATCTTATTTTGGTAAATTCCTATTCGCATGTTCACATCAGAACAATTATGTACCTGACATGATATGTTTTGACCAGTCTAGATGGCAAGTATATTCGTCTAACAACTTGAGTCAACTATATCTCAATCCAGATAAAGTAGTGATACGAAGAGCGAACCAAGCGCACTAAGATTGATCAGACCACAATGCATTGATTCTGATTTAGACAATGTATTAGTGTGGGCCCCCAATAATACATATGTATTATACAAGCTCGATAAAACAATAAGCTTGTAAAACTAGGCTATAATAGCAGCATAAGTCGAGGTAGTTCAGAAAATATAAGCACGTTGGATTAGGGTAGAGGAAGGTACGAAATAACTTAAGTTCACTAAGAAGATCGGTGTTGTGCCTCTACAGTTCCTATACTAACTCCTTGTCAAGGTCTCTAGTCGACCAAATGGGTGTATGGCCTCTAAGTTCTACAGTCTGGGTAAACTATATCTTTTTATGCAAGCCTATAGTTGGTGCCATTCATTTATACTTCATTAATGAGTCAACAGGACTATGTGTTACTAGGTTATGAGGCATACTATCCAACTTACAATAATTTAACTAATAGTATTATTGTTCAACAGAGTGTATGTGCCTAGTATAAATCACCTTACTAACCCCTATCAAGCACGAGAGAAAAGATAAGATTAACTTTGAGAAAGGATCAAGCAAGATGCAATGCAAGTAATCAAATAAGAATGCGGAACGAAATCAAGGGAGGTGATAAATAAGTGGATGAGATCCTATATTCTAATCCTATGCGCAGGCCTGCTCGGTACATTAACATAACCGAGACAATATGCTCTCGACCTCCATGGGCCACTACAAAAATATGTCACGCCTTAGTCCCAAAATACGTAGGACTAGGAATACGTAAGCATGCCAGCCGTATGTATATGGCAACTCCAATATATGGATACCATGATACATACGTACCCTGTAATATGAATATAAACTCACATGTGGTATATATATAGTCCTAAGTCACAGAAATACTAATCTCATCCACACAACAAGTCATAGAAAAGAAATAACTAAACTAGAATAATGAGTCTGAATAATCCAAAATAATAGTCGAGTGGAGAAAAACCCACTACCAATGACTATATCAATACTAAAATGAGGGAGGAGTATAAAATCTCTAATATAAAATAAGATGATGATATAAGGGTATCAGCGAAGCGATCCATCGCTAGAGATAATCAAAGATGCTCAGAAGGTAAGACCTCCTCGGAAGAGATAAGTAGTAAGTCCTGATCCGTGCTCCTGCGAATAGTCATGAACATCTACACCTGGAAAGGGACCAGATCCTCAGAGGGACGTAACAAGATACATAGAAGCATGCCAATTTGAATACAGTAAACATGCATAATAGGTAAAAAATATGTAAGTATGCTGTATAAGACAATCTATATGAATGCATAATAAGGACAACTTTTCGACGTATGGGCATGGGTAGGCTACTCTATCTAATTTTATAACTCCAACACACGTCAGGAACACCATCAGCCGACATACCGCAGGGGTAGCGACCATCGTGACACCATCAGCCGACATATAGTGGGGGTAGCGACCATCGGATAAAACTACCATAGTGTGTGCTAGTTACTACGGTTTACCAGAGTGGTTATAGCCCATACGCCTACTGATTGTCCTCCCCTCCCATGATACTATGTGTCAAGTGTGTGTCAACATATATATATAGCATATACTTATGACTGAAAGAAAATACACATGCAATAAATATATAGAAATATAATAAGCATGTAAAGTACTGTAAGCAATTTGGCAAGGTATCTTGCCTGGTAAGAAAGCTGTAAAGTGTAACGTCCAAGAGTCAAGCACACAAGAACAGAAACTACGCCCTCAGAATGAACGTCTCTGGATGCTGAAATAAATATCACCAACATTTTCAGAATAAGTGAGATAGCTAGAAAATACTACCCTTTCGTCCAATTAGGACACAGGGGCAAAACGATAATTTTGGGTCAAAGCGGGGTCCACATGTGGCCCACTTTACACCGAAAAGCGTGCCAAGGATAAAGGTCTCTAAATAGGACAAATTATAAGTCAAACAAACTCTAAATGTCAATACGAACTCAACGGTATGTCCAATTTTGGATTCCGGTGAGCCGAACACAATTTTGCCCAAAAAGTCAACCGTGGGACCCGCAAATAGGCGGTTTGGTCAACTATCTCAAAATTGCATGAAAATTGGGTCACAGAACCAGCGCGATACCACGAGTCCAGTGGCATAAGTTTCATCATATTCTGACGAGCGTACACTAAATGGCGTGAGGTTTTGCAAAGGTTGCGATACGGGGACTTTTCACAAACACGGGCTGATTCCGACGCGCACACGCGTCCGAATCAGTTTTCGCGAAATTCCACATGTCTAGACATACCATACGCGCTTTTTGGTATCATTGGTACGCGACGGGGCGGTCCCGTTTGGCTTAGCGTGCTCCGTATCACAAATTTTGAAGGTTGGAAAAACAGATTTTTAGTGTTTTTTAATCTGATTAAACTCAGCATACAACAACAAATAAAATATTATAATTAATAGAAATTAATCTCGGTTAGGTGGTCTTCGTATAGCAAGAAGAAAAACTTAATTCGGATCTCTGTGGTGGGAGATACGAGTCCTTAAACATTGATGGTTACAACAGTTTTTCTGGAATTAAAGTTGTCATTTTTCTTCAACTTTGTCTCGGTTTTCGCCTAGGTTACGCGCTGTTCAAAGTAAACTAATAAACAGAGTTGGAAGAGGGATAGGTCATGAACATACCGGTGAAGACGGGGTCGAGTTTGGTCGAGCGATGGCACGAAAATCGAGTCCTGAACAGAGCTAAGTTGCTGCGAATCTACTGTGGTGTTCGTGTGGTCACGTGGGTGTGCTGTCGCGGCGGCGGTGCTCCGGCGGACGGCGGCGGCGGCTCTGCGGTCGGCGGCGGTCGCAGGCTCGAGGGAAGAAGGTAATGGTTTAGGGTTAGGGTTTGTTATCCATATACTATCATTATTGGTGGTTCATTATATTGTTAGATAGATTATCTAGACAGCGTTCTATCGTCGATTCTACGGCGTAGGCTGGGCGTTGTTTTCGACTAGTACCCTTACACCGGGTGCGGGTCGTGACACATTTTTGGTGGTGGCCCATGCAGGTCTAGCTTCATAAAGTATGTGTTATCGTGGTAGTACGACAACTTAGTTGTACTACTGCGAGCCTGCGATAGGATATAGGAAATAGGCTGAGATACTCAATCACATCTAGGAAAATTCTTTTGATTCAACTATTCTTCTTTGATATTGATACTTGATCTCTTAATCTGTCCTTTCCTTGATGTCTTACATCTTGTACCATATTGATTCTTTCTTTCGCTTTATCTCAGGATACCGCCTAAGACTAGATCACAGCAGGGGAGAGCAGTTTCTGAGAGGTCTGCGACATCTCGAGGGCCTGCACCAGTCACTTCTCCGATGATTGGAGTGTCAGCTGCTTTCGGAGGTCCACCACCTACTCAGAGGATTGTACCAGCTGTATCTGAGGGGCTTCCACCTCCACCTCCTGTGCCAGCAGAGGCGTCACAGATGTTTACACTGTTTCGTGAGATGCTCGAGGCACAGAGGGCTCAGTCAGAGGCACATCAGAGGCAGACCGACATTCTACGGTAGGGCATCGAGTGTGCTCATCAGCTTGCTCGTGCTATAGTTGAGAGAGTTCTGATCCAGCAGCAGGTTGTTCCTCAGGTTGCTCTGCTTCGGCCAGGCAATATTCAGGACTTCAAGAAACTGGAGCCTAGGGTTTTCAAAGGGACGGAGGGCATCGTCTATGCTGATGTTTGGCTCAAGGATATTGAGCGTCTTATGAGGGTGTCCCATCTTTCTGAAGATCTGAAGGTTGAGGCGGTAGGACTTCAACTGTTCGACGTCGCTCACACTTGGTTCAGGAATGAGCCAGTACTGGTTGACGTAGGACAATCTTGGGAGGTATTAAAGGACCTTTTCAAGAAGAAGTTTTTTGCCCGAATAGACAGGCTTGACTTGGGGAGACAATTTGAGAGTCTCATTCAGGGGAGCATGTCTGTGGAGGAATACACTGCAGAGTTCGGTAGGTTGAGCCAATTTGCAGAGTATCTGGTGAGGGAGCCGGAGGTTCGAGCTATTCGTTTCCGTGAGGGTCTAAACTGGGAAGTGAAGATTCTCATTCCATCTTTTTATGAGACATACTCGGAGATACTTGTGAGGCACGCAAGGTTGAGCGGGATTTGGGTTTGAAGACCAAGAGAGATCGTGATTCTTTTCTGGGGGCCAACGGCAGTGCAGTATCTGCCAAACGTCCTCATTTCCAGTCCAGACCTTTCCAGCAGCCACAATAGAACCAGACTCCAGCTAGAGCGCCTTTTCACCAGGCAACTCAGCAGCAGAGACAGTTACAGCAAGCTCCATACAACTACTACAAGAAGCCCGACCACATCTGGGAAGTTTGTAGGAGGAGGCTAGGAGTTTGTTTGTATTGTGGTACTGAAGGGCATCAATCGAGGGAGTATCCTCGTCGTGCAGTTCAAGGAGCAGCTCCAGCTCCGAGGGCACAAACGAGACCACCTACAGCACAGCGGAGGGGACCGCTTTCGATACAGCAGCAGCGTTTTGTCCAGCATCAGCAGCAAGGAGGTGCTCGGCAGGGACGAGCGTTTGCTATGACCGTCGAAGAGGAGGAACCCACCGGAGATGTCATCACAGGTTCTATTCTTCTTGATTCCATTCCTGATTTAGCTTTATTTGATAGTGGTGCTTCCCATAGTTTTGTATCTGTTTCTTTTGCTTTAAAGCATGGTTTGGTAGCTGAGTCTTTGCTTAGGACTTGCAAGATCATGACCGGGGGAGGCATTATCCTGGTTAATAATATTTGCAAGGATCGGAGAGTTACTCTGGGAGGCCGGGAGTTGAGTGTGTGTCTACTTGTAATGCTACTTTCGAGCTACGATATTGTACTCGGGATGGATTAGTTGAGTAGGCACCGTGCTAGCATAGATTGTAGAGGAGGTAGAGTTTTGTTTGGTCCGCCAGGAGAGCCAGAGTTTGAGTTTGCTAGAGGAGCTGCAGAGCAAGGAGAAGGCATTATTTGTGGAGCTATGGTGGAAGACAAGGAGTTGCCGCATCCGTTGATAGCAGAATTCTTGGATGTGTTTCCTGAAGAATTGCTAGGATTGCCGTCAGATCGAGATATTGAATTTTCTATAGACTTAGTACCAGGTGCAGAACCAATTTCGCAGCATGTCTATAGAGTAAACAACAGTGAGCTGGTCAAGTTGAAGAAGCAGGTGGACGAATTACAGGATAAGGGGTTTATCAGATTGAGTTCTTCACCATGGGGAGCCCCGGTATTGTTTGTACCAAAGAAGGATGGATCGGTGCGCATGTGCATTGATTACAGGGCTTTGAATAATCTCACTATCAAGAATAAGTATCCTTTACCACGGATTGATGATCTGTTTGATCAGTTTAGTGGTGCGAAGGTGTTTTCTAAGATAGATTTGAGATCAGGCTACCATCAGGTGAAGGTGAAGCCGGAGGACATACCGAAGACTGCTTTTAGAACTCGGTATGGTCAGTACGAGTATATGGTGATGCCGTTTGGGTTGACTAATGCACCAGCGGTCTTTATAAACTTGATGAACAAAGTGTTCCACCAGTACCTTGACAAGTTCGTGGTAGTGTTCATCGACGACATACTCATATACTCGAGGATACCGGAGGAACATGAGGAGCATTTGAGGATTGTGTTAGATGTGCTGAGGAAGGAGAAGCTATATAGGAAGTTGTCCAAGTGTGAGTTTTTCTTGGACAAGGTGGAGTTCTTGGGTCATATTGTGACTGGTGATGGTATTTTAGTGGATCCGAAAAAGATTTTAGCAGTAGAATCTTGGAAGACTCCGAGTTCGGTAGCAGAGATCAGGAGTTTCTTGGGATTGGCAGGCTATTATAGGAAGTTTGTGCAAGATTTTTTGAGGATTGCCGAGCCGATGACCAGACTCACAAGAAAGGATGTGGAGTTTATTTGGACGGAGGATTGCCAGGTTGCTTTTGAGGAGTTGAAAAAGAGGTTGATGTCTGCTCCTATTTTGACGTTGCCATCAGGGTCCGGAGGTTTCACTATTTATAGTGATACATCGGGGAAGGGTTTGGGTTGTGTTCTTCAGCAGTATGGAAAAGTGATTGCCTAAGCATCCAGGCAATTGCGTCCTCATGAAAAGAACTATCCTACCCATGATTTAGAATTGGCAGCCGTCATATTCGCTCTGAAGTTGTGGAAACATGATTTGTACGGAGAGCGTGTGAAGATCTTCACAGACCACAAAAGCTTGAAGTACGTTTTCACACAGAAGGAGTTGAACATGAGGCAGCGTCGATGGTTGGAACTGATGAAGGATTTTGATATCTTTTTGCAATATCATCCTGGGAAAGCCAATGTAGTTGCCGATGCTTTGAGCAGGTATCCGGTAGCTATGTTCTTGACGCAGGATCGATATTTGTTGGAAGACTTGGAGAGCTTGGGCATTGAGGTGATTGTTCCTGGGTGTGCTATACAGATGTAGGGATTACAAATACACTCAGATTTGATGGACAGGATCAAGGCAGCACAGTATGATGATGTATCTCTAAGGAGTATCATAGCTCAGGTGAGAGCAGGATTGGAGGATGATTTCACTATTGCAGAGGATGGATCTTTGAGGCATGGAGTTAGATTGTGTGTGCCTAGTGGGGAGCTGCGTGAGGAGGTATTGCAAGAAGCGCATCGCTCTCAGTATTCCATGCATCCAAGTGCTAACAAGATGTATCGGGATATTCGAGAGAGTGTGTGGTGGTATGGCATGAAGAGGAAAGTGGCACAGTTTGTATCCAGATGCTTAGTGTGCCAACCGGTGAAAGCCGAGAGACAGAGGCCAGAAAGTTTACTTCAGCCATTACCCATTCCAGAGTGGAAGTGGGAACATATTACTATGGATTTTGTGTCCGGACTTCTACGATCTCCAGGAGAAAAAGACGCAATTTGGGTCATTGTTGATAGGTTGACCAAGTCGGCCCACTTTTTGCCTTTCAAGGTGGATTTATCTACGGGGAAGTTGGCAGAGATGTATGTGAGGCAGATCGTTAGGATACATGGAGTTTTCGTCAGCATAGTCTCAGATATAGATAGTCGTTTCACTTCTCATTTTTGGAGGAGTTTGCAGGAGAGTTTGGGCACTCAGCTCAAGTTCAGTACTTCATATCATCCCCAGACAGATAGGCAGTCAGAGAGGACTATCCAGACTCTCGAGGATATGTTACGCACTTGTGTACTAGATTTCGGGGGTTCTTGGGAGGACCATCTCCATTTGGTAGAGTTTGCTTACAACAACAGTTACCAGGCCAGTATAAAGATGTCACCTTTTGAAGCTCTATATGGTCGGAGGTGTCATACTCCTTTGTCTTGGGATGATGTTGGAGAGAGAGTTTTTCTTGGGCCAGAGATGGTTGTGGATGCAGCAGAGAAGGTTCAGTTGATCAGAGACAGACTTCGAGTGGTGTAGGACAGACAGCGGCATTGGGCCGATAGCCATCGGAGACCTTTGGAGTTTGAGGTATAGTTTAGATTTTGTTTGTGCTTGTTCTTGTTTGTTATAGATTAAGTTCTTAAGATGGTGTTTTTTTATAGGTGGGTAGTTTGGTGTTTCTGAGGATTTCTCCGACACGAGGCACGATTCGCTTCGGTGGAGGCGGAAAGCTTAGTCCGCGATTCATCGAACCTTTCACTATTCTAGAGAGGGTCGGTACAGTTGCTTATAGACTAGACTTGCCACCTACATTAGAGGGAATGCACAACGTGTTTCATGTGTCACAGTTGAGATGATACGTGGCAGATCCTAGTCATGTATTGGATCACTCAGAGATAGAGGTGGGCCCTACTCTTAGCTATCCAGAATAGCCAGTGGAGATTCTGGATCGGAGAGAGAAGGTGCTGAGGAACCAGACTATTCCTTTGGTGTGCGTCGCATGGAGGCATCACTCTCCGGGGGAGTCTACCTGGGAGAGAGAGGATGACATGCGAGAGCGTTATCCATATTTGTTTGTACCTTGAGGTATGTTATTTTCTAGTTATGTTCTGTTCATTGTTATGTTCTTTCATAGTTAATTATGATTCTTTAGTTCTGTTCTGTGATTTTCTGGGGGTAGTTTTCATCTTTGAATTTCGAGGATAAAATTATTTTAAGGAGGGTAGACTTGTCACTACCACATTTTCTTGGAAAGGATATTTTAGTCATTTCCTATTTAATTAAATATTGTGCATGGTAAATAATTATTTGTTGTATTATTTAATTATTGTTATATGTTATTTAATTATTTTGGACTTGTATTAATGGACCCAACTAGTTTAGTTTGGACCCATGGACCAACATGAATTAATTAGTTAGACTTGGCCTATTTAGAAAGCCCATTGTTAAGGAGATGGATTAAAATTAATTAAATCATTAGACTAGAAGCTTCCTTCCTTAATTATTTCTTCATGAGAGGCCCCAAGGGGTACATTGGACATTTTATAATTGCTTGGGGAAGGGGTAAGGCCGGCCTATATTAGAGGGGGGAAATTCTCTCTCCTCTCATTTTCATTCCAAATCTAGATCTAGAATTTCCCACTCCCAAATTTTATTCATTCCTATTCCAATTATCCACCAAATTCATTCCAAATTCTTTCCAATTCACCATTAGAAAGTTGAGAAGCAAGGATCTAGAAGAAGGAAGCAAGGATCTACAAAGAGGAGCAAGAATCTACTATTTGGAAGCAATTTCATCTCAATTGGAGATTTTATTGGGAATCCATCTCCCAATAGGTATAATTCAGTTTTTTCCCTTAAACTAGCTTCTAAATCTGAGATTTAATCATATAAAATCAACCCATATATATATACTACCCATAGGACTTGGTTTTGTGTTCATAGGAGACCCATGGAGAAAGTTATGATGCTTTTTGTATCAATTTTGGAGGAATTCCGAATTTATATTTTGTTGTGTGTGTCAATTGATCCTATAGATTAATTAGGCATGTGCTTATGTCTTTGGGGCTAGTGTCGTGTCCATAATTAGGTACCTGTAGGTCGTATCCCAATAATTTGGTGATACGTATCGTTTTGGGGGTTTTTCCTCTGACACGGGACTTTGTACATGTCGTATTTTGATACGGACACATAGATCTACATTTGACACTTTGATTTGTTCATAAATATTATTTGTAACTTGTTTGTGTCCTTCAGGGTGCAATTGGTTGTGTGTTGGACTCATGTCGCATGCGTATCCTAGATCTAGTGGGATACGGTGTTGTACTCTCCATTTTGTGTGTTTATGTGTAGATCTAATTATTTGTGGTTTAATTCTTCAATTATAAATTTGTAAATATATATAGATGTTATATATTTATTTTAGTGTAATTATTATGATATTTATTGTAGCATAGATCTATGTATTTATTTTAAGTGTACTAATATAATGTATAAATATATATGTAGCTTTCTTTACATGCATTTATATATGTTACAACTTATGTTAATAAAATAAATTATATATAAATATTTTATAAAATATATTTATGTGTTTAAATGAGTAATTATATTAATTATAATTATTATATAATTTTAATTGTATATAAATGAATGTATTTTTATGTGTGCATTTAGCCATGTTAAAATATGTACATTAGTACATGGAATGTGTATTGTAGATTTTAATATATATTTATATGTATAGGATTATATATATATATATAAGTATATATATATATATATATATATATATATATATATATATATATATATATATATATATATATATATATATATTAATTTATATATTAATATATATATTTATATATTAATATATATATTTATATATACTATTTAGCTTTGGCGACAACAGCATTTAATGACAGATACTGTCATTAAAGCAGCAGCCGCTGTAGCAGTTATTAGGGCATTTAATGACAGTTCTGTCATTAATGCAGCGGGCGGGAATAAGCAGCAGCAACAGCGACAGTTTTTCTGTGACAGTTTGAACTGTCACCAATAAGTGACAGCAGTGGATTTTTATACAGCGGTTTTGGCGACGGTTTTGCAATGACAGTTGGAACTGTCACTAAAGGGTCTGTTTATTGAAAATCAGTGTTTTAGCACACTATTTTCAGTGACAGTTAGGCAATTTTAGTTTATATTTTATATATTATATTTATATATATATATATATATATGTATATATGTATATGTATGTTTTGTGAGATATAATACTATTATTGTTATATTCTTAATTGTATAATATTAGTTTATATATATTATATTATGTATAAGAGTAAATACTATATCTATGTATCTTGAGCATTACTTTGTGTGGATACCAAGTTGGTTCAAAACCATGATTCCTAATTGTTGTATTTAATATTCTATATTATATACTTTATTGATTGATATATAGGTATTGTGAGGTTTACCTTGGATTCACGTATCCGAAGATACGGTATCCTAATATTTAAGGATGTAGTCTTATGACTTAGATCTTAGTATTTTGATCCAAGATTTTGGTGCTAGACTTGTACAACCTAGAAATAGATGGTTAACCTTGGTTTGACCATAGTTGACCATAGTTGACTTTAGTTGACTTCAGAGTAAGCCATAGTTGACTTTTGACTTATAATTGACTTTTGACTTAGAAGTTGACTAGTTTAACTTGTTCTCTTTTCGGGACCTTGTATTGATGTTGTATTTTATATCTAGGTCTTCGAGGCACCGAGTCAGACATCTGTGAGATTGTTCATTGGACTTCAGGCGAGTACATTCTCTGATAGTTTCTCATTTATGATATCCTCTATGTTCATTGTATCTAGTGTAGATATCCATGTTCTCTTGACACTATGGTTACACGGATTGGTATATCCGGATCTCTTCATGAGATGTTATTCCTTGGTATATGGTGTATATGGTGCAAGTATTATTTCATTGGTTATCTTGTATATGTACAGACACCGATTCTCGGGAAGACTAGCTATCTTCTTGGGGAATCTCGTGCCATAGCATACCGTGGTTGGATCTATTATACCAGTTGTGGGTGAGGAGTATTAGTATAGATATGTGATCAATATCCCTATTAAATAAAGTACATATTACAGAATAGTGTTGATCATGCACCGTACGTATGATTAGCCAGGCCGCATTGCATCTTGCCCAAGCCGATCACATGTTAAGCTAGTAATCACACACTTAGTCATTAGTATTATTGTTTCATTGGCATATTGTTCATTATTGTATTTATTTCCAGTATTTCCTTATTGTATATATATCTCTTATATCTATTGTGTATCTTGTTTATCCACAGCTATTTACTGTTACATAGTTTTTATCATTAATTAGAACTGCTGTTAGAGATGTACTCTGCTCCTTTCCTGACTGTATATATTTTTCCAGATGACACTAAGGAGTGGTACCCTACCTTTTATGGACCCCAGGATATTGTGGGTTTAGATTCTGAGACCCTGGCTCAAGAGGGACTTATCCCAACTGAGACAGTTGACCCTGGAGTAGTAGCTTCGTAGTATTCTTTGTACTGGATTTGTCTTCAGCTTATTTTATTACTTCTTCAGACTCATTGATGTATTATTTTAGACTCATGAGTTGTATTTGTGACTATTCTATTCTTTATCTGATTCGTGCTTATTTCTATCTTAGTTCTGTGATTGAGTATACTATCATTATTGGTGGTTCATTATATTGTTAGATAGATTATCTAGACAGCGTTCTACCGCCGATTCTGCGGCGTAGGCTGGGCGTTGTTTCCGACTAGTACCCTTACACCGGGTGCGGGTCGTGAAAATTGGAGACGGAGGCAGATAAAGCCAGCTACATATACCAGAGTACTAACACTCCGAGATACGGTCACATCTGTCTAGACATGTGAGGGTTTACTCTATAATCCAACAGTCATTCCTGGGTCAAGAGTCCTAGGTATCTCAATCTCAAGCAAGCAACAAGTTATAAGATGTATGATCACCAAATATATAATAGTAAGGTATCCCAAACTATACATACACAGGTGATCATAAAACTAGTTACAAAATGAAGAACTAGCAAGAGTACAATATTACATGATCATCTCTAGCTATAGTCTAGAATATGCTTTACATGTAGGCCCATAGGCTAAAATCTTAAGTTCCAAAATACGAGCTAAACACGTGCTCGGTGGCTAAATGCCTCAAAAGTATAAGTACAAGATCAAGTGTGTGATAAAAAAGAAATCCACTCAGGTGCTCGGGTGCTCCTGGTGTTCATCATCTTGAGACAAGAAATACGGAAGATCCTGCAGTCCTGCTCCAAAATCGGGCGATACAAAACCAGTGGGGTCGGACCCAAAATAGCAAGTACCACAAGAGAGCCAGCTTAGGAACTAAAACTAATATGCGGACAAATTAGTAAGAAATAACACAAGAAAATAGTTAAATGAGTACAACAGGTGAAATAACAGTTAAACAGTTCTGGAGTATTTAAACAATGATATCTGAAATCAGTACTTTGGTTACAGTTTTTGGATCAGTTGTTAAATAAATCAGGACAGGACTAGAATAGACTGTAAATAAAGCATTCACAGCAAATCATGCCATAATGCTTGCTATCATTAGCTAACTAGAGTTATCACAGTCCTAGTTACTAACAAATATAGTTTTAAGATTTCATACAGTTTTAAGATTTCGTACAGCCATATACCCTACAGTCTATCCGGGTTATCCAGACGTAAGGATACATATAAAATAGATTATATCAGGTACAACAATTTACAGGTAATGCAATACTTGACGATGTGCTAAAAGTGTGCCCATTACGATGGAGAGCTCCAAATACATCCGATGTCGCTGGAATACCGGGATTACATGTAGCCAGAAAATCTCTCTAGATGCTTCTAATATATTATTCTAGTTGTTATCCTGGGCAAATTATTAAGAATTCCTTATCGTAGTGCTCAAGAATCTGCCTTAGACATGATGTAGGTCGACAGGACAAGATAGTAGCCTGACAAATACATTCAGGACAAAAGCAAGCAAATCAACCATTGGAATTTATCTTATTGATTCAAGCATTATAGTTCAAGAAATTTTAGCATGTCAGGAGTGTGCTTCATTGAGCCACTATCAGGAGTGTCAGTACATGTCAGGTTAACTCGATACGGTAAGGTATTATCAGGAATATCATGGCAAGTCTGGTATCAGAAGTTTAAGATTAACAGTGTAAATATAATCCATGTTCAATTCTAGCATTTCAGGAGTGCACTTCGTCGAGCCACTTTCAAAAGTATCAGTACAGGTCAGGTGTCAGGAGTTCATATTAATAGTGTCAATATAATCCAGGTTTAGAAAATTCTAGGTTCTGGCAGGTTGTCACAATTCGGGTTATAAGCAATTTAGAGAAACATTGCATTCATAACAATTAAACAGAATAGGCTAAACAATAAAAACAGTTAAACCATAAGAGACAAAATTATAAGAAGTTAAGCTACTACAAGTATCATAGTCGCATGGGGTAAGCTGGTCGCAAGCAAGAGTGCCGGATAGAAGAGCTGGCGCATGGAAGATGCAAAGTCCACTCCTTGGGACAAGGTGAGTGATAGGCAATAAATACAAGGTCAGGGAAGTGAATGATGTGACTGGCCGTGTCAGAGAAGTGACCGATGTGACTGGCTGAGAAAGAAAGTCAAAGGGAAAAGGAAAAAACCAAGGAAACTCGTGCCAAGGTCGGTTCAGTCATGCACTCAATCATAGAAGAGGTGCATGAGACTTTGGCCATATGGATACCTTTATGCATCCAGTGAGTCAACACAAAGAGTTTCTGCCACTTAGCTTTTTTAAGCACTTTGTTTCAAAAACTCAAGTGTGAATTCAATCATGCGCCTAACAATTTAGGCACATGTTGCAAGGATATGCGGCAAAGAGTTTCGTATCACATGGCCTCTCTGCCGTATAGGTGTTGGGCGCATGAAGTCCTATCGTACCAAAAATAGCAAGTCTATCATGGAAAAGATCCAAGTCTAAAAAACTTATATTCTCCATGAAATCCTTATTTTCAGTCATAATCCAGCAAAGTAAAGTTCAAAATCGCATAAAATCAAGTGCTCATCAACATGGACTATTAGTTATGGAAAATATCAAGTTTTAAGATATCAAAACCAAGAAAACTCATGAACACCTAAAAACTTAGAATTCATATATACTCCTACTAAGTCCTCAAATTCAAAAATACCAAGAATTAAACATGTAGAGAAACTCATAGAGAACAATATAAAGCAAATAAAATATAAGAAAAATAAATAAATGCAATATAGCAAGTTCTTACTCATTGGCAAGATGTACTTGCCAAAACCCACTACTAAACTACTACCCCTACTATCCAAGGCAAGCTCACGACTAGGGCTAGGGTTCGGCCAAGGAGAGGAGAGGGAGAAGAAAATGAAGAAAGAGAAGAAAATGAAGAAGAATGAGGAAGAGAGAGAAAGGGAAGGCTATATGTATCCAAATGGGGACTAGCACTATTAATAATTCTAGAAATTACATAAAGTAGTTAGAAAAATCTATAATTACACGGGAAGCAATATACAACTATAACTCAGAAATACTAGATAAAATATAATAATACTAAATTAGTGAGACGGGTCTTAAAACTCTCACCTTCTTAGAAAAATTTTGTCCTCGGAATTTCAACAAGGCACCGGGTCTATCAAGGTATCTCTAGAGATCAGCCAGGTAATAAAATAAGCAAGACCGTACGATTATCAATTAGATGATACGAACTACCTAGAACAAGACAAGAATGTACAAGACAATATCAGGGTACGAGATATACAAACAAATATACCTCATAAGTCCAAACAAATATGGGTATCTAGCTCGAATATCATCATCGCGTTCCCAAGTTGACTCACCCGATGAGTGATACCCCCAAGCAACTCAGACTAAACAAATGGCCCGGTTCATGAGAATCTTCTCTCAGGTCCAAAATTGATACAGGTCTTTCCTCATACGAAAGTTTGTACCAACAACCAATTCTAAATGATCCATGACATGACTCATATCCGGTATATATCGTCATAACTGAGATACATGGAAAATATTATGTATCTCACTAAGCGATGGAGGAAGAGCAAGACGATATGAAACTTCTTTAACTCGCTCGAGAATATCGAACGAACCTATGTACCGAGGACTAAGCTTTTCTCGCACACCGAATCTGATGACTTCTCGGGTAGGCAAAATCCGAAGGAATATATGGTCGCCACAAAAGATACAAGAGTCACCGATGCGAATCAGCCAATGACGCTGGCAATCTTGGGCTACCTTGATATGCTTCCGGACTAGCTTGACTACTTCAACTATCTGAGCTATTATTTTGGGACCAAGAAATTATTTCTCACCAGTATCATCCCAAGCTATCGGGGATCTGCACTTTCGGCCATATAGTGCCTTGAACGGTACCATCTGGATACTTGCTTGGAAAATGTTGTTGTAGGAGAATTTGACCAAGTACAAATGATCCTCCCATGAACCACCAAGATCAAGGGTACATGAATGAATCATATCTTTTAGAGTCTGGATGGTACGCTCTTACTGACTATCTGTCTGCGGGTGGTAGATTATACTAAACTTTAGACGAGTACCTAAGCTCTCCTAAAGAATTTGCCAAAAATAAGAAGTATACCTGGAATCTCTATCCGAGACTATGCTAACTAGCACACCATGTAGTCAGACAATCGGTCTAATGTATATCTCAGCTAATTGTTCTGTGGACTGGCCAATTCTAAAGGGAAAAAAGTATGAAACTATCGTGAGATGATCCACTATTACCTAAATAACATCTCTGCCGATTGGTGATCTGGGAAGTCCTGATACGAAATCCATGGTGATATGCTCCCACTTCCACTCCGAAATTAGTAAAAGTTGAAGAAGACCTGTGGGTCTCTGAATCTCATCTTTAACTTGTTGACAGACCAAACATCGAGAGACAAACCAAGCTATTTCTCTCTTCTTTTCGTGACACCAGAACTGCTGACGAATGTCTCTGTACATCTATATTCCTCTGGGATACACTGAATACTGCGAACTATGAGCTTTTACCATAATCTCGCGACGAAGGTTTCCACTTGGTACATAAAGTCGATTCTCAAAACAGAGAGTTATGTCACTATAAAAGTGTAGTTCTGGTCTACGTCCTGCCTCATACTCTACTCTGAGACGCTGAAGCTTGACATCTGTTGGTTGTGCTACCTTGATTCTTTTCACTATACTGGATTGAACTTGCAGACCAGCCATCAATGTTGTGTTGCCCGACAATACTACTTCTATAACCTCTTTTGAATATCTACTAATATTCTTCGTTGCATTTTCAAGAAATAGGCTCCTGCTCTCCTACTAAAGGCATCTGCTACGATATTAGCCTTCCCAGGGTAATACTGAAGGTCAAGTTCATAGTTCGTCATCAACTCTAGCTGTCTTCTCTGCCTTATTTTGAGATCCTTCTAAGTAAAGACATACTTCAAACTCTTGTGATTAGTACAAATCTCTACCCAATCTTCATAGAGGTAATGTGTCCAAAGTTTAAGTGCAAAGATAATTCCTGCTAACTCCAAGTCGTGCATCGAATAATTTCTCTCATAGTCTCAAAGCTGCCAAGACACATAAGCTATAACCTTGTCATGCTACATAAGAACACATCATAATCCTCTGCCTAACACATCACAATATATGGTGAAACCACATATTCCATCTAGAAGAGTCAAAATAGGTGTCGTGATCAACTTATGTTTGAGCTTCTCGAAAGAGATTTGACATTCATCTATCCAATCAAAGCGCACATCTTTTCGTATTAGCTGCGTCAAGGGTGCATAAATTCTAGCAAAGTCTGACACAAAGCACCGATAATCTCCTACTAATCCCAGAAAAATATGAACTTTGACAACTGTTAGGGGAACTGGCCACGTCTCAACGACTTATATCTTCGGGGGATCCACTTTAACTCCCCCTTTAGCAATAATATGCCCTAAGTATGAAATACGATCAAGCCAAAACTTACACTTGCTGAACTTGGCATATAACTTATGCTCTCTGAGAGTTTGAAGAACTACTCGAAGATGTTGCTCGTGTTCTGCTTTACTTTGACTATACACCAAGATATCGTTAATGAACACTATCACGAACTTATCCAAGTATGGCATAAAAATATGATTCATGAGATCCATAAACACTACTGGCTCATTGGTTGCTCCAAAGGGCATTAATAGAAACTCTCAATGTCCATATCTCAATCTGAACGTCGTCTTGGGTATATCCTGAACCCTGCCTCTAATCTGGTGATATCTCAATCATAAATCAATCTTGGAAAACATCGTTGTTCCACTAAACTGATCGATCAAGTGGTCGATCATTGGCAAGGAATACTTGTTCTTGATGGTTACCGTATTAAAGGTACAATAATCCACACATAATAGTGATATTCCATACTTCTTCTTTACCAGTAGCATTGGAGCTCCCCAAGTGATCCACTAGCATGAATGAATCCCTTGGCTCTCAATTCTTCTATCGTCTAGTACAAGATTTCTAACTCTGAAGGTGCCATCCTGTAGACTCTCTCTGACACTAGTGCTATTTCTGGAAGTAGATCAATGGTAAACTCGATCTCTCTTTCTTGTGGCATGCTTGGAAGTTTTTCTAGGAATACGTCTATAAATTTATTAACAACTCTGGGGAATTATACTTTCTCTGTTACTGCTATTCTCATGATCGCTGATAAAGACTCCATCTCGCCTCTAAAAAATGAGAATTTATTCTCACCAGGGATATAAAAAATAACCTTGCCATTATTGTAATCTATCGTCGCATACCGGGCACTCAACCAATCCATGCCTAAGACGATGTCATAATCTCCCATAGAAAATTTTATTAATCTATCGGGAAACTCTCACCCACACACTACGACTTGACATAAGGCATAAACTCTATCGACTCCCATAATACCATTACCAATAAGTATATTGAGTCATACTGATAAGGACTAGGGTTCTAATCCAACTCGTGTCGTAAATCGTACAGACATAAAAGAATGCGATGTACCAGAATCAAACAATACTGAAGCTGGATGAGAGTTGACGAGAATAGTACCTGCCATCACTTCCCCCAAAGCTAACTGCTCTTCTATAGTGAGTGTCATCGCATGACCTCGTCCTCTCGGCATTGGTCCTCTATGCTACGGACCTCCTTGCCTGGCCTGTACTTGAGCTTGGGCCTGCGCATACAAATGTGGCCTCTGGTTGGAATACTTGAGATTGGATCGGCAAAAGGCTTCTAACCCTAGTTTTGCTGAGTCGGTACTGTATTCCTATACTACGGTCCTGGCGGGGAAGATGAGGATGAACTGTCTCTGTGTGGACAAGATCCCACTTTGTGGTCTGGATATTCGGGCACGAGAACTTGGGTACATCCAGCCTATGCCACAGTATCGACGGTAGAACAATGTCTTGGTCATCAATACTAATACATTAGTTCTATAATGTGCTCAATCATAATATTATAAAGGAAGAATGAATAAAGAAGATAATCCATAAATAATCTAAAAGAAATAAAACTAAGATATGACACTAAGATAGATGAATACTAGCCTAGATCTCACTAGGGGTCACCACTAGATCCACAGTGAAAAAGTAGTCCTGACTATATCATCACTCCAAAGTCAACACTGAAATATGTTATCCGATCAGGATTAGAGTGAAGCACATAAACTAACAGCAGTTTCAATTATATTGATAAAGACTATAAAACAATGAGTAATGAATATATATATGATAGAAATAAAATACTAGCAATGTAAGGAAGCTAGAAGGGCATATAATCATATCACTGGGAAATAAGCACCAATAATTAATCAGGTAATTGTAAGCAGTGAATAAGTAGGTAAATAAAAATAGAAGCCAATATACTGCAATAAAGAACAAAATAAACTACCAAAGAGTTTGAAATATTATTTTGCTATGTGATTGTCATGCCCCAGTCCCAAAATACGTAGGACTAGGAACACGTAAGCATGTCAGTCGTATGTATATGGCAACTCCAATATATGGATACTATGATACACACGTACGCTATAATATGAATATAAACTCACATGTGGTATATATATAGTTATAAGTCACAGAAATACTAATCTCATCCACACAACAAGTCATAGAAAAGAAATAACTAAACTAGAATAATGAGTCTGAATAATCCAAAATAATAGTCAGGTGGAGACAAATCCACTACCAATGACTATATCAATACTAAAATGAGAGAGGAGTATAAAATATCCAATATAAAATAAGATGATGATATAAGGGTATCAGCGAAGCGATCCATCGCTAGAGATAATCAAAGATGCTCAGAAGGTAAGACCTCCTCGGAAGAGATAAGTAGTAAGTCCTGATCCGTGCTCCTGTGAATAGTCATGAACATCTATACCTGGAAAGGGACCAGGTCCTCAGAGGGACGTAACAAGATACATAGAAGCATGCCAATTTGAATACAGTAAACATGTATAATAGGTAAAAAATATGTAAGTACGGTACAAGACAATCTATATGAATGCATAATGAGGACAACTTTTCGACGTATGGGCATGGGTAGGCTACTCTATCTAATCTCACAACTCACACACATGTCAGGAACACCATCAGCCGACATACCGGGGGGGTAGCGACCATCGGACACGACTACCATAGTGTGTGCTAGTTACTACAGTTTACCAGAGTGATTATAGCCCATAAGCCTACTGATTGTCCTCCCCTCCCATGATACTATGTGTCAAGTGTGCGTCAACATATATATATATATATAGCATATACATATGACTGAAAGAAAATACACATGCAATGAATATATAGAAATATAATAAGTATGCAAAGTACTGTAAGCAATTTGGCAAGGTATCTTTCCTGGTAAGAAAGCTGCAAAGTGTAACGTCCAGGAGTTATGCTCACAGGATCAGAAACTACGGCCTCAGAATAAACGTCTCCGGATGCTGAAATAAATATCACCAACGTTTCCAGAATAAGCGAGATAGCTAGAAAATACTACCCTTTTGTCCAATTTGGACACGAGCAAAACCATAATTTTGGGTCAAAGCGGGGTCCACATGTGGCCCACTTTGCACCGAAAAGCGTGACAAGGGTAAAGGTCTCTAAATGGGACAAATTATAGGTCAAACAAACTCTAAATATCAATACAAACTCAACGGTATATCCAATTTTGGATTCCGGTGAGCCGAACACAATTTTGCCCAAAAAGTCAACCGTGGGACCCGCAAATAGGTAATTTGGTCAACTGTCTCAGAATTGCATAAAAATTGGGTCACAGGACCAGCGCGATACCACGAGTCCAGTGGCGAAAGTTTCGTCATATTCTAACGAGCGTACACTAAATGGCACGAGATTTTGTAAAGGTCACGATACGGGGACTTTTTACGGACACGGGTTGATTCTGACGCGCACACCCGTCCGAATCAATTTTCGTGAAAGCTCACACATCTGGACATACCATACGCACTTTTTGGTGCAATTGGTACGCTACGGGGCGGTCCCGTTTGGCGGGGCGCGCTCCGTATCATAAATTTTGAAGGTTGGGAAAATATATTTTTAGTGATTTTTAATCCGATTTAACATAGCATAAAACAACAAATAAAATATTATAATTTACAGAAATTAATCTCGGTTAGGTGGTCTTCGCATAGAAAGAAGAAAAACTAAATTCGGATCTCTGTGGTGGGAGATACGAGTCCTTAAACATTGATGGTTACAGCAGTTTTTCTGGAATTAAAGTTGTCGTTTTTCTCCAACTTTGTCTCGGTTTTCGCCTAGGTTAAGCGCTGTTCGAAGTAAACTAATACAAAGAGTTGGAAGAGGGATAGGTCGTGAATATACAGGTAAAGATGGGTTCAAGTTTGGTCGAGCAATGGCGCGGGAATCGAGTCCTGAACAGAGCTCAGTTGCTGCGAATCTACTATGGTGTTCGCGCGGTCACACGGGTGTGCGGTCGCGATGGCGGTGCTCCGGCGGACGGCGGCGGCGACTCTGCGATCGGCGGCGGTCACAGGGTCGAGGGAAGATGGTAATGGTTTAGGGTTAGGGTTTGTTAACTATATAATATATATATATATATATATATATATATATATATATATATATATATGGGGAGCGGGGTTGGGGTCTCTTTCGTGCGGGGTCGTTGTGGCTTTGCAGCTGCTGCTGTTGTTTAATAGCGGGTCGGGTCTCACTGGTTAGCGGGTAGGGCCTTAGGTGGGTTTGGGTTAGGTAATCGTTAGGGTTCATTTCTACTTCTTTTTTTTCTTTTTTTCTTTTTTTTCCTTTTCTTTTCTATTCTATTCTTTACATAATATATATATATATATATATATATATATATATATATATATATATATATATAGAAAATTCTAAAAATTTATTTTAGAGCATACAATTAATCTATCAACTGTCCACAAGGTCTCCTACATGAAAATAATGAAGGTAAAATAATAATTGCTCCGTAAATCCTCTATTGCACAATCACCTAGAAATAAAAATCCAATAAATTATATTTCTTCTAATTAGCTAATAAATACTATAAATCAATTCATTTATTAATTAATTAAATAATATGATTTTTAAAATTAGGGGTTTTATATTCTATCCAACTTACAAAAATTTTATCCTCGAAATTAACACTACCCATATTCATAATGAATCACTATATCTATTATACTTTATTGCTATCTAGCAGTGCTTCCTAAATGTTATGGTCAGTCACCCTAACACTTCTTATTTATTGTCCATATCCTATTCTATTATCATCTAACTCGTCTATACTACCCAACTTATAGGAATTCTACTAGTAGTCAAGGTCTCTTGATGCTATTGTCTATGTGGTAGGAAAAAATTATTTATTGGGTCGAGAATCTTGGGATACTTGTCTGGAATCTCACAACCTTGATTTTTCTTTGTAACCGTCAAGTATCGTAGTCTAATACTGCCATGCGACCTGACCAGTATGTTTGCAAATATTTTGACTACTCTACTATAACGGTCTAGCTACAGTTGTCGCTACTTCGCCAACAAATTGTCATAGTTGTCAGTTCGTAACAAGTACCTTCAACTCTTTCCTAGGCATAGTCTAAGTTTTAGGGCAACAATTAGGGTCTTGACTAACTTATAAAACTATTAGAAGTAAGTACTAATTCAACAATCCAACTAATTCCTATTAGACTAAGGGATGCTATACATGATTTTTAAAATAATAAGAGGATACAGTTATTGCTATAGTGCATATACATAAGGGTTATCCTTATGTACTCATCTTTTAGTTATTAATCATTTACTAAACCATTTATGTTTTTAACTAACAAAAATAAGGGTGGGGTCGAAGTAAACCAATAATTCATGATGGCACGAAAAGATGTAACTACGATAGGGAGAATTAAGCATGGGACAAAGAATGGATATAGAAGAAAAGATAAGCCACCCTAAGGGGCAAGATGGTGATAGGAAAAGAATACTACTACTGCTACTCGCGTCATCCATTAGCATCGCATGTATGCCATATGGTTAGAATATCCACATATCCTCATAACTGCTAAACTACTATATTTATAATTCTACGTCTACTATGAACCTAAGATCTCGTGTAATAAGGGGGTCATGAGTATGCAATGACAAATATAACTAAGGTCGTACCTGTATCTATGACTTCATGTGCCTGCATTTCCTTATTTGTCATCATGAGTGCTTGGCCTATGGGGTATATCTAGTACTATCTGTGTATCAACTTATACTAAGCATGAACGTTCATCTTTTCGAAATAAGAGAAGACGGAAAACAATAATAAAGAATTTAAGGAGGAGGTGATATAATACAAGTACGGGATTCAAAGGGATTAGAGAATTTAAAAGGGAGTTGCCAAGGCAGTTGTGGATTAAAATCTTATTTTGGTAAATTCCTATTCGCATGTTCACATCAGAACAATTATGTACCTGACATGATATGTTTTGACCAGTCTAGATGGCAAGTATATTCGTCTAACAACTTGAGTCAACTATATCTCAATCCAGATAAAGTAGTGATACGAAGAGCGAACCAAGCGCACTAAGATTGATCAGACCACAATGCATTGATTCTGATTTAGACAATGTATTAGTGTGGGCCCCCAATAATACATATGTATTATACAAGCTCGATAAAACAATAAGCTTGTAAAACTAGGCTATAATAGCAGCATAAGTCGAGGTAGTTCAGAAAATATAAGCACGTTGGATTAGGGTAGAGGAAGGTACGAAATAACTTAAGTTCACTAAGAAGATCGGTGTTGTGCCTCTACAGTTCCTATACTAACTCCTTGTCAAGGTCTCTAGTCGACCAAATGGGTGTATGGCCTCTAAGTTCTACAGTCTGGGTAAACTATATCTTTTTATGCAAGCCTATAGTTGGTGCCATTCATTTATACTTCATTAATGAGTCAACAGGACTATGTGTTACTAGGTTATGAGGCATACTATCCAACTTACAATAATTTAACTAATAGTGTTATTGATCAACAGAGTGTATGTGCCTAGTATAAATCACCTTACTAACCCCTATCAAGCACGAGAGAAAAGATAAGATTAACTTTGAGAAAGGATCAAGCAAGATGCAATGCAAGTAATCAAATAAGAATGCGGAACAAAATCATGGGAGGTGATAAATAAGTGGATGAGATCCTATATTCTAATCCTATGCCCAGGCCTGCTCGGTACATTAACATAACCGAGACAATATGCTCTCGACCTGCATGGGCCACCACAAAAATATGTCATGCCTTAGTCCCAAAATACGTAGGACTAGGAATACGTAAGCATGCCAGCCGTATGTATATGGCAACTACAATATATGGATACCATGATACACACGTACGCTGTAATATGAATATAAACTCACATGTGGTATATATATAGTCCTAAGTCACAGAAATACTAATCTCATCCACACAACAAGTCATAGAAAAGAAATAACTAAACTAGAATAATGAGTCTGAATAATCCAAAATAATAGTCGAGTGGAGACAAACCCACTACCAATGACTATATCAATACTAAAATGAGGGAGGAGTATAAAATCTCTAATATAAAATAAGATGATGATATAAGGGTATCAGCAAAGCGATCCATCGCTAGAGATAATCAAAGATGCTCAGAAGGTAAGACCTCCTCGGAAGAGATAAGTAGTAAGTCCTGATCCGTGCTCCTGCGAATAGTCTTGAACATCTACACCTGGAAAGGGACCAGGTCCTCAGAGGGACGTAACAAGATACATAAAAGCATGCCAATTTGAATACAGTAAACATGCATAATAGGTAAAAAATATATAAGTATGCTGTACAAGACAATCTATATGAATGCATAATAAGGACAACTTTTCGACGTATGGGCATGGGTAGGCTACTCTATCTAATTTCATAACTCCTACACACGTCAGGAACACCATCAGCCGACATACCGCAGGGGTAGCGACCATCGTGACACCATCAGCCGACATACAGCGGGGGTAGCGACCATCGGATAAAACTACCATAGTGTGTGCTAGTTACTACGGTTTACCAGAGTGGTTATAGCCCATACGCCTACTGATTGTCCTCCCCTCCCATGATGCTATGTGTCAAGTGTGTGTCAACATATATATATAGCATATACTTATGACTGAAAGAAAATACACATGCAATAAATATATAGAAATATAATAAGCGTGCAAAGAATTGTAAGCAATTTGGCAAGGTATCTTGCCTGGTAAGAAAGCTGCAAAGTGTAACGTCCAAGAGTCAAGCACACAAGAACAGAAACTACGGCCTCAGAATGAACGTCTCTGGATGCTGAAATAAATATCACCAACATTTTCAGAATAAGCAAGATAGCTAAAAAATACTACCCTTTCGTCCAATTAGGACACAGGGGCAAAACGGTAATTTTGGGTCAAAACGGGGTCCACATGTGGCCCACTTTATACCGAAAAGCGTGCCAAGGATAAAGGTCTCTAAATAGGACAAATTATAGGTCAAACAAACTCTAAATGTCAATACGAACTCAACGGTATGTCCAATTTTGGATTCCGGTGAGCCGAACATAATTTCGCCTAAAAAGTCAACTGTGGGGCCCGCAAATAGGCGGTTTGGTCAATTATCTCAAAATTGCATGAAAATTGGGTCACAGAACCAGCGCGATACCATGAGTCTAGTGGCATAAGTTTCGTCGTATTCTGACGAGCGTACACTAAATGGCGCGGAGTTTTACAAAGGTTGCGATACGGGAACTTTTCACAAACACGGGCTGATTCTGACGCGCACACGCGTCCGAATCAGTTTTTGTGAAATTCCACACGTCTAGACATACCATACGCGCTTTTTGGTGTCATTGGTACGCGACGAGGTGGTCCCGTTTGGCTTAGCGTGCTCCGTATCACAAATTTTGAAGGTTAGAAAAACATATTTTTAGTGTTTTTTAATCTGATTAAACTCAGCATACAGCAACAAATAAAATATTATAATTAATAAGAATTAATCTCGGTTAGGTGGTCTTCGTATAGCAAGAAGAAAAACTTAATTCGGATCTCTGTGGTGGGAGATACAAATCCTTAAACATTGATGGTTACAACATTTTTTTCTGGAATTAAAGTTATCGTTTTTCTTCAACTTTGTCTCAGTTTTCGCCTAGGTTACGCGCTGTTCGAAGTAAACTAATACACAGAGTTGGAAGAGGGATAGGTCATGAACATAGCGGTGAAGACGGGGTCGAGTTTGGTCGAGCGATGGCACGGGAATCGAGTCCTGAACAGAGCTAAGTTGCTGCGAATCTACTGTGGTGTTCGCGTAGTCACGTGGGTATGCTGTCGCGGCGGTGGTGCTCCGGCGGACGGCGGTGCTCCGGCGGACGGCGGAGGCGGCTCTGCGGTCGGCGGCGGTCGCAGGGTCGAGGGAAGATGGTAATGGTTTAGGGTTAGGGTTTGTTATCTATATAATATATATATAGGAAGCGGGGTCGGGGTCTCGTCCACGCGGGGTCACTGTGGCTTTACTGCTACTGTTGTTGTTTAATAGCGGGCCGGGTCTCACGGGTTAGCGGGTAGGGCCTTAGGTAGGTTTGGGTTAGGTAATGGGTTTGGGTTCATTTATAATTCTTTTTTTTCCTTTCCTTTTCTATTCTATTCTTTTTCTTATTCTTTTAATAACATAACATAACATAATATATATATATATATATATATATATATATATATATATATATATAATTCTATTTGTTTTAGAGCATACAATTAATCTATCAACTGTCTACAAGGTCTTCTACATGAAAATAATTAAGGTAAAATAATAATTGCTCCGTAAATCCTCTATTGCACAATCACCTAAAAATAAAAACCCAATAAATTCTATTTCTTCTAATTAGCTAATAAATACTATAAATCAATTAATTAATTAAATAAATAAATAATATGATTTTTAAAATTAGGAGTTTTACAGTGATCGACTTGGGACTAGATTAGGCTTGCTATATATGATTAGCTATGATACATGTAAGGTCAGACTAACCATACATAAGTTGTAAGGTTAGCTATGATACAAGAAGGGTCATGCTAATTATATCTAGCAAGCTATGAGACATATAATATGGTCAGGCTAACCATACGTGTGGTGCATGGTTAGCTATGATGCATGTAAAGGTGGGGTATGATCACATAAATTGCTAATACTTTCTCTGTTTCCCGACTAGTATAGTAGATCCAACAATGACACGTTACTTCACAAGATTCATGGAGCAGGGGGCCAACCTACTCCTGAATCGGTGTCTATACATGTAAAAGAATCACAGGACATGTACAGGGTCCTCTAGGAGATAACATCTCATACAAAAATTTGGAATATACTAATATGTGTATTATCATGTCAGAAATCAAGTATATAACACTATAAAGCTGGAATCATCATAATTATCAAAATGATGGAAACTTTCAGAGAATGTACTCGCTTGTGGTCCGAAGCAAATAATGAAAATCGGTGTCCGAACTTGTGTCACACTGACCAATATATGAAGTTCCATGTCATTTGATATATTGAAGAAATAAGCATGCTTAAATAACTAAAATATGGTCTCTAGGTCATTTTTAGGTCATACTAGTCAAACTAGGTCAATACATTGATTCTAGTCCAAAACTAGTTTCTAACTTGTTTTCTAGAGTCGCACTAGCTAATACTAAGTGTTTCTAGGTTAATACTAGGTTTCTAGGTCATTCCGGTAAGTTACTAGCTCAATACGCTATATATACACTAGTACCTACAATACCTTAGCCTATAGGTAAATACCTTAGTATTACCCACTATAAGAAAAATGACATTTGGTGACGGTCTTTTTATTGAAGGTCGATAAAACCCGTCAACTAAGCTATTTTACTTGACGGTTTAGGCCTCGTGTCAAGTAAACCCCTGTTTTTTGTTAAGTTTAAAATATTGTACCCCTTTAGTTGACGGGTTTCGTAGAAATGTCACAAAATCCACCTCTTTTCCTTGACGTTTAGGTTAAAGCCGTCAACTAAATTCAGGGGAGGAAAATTTTTGCAGCTATTTCAGCTTCCATTATCGTAAATATTCTGAAAATTTTGGGTTAGTGACAGTTTTGATATATTAAGAAAATAGCAGCGGCACTGTTCAAGAGCCCGCATCTCTTCGAAAAAATTCTCCCTCTGAAAACCCCTCTTCTCCTCCCGTTCCTCTCAGAAAAACCCTCTTCTCATGAAGTCCTTTCTCTTTCCTCTCAGAAGACACTCTCCCTCCACTCCCTAAAACCCCCTCCTCGGCGTCCCCGCTCTCCTCGGTGGCCTACATCCCCTCTTCAAAACCCTATCATCTGCGGTAACTTCACCATGCGAAAACTTCGGTCTTCACCATGTAGTAATATGCAATTATATTCCATATTTTCTCTCTGTAATTCGATTTTATGGTAATGCAAGTTGAATTTTGGGTTTTTTGTGAATTTTTTTGAGAGTAGGATTTTTTGTGTCTAGCAACTGTGTCGTGTCCTATTTGTGAATCAGTAGGGTTTTTGTAGGTTTTATTGGCATACGCAACTATGTCGTGTCCTATTTGAGAATGAGTCAGATTTTTGTTGGGTCAATTTTGGCATACTCAACTGTGTCGTGTCTTATTTGAGAATCAATAGGGTTTTTTGTGGGTCAATTTTGCCATATGATGTGGGTTTTATTTTTCTTGACAGAACTAAAATTGTGTCATGTCCTAGGATATTTTATTATTCACAAAACTGAAACTGATATGCTGCAGTACACTAGACCAATATGCACAGACAACAAGTGACTTAACTTGGCATGCTTCTGAAAGAGTAGTTGATGGCAAACTTTGTCACCCTGCAGACGCCTCATCATGAAAGCTAGTTGACCATAAGTGGCCAGATTTTGCGAAAGAACCTAGAAACCTTCAACTGGCGCTTTCAACTGATGGCATAAATCCACATAGGTCCCTTAGTAGTAAGTACAGTTGTTGGCCAGTTATATTGGTGACCTATAATCTTCCGTCGTGGTTGTGCATGAAAAGAAAATTCATGATATTGTCGCTATTGATATCAGGTTCGCACCAACCGGACAACGATATTGATGTTTATTTAGCACCATTAGTTGAAGACTTAAAAATATTATGGGAAGAGGGAGTTGAAGCTTATGATGCACAAAATAAAGAGTTCTTTACTTTAAAGGTTGTATTATTGTGGACCATCAACGATTTTTCGGCCTATAAAAATCTATCTGGTTGCACTACTAAGGGGTATTATGCTTGCCCCATATACGGGGAAGATACTTATGTGCATAGACTGAAACATAGTGGTAAAAATGTGTATACTGGTACAATAAGGTTTCTCCCATGCCACCATCCGTATCGTAGTCTAAAAAAAGTTTTCAATGGTAAGCAGAAATTTCGTGGTCCTCCAACACCATTGAGCGGAAAAGAGATATTAGAAAATGCTAGTCAAATTTTAAACTCATGGGTTAAGAAACATGAAAAGTGCAAAGCATCAAAGTCTAGTGAAAGAAGATGGTTGAAGAAGAAGTCAATCTTCTTCACACTTGACTATTGGGAACACTTGCATGTTCGCCACACACTCGACGTTATGCACATCAAAAAAAATGTTTGTGAGTGCATATATGGTACATTGCTTAACATTCCTGGAAAGACAAAGGATGGAGTCAATGCTCGTCTTGATCATGTGGAGAAGGGGCTAAGGACCGAACTACAACCTGATTTTTTTAAAAAAATGTACTTATTTGCCGTGAGCTTGTTATACATTAACAAAGGATGAGAAGAAGATTTTTTTGTCAAACATTGTTAGACATAAAGGTTTCGAAAGGTTACTCTTCTAATATTAGAAATCTTGTCTCAATGCAAGATTTAAAGTTTTATGGTCTCAAATCTCATGATTGTCATGCCCTAATGCAACAACTACTACCCGTGGCAATCCGTTCAGTTCTGCCTAAGCCGGTTAGAGTTGCTATTACTCGGCTTTGCTTCTTCTTCAATACAATATATAAGAAAGTGGTGGATGTGAATATGCTAAACGATATTGAAAATGATCTTGTGGTCACATTATACATGCTGGAAAAGTACTTTCCACCGTCTTTCTTTGACATTATGGTCCATTTACCTCTATATCTTGTTGCAAAAGTCAGGATTTATGGACCCATTTTCTTGATGTGGATGTATCATTTTGAAAGGTGCATGAAACCTTTGAAGGGTTATGTGCGCAATCATAACCATCCCGAAGGATGCATTGCAGAATGTTACATCACATTTTGAGGCAATAGGAAATCCCCTTGCAAGGAAGGAAAACATTCAAGATGAAAAACCTTTGTCTGGAGGTCGTCTCGTAGAAATTGATCGTGAAGAATGGCAACAAGCCCATTTATATGTTTTGGAGAACACAGATGAAATTGGACCTTATATTGAGTAAGATTCTTTATCATAAATTTTCTAATTTTTTAATTCATTGTATGAAAATTGTTACATTATATAATAAGTTCTCATAATGATTTGACAGCGAGCATATGGAGTAGTTACACTTACAACATCCCCTTAAGTCTAAAAATAGAAAGTGGTTGCAGGACAAACACAATCAGACATTTATCTATTGGGTACAACATAAGGTAGTTGTTAAAACAAAATTAATATATTTAAACTCTTTCTTATTCAGAAGTTAAAGAATATTAATAATATTGAATTTGTACAGGTTGATGGTGCATTAACTGTGAAAGAAGACATCTCACAAACTGTCAAGTGGCTAGCACAAGGGCCTATCCACCATGTACTTAAAAGTTCTGGATATGGTATTAATAGTTGCCACTACCACACGAAGGGTCGTGATAATGCTCGAGTTAGCCAAAATAGTAGAGTTAGTGTTGTAGCTACAAAATGTAAATTGCAAGTTCAAAAGATAAGAATCCTATAGTAGGGGACATGTGTTTCTATGGAGTTATCAAAGAAATATGGGAGCTCAATTATCATAGATTTAACATTCCAGTTTTTAAGTGCGATTGGGTTGAGAGTAAGGGTGTTAAGGTTGATGAATTTGGTTTCACATTGGTGAAACTTAATCGACTTGGGTACAAATCAGATTGTTTTATTTTAGATTCGCAGGCCAAACAAGTATTTTATGTAAAATACCAACTAGATCCTCAATGGTTTGTTATTTTGTCTACTAGTCCAAAAGATTATCTACACAAAGAAGATTCTGAAGATGTGGATAATTTGATGGAACATCATTCCTTTACTAATGCATCATTGAATGATGGTTGTTAGATGTTGGGGATGATAATAGTATGTTTTATAAAAGAGTGGGTTGTGAAGAGGATTGGGTTGATTAGTAAATTTGTATCTGTGATTTCTTTACTTGTTTGGTTTATTTTATCTCATTTACTTATTTGAAGGGTGTTAAGCTAGCTCTAAGTGCTACTGTCTAATATGTCTTTAGTTTGACATAAAGATGAAACCTCTTTATGAAAACTCAAGCTCTGAGGTTAATAAATATATTTAACTACCTTATTTCTGTTGTCACAGGAGGAAGCTGGCCCCTCCAAAAGAGTAACAAGAGGGCCTACAATGATGGAGAGAACAATTAAAAGGAGAAGTGATGGAACGAGAAAGATTGTCACTTTCAACGAGGCTAGATAGCCTATCAGAGAGGTCAAGGCAGAATGTGTTAGTCTGCTAGGAGTTGTTGCACGAAGTATGATACCAATCACTTATAATGATTGATGAAGAGTCCCAAAAAACATTAAAGAGAATACATGGACCTTAATTGAGGTAAATTTATATTGAAGATTAAATTTTTTTTTTGAGTTTATTGCTTGGTTATAAGTAATCTTACTAAATATGTAGCAAACGATGGGTGTTGCAACAAAGTCATTTCGGCATACCTTAACGGAGTTTGTTCTTGCCAATATGGACAAAATTGCAGTTTTGAAATATCCACCTCTAATTTATAGTTTCATCCATCAAACTTAATGGAGCAAGTTTGTGACATATCGACTTCTAAGGACTTTCAGGTATCGGTCTCGAGAATTTGATTAACTTCTCTACTTCATACGTTGTTACTTATCATTGTTACTTATGATTTCAGAAGCTTCGCATAGAGCAACAAAATAGGTAATTTTTTTACTTTATCTAGGATTTGCAGTCATTATGTGTTGTATATTTATGCATTATTGAATATAAGAATATTTTTTAGTAGTGAAGTATCATTGATGCCCTTAATTTTGTGTTCAGAATACTTGCTGATATTGATACTCATGATACTAAGCCACTACTAGTATTAGCTCGATACTCATATTCAGGATACTTGCTAATACTATACCTAGGGCTAATTGCTGATACTCATGTATTATCTCTAATACTACTAAGCCACTACTAGTAGATATTAGCATCAACTTGAGCTATACTGTAGATATTAGCTCTAATACTAACTATACCTAGGGCTAATTGCTGATACTCATGTATTATCTATGCTACTTTGATACTACTAAGCCACTACTAGTAGATATTAGCTCTGATACTTTAGTACTAACTATACCTAGTAGATATTAGCTCTGATACTACTAACTAGCCACTACTAAATAGGGCCTTATCACCATAATGCTCTGATACTTCACGAAGCTCTGATACTTCTACTTCATAAAGCTATGATACTTCTACTCCACAATGCTCTGATACTTCACTAACAATGTTTTTTAATTGGCTACAGGGATTCGATGAATGATGGTTTGTGAAGCTACGGGCTTCGGTTTTGGGTATTTTGTGTTTGTGAAGCTGCGGACTTCGGTTTTGGATATTTTGTATTTTGGCACTTTAGTGAATGAAATAGGGTTGGTATCATGTACCAGTGTTCTATGAACAAGTTTTTTTTTGTTGATTATTGTATAAAAGTACTGGTTGAATATTGTACGAAGAAGTTTGTTTTTATTAATGTGAAATATGTGTATTATAAGTTATTTGATGTTTGTGAGAGTTTCTGGAATTTATATTATGCGTTTCTGGAATTGATATTATGCGTGGATCTGGTAACGTTAATGGGAACCGACAACGTAAATGGGAATTGATAAACATGGTCTCTTGACGGTAAAAAATGTCAAAAAAAATAACCTATGTTGACCATCATCAACCGTCAGCTAGGCCACAGTCAGGAAAAATATGCACCTATATTGACGGTCAAAACACTGTATTTAGTTGACGGCAAAAACCCGTCAACTAAAGTCACTTCGGCAACCGTCAACTAAAGTAGAGACTTTTGCTGACACTGGCCTAGCTGACGAAAGGAAAACCGTCAACTATACCCTTTGGCGACAGAGAAAAACCGTTAGCAAAATTTATTTTTCTCCTAGTGACCCTAGATAATATTCAATACATTGGCTGTATCTCAAATACCTTTACTATATATTTAGTATCTTGATATTCTAACTTAGTATCTATTCATATCTTAATATCTTGACACCCATATCTTTAACCCATAGGTACACCAATATATGCCTTGACACTATCTTATATAGTCACACATATATATAACTATATGTATAGGTAACTAGATAACCACATACAACTTATATCTAATTTATCTATAAACTTAGCCATATACTATATATCTAATAGCCTACATAGTATCTAGGTACCTCATGACATTAGATACTATGATACCATACCTAGATACCAAGATATCATTATGTTGGTATTAACTAATCTATCTTACCCCAACCTAGTATCTCACCATGAATTACCTCTCACTCAATACTTACTTAACTCGAATACTGATACTGAAATACCTTGCACACTATGACACATTTCCATGTACACCCACTAACCCTTGGTACTCATAGAGTGATACATGGATTGAAACCCATGGGTATCCTACTCATCTAGACACTCACTTAATCACCTACACTTCACAAGCAACTCAAACTCATGCACACTTTTACATGATACACATACCCATCTCACCTATTCACCTTGACACCAACCACACTTGGCCCATTCTCTGCTGCTACCCTCAGAAAATTTCACTTAACCTCCACTTGTACCATGGTGCACAGACTTCACATACACTCTTGGTTCCAGGACACTCACACCAAGTGAACTGATACTCATGGCACAGATTTATACAAAGATCTCTTCCATACTGAATTTGTACACTTCAAGATATACTTTTGTATCCAAGGCATCCACTGGCACACTCTTCTAACACTCTCATACTCATATCTCTAACCCACTCCTCCTTACACTAATCCCCACATATACTAAACTTACACTTCCACTCTAGGACACAATAACTCATTTCAATCACAAACTACTTATACTTCAACCCATACTCAAAATACAACACTAACACCTACTAGGACACAAGTGCACCAATATATAACACTCTCATACTTGTATTCAGACTTCTCACCTGCACCACCCTCATGTGCACAGTAAACTGGCACCACTACACTGATATAGTGCACACACTTGAGCTCTTTGTCCTATGGTGCAACTCCCAACTGATACAACTGCTAATGTGCAACTGAACACATCCCAAAAATCCTTTACTGACTGTTACTTCCTCCCAACTGTATGCACCTTGCAGCAGTCTTGATTTGGCAGGAACCCGATCTCCTTAGCAGTACTTAACATTACTGCTGCTACTTTTGTGGTTCTTCAGTACACAGCTCCGGGTACACCCCTCAAGGACTGCTTCTCAAGCTGTTCCTCAAATGTACTGCTCCTCAAACTGTTCCTCAAATGAACTGTTCCTCAAATGGACTGCTCATCAAACTGTTCCTCAAGTACTTACACACTGCCTTGCCCGAGCACCATTAATGTATCAAATGGACTGCTCCTCAAACTGTTCTACACAGGCCCATCTTGCAATGCCTGCAACGCTGAACACCCCCTTGACTTCTACATGGAAGTGACCCTCACCACTGCACTCGATTCACACTACACATCCAAGCCATACACACATTCAAGACTTGATACCAGACATCCTATTGATACCCCTTTGTGTACTCCTATTAGATCATACACTCTTTGAACGCATAACACAGATACACTCCCTACAGAATTCCCATCTCTCGAGTGAACAACAAATAGATTAACGCCCACCTCACTCTTCCTCTCTACACTGCTGCAGAACTGTGCAGTCCACACCCGAGCCCCCTCTTCACTAAACTATGCACACACACAGTTTCCCCACTGTGTTGAAACACAGTGCACTTCCCTATTTCCACCTGCACACTATCCAGACTCCCAATCAATTTGACATATCTAAAAGAAACACATCATACATGTTTACAATACATAACAGTCATCCCACTATCCTTTCATCACATGCCTTACCCGAGCCTGCCTAAACTCGCTGCCAGTGTACCACTTTAGTGCACACAGTGCACTGCACCATAGTACACCAACTTCCCATCTTTCATCTCCTAATACTCAAGAACCAACCTAATATAGGTACACTCCAACTCTCCTATGATACACTTGGTACCAAAGTTATCTACAAAACTTATACACTACCACAATTATTCCTTCCAACTACCCTTCACTAACACACACTATCACTAAACTCATACACTAACACTTATACACTATTGATACACACACTCAAGTGTATCAACACACCCATAATACTCACCAAGCCAACATCAACACATGGTGAGCAATCCTAGATAACTAGGATACACTAACTCTCGTACCCACACACACAATGGCATTCCACCAAACACCTAGTGTGCATCATAGTGTAGTACTAGGATACTCTATGATATACCCTCTAAACTATACACCATGTGCCACAACCCCCTAATATCAAATATATATATATATATATAAATTATGATATATAATAATTATAATAACTAAAATTAACACTAATAACAGAAAGTTAGCCTCTAAAAGTCTAATACAAGAAAAAATACCAATTCTACACCCCCTTATCATGAAGTATCATGATACGGCTCTCTGTATCCAATTGTTGACACATGAGCACTCTCCCACTACCAATCTAACACTACTAGATGCAAATAAACATAATTAACCTATTGACAAATACTTGGTGTTCCAAATTCAAAATTTTCCCAATTTGGACACGAAACTCAATGTAACTTTCAAAAGAAAGCCTATTATGACCGAATTCTCCTTCCCATTTGTAGTCTTTAGCCATGGAAGAGTTTCTAACGGTCTAATACTATAAATAAACTATAAAATTAAGGAAAAATAGGGATTATACCTATTAGGAGATGAATTTCTAATGAATTTCTCAAGTGGACACAAAATGGACACAAGCCTCAAGCCAATGCTTCCCTTCTCAAGTGCTCCTCAAGCAATAACAAGCTCTTTATCTTCCTTGGAATAAAAATGAGGGGGATAAGATTTAACAATTGGTGGATTAGGGTTTGCTTTTAATTTGGGGATAAATTAATTTAGAGAGCAAATGGGGGATATTAATGAATAAATGGGTCAAGTCAAGTCTAGTTGAGTCCTCTTGGGCTAACTAGCACTAAGTCAAACTAATGGGCTAACAACTAACCACTAACCATATTAACAAAATAATAATATATATACATATTATTATTAACAATACCAATAATATAAAATAACAAAAATATTCCTCTCTCGGAATTAGGTGGTTATAATCCTACCCCCCCCCCCTTAGATGGAAGTGGGCACTAAATGAAAGAATATCTCATAGTTCAAAGATAGGGTATCCCTCACACATCTCATATATTCTCTTCTAACGGTCATAACCTACTCATAAACCTCACTATAGTTAAAATTATATCTAGTCATGGTCTAAGGAAGTTCTACTTAAAATCATACAATATATAATTCTATTAGAAAAGAATATTCATACATGCATGGTTATGGTCTCTATCTGTCATGATATTACAGTCTCTATCAGGGTTACTACTAACTACACTATAGCATAATATTACTAATGCAACAATAAGATACTACAGAATCACACAGATCAATAGATGGAAAGAAGAAGGAGAGAAGCTCAAAATCTGCTAATCCAACACCTGTAGCATAGGTCCCTCAATCGTCATCGCAAAAATCCTTCCCCACTGGGGTGTCTCCCTCTTTTAGTGTGAGGCAATTTGTTGTGCCACAGGTGACCTAACTGGACCTTTTGCTATAACTGTCTAAAAAAATACCTGCACTCTTACTCTCCATGCTACTCCTTATATATCCTTCCTCAATATCACACTGATACACTCAGCTAATATTATCACCCGTCATAATACTCATTGATACCAGGCTGACACACTCCACCTATCATATACCACTCATCCTAGTCTTGGTACACCATGATCACTCGCATACTCTAGGCAACTTTGGTACACAACACTAATTCTATAGCTATACTAGATACATACACTTAATACTCTAGGATACCAACTACTAACTATACTCCGACACCAACCTTAGAACTATGGGTTCAATAGGTACTACACTATGAATTACGTTTAGGCTGATACACTGATATCTAATGCTCACCTATCCAACTAGGAACCACCATTTATACTTCTAACAATCAATATTTATACATCAAGATGACACAACCTATTTGCATGTTACCAAGCTACTGTACTATCCAAGGAACCTCAAGGAATAATAAAGGTAAGTCTCTATAAGGAACCAACTAGAGGAACTAAATATATTCCTATCCTGAGCTAATAAGAGTGATGAAACATAATTCTATGATAACAAGGTTGAATAATAGATACGATATGTTAAAACCAATTTAAGATATAATCTGATAATCATACACGTCTATCTGAAATTATGTTACCCAGAATCCTCGCCACGTCAGTAAGCATAGATACGATAAACTATAGAGTCCGTAATAAAGGTACATACCTCTAGAATTATGGTATCTAGATTGGTTGCCCTGCCGCATGCTTGGCCCCAAAAACTATAAATTTCATAACCAAGAGAAATATATCCAAGATCAGGCTATACTTCTTCGCCACGCCAGCTAATATGGCTGCTATAAACTCTAGACTCCATAACTAAGGCAGGTGTTTACCTTTTTTTACTATTCTTATCTATTTATATTATCAGAATATACCTCAACTTAGTCCATAAGATTTACCTCGATACAAAAATCAAATTCAACAACGGATAAGTTCAAAGACGAAGTTAAAACAAAGCAAGTGGAAATAGAATCAAAATAAGATTCAAGGGTCATCCCAGAAATCTCTCAAGGAATCCTAATTTATGATTGAGTATACTCTCATCCTAATATCCTATATCCTATATTCTATCGCAGGCTCGCAGTAGTACAACTAAGTCGTTGCACTACCATGATATCGTACTAATTGCTTTGCATGGGCCACCATAAAAATGTGTTATGACCCACACCCGGATATTCGGGCACAAAAACATGGGTACTTCTAACCTATGCTGCAACATAGACAGTAGAACGTTATCTAGGTCATCAATACTAATACACTAGTTCTATCATGTGCCCAATCATAATATTTTAAAAGAATAATGAACAAAGAAGATAATCCAGCAATAATCTAAAAGAAATTAAACTAAGATATGATACTGAGATAGAGGAATACTAGACTAGATACTAGACTAGATCTCACCAGGGTTCACCATTAGATCCACAGTGCAAAAGTAGTCCTGACTATAGCATCACTCCGAAGTCAACGTTAAAAAATATTATCCAGTTAGGATTGAAGCAAAGCACATAAACTAACAACAGTTTCAATTATATTGATAAAGACTATAAAACAGTGAGTAGTGAATATACATGATGGAAATAAAATACTAGCAATGTGAGGAAGCTAGAAGGGCATATAATCATATCACAGAGAAATAACTAGCAATGAGTAAGCAGGTAATGATAAGCAGTGAATAAGTAGGTAAATAAAAATAGAAGCTAGTATATTGGAATAGAGAATGAAATAAACTAGGTAAGTGTTTGAAATATTAGTTTGCTATATGATCGTCTTGGGACTAGATCGGGCTTTCTATATATGATTAGCTATGATACATATAAGTTCAGGCTAACCATACTTAAGGCGTAAGGTTAGTTATGATGCAGGAAGGGTCAGGCTAATCATATCTAGTAAGTTATGAGACATGTAATATGGTCAGGCTAACCATACGTGTGGTGCATGGTAAGCTATAATGCATATAAAGGTGGAGTATGATCACATAACTTGCTAATATCTCTACCATTCACCGACTAGTATAGTGGATCCAACCATGACACGTTACGACATATGATTCATAGAGTAGGGAGACAACCGACACCTGAATCAGAGTCTATACATGTACAAGAATCATAGGATATGTACAGGATCCTCTAGGAGATAACATCTCGTACCAGAATTCAGATATACTAATCTGTGTATCCTCATGTCATGAATCAAGTATATAATACTACAAAGCTGGAATCATAGTAATTGTTAAAATAATGGAAACTGTCAGAGAATATACTCGACTGTGGTCCGGAGCAAATAATGCAAATCGATGTCCGAACTTGTGTCACACTGACCTATATATAAAGTTTTACGTAATTTGGTGTATTCGAGAAATAAGCAGCTTAAATAACTAAAATATGGTCTCTAGGACATTTCTAGGTTAAACTAGGTCAATAAATTGATTATAGGTCCAAAACTAGTTTCTAACTTATTTTCTAGAGTTGCACTAGCTAATACTAAGTGTTTCTAGGTTAACACTAGGTTTCTAGGTCGATCCAATAAGTTACTAGCTCAATACACTATATATACACTAGTACCTACAATACCTACTAATACCTTAGCCTATAGGTAAATATTTTAGTATAACCCTAGATAATATTCAATACATTGGCCGTATCTCAAATACCTTAACTATATATTTAGTATCTTGATATTCTAACTTAGTATCTATTCTTATCTTAATATTTTGACACCCATATCTTTAACCACATAGTACACCAATATATGCCTTAACACTATCTTATATAGTCACACATATATATATAACTATATGTATCGGTAACTAGACAACCACATACAACCTATATCTAATTTATCTATAAACTTATCCATATACTATATATCTAATACCTTACATAGTATCTAGGTACCCCATGATACTAGATACTATGATACCTTACCTAGATACCAAGATATTATTATGTTGGTATTAACAAATCTATCTTACCCCAATGTAGTATCTCACTTGGAATTACCTCTCACTCAACACTTACTTAACTCTAATACTGATACTGAAATAACTTCCACACTGTGACACATGCTCATGTACACCCACTAACCCTTCGTACTCATATAGTGATATATGGATTGAAACCCATGGGTATTCCACACATATAGACACTCACTTAATCACCTATACTTCACAGGCAATTCAAAATCATGCACACTTGCATATGATAGACATACCCATCTCACCTATTCACCTACAAACCAACCACACTTGGCCCATTCTCTATTTCTACCCTCAGAAAACTGTACTTAACCTCCACTTGTACCATGGTGCATAGACTTCACATACACTATTGGTTCCAGGACACTCACATCAAGTGAACTGATACTCATGGCACATATTTACACTAAGATCTCTTTCATACTGAATTTTTACACTTCAAGATATACTTTTGTATCCAAGGCATCCATTGGCACACTCTTCTAACACTCTGATACTCATATATCTAACCCACTCCTCCTTACACTAATTCCCACAAATACTAAACTTATACTTCCACTCTAGGACACAACACAATAACCCATTTTAATCACAAACTACTTATACTTTAACCCATACTCATAATACAATACTAACACCTACTAGGACACAAGTGCACCAATATATAACACTCTCATACTTGTATTCAGACTTCTCATCCGCACCACCCTCATGTGCACAATAAACTGGCACCAGTGCACTGATGTAGTGCACACACTTGAGCTCACTGTCCTATGGTACAACTCTCAATAGATAGAACTGCTAATGTGCAACTGAATACATCCCCAAAACCCCTTACTACATATTACTTTCTCCCAACTGTGTGCACCTTACAGCAGTCTTGATTTGGCAGGAACTCGATCTCCTTAACAGTACTTAACACTGCTGCTGCTAATTTTGTGGTTCTTCAGTACACAGCCCCGGGTACACCCCTCAAGGACTATAAATAAGTGAAAAAATCCTTACACACTGCCTTACCCGAGCACCATTAATGTATCAAATGGACTGCTTCTTAAAACTATTCTGCACATGCCCTTCTTGTGATGCCTGCAACCCTGAACACCCCCTTGACTTTTACCTGGCAATGACCCTCACCATTTCAATCGATTCACAGTTCACAACCAAGCTACACATAAATTCAAGCCTTGATACCAGACATTCTATTGATACCCCTCTGTGTACTCCTATTAGATCTTATACTCTCTGAACGCCTAACACAAATACACTCCCCACATAATTTTTATCTCTCGAGTGCACAGCAAATGCATAGACCCCCACCTCACTCTTCCTTTCTATACTACTACAGACCTGTGCAGTCCACACCTGAGCCCCTATTTAATAAACTCTATACATACAGTTTTTCTCTTGTGTTGAAACACATTGCACCCCCCTATTTCTTACTGCACTCTAACCAGACTCCCAATCAATTTGAAATATCTAAAAGAAATACATCATACATGTTTACAATACATAACAGTCATCCTACTATCCTTTTATCACATGCCTTACCTGAGCCTACCTAAACTCGCTGCCAGTGTACCACATCAGTGTACGTAGTGCATTGAACTAGTGTACACAATGTACTGCACCATAGTACACCAACTCCCCATCTTCCATCTCCTAATACTCAAGCACCAACCTAATATATGTATACTCCAACTCTCCTATAATACACTTGGTACCAAAGATATCCACAAAACTTATACACTACCATAATTATTCCTTCCAACTACCCTTCACTAATACACACTATCACTAAACTCATACACTAACACTTATACACTATTGATACACACACTCAAGTTTATCAACACACCCATAATACTCACCAAGCCAACATCAACACTTGGTGAGTAATCGTAGACAACCTTGATACACTAACTCTCCTACCCACACACACAATGACATTCCACCAAACACCTAGTGTGCATCTTAGTGTAATACTAGGATACTCTATGATACACCCTCTAAACTCTACACCATGATGTAACAACCCCATAATATCAAATATATATATATTATGATATATAATAATTATAATTACTAAAATTAACACTAATAACAGAGAATTAGCCTCTAAAAGTCCAATACAAGGGAAAATACAAGTTCTACACCCCCTTATCATGAAGTATCGTGATACGGCTCTCTGTATCCAATTGTGGACACATGGGCACTCTTCCACTACCAATCTAACACTACTAGATGCAAAAAAACATAATTAACCTATTGACAAATACTTGGTGTTCCAAATTTGGAATTTTTTCAGTTTAGACACGAAACTCAATATAACTTTCAAAAGAAAGCCTATTATGACCTAATTCTTCTTCCTATAGGTAGTCCATAGTCATAGGAGGATTCCTAAGAGTCTAATAATATAAAAAAAACTATGAAATAAAGAAGAAATAGGGATTATACCTATTAGGAGATGGATTCTCGATGAATTTCTCAAGTTGACATAAAATGGACACAAGCCTCAAGCCAATACTTTCCTACTCAAGTGCTCCTCTAGCAATGACAAGCTCTTTATCCTCCTTTGAATGAAAATAAGGTGGATGATATTTGAGAATGAGTATATTATGGTTTGCTTCCAATTTGGGGATGAATTAATTTAGAGAACAAATAGAGGATATCAATGAATAAAGAGGCATGTCAGTCCCATTTCCCGGTGCACTATAGCGCATGTTATCTTTGGCGGATGTTGATTGCTTGTTCAGCCTTTGTTTAGACCGAACCCGTGAGTTATGGAGAAGAGTGGGTTTGGTTGGGTTGGTGGCATGTGTGGCTTGGATGGGTTTGAGTAATCCAATGGTCCACACCACAAACCTAAACCTATATATTTCTATTTCTCTCTCTGCTCATTATTTCCTTTTTATTTCTCTCCCTTAGGTTTTCTCTATTTTCATAGGCAAGTACATCTTGCATAAGAGAAGAATCATAGATTTATGCATACTTTTAATTCTTAATAATGTATGTTTATTTTTAGCTCATGTTGTTGGGACCGAGTACCCCCCTTCATCTTTAATACTTGTTGTTCTTGATTTTCTAGGTTGGAATTGCATGGACCAGAGTTTGGGCATGTTGGTTCACTTTTATTTTCTTGGGGTTCGATCTCCCAAAATCTTGTGTTTTACAAAACTAATTTGCTCATAGAGTAGAGCACCATATTTTACGTATCTTTGTTTTTTATCGTGCTTTTTTCGAGTCTAGCTAAGTTCAGTACTGAAACTTGATACAATACATGTACCAAATAGCTTACTGGACAAGAAGAACATGGTCTGTAAAGATTATGTAAGAGAACCCCTTTCGCATAGTATATATGTTCCACTTTGGGCGCATTTGTGTGCTGTCTCAACTCTTCGTGCGTACTAATCATACTGCACGTAGTCTCCTAGAAAAAGTGCGCCAGTCGCACTCCTTAAGTCAGTGGCGCACTTCTGAGAGAAAACCCAGTTGGCGCACTTTGGTGCATATTCCATCAAAGTTCTCCCTGGAAACCAAGGGAAATTGCGCCACAGCCAGTCCGTGCACTTTTTTCGTGTTGGAAATCTGGCACACTTTTCCTCTGTTTCATCAACTGGCGCGCTTTGCTTATGTTTGGTAGCTTGCGCACTTTTTCCCCCTTCATTTTCTTAGGGATAAAGCTTTGGTTTCTCGATTTTTTTATTATTGATTTATGTGCTCCTCGACTTACGAGTTTCTCGACTGTCGAGCGTTGACCTCAGATTGTGTGTTTTATCTTGTAGCTAGCTTGCTCTCGCACTTTTCATGAAAGCTTACTTTATTCTTGTCCTTGTAATTTTGTCAATTACACCATCCTTTGTAGTTTATGCGCCAATTTGCTTTGTGCGCCACTGTAGTGCCCTGCTCTGCGTCGGCACTATGTACAAGAGATATCGATTTGCTGACTCAAAAAGGATATCTTCCTTAAGAGCTCATTATTGAACCAGGAGATGACTAATCTAGGTGAGTAGGTAGATCTTTGTTCTCTGATTCTTGTACGCCTTAATAATAAATCTGAATTTTATAATTCATGTTGCTAAGAAGATTTTTGTTTCTGTTGCATGAATAATAGAACTGCATGCTTAGATAGAACTTGAATGTATGTCAATAGAGAATCTTGCCATGCGAATAAGAAGAGTAAGAGATTGCTTGAATATTTTTTATATCGCTTGTGTTTTGATAGAACCACATCGTGCTTGAACTTGTTCAGAGAGGGCGGCCAGTCCGCACAGAATAGTAGAGAAGAGATAGATGGTCTTCTTGTTTATTTTGTCTGCATCATAGAGTTTATATGATAGCGTTTCATACATTCGCATCGGTCGGACAATGGATATTAGTAAATAGCTGAACCTTGGTCCCGGCTACTATAATGTTAGTGAAGAGCAACCATGAGTCACAGCTACTAATAATATCAGATAAAAGAGTCATTAGTTAGCTGGATTACCGCTACTGATCCTGAGTTTCTCGGGGATCGAAAGCATATAGATAGTTCATCTTGTTTGCTTGATAGAAGGATAGTTCCTAGATGGTGCATATCCCTAGATTCTTTGGGTATATCTCACGAGACACGCTGCGCACACCCTGATAGTAGAATAATCGGTTTGTGTTGTGTGCTTGAATGAATCAAACATGAACTATGTTTTCAAAGATGTTTCCAAAAAGAAGTTATATGACTCTGTTCCTGTGCTGCATGTAACGAACTTAGGTAAAACTAGAAAGATCACTAGTAATGTAATATTCTATCACATGATTACTTAGTATTGGTTTTAGTAAATGTTGCTCCTGTTCGTTGATTTTAGACTCACCAGTACTTTCTCTAAAGTACTGACCCACCAACAGTTTGCTTGTTCGCAGTTACTGGATTCTCCAAGAAAGCAATAACCGTGCCTCATCCCCAGGACCCGAAAATCTGGTTTCAATGCCTTGAGCCATATTGATTGCTTTGAGCTACTTTTGTATAGAGGGACATAATGTATGGAACGATGCCATTGTATTCAGAGAACCTTGTGCCTTATGATTTGCCCCGTATACTTAGATGGATTATTGTTTGCAAGACTATCCCTCCGTTGCGTACTCGATCAATTTGATGATAGCCATGACTTTAACGATGTTGCCTTATGCGGGCGTAACTCCAGGCTCGTACGACATCACGTCCCGATGGCAGACGACTATACGCCCTGCGGGAGCGCCGAGGCGCGGTGATTCGTGCCCGAGGGGGGTGTTGTAGGCACCTTCGGGATCGGTGCGTGACAGCCACTGCCCAATTTTAGTCATTTGTGCGCCAACTTGCTTTGTGCGCCTAATGTTTTCTTTGCACATTGAGCCCTGTAGATGTAGCCATGTATGCACTTGTTATTTTACTTGTTAACTAGATTAATTTTTCTTGATCACCTTATTATATGTTGGATAGAATAAGAGGTGTAGTTCAACTCGGGTGACATTCTATAAGCTTGGTCCTTGTTTGGTTTAAGGGTTGTGGATCTGATCTCCAGGGGTTCTCGCACTAATATTATTCTCATTCATCAATATAATAAAGTAATAAAATTGATGTGACCAATATTAGACTATCATATCCTTAATAACTTGCTACCTGATAACTTGTCCATGATCTTCATTCTAAAACTTGTTCCTACCTTGACTATTGTATCCATACTGATACACTTGATCGCACTAAGAGTGCTACTTGATATATAGTGAGCCGTCATGCTACATATTCTAGCTACATGATATATTTTATTATTTCTATGTACGGATCTGGTAGTTGGACAGTGACTTTAGCCGTGGATAGATAGTATTAATTGTTGTATCACACTTGGGTGAATCCAGATTTAACTTTCGAGTGACAATATGGGTTCGTATCAAGAGTGCCCGTACTTAAGGTATGACATCTAAGAAAGAATATTCATGTGACCACGGCATGAGATTCTAACTAACCTAGGGTCAACTAGGCAACTTAATTATAGAGCATTAGGAGGAAACGATATCTCGAGATCTTGCATATCGAACTACCCTAAATTAGCTGAGAGTAAAGGGTGGTCACCACGAATATTATATATCATCCGCACTGGTGGAGTGCAATATCTGATTTAATTATAAGACCGAGCCAGTAACTTTCCTATAAAAAATCTGGAACTGTTACTGATTATTAATTATCTTAGGGCCCTTGCGAGGGACTGGTGCATCATTTACATATATTCTTGCTTGTATATCATTGGTTCAGCCAACCCTACTCGATTATGGCATGATCTAAGGATACTCATATATTGCATTACTAGGATAATCAAGAGATCATATATCAAGCCGTAATACATGATTGGCCGTCTAATTTTCTTGTATAGGTGCCTAGCCAAAAAAGTGGGCTATCGTAGCCTGATAATTCAACCCGTGTCCTTGTTTGGTTATTGGGTTATGTTGTTCTGTTACGATACTCCATGGACGGAAGCTATATTATTATTTTTATTGTATCTCTGCTTGTTTATTGTGACTTATGTTAAGTGGAATTATGGACACATGCTATTATGGCATTATAGTTCAACTGATGTCCTTGTTTGGTTGTTGGGTTGTATTATTGTGTTACGATAAATTGTGGACCAAAACTATTACGCAAAATATTTTAGATGACCATAATCAAGGAACGTATTCTATCTTGATATTATAGGGCATTTTATGTCCTTATTTAGTGAAGGTGTGTCGTATCATGTCATGGATGTGATATATGCCATTGATTATTGGCTCATGCATCTTATACTATATATCTAATTTTATTTCTTAATTTTGTGGTTCTTTTGTGGTATTTGCTATTTGGGGTCTGACCCCACTGATTTTGTATGGCCAAGTTTAGAGCCAGCACCTGAGCACCAAGCTTACTTCTCCCTCACTAATGGTACGCACCTGAAGGATGGCTGCTGAAGGTCACGAGTGGATTTCTTATTTTACTGCTCGTCTTTTGTAAACTATAATCTTTTGGATGTTTAGCCAATCGACACCTGTTAGCCGACAAATCTGGACACTAGTTTCCTACATGACTGTATTATATTCAGACTGTAGCTGATTCACTATTATGTATATTGTTGATTGTGTATCTGGCATATCCTTTTGTATTGTTAGATCTCTAGAACATTCTGATACGGTATTTGGGATGCCTTACTACTTAATCTGGAATATTCTATATTATTGTTACTTGATTGAACGATTGAGATATAAAAGTTCTTGACCCTAGGAGACTTGATTGTAGTATGCACCCCCTTGTCTCTAGACAACCTTAATACATTGTAGGTTACTTCGATATTTCATAAGGTGCGGTTGGCTGAGTCATTCGCTCACTCTCTAGTATTCTGGATTTGGGACGTGACAAGGTTTTAGTTGTGGCCCATGCAGGTCTGGCTTTCTTGTCAGACTTGTGGGGTGGCTTGATAATATGATGTCTCAATCAAATATACCCCTCCTTGAAATCCTGAATCTGTCTTCTCGAAACTCAGCTTGACTTCTGGACCATTGATTCCTCGATCATTTCTTGTTATGTTCTTGATTTATCTTGTGTCCTTTTCCTTAGGGCTTCTCCAACATCGGTGGGTGGAGCACCAGCAGTGTCAGCAGGACAAGGATCTGTTGGTCCCCAGCGAGAGGCAACACCTGTACTAGGAGGGATCAAGGTAGAACCAACAGAGGAGCACGAGGAGCAATATATACCAAAAGTTCCAATCCCTTCGGTCGTACCAGTAGTGCCAATCACACTTGATACACCAGCATTGCTGGAAATTATACAAGGAGTAATGGCGACGCAAGAACATTAGCATCTTCTGCAGTAAGAGAAGAAAATTTTGTTGAATCAAGGGTTATAGATAGCCTTGGAAAGAAGTATTAGAACAGATTCAGGGGTCTCAATGAGATTATGTCGACTCAACCCTAAGTACTTTAATGGCACGGAGGACGCCATTACCGCAGATGCTTGGCTGCAAAACATCAAAACAATACTGACAGCGACAAATTTTCCAACCGAGGAACAAGTTGATCAGATCCGATTGCAACTCCAGGACCTTGCTAGATATTGGTGGGCAGCAGAAGAAGTTGGATTAAGATAACCTATTTCAGGGGACAACTTCAGGGACCGTTTCAGGGTTAAGTATTTTGGATTGGTAGCACAGTACGAGCTATAATAGAGGTTTATCAACCTCAAACAGTCTGGAAGGACAGTGGATGGCTACGCGGTGGATTTCTGTAGAGCAGATTTGCTCCAACGTTGATAGCAACAGAACCAGAGAGGGCAATGAGGTTCCAGTATGGACTTTATCTGTAGATTCAGCAACTAGTAGAGGGCCATAACTACCAGACTTCAATGAAGTATTGATCACATCTAGACGACATAAGCTGACGATGCAGAAGTTAGCTTCAAGGAAAAGAGGCCAGAAGAGGTCTCATGCACAAAGCGGAGGAGGAGGATAAGTACAAAAAATGTCAGCACTATCTATTGGCTTTCGCATTCATGACACAGCGCCAAAGAGGCCAGTAGCATCGACAATAAGAGCACCATCTCGGCCGAACCAGCCGCGGTAGCAGAAACAACAGTGATTGGAAGCCCCAGTGGGATATACATATTGTAGCAAGGGAGGCCATATGAAAGATGTGTGTTGTAAACACCCTAAATTTTTTTTCATTTTTAAAAAAAATGTTTAATTTTCTGGAATTTATATAGGTTCTGTGTTGATTTTATAATTTTTAGTTACTATTAAATAATATTAAAATATGATGAAAATATTATTTTATGGTGTAAAATAGAAAACCTGACTTAGGGTAATTTTCTTGGATTTTATTGGGCCTCAGCCCTATTTTTAAAAGCCTAAAAACTATTTTCTTATTTACTTAATTAATTATTATTATTATTATTATTATTATTATTATTATTATTATTGTATTTAGGGGCCCGGCCCGGCCTAGTGGGCCGAGCCCATTAAAGCAGCCCAGCCCCAGCCTAACCTAGCGGGTCGGGCGGGTCCGCCCAACCCGGATCCGCGCCCGACCCGACCACCATACCCCATCTCCCCTGTCCCCCACGCCGCCCCGAATTTTCCGCCGCCCGCCGCGCGCCCCGTCGGCCACGACCCCCTCCCCACGCTCCCCTCGGCCCGACTCCCCCGGCCACGAACCGCCCGGCAACCCCCTATAAAAACCCCTACTCCCCATCTCCTCCGCCCTCACCCTAACCCGACTCCGGCGAAGCCACCAGCCGCCACCACCGCTTGCCTCGCCTACCGGCCACCCCCCCCCCCCCCCCGAGCTCGCCGACCTCGCCTCCGGCTACCCCCAGCCGCGTTGGCTCCTCCCGCAGCACCCTACCGCCGCGGCCAGCCGCTCTCCAGAACCCCTCCTCCTCCTCTCTCCTCCCCGCAGCAGACCCCCGACGCTGCCCCGGCCGTTCGAGAGCCGCCCGAGCCCTGCGTCGCCGACCCCCGCCGCTCCGGTGCGCCGTCGCCCTAGCCAGCGCCGCCCCCAGCCTCCTCCGGCCAGCCTCCGACCGCCGCGGCTCCACCAGACCCTAACCCTAGGTTTTCGACCGTGTCGGACACGTGTCGGACACAGTGGATCTCGGTTTTTCAGGTCCAGTTCAGGTACCCGTTACTTCTTGCTCGTAGCTCGGATTTCGATTCTGTAAATTGCAACGCGTAGCCTGTATGACCCTCTCGGTGCCCGGACAAACCACTCGGGGCATCGCGTCCTGTGGTGATCGCACACCGCGATCCAAAAACGGGATGACTTGGTCGCGTGCGGTCTTCACAGATACGTGCGCCTCGTCGATACGGACGTGTAGAATTTCGCGGAAGCTGATTCGGGTGTGCGTGCACACCGAAATCAACGAGTATCCGCGGACATCGCCCCTTATCCGCCTTTTCTGTAATTTACCCTAACTTCGTGCACACATGTCAGATCGAGAAGAAACTTGTGCCATCGGACTCGTAGCGATACGCTGGTCCTGTGGGTCAAGTTTGGTTCGATTCTGAGAACGTTGACAAAATCGCGTGTCGTGGGCCCCACAGGCCCCACTCGACGGGTGATTTCGTGATCGGCTCATCAGAATTCAAATCTGAAAGTTCCGTTGGGTTCGTATCAGCGTTCCTAACCTGTTGACACTAAGTTTGGTAAATTTAGAGACCGTTGACCCTAACACATTTTTCGGTGCAAAGCGGGCCCACCGGTGGACCCCGTTTTGGCCCGAAACTGCCATTTTTGCCCTTGTCTCAAAATTGGACCCAAGGACAGGTGTTCCTAGCTATTTGACACCTTCTGAGCATGATGGTACTGTTTATTTTAGCTTTCGAAGACATCTCTGGAAATTTCCGAAAATAGGACCTTAGTGGAATCCAAACATCAGGCAAGTGCACCTTTTCAAACTTGCAGTCTTTATTTTCATATTTCCTGTAATAATACTTAGTTGGATGTCTTGTGTAAATTTATATAAACTTATTTAAACTGCTTAACCTAGGAAACGCATGACGTACCTAGAGTCCGATCATAGTCGGGTGCCAACACCATACGCGGTGTTGGGTTCGTCATTTAGAGATGGATTTACGATCCCCTTACTTTTGTACTTGACCTATCAAGTACCCTACAACCCAGGACACTTGACACTATCATGGACAGAATCCTCCTGAGATATTCGTGGTGATTCTATATAGGATATAGGACTTGACAGAATTATTTTATTTATAGACAGTATGACTTGTTGCATTAGCAATAATCCCGCTGACATGGGCATGAGACGTTATGGTCATGACTTGCGTGATTACATTGGGTGGGGAGAGACACACAGGCTACAGGCTGTTCTATATGTATATCTACTATTATTGTGAGGTTGTAGACTCTCCAGCAGAGCTAGACCCTTTACGTGTTATTACTGCTACCGGCTCCCCGACACAGAGCTTGTAGCGGTCTCAGCCTGAGTACTAGTGTTGCTCTCATTTGCATATCATATAGATGGTTACATAGTTTATCCTGCTATTTTAATTAATTTAATTATACTATTTTTATTTGGCTTATTTTATTTTGTGCCTTGCTATGTCCACTGAGGACCTGGAATGGATTATGTCCCCAGGTTTAGCTGAGGAGCAGTACCCCGAGATATACGGGACCGGAGCTGAAGCCATTGCTGGAGCAGAACCGAACACTGAAGACGAGGTGACTGCCGAAGACTTCTCTTGAGTGCCTGTTCCAGTACTCAGTATTTACTTATGTTTATCTCTTTTGTTCCTGGCCTATTGAGCCAGGGTATTCAGACCTAAGTCGAATTGTTTTCCCGACTGACTTGTTGTTGCTACTTATTTCTATTTCATTATGCAGTTTATTTCTTATCTTTATGGATGAGATTAGTATGATTTGTTGTAGTAGACCTTCATTACAGCTTAAGTAAGCCCTGATGGCTCCATTAAATTGGGTTATCCATCGGTGCGTGCTGTTGGCTATTGTCACGCATCTTCAGTCCCTCGGCACTTTGGGACTGGGGCGTGACATGGCTTTTGTGGTGGCCCATGCAGGTCCAATACTAAATTGTTCGGTTTCAACTTAGGGACCGAACAGGCCTGAAATAAGATAGGATAAGTTATAGGATCTCATCCATTGATTGAATCGTTTTTGGATTCTATGTCGAATTTAATTTAATTGCTTGAATTGTATCCTGTTTTGATTCCTCTGTGCGTTCTCATTATTTTCTTTTGATGCAGAGTAATAGATCCCAGAAGTGGTGACGAGACCCCCTTGGGTACACCGCCTGAAGCGGGGGTTACCTGCGAAGCTGGAATGACGCCAGATACCAGAGGACAATCCTCTCAGAGCAATCAAACTGGCCAGCCAAGTTCCAGGTTCAGGCGTGATGACATCCCGCCTCCTCCCCAGTTCCCTCCTACGATGCCTGTCTTTCCCCCAGGACAGGCAATAGACGGCCAGCAAATGTTCCAGATGTTCTACGCCATGATGCAGGCACAACAACAGATTCAACAGGAGGCCCAACGTCATGAGGCCGAGAACCTAAGGAACAGCCTAGTCGCAGCATTGGAACATGCAAATCCACCAAATAGACGGCCAGCGACGGGATCTATTACAGATTTCCGTCAACTCAAGCTCCGTACCTTCTCGGGCAAGGAAGGACCAACTGAAGTGCATGAATGGCTTATAAACACGCAGCATCAGTTGGAGGCCGCTGAACTACCAAGGGACAAATGGATGACTGCCGTCAGGATGCAACTGACGGACAACGCGCATCATTGATGGCTGTCCGAAGAAAGAAGGCTCGGACATGATCAGGTCACCTGGGAGGAGTTCTCCAGACTCTTCCAGGAAATGACATCCCTGCTGTGGCTCGGTCAGAACTCTGAGACAGATTCAACCGCCTGATCCAGGGCAACATGACAGTGGAGGAATATAACACCGAATTCATTCACCTGAGCCGCTTCGCCCCTTCTCTAATTTCTACCGAAGAAGAGAAGGCGAAGAAGTTCTTTGATGGACTCAGGTTCGAGCTTCAGAAGTTAATCGGATCGGTCGCGCCCATATCTTACTCCGACGTCCTAGCTGCAGCACGTCGGATGGAGTGCATTACTCGGAGGGAATCAAGCCTGAAATGTCCCTTCTCCTCCGTACCGTCCAAGTCATCACCAGGGAAATCTGCTAAACGGTCCCAGAAGAGCCCGCCTCCAAGAGCAGCAACTAAGAACCTGCCTACTTGCCATTACTGCGGCAAGGTAGGATATATTGAGAAAGAATGTAGACGCAAGCTGGGGCTCTGCCTGGTTTGTGGATCTGGACAACACTTCTCAAAGGACTGCTCGGAACATCGGGAGGGAGTTTCGAATCGACCAGCTCCACCTGCAGCTCTTCCAGCTGGGGGAGCAACACAGACAGGGCCTGGAGGAGCCAGGCCACCTCTACCACCTCAGGCAGCAATGTTCCAGCAAGCTCGTCAGCAAAGGGGTCCCGCTCAGGGACGAGGTCAGGCATATGCACTAGCAGTCACTGAGAAAGCTACTGCAGGCGAAGTGATAGCAGGTACCATATTAGTAGCTTCAATTCCTGCTGTAGCATTATTTGATTCTGGAACCTCGCATTCATTTATTGCTGCTAGCTTCGTAGCCACACATAGAATAGCTACTGCACCTCTCTCGAAGATGAAGAGAATTCTAACGGGAGGTGGAATTATCCCGGTTAGTGATACTTGTAGATCATGTTCAGTGGTAGTCTGTGGCCGAGAGATGTGAGCCCAATTCTTGATCTTTTCTATGCCTGATTACGATGTTGTACTTGGTATGGACTGGTTAAGTCAGTACCATGCGACACTGGATTGCCGGCTTGGAAAAGTGATATTTAGACCCCGTAGCCTTTCTGAGTTTGAATATCTTCGAGGAGCTGTAGAATAAGGGGTCCAGCCAACTCTTAGGGTATTAACTGTAGAAGAGGATTCAGGTTACCCAAGAGTCATAACAGAATTTGTGGATGTATTTCCCGACGATCTTCCAGGTTTACCACCTGATCGGGAGATAGAATTCACAATAGACCTAACTCCAGGAGCCGAACCTATCACTTCATCGGTATATCGGCTAGCACCTAAGGAGTTAGTGGAGTTGAATGCACAAGTTGACGACCTTCTGGAGAAAGAATTTATCCGGCCCAGTGTTTCACCATGGGGAGCACCTATACTTTTTGTACCCAAGAAGGACGGAACTGTGCGGTTGTGCATTGATTACAGAGCCCTTAATGCTGTAACTGTTAAGAACCGGTACCCATTACCACGCATTGATGACTTGTTTGACCAATTGAGTTGTCACCCTCACATTTCCATCTAAGGGTAGTTTGGTAATTATCATGGGTATTAATTATTTTAGGATTTTTATAATTAATAATTGTGCATGACTAATTTATTTATTTTAATTATTGCTAGTATAGAATTATTTTGGACTTGTGTAGTGGACTTAACCTTTTAATTAGGGGACATGAACAAACTTTTGGACTAGTCTAAGTTGAGCCCATTAATTAGGCCCATGGATTAGGAAACATGATTAATTAGTGGAACCATTAGACTAGAACCTTCCCTCCCTAATTATTTCTTCATGAGAGGCCCCAAGGGGTATTTTTGACTTTGTACATTACTTGAGGAAGGATTTTTGTCCAGCCATAATTGAGAGGAGAGAGAGTGCTCTCATTTTAGTTCTTCCCCAAAATTCTAGATCTAGTTTTCCCCCTTCCAAATCCCCATCAATTCCCCATCAATTCACCATCAATTCTCTTCAAATCTTCTTCTAAATTCAACATTGAAGCCCCTACATCAAGGATCTACAAGCAAGGAGCAAGGAACAAGGAGGAGGAGGCCAAAATCTACAAGGAGAAGAGCAACTTGTCATTTAGAACCTTTTCATTGGGAATCCATCTCCCAATAGGTATAAATCAGTTTTCCCCCTTCCTATAGGCTATAGATCTAAGATTTTACCATGAGAAACCACCCCACATGCATAGGTTACCCATAGGATTTGATTTGGTATCATTTGGAGACCTACGGTGGTAGTTATGTCCATTTTGGTACCAATTTTGGGGGAATTCCAAAATTGGCATATGTAGTGCTTGTCAATGGATCTAATAGATCTAATTGACCATTGATTGTTTGTTTGTAGCTTGTGTCGTGTCCACAATTGGATACGTGTGGGCCGAATCTCGTCAATTTGACGAAACGGTCGATTTTGGGGGTTTTCCTCTGACACGGAGCAATGTGCATATCATATGGTGACACGAACACGTAGACACTATAATTTATATATATATTAATCATAAATTATGTATTAGACTTGTACGTATCCTCCGGGATACGGTTGGTTGTGAGTTAGGGGCCGTGTCGCAAGCGTATCATAGAAAAGTGTGATACGGGTGCGGTGCACTCCATGTGTTTGTATTTTTGGCTTTTGTACTATACATACATATGTAAATATAATTGTATATCCTATCTATGCATTATTAAGGGTATGTCATAGTGTATTTGGATTTTATGTTTATGTGTGTCAATATGTATATATTAGAGTATCTTGATAGATTTATGTGTGTGTCTTTGTGTCTATATACTAGTGTTTATAACTAGGTTTAGATCTAGATCTATACGTATTTATATGTTGTGTTGGGTTATGTATATATATGGGGATATAGAGATGTATACGTATCTAGTTATTATTGTATTTGTATGTGTATAGAATATATATATTTGTGTGAACCTTAAGGTGTTGTGTGTGTTTGAGTTAGTGAGGGGATAGGGCTCGACATAGGTGAACCACCAGTCACTGTGTGCAGAGGATAGGAAGAGAGAGCAGCAGCAGGGTACAGCAACACAGCACAGTCTGAAGGGAACAACAGTTCACTGTGTGAAACTGTGAAGCAGTTTCACTGTGTGAAACTTTGAAGCAATTTCACCAGGTACTCGACAGCAGGAAGTATCAGAACAGATACTTAACATGAGAACTGAAGGCTCACTGTGTACCTGAGAATCAAAAGATGGACTGAAGGTTACCTGTGCACCTACTTGAAGAACTTGACACAGCAAGCACTGTGTGCAGTACACACTAAATTGAGGTAAGAAGACTGCACAGCAACTCGAGACAGGAAGACTGCACAGCTATGTGCACAGCATGAATGCAGTTTACCTGGACTGAACTGCACCTACCTGACTTAAAGACTCACTGTGCAGATGCACAGTGAGGACATATCTGAAGGTTCAGTTCAGATGCTCACCTGAGATGAAGACTCAGTTCACTGAAGGATCAGTGCAGTATTCAAATCACTGAAGAACTGATACACAGCTACCTGCAGAGGAACACAGCAAGGACTGAGTCATGTACACAGCAAGGAGACTGACTGTACACAGCAACTGAGGATTTACCCGAAGGCAGCAACTGTAGTGAAGAGCAAGCAGGCATTCAGCAGTGTGGTAATCAATCTACTGTGCAGTTCACATTGCACAGTATCAGGCTTGGTATTAGTCGATGTTCTTTATAGTATCAGTTCAGTATTTCAGAATTGTGTTAGTAGGTTGATTAGTTGTTAGTTCAATAGGATCTAAGTATAGTTATGTGTTTTATTGATAAGTTAGATATGGTTAGTAGTATATAGATAACTGGGTAGTTAAGTGATCCAGGTTGTATGAGTGGGTAGTCATGTTTCCAGTTTAGTGTTTGGTTTCATTGGTTGGATTTCAGTCATTGGATTAGTTGTTTTAGTTAGTGCTTGAGTATAGTTAAGTTATTATTAGTTAGTTAAGCTACAGGTGTATGTATATATTGTACTAGTTATGAGTTAGTGTTAAATTACCTTGAGATATCGGGGTATTTCCCAAGGTATCGGGCCGATACCCAAGGTATTGAGATTGGGTATCGAGTTGAGTGCGATACGCATGGTGCAAGGCCAAGGTATCCCATTTATATTGTTTTGAGATATTGTTGCTATATATATATAAACCTATTTTTATATTAGAAAACTTGCGTATCGTAAGATACGGCTCTTTGAATGCATTATTGTGTATTAGTTTAGATAGCATAGCTTCATAGTATATTGACTTAGTGACTAGCATTAGACTCTTACAACCTAGAAATATATTGGTTTGACTTAGAAACGGCGTATTGACCTAGAACTTCTTCAACTTCATTTATTTTCATCATTGAACCATGTATTGATACAACATACCATATATAGGTTGTGAGACACCAGCTTGGGCATCGAGAGACACACTTTGCTCAGGACTTCAGGCGAGTACATTTCTCTGATTATTTTCAATTCATAATGTTGTATATATGCATGTTCTAGATTAGTATACATTGATTCTCGACACAGTGATTTCACGGACTGGTGCTATATGGATCCCGTCAGGAGGTGTTATCCTCTACCGTGTGCAACGGGTACCCAATAACATGTATTTCATCGTGTGCATCGGGTATTGACTTTCATGTGCTTCTTGTGCATCCACTATTTCGTGTGCTAGTGTGACTATCGTGATCATGTACGTAACGTGTCGTGATTGGATCCATGAGTATTGGTTGGGGAGAAGGAGTAGGAGTTGGTTATGTGATCAAAGCCCTCTTGATCTCATGTGCATGTCAATTATATACCTCACGTATAATGGAGTTACCTATATACCTCATGTGCAACCTAAACCGATCACATAACGAACTCTCACTCTAAAACATATAGTTAGTATTTCTTGTTCTCTACTTGCAGTTATTCTTGTATTTACTTCCAGATTTATTATGCTTATTGCCTGTTCACTTGTACAGTTTATTCCTTCTACTTGTGCATCTTGTATCATTTTTCTATTGCTTGTTATATATGCTCGATTATGTTATTGGGACTGCTTTCAGAGGTATGTACTTCGCTCCAATCCTGACTGGATATATTTTTTCCAGATGATTGGCTAGAGGAGCTGTGTCCTACACATTACGGACCTCAAGAGGGTGAGACTTTAGAGGACACTCCCCTAGAGCCAGAGGACATAGTACCAGTGACCGAGGAGGTCTAGTTTTGTTTAGATGTTGTATTAGACTATTTTGTGGAGATTCACAGATGTACTATTGTTTCATTTGTGGAATTGTATTTTCTTCCCTTCGCTATTTCCATTCGTGCATTATTTCCTCCTTAGTAGTTTTGTGATTGAGATTGATATATTTGTAACATACCATATTTGCTCCTCCGATTGGAGTTGTGATGATTGACAGGTACCATATTACATTGTTGAGATGTTAGATAGTTAGAAATAACCCAGACAGCGTTCTACTGCCGATTCTGCGGCGTAGGCTGGGCGTAACCACGTACTCGTGCCTGAATATCAGGGTGCGGGTCGTGACACGAGTGGTGCTAGGGTATTCTCAAAGATTGACCTTAGATCCGGTTATCACCAGATTAGGGTGAAGAAGGAAGATATCCCAAAGATGGCATTCAGAACTAAATATGGACATTATGAGTTCCTAGTAATGCCGTTTGGTTTAACCAACGCACCTACTGTATTTATGAGTTTGATGAACGGAGTCTTCCATCAGTACTTGGATAAGTTCATGGTGGTATTCATTGATGATATCCTAGTCTACTCCAAAACCACGAAGAGCACGAGGAACACCTTAAAATTGTGCTGGAAACTTTGAGAAGGGAGAAGCTGTATGCCAAACTCAGCAAATGTGAGTTTTGTATGGACAATGTGCCATTCTTAGGGCATATTATCTCGGGTGAAGGACTGTCTGTGGACCCAGAGAAGGTCACTGCTATAGAAACCTGGCCTACCCCTACCTCGGTTGCGGAAGTGAGAAGTTTTCTTAGACTTGCTGGGTATTATCGGCGGTTCGTAGAAAATTTTTCAAGGATCGCAGAACCTATGACTAAGCTAACACGGAAGGATCAGGAGTTCATATGGATGGAAGAATGCCAGAATGCCTTTGAAGAATTGAAGAGTCGTCTAACAACAGCACCAGTCTTGACTCTTCCCTCAGGGTCAGGAGGCTTGTTGTTTATAGTGATGCGTCTGGTAGTGGACTAGGTTGTGTCTTGATGCAACATGGTAAGGTTATCGCTTATGCATCGAGGCAGCTGAAGGTCCACGAGAAGAACTACCCAACACACGACCTGGAGCTAGCTGCAGTGATTTTTGCATTGAAGATCTGGAGATATTATCTGTATGGAGAGAAGGTCAAAATATTCACTAATCATAAGAGCTTGAAGTATGTTTATACACAGAAGGAGCTCAACATGAGGCAAAGGCGTTGGCTTGAGTTGATGGTGGACTTTGACATCGATCTGCAGTACCACCCGGGGAAAGCAAATATTATAGCCGACGCCCTCAGCAGAAAACCCTCGGCTTATTTCTTAATGGAGCAGCCTCAGCTATTACAAGACTTGCAAGATCTTCAGATAGAGGTTGTTCTACCTGGACAAAATGGTTTAGTGGCTAACCTCGAAGTAAAGTCATCGCTGGTGGAGAGAATCAAAGAAGCTTTGCCTAATGATGCCAGATTCCGAAAGCTGAAAGAGGGAGCAGAAGCAGGCCTGCAGAAGGGACTTCGCATCCACGAGGACGGGACATTAAGGTGCGGAAATTGCCTATATGTTCCAAATGGAGAATTAAGGCAGGAGTTGATGACGGAAGCATATAGCTCCATATACTCTGTTCATCCAGGAGGAACCAAGATGTACCGGGACCTAAGACAATATTACTGGTGGCATGGAATGAAAAGGGAGATTGCCCGATTTGTGGCAAAATGCTTAGTCTGCCAGCAGGTGAAGGCCGAGCACCAAAGGACTGCAGGTATGTTGCAGCCACTTCCCATCCCTGAATGGAAGTGGGAGCATATTACCATGGACTTCGTCACTAGATTTCCAAGAAGCCTTAGTGGAAAGGATGCAGTATGGGTCATCGTGGATCGGCTCACTAAGTCGGCTCACTTCTTGCCATTCAGAGTCGGACAATCCACGGAAGTACTAGCCGACATGTATATGCGACAGATCGTAACATTTCATGGAGTGCCAGTTAGTATTGTATCAGATCGAGACTCGAGATTTACATCTCACTTCTGGCGAAGCATGCAAGAGATTCTCGGCACCAGGCTCAAGTTCAGTACTGCCTATCATCCCCAGACATATGGCCAATCAGAGCGCATAATTCAGATCCTGGAAGATATGTTGCGATCATGTATACTAGACTTTGGAGGATCTTGGGAAGATCATCTGCACTTAGTGGAGTTCTCCTACAACAACAGCTATCAGGCAAGCATTCAGATGGCACCTTTCGAGGCGTTGTACGGAAGGAAGTGCAGATCGCCGATATGCTGGAGTGACGTTGGCAAACGTCAATTACTGGGTCCAGAGTTGGTAACGGAGACAGTGGAGAAAGTAAGGCAGATTCAGAATTATCTCCGTACAGCCCAGGATAGACAGAAGCATTGGACCGATGTGCACAGACGACCCCTGGAGTTCAAGGAAGGAGAGCATGTATTTTTGAGGATCTCGCCCACTAGAGGTACTATCAGATTTGGCAGCAGAGGCAAGTTAAGCCCAAGGTACATTGGGCTATTTGATATCTTGGAGCGCATTGGTGAGGTGGCTTACCGTCTTGTATTACCTCCATCCTTAGAGGGAGTGCATGATGTATTCTACGTCTCACAACTGAGGAGATACGTGACGGACCCAAGTCATATAGTGGATCATTCTGAGATTTCGGTGGGACCTAGCCTAAGATACGAGGAGCAGCCAGTGGGTATACTCGACACCAGTGAGAAGACACTGCGAGGACAGACAATCAGGCTGGTTCGGGTAGCTTGGAAACAGCACTCTCCTGGCAAATCGACCTGGGAACGAGAGGATGTTATGCGCCAGCGTTATCCACACTTATTTGCTGATGCAGGTAAAACCTGAGCATCTTTAATTTCTGTAAATCTTGCCTTTATAGTTTACCCTTCGATTGCGAGGACGCAATCCTCTTAAGGGGGGTAGATTGTAAACACCCTAAATTTTTTTTCATTTTTAAAAAAAAATGTTTAACTTTCTGGAATTTACATAGGTTCTGTGCTGATTTTATAATTTTTAATTACTATTAAATAATATTAAAATATGATGAAAATATTATTTTATGGTGTAAAATAGAAAACCTGACTTAGGGTAATTTTCTGGGATTTTATTGGGCCCCAGACCTATTTTTAAAAGCCTAAAAACTATTTTCTTATTTAATTAATTAATTAATTATTATTATTATTATTATTATTATTGTATTTAGGGGCCCGGCCCGGCCCAGTGGGCCGAGCCCATTATAGCAGCCCAGCCCCAGCCTAACCTAGCAGGTCGGGCGGGTCCGCCCAACCTGGATCCGCGTCCGACCCGACCCGCATACCCCATCTCCCCTGTCCCCCACGCCGCCCCGAATTTTCCGCCGCCCGCCGCGCGCCCCGTCAGCCACGACCCCCTCCCCACGCTCCCCTCGGCCCGACTCCCCCGGCCACGAACCGCCCGGCAACCCCCTATAAAAACCCCTACTCCCCATCTCCTCCGCCCTCACCCTAACCAGACTCCGGCGGAGCCACCAGCCGCCACCACTGCTTGCCTCGCCTACCGGCCACCCCCCCCCCCCCCCCGAGCTCGCCGACCTCGCCTCCGGCTACCCCCAGCCGTGCCGGCTCCTCCCGCAGCACCCTACCGTCGCGGCCAGCCGCTCTCCAGAACCCCTCCTCCTCCTCTCTCCTCCCCGCAGCAGACCCCCGACGCCGCCCCGGCCGTTCGAGAGCCGCCCGAGCCCTGCGCCGCCGACCCCCGCCGCTCCGGTGCGCCGCCGCCCTAGCCAGCGCCTCCCCCAGCCTCCTCCGGCCGCCGCGGCTCCACCAGACCCTAACCCTAGGTTTTCGACCGTGTCGGACACGTGTCGGACATAGTGGATCTCAGTTTTTCAGGCCCAGTTCAGGTACCCGTAACTTCTTGCTCGTAGCTCGGATTTCGATTCTATAAATTGTAACGCGTAACCTGTATGACCCTCTCGGTGCCCGGACAAACCGCTCGGGGCATCGCGTCCTGTGGTGATCGCACACCGCGATCCAAAAACAGGAAAAACCAGACCCTGTTTCACCCCGGAACTGAGTACGCCCCGCCAAACGGGATGACTTGGTCGCGTGCGGTCTTCACAGATATGTGCGCCTCGTCGATACGGACGTGTGGAATTTCGTGGAAGCTGATTCGGGTGTGCGTGCACACCGGAATCAACGCGTATCCGCGGACATCGCCCCGTATCCGCCTTTTCTGCAATTTACCCTAACTTCGTGCACACACGTCAGATCGAGACAAAACTTATGCCATCGGACTCATAGCAATACGCTGGTCCTATGGGTCAAGTTTGGTTCGATTCTGAGAACGTTGACGAAATCGCGTGTCGTAGGCCCCATAGGCCCCACTCGACGGGCGATTTCGTGATCGGCTCATCGAAATTCAAATCTGAAAGTTCCGTTTGGTTCGTATCAGCATTCCTGACCTGTTGACACTAAGTTTGGTAAATTTAGAGACCGTTGACCCTGACACATTTTTTGGTGCAAAGCGGGCCCACCGGTAGACCCCGTTTTGGCCCGAAACTGCCATTTTTGCCCTTGTCTCCAAATTGGACCCAAGGACAGGCGTTCCTAGCTATTTGACACCTTCTGAGTGTGATGGTACTATTTATTTCAGCTTTTGGAGACATCTCTAGAAATTTCCGAAACCAGGACCTTAGTGGAATCCAAACATCAGGCAAGTGCACCTTGCCAAACTTGCAGTCTTTATTTTCATATTTCCTGTAATAATAATTTGTTGGATGTCTTGTGTAAATTCATATAAACTTATTTAAACTGCTTAACCTAGGAAATGCGTGACGTACCTAGAGTCCGATCATAGTCGGGTGCCAACACCGTACGCGGTGTTGGGTTCGTCATTTAGAGATGGATTTACGATCCCCTTACTTTTGTACTTGACCTATCAAGTACCCTACAACCCAGGACACTTGACACTATCATGGACAGAATCCTCCTGAGATATTCGTGGTGATTCTGTATAGGATACAGGACTTGACAGAGTTATTTTATTTATAGACAGTATGACTTGTTGCATTAGCGATAATCCCACTGACATGAGCATGAGACGTTATGGTCATGACTTGCGTGATTACATTGGGTGGGGAGAGACACACAGGCTACAGGTTGTTCTATATGTATATCTACTATTATTGTAAGGTTGTAGACTCTCCAGCAGAGCTAGACCCTTTACGTGTTATTACTGCTACCGGCTCCCCGACACAGAGCTTGTAGCGGTCTCAGCCTGAGTACTAGTGTTGCTCTCATTTGCATATCACATAGATAGTTACTTAGTTTACCCTGCTGTTTTAATTAATTTAATTGCACTGCTTTTATTTGGCTTGTTTTATTTTGTGTCTTGCTATGTCCACTGAGGACCTGGAATGGATTATGTCCCCAGGTTTAGCTGAGGAGCGGTACCCCGAGATATACGGGACCGGAGCTGAAGCCATTGCTAGAACAGAACCGAATAATGAAGACGAGGTGACTGCCGAAGACTTCTCCTGAGTGCCTGTTCCAGTACTCAGTATTTACTTATGTTTATCTCTTTTGTTCCTGGCCTATTGAGCCAGGGTATTCAGACCTAAGTCGGATTGTTTTCCCGACTGACTTGTTGTTGCTACTTATTTCTATTTCATTATGCAGTTTATTTCTTATCTTTATGGATGAGATTAGTGTGATTTGTTGTAGTAGACCTTCGTTACAGCTTAAGTACGCCCTGATGGCTCCATTAAATTAGGTTATCCATCGGTGCGTGCTGCTGGCCATTGCCACGAATCTCCAGTCCCTCGGCACTTTGGGACTGGGGCGTGACATGTGTAGAGTAGAATAAGGATTGTGCCTGCGATACGGTATTCCAGATCATCGGATTGTCAATTTTCCTATGATACAGAGGATTGAAGGACTGATGCAGCAGTTAGCACTGCCAGCACCAGGGATAGCTTATTATAGGGGACCAGCACTAGCGATCAGGTCATTGGCTCAGCACCCATTGCCGACGCAAACTCAGATGTACAACCAGAAGAGGAATCAGTAGTATCGGCAGCAGAGGCCATAACTGCATATTCAAGGAGCACCGCAAGGCCAAGGGAAAGCTTTTACCCTATCTCTGGAGAAGGCCTTGGCATCAGGTAACGTGGTGGCAGGTAACATTCTTGTTACATCTTTCCCTGCCATAGCATTATTTGATTCAGAAGCATCATATTTATTTGTATGTGCATAATTTGTGACACATATTGGATTAGAATTCGAGACATTGCCAAAAAGGCTTAATATACTCATTGTTAATGGACTCGTAGGAGTCAGTAGAGTATGTGTAGCATGTCCAATCGTAGTATGCGTGCATTCATTACCTGCAAAGTTGATCGAGTTTCCTATGGGTAACTTCGACGTTATTTTAGGCTTGGACTGGTTGAGAGACAGACATGCGACGACAGATTGCCGTAGGGGTAGAGTTTTGTTTAACATCCCGGGCAAGAAAGAGTTTATCTTCAATAGAACGAAGAAGAATCAGCATGAATGTGGCATTGCAGCAGTAGCAAGAGTTGAAGGTCAGTTTTCCAGAATAATTAAGGATTTTTTTGATATATTTCTGAAAGTGCTTCCTAGATTATCCCTAGTAAAAGAAGTGGAGTTCTGCATAGAGTTAAAATTAGGAGCAGAACCAGTTTTTAATATGGTCTCCCAGATGTCACCGATGGAACTTAACCAGTTGTATCATCATATGGAAGAATTAAAGGCGAAAAAGTTTATTCGAGCTAGTGGATCACCATGGGGAGCACAAGCACTTCTAGTAAAGAAGAAGGATGGGTTGACACGGTTAGGTATCGACTATAGGCAGTTAAATGCCTTAATAGTGAAGAACAAGTATCCATTACTTAGGATTAATGATTTGTTTGACCAATTGAGTGAAGCAAAAATATTCTCCAAGATAGACCTTCGATTAGGATATTATCAAGTGAGAGTCCGAAAGGAAGATATACCGAAGACAGTATTTTGATCTCGATATAGGCATTACGAATTCTTAATTATGCCATTCGGATTGACTAATGCACCATCAATATTTATGGATTTGATGAATCGTATCTTCTTACCATACCTAGATCAATTTGTAGTGGTATTCGTAGATGACATTCTTCTCAACTCCAACAGTTAAGAAAAGCATGCAAAATATCTTCGGAAAGTGTAGCAAGTTCTGAGGAAGCATCAGTTATATGCTAAACTCAGTAAGTGTTGTAGGATTGTGTGGCAAATCTAAAGGGGGTGAATAGAGTAAGTGTGTGTGCATCAAAAAATAATTACTAATTTAAAATTCTAAGTTTAAGGACTACTTATAAATTGCAGCAATAAATATAATCAGAGTATAAGTAAATTTCAGAAGAGCAAACTCAAACACAGAGAATTTTATCCTGGTTTTTCTAATGGAGGACTAGTCCAAGCTTGAAAACTCTTGCTCGGTGTTAATCCACTATTTGTAAAATAGGGTACACACGCGCCTTTAATCCAAAGAGCACGCCAACTTCTTACAACATAAGCTTTTGATCCGAAGAGCTCGAAGACTTCAGATAAAAATAGAAAGCAGCTTTTAAACCAAGCCAGTACAACTCGACTCAACTTCTAATTGGAACAATACTTTGGCACTTAGAAGAAAAGGGAGTTTTCTTGGGAATAAGAAATATTAAAGCTCTTTGAGTAATAAAGAAGAAGAATGTATGAGTGAATGAGTTATGTTAAAATATAGAAATTCTTCTCTATTTATAGGATTTTTTGAGCCGAGTTTGGGACGAGTTCGGATGCTTTAACGTTCATAAATTTGAATGTTAGAGCTTGGTCATCCAGAAGAGGAGTATGACTAGAAAATTGGTTCAGGGTAATCGAGTTCGGTCCGGGTTCGGACAAAACTCGTACCGAGTTCGGTCCGGGTTTGGACAAAACTCGTACCGAGTTCGGTTGGTCATTTTTTCAGATTGTTTTGACTTATATTTTTGAGTTGGTTTGGGTTTAGGCTCAAATCCAAAAGAATTACTGGTCTGGGTTGGCTTAAGTATGAGTGAACTTTGGATATAGGTTCAATCTAAATGCCAAAATTTTATTCTGACTCACATAAGTCCTTAGACTCAAAAAAGTAAAAATTATATAATAAAGAAAAAAGAGAAACCCAAATAAAATCATATTGTAGTAACCTGTGACAAAGTATTGCGACGTCTTTTTGAACAAATTTATCTATGTTGCAATGTATCAATTCGTAGTTTGGACCGATTATTTAAATCGGTTTGACCATGACCAGATGGGCCAACAATCTCCTCCATTTTGATAATTGACAAAATTGCGACTGATACGACAACTAAGATAAGATATATATTGTTCATGCAATAATAGATATGTTGCCCTTCCGATATCTCGATATGTTGCTCTCCCACAATAATAGCTTGCTTGCAATATTGATATCTCGATATGTTTGTCTTCCCCGTTGTCACTTGATCGAAATGGTAAACTTTTCTCATAAAGTTGGAGCCAAGGTAACAAGAAATATGAAGCAAAGAATGATATAATAAATGCAATATAACAAATATAAAGGAAGCAACCATCAAATAACAAATATATAGGAACAATTTATAAATGAAGAGCAATATAACGTTGCTAAATGTTAACCAAGTTCAAAACATCATTGATCTAAAGATAATATCTCATAAAAGTTTGATAACTAAAGAAGCATAACTAGAAATAACATCTCATAGAGATTAACATCATCTTATAATGCTAATATTATCACTAAATGCTAAGCTAATGATCTCTACTCTACTACTGATCATCATTACCGGTCTCTGTCGAACAGTTGGGATCATAAAAAGCACCAGCATGATCAAAGTATCTCTGAGCATCTGGACCATCAATGTGGTATCCAGTAAAGGAAGGATCATGAACCATGTGAATCGGTCTGCTGCCAGGGTACTGAGAGAAGTTGTAACGCATATCCATAAAAGAGTTGGATATAGCCTGACCTGGAGTATGGTATGGTGATCTATAGCATGATAGCGCTTATCCTCTAGTTTGTGGCGATCGTCTTCCAAACAAAAGTTATCCTGGAGCATAATGTGGAGGTGCTCAAGAATGATGGGTAGAGCAGCTGAGGTAGAAGCAACAGGAGGTGAATGTGGTGTAGATAGGACAACACCAAAAGTAACATCAACAGGTGGCACAAGTGGTAAAGTAGGGTCAGTCCTACGGGCAGTAAAGAGATAGGAGGGCTCTTCTAGATAGGGACAATTATCTAATAGAATGTCAAAGTGTTGAAATATGATATGTAAATACATAGCGTATAGCAGATTCTGCCTGTTCTTACGAGCTCTAACCATAGTCTGAATGATAGTCTTTAAAAAACTAAATAGAATCCCAAGGTGGAGATGATAGATAGCACAAAGTTTCAAGTTTGTTATGTCATCAGTGGTGGTTTGCTTGGGAATTATCACAAAGAAAAAAATGTGATGTAAGTCATAAAACTATTTGATAAGGTGTTTGGCTTTAAGCTTACCCTGAGAACGAGGGACAGAAGTGCAAAAAGAATCCTTATAAGAATCTAGAGTCATGCCTTCAGGGAACATAAATTTGGTGATGTCGACAAGGGGTTCACCATCATTTGGAATATGAAGGATCTCCCCTAAATTGTCAGCATCAAAGTTAATGTTTATCCCACCGACACGAGAGTGAATGGAATCATCTTCATAGATAAGATTGCAATAAAATATTCTGATAGCATTAATATAGATTGAAAATCGAGAAATAACTATTCATCAAGTCCCAAAGCACGTAAAGTAGGCAGATAAGCATGAAATAGAGTAAAATTTATAGGGTTTCTAGAACAAACAATCCTGGTAACAAAATTATCAAACCACTTTATGGATTTTTTTAAGAGATGAAAATAAAAATCCATCATAATCACCCTTATCGGGCATTGATGGACTGAACAAGGAATGAGATATGTCTTCCTAAACATTGGTAGAGGATGATTCACCAGCAACTTTCCATTTCTTAAATAACTTTGAGCTATTTAAAAAAAAGAGGATGGAGAGAAATAGATGATTATACCTGAAAATAGATAAAAAATTGTGATAGAGAATCTTGAAATCCACCTAAATCCAAAGTTTGGAGAGTTGAGAACTGTTGAGGAGAAAGAACCAAAAACTAGGGTTTAGAGAATTTAGGGTTCTAAGGAGCAGGAAGAAGGTGTTGTTGTTTGTAGGTTTTGGTTTTGATGATCAATAGGTAAATATAAGGAGTTGGGTTTCGTTTCGAATTCTGAAACAAAGGCAACCGAGTTCGGTCCGAATTATGCCCGAATTCGGTTCTTTTGAACCATAATTCATTCAAGACTCAATTCTTTATATAAAGGTAGATCAATTTTGTAAGTCTAAATTTAGGGTTTTGGACTTAATACAATAATTTTGACAAATTAATTATTACTCTATATTCTATATTGTATCGATCATCTCAGGTTAGCTGTAGCGACCGGATCCCAGCTAGCGATGGTCCGAAGCAACTTAAATACCGTGTTTTTAAGGTTATTTATACCTCTTTGATAGAAGGGCCCTTTCAGCTTATACCCAAAATAATTCTTACATTTACAGAAATATAGAGTAGTAAAATAAATAAATTATGTAGTATCGGAGTCCAAAATACCTAATTCTCAATGAATAAATTTTAAGCTATCTTCAGCTAAGGGTTTAGTGAAAATTTCTGCAAGTTGATATTCTGTGTCAATAAATTCTAAACAGATATTACCTTGCAATTGATGATATCTTAAAATGTGGTGTCTAATCTCAATATATTTAGTGCGTGAATGACATATTGGATTCTTAGTGAGATTTATAGAGCTAGTGTTATTACAAAATATGGGAATATTGTTAAAGGATAAATTGTAGTCTTCTAAAGTTTGTTTCATCCACAAAATTTGTGCACAACAACGTCCTGCGACGATATACTCAGCTTCAGTAGTTGATAATTCAATAAAATTTTGTTTCTTAGAAAACCAAGAGACTAAAGACTTTCCCAAGAAATGACAAGTACCGCTAGTACTCTTTCGATCGACCTTGCATCTAGCAAAATCAGCATCCGAATAACTAATAAGGTGAAATAATGTTTTAGGATACCTCAAGCCTATTGCTTAAGTACTCTTAAGGTATCTAAGGATATGCTTAACTGCACATACATATGATTCCTTAGGGTTAGCCTGATATCTAGCACATAGGCATACTGAAAATATAATATCTAGACGACTAGCAGTTAGGTATAGAAGACTACCAATCATACCTCGATACTTACGTATATCTGTAGGCTTGCCATTTTCATCAAGATCAAGTTTGGTTGATGTTGCCATTGGAGTTCCATTAGACTTAGCATTATCTATATCTAACTTCTTTAGCAAATCTTTTCTATATTTTGCTTGATTGATGAATATTCCCTGAGAGTTCTGTTTGATTTATAATCCAAGAAAGAAAGTAAGTTCTCCCATCATGCTCATTTTGAATTCCTTCTGCATACACTTAGCAAACTCGTTACATAGTATCTCATTAGGAGATCCAAAGATAACATCATCTACGTAAATTTGTACTAATAAGAGATTATCATCATAAGATTTTATAAATAAAGTAGTGTCAACTTTCTTTTTTTTAAAACCATTTTCAAGTATGATGGAGCTAAGGAGCTCAAACTAAGCACGAGGGGCTTGTTTGAGTCCATATAGAGCCTTTCTAAGCTTGAAAGCATAAATAGGAAATTTGAAATCTTCAAATCCAGGAGGTTTTTCTATAAAAACTTCCTCTTTTATAACACCATTTAAAAAAGTACTTTTGACATCCATTAGAAATAATTTAAAATTATAAAAACTTACAAAAGCATAAAGCATGCAGATAGATTCTATTCTCGCAACAGGAGCATAGGTCTCATTGTAGTCAAAACCTTCTTCTTGATTATAAACTTGAGCTACGAGACGTGCTTTATTACGAGTGACTAACCCATCCTCATTAAGTTTATTTCAGAAAACCTATTTAGTACCAATGACTGGATAATTATTAGGTCTGAAAACGAGTTCCCAAACTTGATTCCGTTCAAATTGGTTGAGTTCCTCTTGCATTGCGAAAATCCAAAATTCATCATCAAAAGCTTCTAAAATATTTTTAGGTTCAACTTGAGAAATAAAAGCAACATTTGCAATAATTTCTCTAGTTGCAGAATGAGTTCTTACACCTTTCGATATCTCACCAATTACCAAGTTCTCTGGATGGCTGATTGTAAATTTTAATCTTTTAGGTAAGCTGTCCAGATAACTTGTTCTAGTTTCATCTTCAGGAGTCTTATTATAGGTTGTCCTGATATCTTCATCATCACTGTCACTTGCTGCTTGACTGTTAAGCTCATCAAAAGAAACATTAATCGATTCTTCAACAGTCATACACTTTTTATTAAAAATCCTAAAACCCTTACTCTTTGCAGCATAACCAAGAAAAAAATACCTTCATTATCCTTGGAATCTCCAAGTTATTCTTAGTATTCAAGATAAAACATTTACAGTCAAATACTTTGAAATAACTAATGGTAGGAATTCTATTAAACCAAAGCTCATATGGAGTCTCCTTCGATATAGGTCGAATAAGAACCCTATTCAAAATATGGCATGCTGTATTGACAGCCTCAGCCCAAAAATATTTTGAAAAGTTATACTGATTTAACATGACTCTAACCATATCGCCAAGAGTTCAGTTCTTTCGCTCCACAATACCATTTTGTTGAGGAGTTCTAGGACATAAAATTTATGCACAAAACTATTTGAATCACAAAAAGTTTTGAAATCAAAATTTTTGAATTCGCCTCCATGATCACTTCGGATATGAGTAATCATGAAGCCTTTTTCGTTTTGTATCTTTTTGCAAAAGGTAACAAATTCTGAAAAAAACTTCACTTTTATTTGCTAGAAAAAAACCCAAGTATATCGAGAAAAGTCATCAACAATAACATAGGCATAAAGCTTACCACCAAGACTGACGACTCTGTTTGGTCCAAATAAATCTATATGCAAAAGATGAAGGGGTCTAGAAGTACTTACTGCGTTTATTGATTTAAACAAAGATCTTGTTGCCTTATTCTTTTTACACTCAGCACAGACCATATCTTTCTTAAAAGTAATTTTAGGTAAATCTCTTACCAATTTCTTTGAAGATAGTCTGGCTATAGTATCCATATTTGCATGTCCAAAGCGTATATGCTACAACCATCTTTCATCTTTGGTTGTATATAAGCATTTTCCTGTATTGTTAGTATTTTTTGAGAGATAGAATATATATATTATCTTCTCTTATTTCCTCATAAGTTATTTTACCAGTAGATCTATCATAAATAGAAGGATCGGCCTTTTTGGGCCGTGGATTCTTGGGCCTTGAGATTGGGAAGCAGTCTGTACAGGCTATTTTCCTAATCTAATTTTCAACTTTTTGAAAGTATCATATAACTCAGTATATCTAGTAGTTAAAGCATTATTTCTAATAAGTGCATCACTACTCTTTTTCTTCTCTAATTCATAATCTTCTTTGAGCTTAATATAATCCTTGTCATGTTGCTCATTTCTAAGAAGTGCTTCATGTAAGTTCAATCTAACTGATGCTAATTCATCTGAATCACTAGTGGATTATGTCTTTCTGATATCATCAAGAAGTATGGACAATCTATCAATCTCAAGTTTGTGTTCCATGAGTTCCTTCTTCGAGTGTTTGTATTTATCAAGCAGTATTTTGTGATCATCTAGAAGGTCACTAAAGGCACCACCTATTTCATCAAATATAAAGTCATCATATAGGAGTTTTGTAGAAACCTGATCAAATGCCATTAAGCACACATTTGCAGAGTTGCAAGGATTCTCTTCTTCTTCATAATCGCTTGCTTCACTTTCACACCATATGCTTGTGTTAGCATTTTCTTCTACTTCCATATCTCTAGCTTTTTCTTCATACATGTTCTCATAAGTAGCTTCAAGAATTTTTCAGATTTTATATGAGGTTGTACAAGAAGAAATACGAATAAGTTTATTATTTTCTAAAGCAAAGTAAAGAGCATTCATTGCTTTTGCATCAAGACTAGCTAATCTCTTTTCTCCTTCTGTGTAGTTATAATAATGTTTGTTAACAATATTAGAAGTAAGAGAAAAAATGATAGTAGGTTTTCTGTAATCTTCAATAACATTAGTCCATACGTCAAAACCAAGAGATTTTAGGTAAAAGCTCATACATGTTTTCCAATTAGTGTAATTATTTCTATCAAAACATGGAGGTCTATCTGTGGATTGTCCTTCTCTTATAAATTTAGCCATGAGTATTCTAGAGTGTATAAACTAAGCACAGTTTAATAAAAAATTGCTTTGATACCAATTGTAAGATCGTGTGGCAACTCTAGAGGGGTGAATAGAGTAAGTGCGTGTACAGCGGAAAATAATCACCATTTAAAATTTCCAAGTTTAAGGACTACTTATAAAATACAACAATAAATATAATCAGAGTATAAGCAGAGTATAAGTAAAATTCAAACAAGCAAACTCATAAATATAGAATTTTATCCTAGTTTCCCTCGTGGAGGACTAGTCCAGGCCTGAGAACTCTTCCTTGATGTTAATCTATTATTTGTGTAATAGGGTACAAACGTGCCTTTGATCCGAAGAGCATGCCAACTTCTTATAACACAAGGTTTTAATCCGAAGAGCTCGAAGACTGCAGACAGAAATAAAAAGAAGCTTTTAAACCAAGCTAGTATAACACAACTCAACTTCTAATCGGAACGATACTTGGACACATAGAAGGAAAGGGAGTTCTCTTGGGGATGAGAAAGATTAAAGCTCTTTGAGTAATAGAGAAGAAGGATGCTTGAGTGAATGAGTTATGTTAAAATATGGAAATTCTTCTATATTTATAGGATTTTTCTGAGCCGAGTTTGGATGCTTTAACGTTCATAAATTCGAATGTTAGAGCCTGGTCATTCAGAAGAGGAGGCTGACTAGAAAATTGGTTCAGGGTAACCGAGTTCGGCAGAACTCGTACCAAGTTCGGTTGGTCATTTTTCCAGATTATTTTGACTTGGATTTTTGAGTGGGTTTGGGTTTAGGCTCAAATCCAAAAGAATAATTGGTCTGTGTTGGCTTATGTATGAGTGGACTTTGGATATAGGTTCAATCTAAATGTCAAAATTTTGTTCCGACTCACATAAGTCCTTAGAATCAAAAAAGTAAAAATTATTTAATAAAGTAAAAAGAGAAACCCAAACAGAATCATCTTGTAGCAGCTTGTGACAAAATATTGCGACATCTTTCTAAGTAGTAAAATTAGTTTGACCATGACCAGATGGGCCAACAAGTATGAGTTTTGGTTAGATCATGTGTCATTCTTGGGACACATCATCTCAGGAGCAGGAGTATCATTGGACCCTAAGAAGGTTGAAGCAGTTGAGAATTGGCAAGACCCGAAGACAGTAGCAGATGTCCGAAGTTTCTTGGGATTAGCGGGATATTACCGGAGGTTCATGGCAGACTTTGCATGAATTTTAGCACCAATTACTCGTCTAACTTACAAGGAGGTACAGTTTGTTTGGACAACAGAGTGCCAAGCATTATTTGAGAAGTTGAAAGAGAAGTTGATATCAGTACCGATCCTTAAACTTTCAGTAGGATCTGGAGGATTCATGGTTTACTGTGACACATCTGGGAGAGGATTTGGATGTGTATTAATGCAACATGGAAAATTAATAGCTTATGTGTCCTGGCACATTCGAGATCATGAGAAGAATTATCCAATTCATGATTTAGAATTAGTAGCAGTAGTGTTTGATCTAAAGTTGTAGAGACATTACCTATATGGCGATCGGGTGAAGATATTTATAGATCATAAGAGTTTGAAGTACATATTCACTTAAAAGGACTTGAACATGAGACGGAGGAGGTGGCTAGAGTTGTTTGGTGATTATAATATGGCACTTTAGTACCATCCAGGCAAGACAAATGTGGTAGTGGATGCTCTAAGTAGGAGAGGCAGCACATTCATCTTGACAACTCAGAAGCGCATTCTAGAAGATCTTCAAGAGATAGGCATCGAGGTAGTGCTACCAACAGAAATGAGAGTGTTAGTCAGTCTTCAAATACAGTCAACTTTGGTGGAGAGGATCAACTCCGCTTAAGCAGAAGATTATCAGATTCAGAAGCTTAGAGAAGAATACGAGTCAGGTCTTAGGAAGGAATTAAGAATTCATGAAGACGTAACACTCAGATTTGGAAATCATATTTGTGTGCCAAGTGGAGATATCCGACAAGAAGTGATGATCGAGGCACATAGTTTCCAGTATTCTATTTATCCCGGAGGCACGAAGATGTACCATGTGTCAAGCAATATTTTTGGTAGAACGGAATAAAAAGTGAGATATCTCAGTTTATTTCACGTTGTCTCGTATGTTACTAAATGAAGGCAGAACAACAGAGACCAGCATGATTGTTACAACCCTTGCCTATTCCAGAGTAGAAGTTTTTATTACTTTCCTATGTGTTCTGCTTGAACAAAAGTTCTCACCCTTTTTCCAGAATTTCTTACTCATGACGCCTTATCCTTTATTTTTATAGTTCTACAAATATGTCCTGCAACCGTGCCATCTCTTTTGGAGCACACCCCTTATTGACAAGTTATGTTTCGTTCATTTTAATTACGATGACGCAATTCTTTAAAGGTGGGTAGATTGTAAGCCCCCTCATTTTTGAATAGGAATATTTTGGTATTTTTTTATTTATTTTAATTATTTTATTTTATTTAATAGATAAGAGTATTAATTTCTAAATCCTTCTTTTATATATATGACCATTTGCCATGGCATGGATATTTTAAGCAATGCACAATATTTTTCCTTCTAACAAAATTTATATTACTAATCTTGATTGTGCCTAATATATTTGGGATATGGATGTTATATTTGTTTGATCTCCCCCATGCTCCAAAAATATTTTCAAACATCTAGAAGCACGGTTACCGTAAAACTACCTCCTTTTGACTAGAACTTGACCCAAACCCAACCCAAATGCATGTAGTTATATAATGCACACAAATACCTCTATTTATATATAAATATATATATTTTATATTTACATTAATTTGGTTCTATTTATAGAGTTCTAATTATAAAAAGGGCCATAGGTGGCATCCTAGTTGGCAAACTACCTAACTAGCTACCTACCTAACCACCCAAGATCCTAACCAACCAAATCCCAACCATAACAACCCACCCCCTCTTCATAATGTTTTGGTATTTTTATCAAAATTCTGAACCCTAAAAATAAGGGTCACTAGCCTAGGTTTCGGGTGATTTTGTGGCATAGTTTTGCTCATAAATAGGGGTTATTTTGGAAGAAATAAAAGGTAATTATTTTCTGAGATTAAAATAGAATAAAATATAATATAAAAATAATTTTTCATGAATATAAACCATACCCATGGCCTAGCAATGCTCCGAACAAGTTTCGGATAAAACTAGTGAACTTAAAGTAGCCATAATCTTAAAATATAATTATTTTATCAATTCTAGAATTTAATGGTTAAAATTTAATATAAATCATATTTAAATCAATATTACACGATTTATTATGATTTATGTTCATGTCCTTCGATTGGGGACATAACCGTAAATTTTGGAAATCATAAACCATGAAACTAGGTTCCGATACCTCGTAAAATGTGTAAGTTATTGTGTCAAGAATTTATATGTTAGGATGAGGTTGGACTTGGGTATTAATAATTTATAATAAATTATACCATTTAGTTACGGTTACAAGATTCTTGATTAGATACTTAAAGCAAATAATTTATTGTTTAGGTCAATTGGATTCCGGAGGAGTGGACGCGGGACCAACTTTACAACTACACACTGCAGACCCAGGCAAGTGTACCTTACCAAACTTGCAGTAGATCCTATTATAATCTTCTTGTGTTTCTTTTCATATATATATATATATATATATATATATATATATATATATATATATATATATATATATATATATATATATATATATATATATATATACTCTTGTAATGTACCTGCTCAACCTAGGACCGTGAGACGTTGCTTAGCGTCCGAACAAGATTCGGGTGTCGACATCGTACGCGGAGTCGTATAATGTCACTTAGAGAGTTGATTCCACGATCCTATTTTTATGTGCTTGCTTTACTAAGTATGCCATACCGTAGGACACTTGACACTATTTTATGTGACATAATCTTTCTTGAGTTATTTTTGGTGATTCTGTATAGGCTTACAGGATTTGTGATATAAGATTTGCATATTATATAGATATCATTATGACTCGTTGTACTTGCTAGAGGTCATGATCTTGCGTGTTATGGATATGAGATATTATGGACATAAGACATGAGGTTACATTGGGTGGGGGAGAGACATGCTACAGGCTGATTATGTTATATATATATATATATATATATATATATATATATATATATATATATACTATGTTACTGGAGGTGCTTTAGTCTATGCATCAGAGCTTGGCACATTTACTGTCCCTACGAGATACTACTTGCTGTTATGGGCTCCCTGACACAGAGCCTGTAGTGGTCTCAGCCTGTGATGCTCTCATTTGTATTTCATTTAGCTAGTCACATAGCTTATCCTGAGGATCTGTTTTTACATACTGTATTTTATTTGGCTTGAGTGTTTATTGTACCTTCCTATGTCCCCTAAGGACCTAAATCCTAATTATGTCCCCAGGTGTAGACGATGAGAGCTATCCTGACGTTTATGGGGCAGGTGCTGTTATTATAGACGTACAGGTTGTAGAGGACGAGGTTGTTCCGGAGGACTTCTCTTGAGCACACAGTATTCTCACCATTCATTTATTATGCTTAGTGTTCTTAGATATTTGATCTTGTAAAGACTTCTGGATATTATACTTGGAGTTATTTTTTCTATTTTGATGACGGGTTGTTCCCCGTGATATTATTTATATTGCTTTGGTTGGACAGATCATTTTATGTTTATTGTGACTCGACTATTTTTTGTGATTTTGATACTTATTATGGATGAGATTAGATATATAGGCTGTGACATGTATTATAGACCATTGTATTTATATTACAGCTTAAGTGTACTCTAAAGGGTCCATTAAATTAGGATTGCCCATTACAGTTGTGTTGTTGGCCATTGCCACGTGGCTAGTCCCTTGGTATTTTGGGACTGGGGCGTGACAGGGTTGGTGGCATGTGTGGCTTGGATGGGTTTGAGTAATCCAACCGTCCATATTACAAACCGAAACCTATATATTCTCATTTTTCTCTCTCTCTGCTCATTATTTTCTTTTTATTTCTCTCTCTTAGGTTTTCTCTTCCTCAGTAGGCAAGTATATCTTGCACAAGAGAAAAACTATAGATTTATGCATGCTTTTAATTCTTAATAATGCATATTTATTTCTAGCTCATATTGTTGGGACCGAGTACCCCCTTCATCTTTAATACTTGTTGTTCTTAATTGTCTAGGTTGGAATTGCATGGACAAGAGTTTGGGCCTATGGGTTCACTTTTTTTTCTCTTGGTGTTTGATCTTCCAAAATTTTATGTTTTATAAAACTAATAAGCTCATAGAGTATAGCACCATATTTTATGTAACTTTGCTTTTGGCCGGGCTTTTTTTTGAGTCCAACTGAGTTCAGTGCTGAAACTTGATACAATACATGTACTAAATGGCTTACTGGAGAAGAAAAACAGTTCCTTGTGAAGAGTATGTAAGAGAAACCATTTGGCATAGGAATACGTATATTCTATTTTGGGTGCATTGGTGTGTTGTCCTAACTCTTCGTGCGTACTAATCATACTACACTTAGTCTCCTACCAAAAGTGCGCCAATCACACTCCTTGAGTCAGTGTCACAATTTTGAGGGAAAACTAAGTTGGCACACTTTGGTGCGTATTCCATCAAAGTTCTCCTTAGGAAACCAAGAAAGAGTATGCCACAGCCAGTCCGCGCACTTTCTTTGTGTTGGCAATCTGGCGAACTTTTCCTCTATTTCGTCAATCGGTGCACTTTGCTTATGTTTGGTAGCTCACACACTTTTTCCACTTCATTTTCTTAGGGACGAAGCTTTGGTTTCTCGATTTTTGTGTTATTGATTTGTGTACTCCTCGACTGACGAGTTTCTCGACTATCGAGCGTTGACCTCGGATTGTGTATTTTGTCTTGTAGCTAGCTTGCTCGCATATTTTTCCTGAAAGTGCACTTTATTCTTGTTCATGTACTTTTGTCAAGTGTGCCATACTTTTTAGTTTGTGCGCTAACTTGCTTTGTGCGCCATTGCCTAGTTTTAGTCGTTTGTGCGCCAACTTGCTTTGTGCGCGTACTGTTTCCTACGCACGGTGAGCCCTGTAGATGTAGCCCTGTATGCACTTGCTTTTTACTTTTTAATTAGATTACTTTTTCTGGATTACCTTATTATACATTGGATATAGAATAAGAGGCATAGTTCAACTCGGGTGACGTTCTGCAACCCCTGTCATTGTTTGGTTAAAGGGTTGTGGACTTTATCTCGAGGGGTTCTCGCGCTACTCTTATTCTCATTCATCAATATAATAAAGTGATAAATTGATGTGACCAGTATTAAACTATTATGTCCTGAATAACTTGCTACCTGGTAACTTGTCCATGATCTTGATTCTAGAACTTGTTTTTGCCCTGACTATTGTATCCGTACTGATATACTTGATCGCACCGAGAGTGCTACTTGATTTATAGTGAGCCATCGTGCCATATACCTTTTCTACTTGATATATGTTATTATTTTTATGCACGGATCTGGTAGTTGGACAGTGAATTAAGCCATGGCTAGATAGTATTGATTGTTGCATCACACTTGGGTGAATCCAGATTTAACTTTTGAGTGACAATATGGGTTCGTATCAAGAGTGACCATACTTAAGGTATGACATCTAAGAAAGAATATTTATATGACCACGGCATGGGATTCTAACTAACCTGGGGTTAACTAGGCAACTTAATTTTAGAGCATTGGGAGAGAACAATATCTCAAGATCGTGCATGTCGAACTATCCTAAATTAGCTGGAAGTAAAGGCTGGCCACCATGGATACTGTATATCATCCGCACTAGTAGAGTATAATATCTAATTTAATTATAAGATCGAGCCAGTATTTTTTCTATAGAAAGCCTGTAACTGTTACTGATTATTAATTAGCTCAGGGCCCTTGCGAGGGACTGGTGCATCATTTACATATATTCTTGTTTATATATCATTGGTTAAGCTAGCCCTGCTCGATTATGGCACGATCTGAGAATACTCATATATTGTATTACTGGGATAACCAAGAGATCATATATCAAGCCGTAATACATGATTGGTCGTCTAATTTGCTTGTATAGGTTCCTATCTAGGAAAGTGGGCAATCGTAGCTTAATGATTCAACCTATGTCCTTGTTTGGTTGTTGGGTTATGTCACGATCCGCACCCAGAATTTGGGCATGAGTCGTGGGTGCGTCCAGCCTACGCCGCAACATCGACGGTAGAACGCTGTCTAGGTCTCAACATAATATATCCTGTCAATAGTCTCAACTCCGAACGGAGGACAATAAAAATCCACAGTTCTATAGTATACTCAATCACAAGCTATAAGAAATAATGGCACGATGAGAATAGAAAAGAGTTCTGATATAAACCAACCACAATAAGTCTAACTCAAATCCTGGGTCTAGATGACCTCACAAAGTCACAAAATAATAAATACAACTCAGTCTCAGTCTAAAACAATAAATGCAGAAAAATAATCTAAGAACAGCCAGGTAGGATCTCCTCTAGGATAGGCAACTCTTTTGGGATTTCCGGAGTGAAATCTCCCTCTGAACCTGGGTCGTAATGAGTGGGGCAAAGGTTCTCCAGGTCCTCTGAAAAATATTATCCAGTCAGGATTGGAGCGAAGCACAAGCACTAACAGCAGTTTCATTAAATTGACAAAAACTATAAACAGTGTAAGAATACAAGATGAAAAGAAATACAGGAAATGTAAAGTACTGGAGAAATGAAATAGGCAATAGAGCATCTAGCAATGAACAATAAACAGTGAATGCTAGAACAAGTGAATCTGAAATAAAGAATAGACATCTAGCTAAGTGTTTGAAATATCAGTTTATTATGTGATCGGCTTGGGACTGGATCAGGCTGGTTATATATGATTAACTATGATTCTTGTAGGTCAGGCTAACCATATGGTTAGCTATGATGCATGTAGTAGTCAGGCAAATCATATATAACAGCTATGATGCATGTAAATGGTCAGGCCGCACCCGACGTGAGAAGTGGGGTGAGCTATGATGCATGTAAATGTTTGGATATGATCACATAATCTACTAATAGTTTCCCATCCCCCAGCTAGCACGATGGATTCCAATCACGACTCCTTATGATGGGGATCTAGGGTGCCAACCCGTGTATCCATAGTGTCGGAATCAAGTATGTAATACAACTGAATTATAGAAATAATCAACAATAAAAACTGTCAGAGAATGTACTCGCCTGTGGTCCTGAGCAAGGTGTGAGGATAGAGGTCCAAAATGAAATCACAATCACCTAAAAATATCAAATATTCATATCAAAAAGTGTTTTGAAAAGGCTACATGCATACCTAGTTCTATGCTAGGTACAGGGTCATTTCTAGGTCCTTGGTGAGCTGTCTATGCCATACTTAACCATACTAGTCATTGCCAACTATATTAACTACTGCTAATATGTATATAATACTTGTAGAGATTTCCACACTAACCAATATTGTATACACTGCATCATATTATACATACCCATATAATGCATACACATGACTACTCCTAGCTAATAGTTTAACTTAGGGTATATAAGTATCTACTATTTAGGAAACAAATAGCTTCTTACCTTGGTATCTCAAAACCTATCCCCAAACCCAAACCAATACTCAACTCAACTTAACTCACCTTACTCACTGTACTCTAACTGATACACAACGGAAATGCAGAAATGAAATGCAGAACTCTAACTAAAAAACAGAATTGCAGAAGATGCTCACTGCACAGATCCTCCTTCATAACACAGTGCACATACAAACCTTAACACCCTACACTCACTGCTCACCACTGTACTGAATTTCTGCTATGTGCACTTGTGCATCACTGAGACACTGAACTCAGTGCACAGGCAATATTCACTGATACTTAGCCCACAGTGTCAGTGTCATTGAGACACTGACTGAGACTAACATTTACTTGACAATGCACTACTACCTATGAGGAACCTAACTTCACTGCACTCTAAAAACGGAGACAATAGACACACACTACTACAGGTTCATATAAAGATACATACACACAGGAAAACTCAACACAGTTCAAGAACTGAAACCAAATGCACCTCACTCACACACTGTTATTACCTCACTGAACTCATTCACAGTATCACACTCACACAGATACAGTTCCCTCATACAGAATTCACATAATCTAACTGAAATCAGGAACTCACACTGATACTTAACACACACATATTTATAATTACCTACACTGCACTGAAACACTAGGGAACTCACTCCACACTCAAGTATTCTTACAGGCATAAACTGATTTACATTGGCTCCCACCTAATATCTGAACACATAGAGACACAGGTATCTAACACTGATACACTCACACAGGCATTTGAACCGAACTCCTCACTGAATCCTCACTGAAAGTCATACTGGTTCTCACTGCTACCCTAGGATTTAAGTTCACTTATACACATAGATACATACAACATTCTACACACAGGAACCTGGGAATTTCACTCACTCATACACCTACAGAATTAATACACCTACATGCTGGTATTGACACTGGTACACAGGCACACTGGCACATCTATTGCACAGCTACACACAGACACAGTTTTCTTCTCACTGAATCTGGAAAATTATCAGATACATACTGCTCTCTCTCACAGAATTTACACTCAGGTAAATCACTCCCCACTGAACTCATACACACATGCAGGTAACTCACTGCACACATACACAGCCACACACAAATCCCTAACTCACCTCAACTCACAGGCATATAACTGATACACACAGTTTCACACATACACAGCCAAATAAAAACCCCTATTCACTGATACCACAAATTCCTACACTACCACACACATTGTACTGAAGTCTGAAGGAACCTAGGACACACACACTGAATTTTAATCACACCAATTCACCCATACTGACACAGTTACACTATTAGAAAATGTTCAGACTTACACATACAAGTAAGTTACTGAATACACACCCATAGATAAGCTCACAGTTAACTCACTGCACTCAGGTCCTCACATAGGAATAACTCACCCACAACTCAGATACTGATACACACAGTACAGGAACTAAATCTTGCTACACTACTAACACAACCAAGCTACACACACACTCACACATTATGCACAGACACACTGGTACACTGTCCTCTTTCTCTCACTCTCCCACAAAAATTACATACACACTCTACACAACACTATCTCACATGTATTGATACTCTAAAATTCACACAGGTACTGGTTTCATTGAGACACTGAAACAAACTGAATTCAAAATCCTGCACACACACAGTCACATATTTAACACATAGGCAACACACTGACTAACTGCTACATAGATTCCTAATACCTATATGCATACACACTGATTCACTTGCACAGACACACAGAAATTCTAGGTTCACTCACACACTACATCTCACACACTGATCAGGATCTCCCTGCACCCTGAGAAACACACAGGTTCATGAACTGATACACAGGCAGATCTTTGACACTAAAAACCCACACACACATACTGAATTCATATTGAAACATCACAGGTACACTCTAGGTATTACTGAGACACTGCCACAATTATCCACACTGGTGTTTTAAACACAGGGACACACCCTATACCCACACACAGTCTGAATACTGACACGACACAGGTTCACAGACTGGGAGACACTGCACACTGACACAGGTAGACACATAGGTATACACTCAGGTATTGGGATACACACACACAGTATTAAACTAATACTAAAGGATACACGGATACTCACTGTTCAATTACCCAGGTTCACACATAATGCCCCCAACCCGACTGCTCAGAAAATTCTCAAACACGCTGCACAGTAAAAATCTCAACTGTGCTCAGAACTTTCCCAAACTCGACTGCTCAGGATTTGTTCAAAACAACAACACATCTACGCTGTGCTTATATATATATTTACATAAAAACAATGCAAGAATAGAATACTTAGATAGGTATATCCCTAATAAACCTATCACCAAACACCTGGAGTGCTAAAAAACGGGTTTACTCAAGAACATCATGAATCCTCAAATCAAAACCTAGGAATCGAGATCTAAACTCATATGTTGGAGGTAAAATCGTGTCTACACAAAATCCCTAGGTTTAGGGTTCCTGAATTGGGGGAAAACCAACGTATGGGCACCAAAACCTTAATTCTTCCTAGGTCTTCATGTAGAACCTTAGAAATCGAGATCTACACAATAGGGGATTTCCTAATGGGCAATAATCAACAGAAAAACAGAATATAAATGAATTAAAATTGGATTTTACCTATAGAGATGGTTTCTCCAATGGAAGTTCTTCTTCCCCAAGGTTCCTTGACCCAAGCTCCTAGCTTCCCTTTGCTTTGGAGGAGGAAGATGGAATCCTAGCGTTTGATTCTGAATTCTGGAGGTGGGAAAATGGTTTTCTTGATGGAGGCTAGGGTTTCTTCTTTCTACATGAAGAATGGTTTTGAGGGAGGCTCCTATTTATATCTGACTAGGTTTTAGGGTTTCTCTACTACAGGGGTTAGGCTAATCCTTTATGTTAAGTCATGGATAATTAGTTAACTAGGGTTTAGTCTCCTCTAGGGTTTTATCCTAAACTCAAATTGGAATCTTAGGGTTTCACTAAAGCTAGGTCATGAATTTGGGTTTCACTCTAGGGTTAGTCCTAATGGAAGATTCTAGGGTTTGACCTAAACCAACACAAATTAACAACATAAAAATAGTTTATAAAACTCAGCAGATTAATTAAATACATAATTATTCCAAATAGTAAAATTATACAAATGCCCTTATCTGGAAATATGGTAGTGACAAGTATACCCTCCTAAAAGAAATTTCGTCCTCGAAATTTGACTGAACTAGAACAAGAATGAAATCAGAAAAGGAAATATACCTCAAGTCTAGAAGAGATACGGGTATTGCTCGCGCATTTCGTCCTCTCTCTCCTAGGTTGACTCCCCTGGAGAGTGATGTCTCCATGCAACACGGACCAAAGGAATAGTTTGGTTCCGTAACACCTCTCTGCGGTCCAAGATCTCTACGGGCTGCTCGGGGTAGCTGAGCGTCGGACCAACCTCAATCTCCGAGTGATCAAGTACGTGACTAGGATTTTCCACGTACCGTCTCAGCTGTGACACATGGAACACATCATGCACTCCCTCTAATGCAGGCGGCAAGTCTAGTCTATACGCCACTGCACCTACCCTCGCAAGAATACCAAAGGGTCCGATGTAGCGTGGGCTAAGCTTCCTGCCTCGACCAAAACGAATTGTGCCACGCGTCAGAGAAATCCGTAGGAATACTAGATCGCCAACATGGAACTCAAGGAGTCTACGGTGGCTGTCGGCCCAATGCCGCTGTCTGTCCTGCGCCACTCGCAGTCTGTCTCTGATGAGTTTCACCTTTTCTGCTGTATCCACGACCATTTCTGGTCCTAGCAAGGCTCTCTCTCCAACGTCGTCCCAAGATAACGGTGTACGACACCTCCGTCCATAAAGAGCCTCAAATGGTGATATCTCGATGCTGGCCTGATAGCTGTTGTTGTAAGCAAATTCTACCAGGTGCAGATGATCCTCCCAAGAACCTCCGAGATCTAAAACACAAGTGCGTACCATATCCTCGAGAGTCTGAATAGTCCTTTCAGACTGCCCGTCTGTCTGGGGGTGGTATGCGGTACTGAACTTGAGCTGAGTGCCCAAGCTAGCCTACAGACTCCTCTAGAAGTGGAAAGTAAAACGGCTATCCCGATCCGAGACGATGCTTACAGGAACTCCATGAAGTCTAACGATCTGTCGCACGTACATCTCTGCTAGCCTCTCTGTCGACGTGCCTACCTTGAAAGGTAAGAAGTGGGCTGATTTGGTCAACCTGTCCACGATGACCCAAATTGCATCCTTTCCTCCTGGAGAACGTGGAAGCCCTGAAACGAAATCCATGGTCACGTGCTCCCATTTCCACTCTGGGATCGGTAAAGGTTAAAGCAAACTACCTGGCCTCTGCCGGTCTGCCTTTACCTGCTGGCACACTAGACACCGGGATACGAAGCTTGCTACCTCGCGCTTCATTCCATACCACCATACGTGCTCCCTCAAGTCTCGATACATCTTGTTGGCACCGGGATGCATCGAGTACTGAGAGCGGTGTGCCTCCTGCAAAACCTCCTCGAGCTTCTCCCCGCTCGGCATATATATCCTCATGCCGTGTCGTAAGGAACTATCCTCTGCGATAGTAAAGTCGTCCGACAATCCTGTCTGAACCTGTGCTCTGATACTCCTCAGAGCCTCATCATCATACTGTGCAGCTCTGATCCTGTCTATCAGCTCGGACTGTATCTGCAATCCCTATATCTGAATCTCAGTACCGAAAACTAACACCTCAATCTCCAAGCTTTCCAGATCAGCCAACAAATGTCTATCTGTCGTCAAGTACATAGCCATCGGATACCTGCTCAAGGCATCAGCGACTACGTTGGCCTTCCCTGGGTGGTACTGCAATGAGATGTCAAAGTCCTTCATCAACTCCAACCACCTCCTCTGTCTCATATTCAGCTCCTTCTGTGTGAACACGTACTTCAAGCTCTTATGGTCTGTGAAGATCTCCATACGCTCTCCGTACAGGTAATGTTTTCACAGCTTTAGAGCGAAGATAACTGCTGCCAACTCCAAATCATGGGTGGGGTAGTTCTTTTCATGAGGGCGTAACTGCCTGGAAGCATAGGCAATTACCTTCCCGTGCTGCTGAAGAACACATCCCAGACCCTTACCTGAAGCATCACTGTAGATGGTGAAACCACCTGTCCCTGCTGGCAACGTCAAAATTGGAGCTATCGTCAACCTCTTCTTCAGCTCATCAAATGCGGCCTGGCAATCCTCCGTCCAGACAAAATCCATATGCTTCCTAGTCAGTCTGGTCATCGGCGCTGCAATCCTGGAGAAGTCTTGTACAAACCTCCTGTAGTATCCTGCTAGCCCGAGAAAACTCCTGATCTCAGCTACCGAACTAGGGGTAGCTCACGACTTTACTGTCTCGATCTTCTGTGGGTTAACCGAGATTCCGTCATCCGATACCACATGCCCAAGAAATTCAACCTTGTCGAGGAAGAATTCACACTTAGAGAGTTTCCCGTACAGCTTCTCCCTCCTGAGAGTCTCTAAGACCAACCTCAGGTGCTCTTCGTGCTCCTCCGGGGTCTTGGAATACACAAGAATATCGTCGATGAACACCACTATGAACTTGTCAAGGTACCGGTGGAACACCTTGTTCATCAGGTTCATGAATACTGCCGGTGCATTGGTTAAACCAAATGGCATCACCATGAACTCAAACTGGCCGTATCTGGTCCGAAAAGCTGTCTTCGGCGTGTCCTCCCTCTTCACCTTCACCTGGTGATAGCCTGACCTCAAATCTATCTTTGAAAATACCCTCGTCCCGCTCAACTGATCGAAAAGATCATCTATCCTCGGCAGCGGGTACTTGTTCTTGATAGTAATATTGTTCAAAGCTCTATAATCAATGCACATGCGCACCGTGCCGTCCTTCTTCGGTACGAACAATACCGGAGCTCCCCATGGTGATGAACTAGATTTGATGAAGCCTTTGTCCTGCAGCTCCTCGACTTGCTTCTTCAGTTCTGCCAGCTCGCTGTTGTTGACTCTATAGACATGTTATGAAATAGGCTCCGCTCCTGGAACCAAGTCTATAGAGAATTCAACATCTCTGTCTGGCGGTAAGCCTGGCAACTCCTCTAGAAATATATCCAGGAACTCCGCTATCAGAGGATGTGGCAACTCCTCTTCTTCCGCCCTGGCTCCGCAAAATATGCTCCTGCTCTGTTCCGCTGCTCCTCTGACGACCTCAAACTCCGGCTCTCCTGGTGGTCTAAATAATACTCTGCCTCTATAACAATCTATAGTAGCATGATGCCTACTCAACCAGTCCATTCCGAGTACAATATCGTACCCCGGAAGTGGCATGACGAGTAAGCTCACGCTCAACTCTCGGCCTCCTACTGACACCCTCCGGTCCTTGCAGTGATTACGGACTAGGATAATACCTCCACCAGTCATGATCTTGCAAGTCCTAGCTAATGGTTCTGTGTCTAAATGATGTCGAAGTGCATAAGATACAGACACAAAACTATGGGAAGCGCCAGAGTCGAATAAGGTAAATGCGGGAATACAATCGAGAAGAACCGAACCTGTGATCAAGTCTCCTGCTGGCTCGATCTCCTCGACTGCCATGGCGTACGCTCGCCCCTGGGATGCATCTCTCTGCTGCTGATGCTGGGCAAACTTTTGATGTTGCGGTGGAAGTGGTATCCTCTGTTGTTGGCCTCCTGGTACGGCAGGTATCCTGTCTGGTCCTCTCTAGGCGGCTGCTCCACCCTGACCTGGACGAATGGTATGGCAATCCCTTAGCTGGTGTGTCGTTGATCCGCAGGACAGACATGAGCTCAATCTCTTCCTGCAGATCTCTCTAGTATGGCCTGTCTTCCCGCAGTACGCATACTGGATGGCGGGCTGAGTCTGCCTCTGCTGCTGATGCTGAACCTGCCCTCGGGCTGGTGCCTGGTGCTGCTGCTGAAAGGGCCTCTGCTGCTGCTGATAGTGTGGATGCTTGCCCGGTCCCGCACTACTGTTTGCTCCTCCAGAACCATCGCGTCCCCTCTTGGGCCTGAGGTCCAAGTCATCCTCGGCTATCTGGGCATCCATCAATATGCCCTCGTAGGTAGCTGTGCGACGTCCTGATGTGCGAGACTTGATCTCTCTTTCCAGCCCCTTTCTGAACTTCCGGACCCTGTCCCCCGGATCTCTAATCATCGATGGCACGAAGCGGCTCGGGCGGCAAAACTCCGTGGCATACGCATCGACGGATGAGCTCCCCTGGGCTAAGTCATGGAAATGACTCTCCAAAGCTCCCAGGGCAACATCAGGAAAGAACTTCTTCTTGAAGAGCTCCTTGAAAGCTTCCCAAGTGAGTCCCCTATCAAGGAGTCTCGGCTCTGTGCGAAACCACGTCAAGGCGATGTCGAACATCTGGCTGCCGGCGGCCTCGATCTGAAGAGCCTCCGGAAGCTGCGCCAAGCGCAAGTTCCTCTCGATGTCCTCTAGCCAATCATCGGCGTAGAGTATCCCTTCTGTTCCCTTGAACTCCCGAGGTATCATCCTCTTGAAATCCACAATGGTGCCCGGCCTCTGGTGGTGCTAATCAGGACGTTGCTGCTGCTGAGTGACTCTCTCCACAGCCTGGAGAGCCACCTGATGAGCATTCTCTATGTTCACCCTCATCATTACTGTCTGGGCTTGGTGTGCCTCATCCTGCACCCTCTGGGCTTCTGCCGACGTCCTCTGGGCATCGACCATGCCCTGAATCAAAGCGAACATCTGTGCTCCATCGACGGACACACCTCCTGGATGCTGAACTGGTGGTGGTGGTGGTGGTGGTGGTGGCGCCGTCGTAGCTATGGGGACCCTCTGAACAGGTGGTGGAGGACCCCCGAATGCTGCAGACACTCCCACATGTACTGGAGATGTAGGAGGTGCTGCGGATGTCTGTCCGGCAAGGCGAGAGGTGGCAGACCTCTCTGACTCTGCTGCTCCGGTTCTTCGGGATCTGGTCCTCGGCGGCATCCTGAAGACAGGTCGAAGAATTTAATTAAGGCAATAGACACGATATCATCAAGGAAGGACAGTAAATTTCTAAAGGAAAATCATTAAGAGTAGTATTATAAGAATCAGAATTTTCTAATTGTGATTGAGCATATCCTCGGCCTAATTCCTATTTCCTAAAACAGGCTCATAGTAATACTCTAAGCGAGCACCACTACGATATCGCTCTAATGCGAATCTAGGACTCGACCTGCATGGGCCACCACTAAAAACGTGTCACGACCCGTACCCAGAATTTGGGCATGAGGCGTGGGTACGTCCAGCCTACGCCGCAGCATCGGCGGTAGAACGCTGTCTAGGTCTCAACATAATATATCTTGTCAATAGTCTTAACTCCGAACGGAGGACAATAAAAATCCACAGTTCTATAGTATACTCAATCACAAGCTATAAGAAATAATGGCACGATGAGAATAGAAAAGAGTTCTGATATAAACCAACCACAATAAGTCCAACTCAAATCCTGGGTCTAGATGACCTCACAAAGTCACAAAATAATAAATACAACTCAGTCTCAGTCTAAAACAACAAATACAAAAAAATAATCTAAGAACAGCCAGGTAGGATCTCCTCTAAGATAGGCAACTCTTCTGGGATTTTCGGAGTGAAATCTCCCTCTGAACCTGGGCCGTAATGAGTGGGGCAAAGGTTCTCCAGGTCCTCTGAAAAATGTTATCCAGTCAGGATTGGAGCGAAGCACAAGCACTAACAGCAGTTTCATTAAATTGACAAAAACTATAAACAGTGTAAGAATACAAGATGAAAAGAAATACAGGAAATGTAAAGTACTGGAGAAATGAAATAGGCAATAGAGCATCTAGCAATGAACAATAAACAGTGAATGCTAGAACAAGTGAATCTGAAATAAAGAATAGACATCTAGCTAAGTGTTTGAAATATCAGTTTATTATGTGATCGGCTTGGGACTGGATCAGGCTGGTTATATATGATTAACTATAATTCTTGTAGGTCAGGCTAACCATATGGTTAGCTATGATGCATGTAGTGGTTAGGCTAATCATATATAACAGCTATGATGCATGTAAATGGTCAGGCCGCACCCGACGTGAGAAGTGGGGTGAGCTATGATGCATATAAATGTTTGGATATGATCACATAATCTACTAATAGTTCCCCATCCCCCAGCTAGCACGATGGATTCCAATCACGACTCCTCATGATGGGGATCTAGGGTGCTAACCCGTGTATCCATAGTGTCGGAATCAAGTATGTAATACAACTGAATTATATAAATAATCAACATTGAAAACTGTCAGAGAATGTACTCGCCTGTGGTCCTGAGCAAGGTATGAGGATCGAGGTCCAAAATAAAATCACAATCTGCTAAAAATATCAAATATTCATATCAAAAAGTATTTTGAAAAGGCTACATGTATACCTAGTTCTATGCTAGGTACAGGGTCATTTCTAGGTCCTTGGTGAGCTGTCTATGTCATACTTAACCATACTAGTCATTGCCAACTATATTAACTACTGCTAATATGTATATAATACTTGTAGAGATTTCCACACTAACCAATATTGTATACACTGCATCATATTATACATACACATATAATGCATACACATGACACTACTCCTAGCTATTAGTTTAACTTAGGGTATATAAGTATCTACTATTTAGGAAACAAATAGCTTCTTACCTTGGTATCTCAAAACCTATCCCCAAACCCAAACCAATACTCAACTCAACTCAACTCACCTTACTCACTGTACTCTAACTGATACACAACTGAAATGCAGAAATGAAATGCAGAACTCTAACTAAAAAGCAGAATTGCAGAAGATGCTCACTGTACAGATCCCCCTTCATAACACAGTGCACATACAAACCTTAACACCCTACACTCACTTCTCACCACTGCACTGAATTTCTGCTATGTGCACTTGTGCATCACTGAGACACTGAACTCAGTGCACAGGCAATATTCACTGATACTTAGCCTATAGTGTCAGTGTTATTGAGACACTGACTGAGACTAACATTTACTTGACAATGCACTACTACCTGTGAGGAACCTAACTTCACTGCACTCTAAAAACTGAGACAATAGACACACACTACTACAAGTTCATATAAAGATACACACACAGAGGAAAACTCAACACAGTTCAAGAACTGAAACCAAATGCACCTCACTCACACACTGTTATTACCTCAATGAACTCATTCACAGTATCACACTCACACAGATACAGTTCCCTCACACAGAATTCACACAATCTAACTGAAATCAGGAACTCACACTGATACTTAACACACACACATTTATAATTACCTACACTACACTGAAACACTAGGGAACTCACTCCACACTCAAGTATTCTCACAGGCATAAACTGATTTACATTGGCTCCCACCTAATATCTGAACACATAGAGACACAGGTATCTAACACTGATACACTCACACAGGCATTTGAACCGAACTCCTCACTGAATCCTCACTGAAAGTCACACTGGTTCTCACTGCTACCCTAGGATTTAAGTTCACTCATACACATAGATACATACAACATTCTACACACAGGAACCGGGGAATTTCACTCACTCACACACCTACAGAATTAATACACCTACATGCAGGTATTGACACTGATACACAGGCACACTGGCACATCTATTGCACAGTTACACACAGACACAGTTTTCTTCTCACTGAATCTGGAAAATTATCAGATACATACTGCTCTCTCTCACAGAATTTACACTCAGGTAAATCACTCCCCACTGAACTCACACACACATGCAGGTGACTCACTGCACACATACACAGCCATACACAAATACCTAACTCACCTCAATTCACAGGCATATAACTGATACACACACAGTTTCACACATACACAGCCAAATAAAAACCCCTATTCACTGATACCACAAATTCCTACACTACCACACACATTGTACTGAAGTCTGAAGGAACCTAGGACACACACACTGAATTTCAATCACACCAATTCACCCATACTGACACAGTTACACTGTTAGAAAATGTTCAGACTTACACATACAGGTAAGTTACTGAATTCACACCCATAGATAAGCTCACAGTTAACTCACTGCACTCAGGTCCTCACATAGGAACAACTCACACACAACTCAGATACTGATACACACAGTACAGGAACTAAATCCTGCTACACTACTAACACAACCAAGCTACACACACACTCACACATTATGCACAGACACACTGGTACACTGTCCTCTTTCTCTCACTCTCCCACAAAAATTACACACACACTCTACACAACACTATCTCACATGTATTGATACTCTGAAATTCACACAGGTACTGGTTTTATTGAGACACTGAAATATACTGAATTCAAAATCCTGCACACACACAGTCACATATTTAACACATAGGCAACACACTGACTAACTGCTACATAGATTCCTAACACCCATATGCATACACACTGATTCACTTGCACAGACACACAGAAATTCTAGGTTCACTCACACACTACATCTCACACACTGATCAGGATCTCCCTGCACCCTGAGAAACACACAGGTTCATGAACTGATACACAGGCAGATCTCTGACACTAAAAACCCACACACACATACTGAATTCATATTGAAACATCACAGGTACACTCTAGGTATTACTGAGACACTGCCACAATTATCCACACTGGTGTTTTAAACACAGGGACACACCCTATACCCACACACAGTCTGAATACTGACACGACACAGGTTCACAGACTGAGAGACACTGCACACTGATACAGGTAGACACATAGGTATACACTCAGGTATTGGGATACACACACACACAGTATTAAACTAATACTAAAGGATACACGGATACTCACTGTTCAATTACCCAGGTTCACACATAATGCCCCCAACCCGACTGCTCAGAAAATTCTCAAACACGCTGCACAGTAAAAATCCCAACTGTGCTCAGAACTTTCCCAAACTCGACTGTTCAGGATTTGTTCAAAACAACAACACATCTACGCTGTGCTTATATATATATATTTATATAAAAACAATGCAAGAATAGAATACTTAGATAGGTATATCCCTAATAAACCTATCACCAAACACCTGGAGTGCTGAAAAACGGGTTTACTCAAGAACATCATGAATCCTCAAATCAAAACCTAGGAATCGAGATCTAAACTCATATGTTGGAGGTAAAATCGTGTCTACACAAAATCCCTAGGTTTAGGGTTCCTGAATTGGGGGAAAACCAACGTATGGGCACCAAAACCTTAATTCTTCCTAGGTCTTCATGTAGAACCTTAGAAATCGAGATCTACACAATAGGGGTTTCCTAATGGGCAATAATCAACAGAAAAATAGAATATAAATGAATTAAAATTGGATTTTACCTATAGAGATGGTTTTTCCAATGGAAGTTCTTCTTCCCCAAGGTTCTTTGACCCAAGCTCCTTGCTTCCCTTTGCTTTGGAGGAGGAAGATGGAATCCTAGGGTTTGATTCTGAATTCTGGAGGTGGGGAAATGGTTTTCTTGATGGAGGCTAAGGTTTCTTCTTTCTACATGAAGAATGGTTTTGAAGGAGGCTCCTTTTTATATCAGACTAGGTTTTAGGGTTTCTCTACTACAGGGGTTAGGCTAATCCTTTATGTTAAGTCATGGAGAATTAGTTAACTAGGGTTTAGTCTCCTCTAGGGTTTTATCCTAAACTCAAATTGGAATCTTAGGGTTTCACTAAAGCTAGGTCATGAATTTTGGTTTCACTCTAGGGTTAGTCCTAATGGAAGATTCTAGGGTTTGACCTAAACCAACACAAATTAACAACATATAAATAGTTTATAAAACTCAGCAGATTAATTAAATACATAATTATTTCAAATAGTGAAATTATATAAATGCCCTTATCTGGAAATGTGGTAGTGACAGGTTATGTTATTGTGTTACGATAATTCATGGACTGAAGCTATATTATTTTCTTTTATTGTATCTCTACTTGTGTATTATAACTTCTGTTGAGTGGAATTAGGGACACAGGTTGTTGTGGCATGGACGTTTAACTCATGTCCTTGTTTGGTTGTTGGGTTACATTTTTGTATTACGATAAACTGTAGACCAAAACTATGATACAGAATATTTTAGCTTGACCATAATCAAGGAATATATTCTATCTTGATATGATTGGGCACTTCTTGTCCTTATTTTAGTGAGTTTCTTGTTTTACTGCTCGTCTTTTGTAAACTATATTCTTTTGGACGTTTACACAACCGGCTCCTGTTAGCTGGAAAATCTGGATATTAGTTTCCTATATGACTGTATTATATTCAGACTGAAGCTGACTCACTATCATATATATTGTTGATTGTGTATCTGGCATATCCTTTTATATTGCTAGATCTCTAGAATATTCTGATACAGTATTTGGGATGCCTTACTGCTTATTCTGGAATGTTCTATGTTATTGCTACTTGATTGAACGATTGAGATATAGAAGTTCTTCACCCTAGGAGACTTGATTATAGTATACACCTGCTTGTCTCTAGACAACCTTAACATATTGCGGGTTACTTTGGTATTCTGTAAGGTACGGTTGGATGAGTCATTCCCCCACTCTCCAATATTCAGAATCTGGGGCATGACAAGGCATATATAGCCTCCTAATATGGTTAGGGTTATGTTGAGGAATATTTAAATTTACTCAAAGGCCCCTCACATTCTATGATAAATATGATCAACAAATCATATAGAAAGAATATTATATTCTTGAGTCTAAATAGGTTTAATAGACTTATTCTAGTCATGACTAACTAATGACTCAAGTCAAATAGTCTAAACTCAATAACTAACTCATTCTCCTAAACTAATGAGTTAAACCATAAGTAACTATTTAATTGAATCAATAGGTCAAGTCAAGTCTAGTTGGGTCATCTTGGGCTCACTAGCACTAAGTCAAACTAATGGGCTAACACACTAACCACTAACTATATTAACAATACAATAATATATATATTATTATTAATAATACCAATAATATGAAATAACAAAAATACATCTCTCTCAAAATTAGGTTGTTACACAACCCTTGTGCTCTGCGGCATTCAGAAACTTTGTGTCCAGGCTTTCCACAATGAGAACACCATGCTGAAGAATATGTCTCTTATTGTTGAGTTCAAGTTGGGGCTGTTTGCTAAACTGAGTCTTTTAAAACTGGCCTCCTCGGAGATCCGATAGTTAAAGCCCTAACTATCGGGGCTGGTGCTGAAAACTGTGTGTAAGAACTTCCTGATGTTGGTTCCTCTTTTGTCCCCCAGTTATGTCCATGATTATCTGGGAGGTATACTCATGTCGCTTTGTTGTTCTTAACACATCATCAAAAGTCTGAAACTCATGTTGTTCTACTGCCAATATGATCTCTAGGTAAAGTTTTGGCTGGAACCTTCTTGCTCGATCTAATTCGGTTGCCACTATGGTGGAAGCAAACTGATTAAGTCTGCAGAACTCTTTCGAATAGTTGTCGACAGTCATGCCCATCTGCTTTAAGTTGTTAAATCTTTGTTACAAGTCACAACACGATACTGTGTCAAAATATCTTGTCTGAAACCTTTCACTGAAGATAGCCCAAGGGACTAGTACTGTTAGTAAAATTATTTGTGATGCCCACCAGTCTCGGGCCAAGTCTAGCAATTATAGTCGTACTACTGACAGTTGCTCTCTAGCCGATACTCCAGCGGCCTCTAGTATAGCTTTGTGTCCTGAAGCCATGCATCTGATGCAATTGTATCCTCGGTGCTATAGAAATACGAGGATTGGAGGCGCTTAAAGTTGCTTGCTTAATTGTGGACAAGATATCCACCTCTTTCCTCAGCCCCTTGTAGTGGCTGAATGAGTACATCCTCTCGACGTCCTTGAGATGCCAATAATTCTTGAAGGATACTAATTAACACACTGTTGTCCCCTCCTGCATCAGGTATTGGTTATACTGGTGGAATTGCTGAACTTGAGGTACTGGCTGTATCTGGGTTCTTCATTTGAGAAGTTCTAGACCCTACCCCGGAATGCTGAGGCTGAACCTTAAGGATTTACTGGGCATCGGGATGTTGTCATACTAGTGGAGGAACTCAGATGGGATGGTCAGAAGGACCAGGAACCATGTTCCAGAAAGATAAAGGACACAAGGATCAACAAAGGGACGAACATGATTGATCGAGGATCAAGACAGATATTGAATCAAGATTTCAAGGATATAAATTTGACACTTGGAGGAGATCAAGGAGTAACATGATTGAGACATCTAATATATCTGGTAAACCCACCACGCTTCTAAATTTTTAGACCTGTATGGGTCACCACTTAAACCGTGTACGCCCCAGAACCAGAATAATGGAGAGCGGAGGCGTACAAAGTCAGCTACGTATACTAGTGTACTAAAACTCCGAGATATGGTCATTATTTTCTAGACATATGAGGTTTTACTCTATAATCTAACAGTCATTCCTGGGTCAAGAGTCCTAGGTGTCTCAATCTCAAGTAAGCAACAAGTTACAAGACGTATTATCACCAAACATATAATAGAAAGGCATCCCAAACTATATATACACAGATGATCATGAAGCTAGTTACAAATTGAAGAACTAACAAGAGTACAATATTATATTATCAGCTCTAGCTATAGTCTAGAATATGCTTTACATGTAGGCCCGCAGACTAGAATGTCAAGTTCCAAAATATGAGCTAAACACGTGCTCGGTGGCTAAATGCCTAAGAAGTATAAGTACAAGATCAAGTGAGTGATAAAAAAGAAACCCACTCGGGTCCTTGGGTGCTCCTGGTGTTTACCATTTTGAGGTAGAAAATATGAAAGATCCTATGGTCCTACTCCAAAATATGGCCATACAAAACCAGTGGGGTCAGATCCTAAAACAACAAGTACCACAAGGGATCCAACCAGCATACAAAAAAATCAATAAGAAATAGCACAAGGAAATAGTTAAATAAGTACAGCAGGTGAAATAACAGTTAAACAGTTCTGGAGTATTTAAACAAGGATATCTGAAATTAGCACTCATGTTACATTTTTGGATCAATTGTTAAACAATAAGGATAGGACTAGACTAGACTGGAAATTAAGCTTTCACGATAAATCATGCCCTACGGCTTGCTATCATTAGCTAACTAGGGTTATCATAGTCCTAGTTACTAACACATACAGTTTTGAGATTCCATACAGCCACATGCCCTGCGGACTATCCGGGTTATCCAGGCGTAAGGATATATATAGAATAAATTATATCAGGTACAGTAATTTACAGGTAATGCAATACTCTACGGCGTACTGGAAGTGTGCCCCTTACGATGGATAGCTTCAAATACATCAGGTGTCGCTGGGATATCGGGATTGCATGTAACCAAAAAATCTCTCTAGATGCTTCTAATACATTATTCTAGTTGTTATCCTGGACAAGTTATTAAGAATTTTTGACTATGGTGTTCAGTAATTTTCCTTAGACATAATACAAGACAGGGCAGGACAGTAGCTTGACAAGTACATTCAGGACAAGAGCAAGCAAATCAACCACAAAAATTTATCTTATTGATTCAAGCATTACAGTTCAGGAAATTCTAGCATATCAAGAATGTGCTTCGTCGAGCCACTATCAGGAGTATCAGTACATGTCAGGTTAACTCGATACGATGAGCTATTATCAGGAATATCATGGCAAGTCTGGTATCGGGAGTTCAAGATTAAAAGTATCAATACAATCCATGTTCAATTCTAGCATGTCAGGAGTGCGCTTCGTCGAGCCACTATCAGGAGTATCAGTATAGGTCAGGTGTCGGAAGTTCAGATTAACAGTGTCAATACAATCCAGGTTCAGGAAATTTTTGGTTCTGGCTTATGACAATTTGGGTTATAAGCAATTTAGAGAAAGCTTACATTCATAACAATTAAACAGAATAGGCTAAACAATGGAAACAGTTAAACTATAAGAGAATAAATCATAAGAAGTTAAAATACTACAAGTATCATAGGCGCATGGGGTAAGCTGGTCGCATGCAAAAGCTGGCCGCATGGAAGAGCTAGCGCTTGAAAGATGCAAAGTCCACTCCTCGGGACAAGGTGAGTGACAGGCAATAAATATAAGACCAGGAAAGTGACTAATGTGACTGGCCGTGTCAGAGAAGAGACCGATATGACTGGCCAAGAAAGAGAGTCAGAGAAAAAAGACAAAATCATAGAAAGTTGTGCCAAAGTCGGTTCAGTCGTGCGCTCAATCAAGAAAAAGGCGCATGAGACTTTGGCTCCATGGATACCTTTATGCGTTTAGTGAGTTAACACAAAGAGTTTCTGCCACTTAGCTTTTCCAAGCACTTTGTTTCAAAAAATCAAGTGTGGATTCAGTCTTGTGCCCAATAATTTAGGCATATGCTGCAAGGATATGCGACAAAGTGTTTCGTATCGCATGACCCCTCTACCGTATAGGTGTTGGGCACATGAAGTCCCATCATCCCAAAAATAGCAAGTCTGCCATAGAAAAGCACCAAGTCAAGAAAACTTGTATTCTCCATAAAATTCTCATTTTTAGTCCGAATCCAGCAAACTAAAGTTCAAAACCATATGAAATCAAGAGCTCATCAACATGGAACTATTAGTTTTGGAAAATATCAAGTTTAAGATATCAAAACCAAGTAAACTCATGAACACCTAAAAACTTAGAATTCAGATCTACTCCTACCTAGTCCTCAAATCTGAAAATTCCAAAATTTAAACATGTAGAGAAACTCATAGAGAACAATATAGAGCAAATAAAATGCAAGAAAACTAAATTAATGCAATATAGCAAGTTTTTCCTTATTGGCAAGATGTACTTGCCTAAATCCACTACTAAACTACTACCACTACTACCCCAAGGCAAGCTCACGGCTGGGGTTAGGGTTCGGCCAAGGAGGCGAGAGAGAAGAAAATGAAAAAATAGAAGGAAATTAAGAAGAATGAGGAGGAGAGAGAAAGAGAAGGCTATATATATCAAAGGGGGACTAGTACTATTCATAATTCTAGAAATTACATAAAAGCAGCTAAAAAATCCATAATAACACGGGAAGCAATATACAACTATAACACATATATACCAGATAAAATACAATAATACTAAAATAGTTGAACGGATCTCACATGATGGCTTGTGTTGTCAGTGACCTTCATATAGTTAGTTGCATGAAAATGTTTTCTTCTTTTAGGCTTGACAAGTTGAAGGACAAATGCACAACACATTTATATTTTCATGAAGGCTAAATAATGTCTTATGCAGGGACACATTTATGACATACTTTTATGTTACGAATGATATCGTTGTATTGATAGGGAAGGATGATAAGTATAGTAGGTAACATCAACTTTATTGTGTGATACTTTTATGTTTATGGACACATATATCATCATGACTTTTTAACTGATCCTAAGGTAAGATTATAAAGACCATATATGTTTGCATGCACTTACTTAATCAATGTGTTGGTTTTTTTTTAGTTGACTAAAGGCCACTAATGTGAGACTCATCTCACTATATCAGCATTCATATACTGTGAACGATATTTGTTTTATTATCATTTTATTTTCCCTATGGTTTGCATGCTTAGTTTTATCCCAAAATAATATTTGTGAACTATGGTTTTCATTATGGATCTTGACTTTGTACTTAGTTTTGGTTTTGGTCTTGGTTTTGAGTTGGAAAATGATTTTATGGTATTGGTTATGAACCCCAGTAGGAAAAGCTCAGAATCAAAAGTGATACGTGAGTTTCCACCATGAAACTTAGTTTATATTGCTATATAAGACTTACCTCTAGTATTGCTTCTTGCTGGATTTGATTTCAGTAGAATTTAGGACTTAATTTTGGTCCCGAAAACCTTTTCTTGACTGAAACTGTGAAGTTTCATTAAAAATGGTATACCGTCGATATACCATGATATGTTATTTTACGTGTTCCAAACTTGTGTTTTCTCGGTACCACTCTAATACCTTGATTTCCTAATTTTGTTGATTCCTTTGCATCCCGTACTTGAATGCTTATGACCTAAGCATGATTATCTATGATTGTTGATTGCCTAAACTTGATTGTTATGATACTCGTAGCCGATGGATGAGGGTACCCGATTATACATTACTTATATGTCACATGTTAGAGCACCATATCACATTCTGTCGCACTATCCGGATACGTTGGTATCCTTTGTGTTGTGTCACTACTTTCTAGAGTTAGCCTAATTATAGCAATATATTATTCTTTACCAGTCATTGATAACAAGGCACTGACATCATGTTTGGTATTGTCTATCATGTTCCTGACTTGTACTGTACTTTCCTAACATTTTTTGACATGTATTGTATTGATTTTGTATCAATTTTCGTTGTGGATCATCGTAGTGCACTCCAGAACATAGTGATCGTAGCAACATTATTTGCTAGCTTGTCCTATAACCTTTCTTTAGATGTCAATCTTATTCATTCTTGTATATCCCCGAGGGGTGTATCATGTATAGGATGGATTCTTGGATGCCCACGACCTGGAATTCTAAATAAAAATATTCAGATTTAATAACTAAACTTGTCACCTATATTCATTGGGAGGGGAGATTTTTAGGTAATTACATGCAGTCCTATTATCCAGGCCACACATATGGATGTTGGAGCTCTCCGTCATGAGGGGCATACTTCTAGCTCACTATTGACTGATGCATCTTGTCTTGGTTTATTATTAGCTTACCGTCGAATGATGCTTATATTAACACACCTGAGGGTGGTTCATATTATACTTGTACTTGTCTTTACATTATTTTTTCTCGATAACTTAGATAGACTGTAGTGCGTGGGACCGATTGGAAAATCTTAAATTGCATATATTAGTAACCAGGATATTTGATAACCCTAGTTAGCTAATGTAATAAGACGTACTTCATGATTGGTCGTGATTGATGGATTATTTTCATTCCTGCTAATGTGTTTATTCTTGTACTTGCACATGTTATTCATGTTTCTTGTTCCTATACTCATTTATGCTTACATGATTCATGTTTACTTTTTTGTCATATGTTGTTTACTTGCTATTATTTCATATCAGTCTTTATTATACTTGCATGCTCGTTTTAGTTCCTAGTATGGCTTCCTTTGGGGTACTTGCTATCTAGGGTCTAACGTCACTGGTTTTGTATAGCCAGATCTCATAGCAGAATCGGAGAATCTTTCGTACCTTTATCTCGATGGTGTTCACCCAGAGCACCAACTAAGTACCTGAGTGGGTTTTTACTTCATTCACCCACTAGTATTTATAGATAATACTTTGTGATGTTTTATAGATAATATTTTGTGATGTTTAGCCACCAAACATGTGTTTAAATCATATTTTGGACTTTATATTCCACCTACGGGCTAACATAATTTGAGTATATCTAGACTGTAGCTAAAGAAGATCATGTATAACTTATGTACTCTTGTTAGTTCTTTATTTTATATTACTAGCTTTATAATCATCTATATTTTCATGCCCCGATTTTGTGGAATCGAAAGTCGTCCCCCGGGCGTGACCGCCGTGCGGGCCTAGGTTGCGCACTGCACAAGGCTAAGTATTTTTGCATAACGAGCACATATTCAGAGTACGCAGATAAATTGAAACACAAGTTGAAGATGGAAAAGTTCTCTCTATTGATAATGAACATCTATTATAAACTCTTGAACGAGTCAGCTAATTGTCGCACGGGCTTACAAAAGTATTTTACACAAAATGAGATAGCAGTCATGTACATTATATCCCTTTACTAATCTTCAAAATGTAATGACCTCCGGGCGGGATAACGGCCTTCCCACGGAGCTGCATTGTGTATTGAGTTGCTAGCTCCTTTCTTCAAGTACTTCAAAATGTGGCACGATCAGGATGCGCCTACAGCTGGACTGGATTGGGAAGACGACTTTGGCTCCTCGCTCGGCTCTCCTTAGTGCGGGGAACCTATTTCAACGAGGGTCAGTACATTAAAATATACTGGTGAATGCGAGCTAACCCAACTATACCAATCAACACATTATTTTTAATGAAGCATGCATATTATTTGTGGTCTTTCTATCTTGCCTTAGTTTATTTTACAAGCAGTAGTGTATATATAAACTACTGAAATGAACTTGCCACCATTCGGTAGCTTTTACCTGTCCGTCTGAACCACCTGCACAATACTTACCATGTCTTCCCTGCCACGAAGACACAAGTTAGTTTACAACAGGTTTAAATATACGATATGGATCACTGGCATAATGCCACGAAGGGACAAGTTATAGTCACGGGATAGAAAATGATATGCGACGCAGGTGGCGAGCCCCGCCACATGCCATTTTCTTCCTCAACTCAAACTGACTATTCCATATGTTCCGTCCGGATAGGATCGATCCCAGTGCCCCGGCGACCGTCTGCGAAACCACAAATCCTTGTGCACAAGTGGTCCGTGATCAATGGCGTTCGTTTAAGTTTTCCATCAATTCATGCACGTTTCAAGACAATTTCGAGCATGATACAAGTTCCATAATATAAACAGTTTTGCATAGTCTTTATGATCAATCTATGGCAAAGCAAAGTGTGTTCCATATGCATAGCACAATTTATAGAAGAAAAATGTATTCTAACTAAAATTGAAGCATATGATGAACATTCCAAACGAACAAGCATGTAGTATAAGTAATCGTTCCCAAGTTTAATGACAAGCATAATAATCCAAGTCTATTCCCATTTTATCTTGACATCTTTTAGTTATTACTTGGTATCGCTTGATCGGGACAACAAGAATACAAGATTTTTAGGTGTGAAGACTTGGAAGAAGGGCTAGCTAATCGGGATGGTAGCCACTCACTTAATTGGTTGGAAGGGAGAAGGAAAGAGGCGCTTCAAGACTCCGTTTGTACGCCGCCTACTGCTCGTTCACCTACATTGCCACGAACAGCTAATTAATACCTCTTCCTCTCTTTCCAAACTCGGAATTGAAATATAGTTCACGAACAAAAATAATAAAATCCATCGAAACCGTTCAAGAAAACACAAGCAAATTCGAAAACTAACTCAAAGCACGAAAGCAACAAGCGATATCGAAATCTGAGGCAACAAAAGATGCAGCAGAGAGGTCCCTCCTGACTCTGCCACTAAGCCGATCCTTGGGGCACGGTCCACTGAATATGGAAATCGATTCCGAAGAAGCAAATCCATAACGAGAATAAGTTCTTGTTCAATCTATCCCGATCGAACGATACCGTCTTGTATTTCTTAACCGCGCTTCCCGAATAGAAAAAACGGGGCACCACATCCTACCCAACTAATTGGAAGTTTCGTCTCGAAACTTAGGAATAGATCCTACCACTAGAAATTATTTTGTTGAGGACGGCGATCATGACTCAATGGACAGTCACGAATTGCATGATTTGATTCACCACAGGCTAGTCATAACCCAAGTCTCAAACGATACTTATCAAACGCGTGCCCCGGTCGCCTACAGAAGTGGCATAGTCTATCTAAATTTTCTCCTTGCTTGCCACCGTCATTTGGACGCTTTGCAGCGTTGTTTCCTTTCTCGTTACTATGGCATTTGTGATTGTAGGTATGTACAGCACCGGTAGGAATATGAGGATACTGCTGTTCAAGAGATAGAGCATGATTCATGACTCCCCATATAGTCTCGTACTGATGAACGACCACGTGCGTATGGATGGCAGGGCGCAGACCACCTTCAAACCTTCTAGCTCGACTCGCTGCATCAGGTAAATAGGCGCTAGCAAATTTGGAGAGTCGGTTGAATTCGGCGGAATACTGTTTAACTGTCATGCTGCCTTGCTGTAGTTGCACAAACTCGTTCTCCTTCTGACGACGCACAGGAGGGGGTATGAACTTCTCTTCAAATGCGGCACAAAAATTTGCCCACGAGATCGCCTCCTCTCCGTGGTCAACTTGAAGAGATCGTCGATGCACGTCCCACCAATCGTGCACGTTGAGGCAGAGCTGTATTTGAGCGCATGCGACGCGCTTCTTTTCGGGGACCTCTAGCAGAGCGAAGTGGTCTTCAAGTTTGGCCAACCAATCTAGAGCCACGATTGGGTCCTCAGTCCCGTTGAATGGAGTATTGCAGACTTTTTTGAAGTCGCCAAAGTCGAAGGCAGTCACATCCCTCTTCCTCGGAGTTTGAGGCATCTTGACTTCAAGCACGGGCTGCTCCACCGGAGTCGTCGCTGTCGCCACGGAATGGTTGGAGGCCAAAGTCTACACGATCTGTTGTAAGGTATCTACCTGCTTTTGTTGGACTGAGAATCGAGCTTCTATATTGTCTTGAAACTTGAGTTGCTTTTCCTCCGCACGCTTCTCGGCCCGTTGGTAACCAGCCTCGTCCCTTTGTTGGTTTGCCTCCAATATCCTCAATATTTGCTGGATGGGATCAACGTGAGATATGGCCCGCTGGCTTCGCAAACTTTCCGAAGTACCCGAACTATTTTTTTGGCCTTGCGTTTTGTCCGGTGCTAGTGCTGAGGATTACGCTGGTGCCATTCCTTCAAAAGAAGGTAAATTATATTTGGATCATAATGTACTATGGACTTATTGCATGAACGTATCTCATTTTGGCCTAACGAGTTCAAGAGTTCGTACAGGAATTTATCGTTAAAGAAACTTTTCTCATACGAAGGGTCAAAGGAACTTGAAGCTGTGCTCTGATACCAACATGTCACGCCCCGATTCAATGGAATCGAAAGTTGTCCCCCCCGGGCGTGACCGTCGTGCGGGCCTAGGTTGCGCACCGCACAAGGCTAAGTATTTTTGCATAACGAGCACATATTCAGAGTACGCAGATAAATTGAAACACAAGTTGAAGATGGAAAAGTTCTCTTTATTGATAATGAACATCTATTACAAACTCTTGAACGTGTCAAGAATTGCCGCACGGGCTTACAAAAGTATTTTATACAAAATGACATAGCAGTCCTGTACATTACATCCCTTTACTAATTTTCAAAATGTAAAGACCTCCGGGCGGGATGACGGCCTTCCCGCGGAGCTGCATTGTGTATTGAGTTGCTAGCTCCTTTCTTCAAGTACTTCAAAATATGCACAATCAGGATGCGCCTACAGCTGGACTGGATTGGGAAGACGACTTCGGCTCCTCGCTCGGCTCTCCTTAGTGCGGGGAACCTGTTTCAACGAGGGTCAGTACATAAAAATGTACTGGTGAAGGCGAGCTAACCCAACTATACCAATCAATACATTGTTTTTAATAAAGCATGCATATTATTTGTGGTCTTTCTATCTTGCCTTAGTTTATTTTACAAGCAGCAATGTAGATATAAACTACTGAAATGAACTTGCCATCGTTCGGTGACTTTTACCTGTCTGTCTGAACTACCTGCACAATACTTACCATACCTTCCCTGCCACGAAGAAACAAGTTAGTTTGCAACAGGTTTAAATATATAATATGGATCACTGGCATAATGCCACAAAGGGACAAGTTATAGTCACGAGATAGAAAATGATATGCGACGCAGGTAGCGAGCCCCGCCACATGCCATTTTCTTCCTCAATTCAAACTGACTATTCCATATGTTCTGTCCTGATTGGATCGGTCCCAATGCCCCGACGACCATCCGCGAAACCACAAAACCTTGTGCACAAGTTGTCCGTGATCAATGGCGTTCGTTAAGTTTTCTATCAATTCATGCATGTTTCAAGACAATTTCGAGCACGATACAAGTTATATAACATAAACAGTTTTGCATAGTCTTTCTGATCAATCTATGGCAAAGCAAAGTGTGTTCTATATGCATAGCACAATTTATAGAAGAAAAATGTATTCTAACTAAAATTGAAGCATATGATAAATATTCCAAACGAACAAGCATGCAGTATAAGTAATCGTTCCCAATTTGAATGACAAGCATAATAATCCAAGTCTATTCCCATTTTCTCTTGACATCTTTTAGTTATTACTTGGTATCGCTTGATCGGGACAACAAGAATGCAAGATTTTTATGTGTGAAGACTTGGAAGAAGGGCTAGCTAATCGGGATGGTAGCCACTCACTTAGTTGGTTGGAAGGGAGAAGGAAAGAGGCGCTTCAAGACTCCGCTTGTACGCCGCCTACTGCTCGTTCACCTACATTACCATGAACAGCTGATTAATACCTCTTTCTTTCTTTCTAAACTCGGAATTGAAATGCAGTTCACGAACGAAAACAATGAAATCCATCAAAACCGTTCAAGAAAACACAAGCAAATCCGAAAACCAACTCAAAGCACGAAAGCAACAAGCGACATCGAAATTTGAGGCAAAAAAAGATGCAGCGGAGAGGTCCCTCGTGACTCTGCCGCTAAACCGATCCTTGGGGCACGGTCCACTAAATATGGGAATCGATTCTGAAGAAGCAAATCCATAACGAGAATAAGTTCTTGTTTCAATCTATCCCGATCGAACGATGTCGTCTTGTATTTCTTAGCTGCGCTTCCCGAATAGGGAAAATGGGGCACCACATATATATCTATAGTTTATGATACTATAATATTCCTGATAATTATGCATCTTGTACTTTACATGTTTGTCTATAGTTGAGACATCTAGGATTGCTTGACTAAGTATTAATTATTGGATTAAATAGTAAACCCCATGTATTTTTTGTATTTGGCTTTGTTCTCCCGCACTCTCTAATATTCTGGTTCTGGGATATGACAACTCACTAGTACACGATAATATATTGAACCCAACTCCCTAGGTGCGAAGATTTGCTTGGACTTACGAAGGCATTGGATCTCAGATTGGCAACTTAAAATATTTCGACTAGAGATCTTAGCATTTTGTATATAAAGGGAATAATATATGGAACATTACTATTTGTATAGTTCTTGAGTTGTGAGCCTTGTAGAATATTTTATTATATTGAGAGAGAGAGAGAGGGAGAGAGAATGGTTATAATCGAGTTATTTCTTTGGCTTCAAGTCGTTATAATTCTGCTACAATGTTATCAATAAAGAGATTTATTTTTGTATATCTTTTGTATATTCAATTTTTTGCTTATTTTGCTGTAATGACTTTGTTTACAAAATGTTCTATCAATCATGTTTGGGTTTGCTTTATACAAGTACAATTTAGACTTATATGGGATCAAATCTAGGCGATATTCAGTTTTGCAGAACCGGAACATGACAAATTGGTATCAGAGCATAACTTTACGTCCTTAGACCCTTGTTGATTCTTTTTGACTCTGAGTTGCTTCTATGATCGAAAGTATTTAATCCTTTTTGATGTTCTACTGAGTGTTCTATACAATAATTCTAAATATATTAGTATCTCATGTGGGTATTTTATTGATCACGGATAGATTTGAATAGCAATAGATGGTTTGAATGAATTATGATGCATGCTGATTCGAAAGAATAATTGGATATTGGATAATCAACTGGCTATTAATAGAGGTGCTGCAGTAATATTTGAGTAATGTTGATGTGATTATTAAAGGAAATGTATCTAAATTTTAGGGAATGAGAATGAGTTAAGATGTTTAAGTGGAATGGCTTCATTTAATTTTAGTGATTGTCAAGTGGTAGAGAAGTGGATGTTATATTTATCATCATCGTTAGGATCACCATGGTAAGAATTGTCAAGAAGGGACGTTGACTCAGAATATGCAGCAGAGGCATATTTGTGTGCAGAGTGGCTAGATCCATGAGTGGTGTATTGGGTAGTCCTAGTGGTGTTTGCGGGAATTGATAATTAGGTATTGATAAGTCTATCAGTTGTGGATGGGGTAGTACAAAATATTAGTTTAGAGTTATGCATGGTTGATATGATTTTGAATGTCTTTTATTGGATTGGTTCAGATGATTGGAAATAATTTTTAGAAGATTAAGATTGTATTGGATAAAAATTTGAATATATGAAATGAATGGGTGACTTGGTTAGGAAATAAATACGATTGTGTATTAGATTTTGGCTTAAATCAATTGGATTGAATTTTAGTTGAGTGCAAAGACTCAGTAGTGCGATTAAAAGTTTATTTGGAGGATATAATAATGACTATAAGGATTTAAGAATTGTATTTCTTGATGACTTGAGTTAGTGTATAACTAATTTGATCTTGAGTATGGATAAGTTAATTTTATATCTAGTTTGGAAGACAACATTGGCTGAAACAAATATATTTGATAATATTGAGGTGTATCAAAGATTGATATACATTGACTCGAGATATTTTGGTTGGATGAATGCTGAGTGTATTACATATGAATCATTGAATTTTGTTTTCTTGATGGATGCTAGCTTATGGACATTTGGTAGATTGAAAGACAGTATTGAAGTTTCGGATAACTTGGTAAGATGAACCTTGAGTATGGTATAAATGGATATTAGTTTGACTCGCTTAGCGGATATTGGAATTCTTAGTGATTGATTCAATAAATTTGGAAGTGGCTACTGGATGGATAGTGGGAATTTTGAGTCAACATGTAACTTAGCTGGAATATATATGTAGGATTGAAACAATTAGTGACTACAAGAATTTTTCTGATTTGGAATTGATTGTAAGATGATCGTGATTATACAAGTAAATTAGATGCATAGATCAAGGACTTGTTGGATTAGAACTGAATTAAGTTATGATTGGTGGATTTATGATTGAGATTTGTGACTTTGGATTGATAATTAAGATTTATGAATTTGTATTGGTAGATTTATCGTACATATTTGAGGATTTGTACTATAGTGGTTAGCGCTGGGAACACGGGTCCAGGACCCGCAGTTCAGATCTGGTTTGAACCGTATATTAACCAAACGAGTCGGTTCCTACATTTTCATATTTAAACGGACCAAGTCGGGATGGGTTGTATAGTATAAACGGGGCAGGGCATGGCTGTGTTTGATGATAAACGAAAGAATAAAACTAGGTTTATACGAAACCCTTTCTTTGTTTACAAACAAGAAAAAAGAGTACAATTAATCTTATACGAGGATGTTAAGTACAATAAAAAATAATTCTAGAGAAAAATTACTGTAGGAGTCTGATCTGCGGTCGATCACTTTGTCCCTTGGACCACACAATGATGAAAAAGTGTTGTAGAAGAAGAAGAAGCTTCAAATATTGTATGAGGGATTGGATTCTCGTTGCCAGAGTCGTCAATCACTACTCTCTGTCTGTGCTCTCTCTCTCTCTCTCTGATCTCTTGATTTCTTTCTTTTCCACCCTTCCACCTTTATCTCCTGTGACCGGAGGTCTCTATTTATAAAGCTCAGTCACAGTAACTGTCCAGTCGGCGTAGGAGCACAACTGTAGAGAAAGTTGTACCTTTTATGCGGTGGTTATAATAACTGATACCCACGTTTAAATGATCTCCTAAATCCGCGTGTGACGCGTGTCCCATTATGAGGTAACGCTTATAACTGCTTCTCGAAGATCACGGCATACAAGCCACGTAGGTAACTGCCCCTCGCGTAAAGACGGTTGGCATAAAAGCTAAATAACTATCTTGTTGGCGTAAAAGCCAAATAGCTGTCTTGTTGGCATAAAAGCCAAATAGCTGTATTATTGGCGTAAAATCCAAATAGCGCGTAAAACTTGAGGCTACATGAATAATAGATAACCAACGTAAAAATAGCCAATTATCATTCTTGACTGGGGTCTTGAGCGTATTCTGGGCCAAATAACCTTATCACGTACCTTTGCAAATATAGCCTGAGTTGGCGTATTTCGAGGAGATAGCATACGACGTGCTCCTATAGTTGAAAATAGCCTGGTTGGCGTATTTCGAGGAGATAGCATACGGCGTGCTCCTATGGTGGAAAATAGCCTGGTTGGCATAAAATGCCAGGATGGTGATATAAGCGTATTAGCCCTAGTTTTAGCTCTCTCAGTCATAACAAAATTATAAAGGATAGAACCAAATCTTGTGCATTAAATACAGAGATATGCCTCAATCCCGCACATTAAATGCCGAGATATGCCTCGAGCTCTGTATGAAAAACAGCTTTTGACGTGGCGTCTGATTTTGTCTTATCTTGAGCGTAAAAGCTCGTCTCTGCCTGTGTAGAATATGCAACATATTTCTTGAATGCGTAAAAATGACTTGTATTAAGGATATGTCACTAAACGACAGTCTGGGTCTCTGTGCAGAATCATCATTACAGCCGTCCTCTCGATCGTAGTGCAGTACTTTTGTCAGGAGTCAGGTTTATCGTTCTGTCTGACAGATTCATTCGAGGAATACGAAGAGTTCCTTGTATGACTTTACGTTTGCATTAAAGACAAACGTATTTTACACTGTAGGGAGGCATATCAACCTTTTACGCCAAAATAGCCTTGAAGCGCTGCTTTACGCGGGCAGCTCTGAAGTCATGTTTTTACGCCACACAGCGTTGAAGCTATGTTTTATGCATGCTTCATGTATGTTGGGGGTTTTACGCATATAATTTCCCAGCGTATTTTTTATGCTTCTACAAAACCCCCTTCAAATTTTTCAAATTCCTTGTAATTTGAAATACTTTGAATGAAGCATAAAGTCATCAAATTTGACTCATTCTTCGAGGCTGATTTTCCGGCGATATTTAAGAAGTTGTTGGGATTTGGTATGTTCTCTTCCGCCTATATAAAGGCAAACGAGTGAACCAGTTTTTCCATACTTCCTTCACCACAAAGATGGCTGCTGAGATTCTTTGGGCTGTACTAAGGAAGAAGAAGATTTTGCTCTTCCAGCATATAAGGAGCTGTAAAAAGAGGCATCTTCGAGCAAATATCCTCTGCAACGATGGATCATGGAAGGATATCATAGCTTCCTTTGCTCAGAATAATCAGTAATTTTATATGGCGATTCGTCCAGGAGAGAGGAAGGGTCTCATTGGACCACACAACTTGCTAGCTGTATTTTCTCCTATTATGAAGCTGGACCCTGGTAGGCAGCTTGGCCGTGTCTTCCAGTATTGTGTTGGGTCTGAATCCCTAACACAATTCTAGGCGTGGCCTCCATGGCGTATGGAGGGGACTTGAATAATTTAAATAGGCCCAGTTCTGTATCCTCCCGCCATTAACCATTTTCTTGTTCATCGGTCCAGGAAGCCGATGAAGTACCGTAGAAGAAGAAAAAGATCTCCATCAAATAAGAACCTGGCGCAATAGATTCCCATCGTGATCTTGAGTGTTAATGAATAATCCTTTGTAAAAAGGATTTCCATCATATGTAATCATGAAAGAATGAAAAATCTTTTGTAAAATAGATTTCCATCATATGTAATCATGATTAATAAACTTGTCTTCTCTTACACATTGCTGATTTGCCATATTTGATGTGAGAAAGTCTAATAATGTGCAATTTTAACACGTCTGCATAATTTTTTATGCTGACTCTGATAAACGCTTATCCGGTCACGTCTCAACTTTTACGCATAACGTAAGATGCATGAAAAGCTTTTTAGCATTAAGTTGTCTTGGAGATCCAACTGTCATGCTATTTTTGGATGAGGAGTCGCATAGAATTCTGAACTGTCACTTCTCTGATACGAAGAATTTCTGTTCAGAACATCATCTTCAAGAATGGCTTCCCGAAAATTCCTCGAAACAGGGCAAGAAATGTCCGCAAAACAGGCCATACTTGAACTTAGATGTAAAGGATTCTGGCTAGACTTCGAATAAACTTTCAATGGCCCAAGAAAAAGAGTCATCTTCAATGCTGACATCTGTGTGTTTCAGGCACTTGGAATATTTTACAGCCAAAAAGGAGCATTTTCTGCGTAAACCCTTGTAATTGGCTATCTGTAGCTTCTGAGCGTAGGATCGTAGATCTTTAGTTTCTGAGCGTGAGACCGTAAATTTGTAGCTTCTGAGCATAAAATCGTATATTTGTAGCTTCTGAGCGTAAAACCGTAGATTTGTAGCTTCTGAGCGTGAAACCGTAGATTTGTAGCTTCTGAGCGTAAAAGCTTCTGAGCTTAAAACCGTAGATTTGTTGCTTCTGAGCATAAAACCGTAGATTTGTAGCTTCTGAGCGTAAAAGCTTCTGAGCGTAAAAATTATGGATCTTTGTTTTGCGCGTAAAATCTGGATCCGTTACTCAGCATGACTGTCCGTCTTTCTTTTCAAATGATAGGCCGACGTGGTCCCAAATCATAACTGACTATTAAAAATCGGATTTGGTTAGGGATTCGAAGAGTTATCTGAACTCTATATATAGCCCAAGGTCTTGAGAGAAAAACCCTTCATCTGTTTCTACAAAATACTTTCTTTCTGAGAACTCTTTATCTTCGTCTCTTTTCTGAGAACTCTGAGTTTCGCCATGGCACCAAAACAGGCCTCCGTCTCTAAGGGAAAGAAAGCCGCTTCCTCATCTCGCTCCTCTGCTCAAGCACGAGCTACCCCTGCTAGGCCAAGCGAGCCTCGTTCTGAACGAAGTGCTCCACCATCAAGTTGCGCTCTGGGCATCACAGGTAAAGACTTCGAGAGGAGTAGAGGACCTTCCGCACAAGTTGTACGTATATGCACAACAATATGCCCATATTTCTAGTGTGTCAGCATAAAACTCTATATTTTTACAGTCTGGCATAAAAACTCAGACTGTCAAAATTTGGCGTATACTGCAAACTTTGAGTTTTACGCGCTGGATATAAATTCCAGCAAAAAAAAAGTCAAATTTTTGCAGTTTGGCATAAAAATTCAGACTGTCAAGTTTTGGCGTATACTGCCAATTTTGAGTTTTTACGCACTGGAAGTAAATTCCAGCGTAAAAAGTCAAATTTTTGCAGTCTGGCATAAAAGCTCAGACTGTCAAGTTTTGGCGTATACTGCAAAAGTGTAGCATCTAGCGTAAAACTGACTTGTTTTCTTGCTTCTTGCAGTGGACCTACAGATCCCTCATTTGGCTGAAGTGATGGGCTCTGCTGCTGGGATGCTGAATTTCAATTATCTTGAGGACTTGTCCCATGTGACATTCCCCATCTCTGGAAAGGAGTATCCTCAAGAAAGGGGGACTCTGATATCTGCCCAAGGAGAACGAATGTTGCTGAGTATGATCAGTGGGGAGCCCCTGACGTATATAGACGGCACTGAATATAAGAAACCAGGTTTCTTATTTGGGGATGTTATCGATAAACAATCCCAGATTAAGCCCATGAAGGAAGATTAGGTATTTTTTGCTGAGGGCATGGTCATGTATCTGCCAAGGATGCCTAGAGATTACCCTATCTCAGCTTTCTTCCATTCCATCCATCGCAGAAAGATGGTGTGGACTCTGACTCCCGATCTTCACGGGCAGCCAGGGAAGATCTTTTATAAGAAAGGATTGAACCGAGGGTCCTTTGTGAGCAGTCCTTCAGGCCATGTCATGCCTTTCAGAGGATTACTGTCGGGCAGCGTCTCCAGTGAAGATACTTCACTGATCCAGCCGATTCAAATAGCGACTTTCTGTAATAACTTTATGGGGTAGGGAGGAGTATACCCCAAGGTTAACCCTCGCACCAGTGGATGGCTTAGCCCCCAGAATCTTCGATGGGCCAGTTTAACTGCCTGGGCCCTGAAGCACTTCCAGACGGAGCTGGAGAGTATTGGTTTATTTGCGGCTGTGAGTGCCACTAGTGTTGGGCTGCCTCTCAACCCCAACTTGTTCTTAGCTTTGATGGAGCGATATAACTCACTCACCGGGACTTTCGTCACTCCGCTAGGTGAGTTGGGTTTAACCCTTCATGAGATGGCAGATATTTCAAAGCTGTCAATGGGAGACACTCCTTATGAAGAGTATATTCCCACAAATAGGGAACTGAGGGATACAAACCCTCGGGCAGTGGCAGCATACCAGGAGCTGATGAGCCATTATCTTGCATGTACCACCTTCTACAAAGAGCCCTCTGATTTGACCCACAACAACAAATGGGCATCCTACCTCTTCTTCCATCAGCCCAGAAATGCCAAGCAAGATAAGGTTGTAAATAGCAGAGATAAACCCTTGAACCTTCTGAGCATGCTTAGTGCCAACACAGTCGATGATCTCATTGAAGATGCGGGGGCTCGAGACTATATTCTCAACGAAGAGATAGGGGGTTATCATTCAGGAACCAAAGCCTACAGCTATATGAGGCATTGCTGAAAGCCTCTGTCATGAAAAGCTCAACTGGCTGGCTTCCTTTCTGTTTGGCTGCGTCGATGGGTGGTTCCTGGTATCGCGTCTGCAGATCGCATTCATCGCAATACCTTATGGCCTGCAGTGCGTTTGGATTTTAGAGCGAGATTGGGTCTGCTCTCTGCCATGGTGTACAGAATTCAAGCTGGCCTAAGGGCCATTACTGAGGGACTGCTGGCTGATGATACACAGTGTGAAGGATTTACCAGAGTGGAATTGCCATTCTTATATCTGATGGGATGGTTAATCCTTCACAACACCAAAGTGATGTCTCCCGGATCGGCCAGTGGTTCGGGCAATAACTTCCTGTTGAATTACAGGAATTCTTCTTGAAATGTGACTAGCGTCATAGACTGTCGGCTAGCACGAAATTTTGCCCATAGTTGGAAGTTCTACTGCATCGTCCTCCCTGTACATATCAATCAACAGGGGACGAAACTTCAGGACGCGGGTCAGGGTAAGACTATTCTTTCTCCTGAAGCCTTTTACTAGTTGGTCTGCATTAGACCTTCTCACCTGTTGTACAGAAGTGAGGACCACTGCTACTTGGAGCCTTATCTGTCCAGCCGGTTCGCCAGGCAATTTGGGTACGACCAATTGCATCTGGAGAATCCTATCATAAGCTTCAAGTTCAAAGGTGGACTTATTGATGGAGCTAGAGGATGGCGGTACTTCATCATGGGTTGTATCGGGGCAACCTTTGCTGTGCCCGCGACTTCTCTCTCCATGGAGTTGAGCATTCTCCATTCGTACGTGCAGTTTTATGCGTCCATCAATACCTTCCATCGTGATTTTGATGTACATGGAAGTTCTGTAAACCCCCTCGATTTATTCTATAGATAGTCAGGTTTGGATTTGGAAAATTTTGGATTTAGCAGCAGATGTTGAGATTTAGAGTGGAGTTAAGTTTGTCTAGTATTTTAATTCATTTAATTAAAACCCTTGGCGTGCCCTGTCATTGTTTAATTATTCGAAGCCCAATATCAGCCCATAAATTCCATCGAATTATTCTACTTCTAACTTGACCCGCTAAATTAGGCACTGGACTTTTTCGTCACTCAAAAATCGGATTTCGTTGTGCTCTAAATTAATTGCACAATTTTTCGAAACCGTAATCCATATTTAATTCCGTGTCGGACACCTGTATCGTTACCCTCAATTTTGAGATACCAACTTAACTCGTTGAGCCGGACCAACTAAAGGGTCCAAGACTGACTCCAAGACCCCACCATTTTTGACCTTTGCGTCATTTTCGGATTTTGACCCCAAGTGCCCCCATTTAATTTAAAAGCGCGGGACACTTTAATTCTATTTAAATCGGGGATACCAATTTTGCCTAATCCTATTTTAATCCATAATTAATCCCGATGGCCATTAAATTAAATCCGTGCCAAGCCCCCAACACCCCCTCGCCATGCAAATCATCAACCGCAATTTTCTCCACAATTTTGGCATCATTTTATGTGTTCGTGCAATTTCCCGAATTTAAGGGGCTAAGTTACAATTTAATGATTTTAGGTGCCCTCGCCCCATTGGCCAAAATCATATGGAGAGGTCACAAAAATTGGGACCGAATTAAACTTTTCCTTATCATTTTCTCATGAAGAAATGATCCTTCTTATGAGTAATCCTATCCCTCCATTTTGAATAGGAGCATCTCCACCCTCCATCCATCCACCACCTATAAAATATTACATCACCCCACCCTCATAACTCCTCAAGCAGGCCCTAATCCCTAGGTGTGGAAAACCCCCCCTCCCTCTCTCTCTCCTCACTCCTCCATAAATTCTCCATACAAAAGCTTCGCATTCCTCCATTCTTCTTCTTCTTCCTTTATTTCTTCTCCCTCATTCTCACTAAAGAGTGACCCTACTCCGGCCCGACTCCGGTGCAGCCGCCTCGGCTCCGGCCAGCCGACCACCGCAGCAACTCCTGCTTCAGCCTCGACCGACCCGACCGGCTGTGTGTCCCCCGACCGGTGGCAGTCTCCCCCGCGGCTGTCCCTGACCGGCTTTGTGTCCCCCGACCGGCGGCAGTCTCCCCTGTGCAGATGTACTCCGACCGCCGCTGAGTTTTCCCTGACCGGACTGAGTAGCTCTACCGCCTGCGACCCAACACAGCAGGCTCCGGCCAGTTCGAGCCGACCGCTGTGCGACTCTGGTGCCGGACCGAGCCCGACTCCGACCGTGCGTCTTCTCCGACCGGCCAACCACCCTGTCCAGCTTCTTCACCACCACCATTACACCTTCATCATCTTCCCCACCACAATTATCACCACCACCATTAGCTCTCTTCACTACCACCACCATCACCACCCTACTCCGGCCACCTTCTCCGGCCAACAGCCCCCCGGCGAGGTTGACTCTCACCTCCATTGTCTTTAAATTCCAGATTTTCAATATCATTTTAGATTAATGTTATTTATATATATGGATGTAGAAATACTAGCTAGGGTTGTGTATATCATGTTGATACATATGGTTAGTGTAGTACTTGAACTTTATGACTAAGGTTAACAATGATTAAGGCTAATGATGAATAATGTGAATGTGAAATTTTAAATGACTTGAGGTTGGGTTAATGAGGTTAATATATTTTTAGTGTTTATGTAGTGTAGTAGGCATGTAACTTGTGTTTTATAAGGCTGGGTTTGGATGATGTACTTGGTTGGAATTAGGGTGAATACAACCTGTGAGAAAATGTTACGATATTGAGCATGTGACGATGATTGGGAGGATGATCAAGGACTTGGGGATTCGACTTGTGATATGTTGAGGAGATGTATTGTGATAGGTGGATTGTGGGATAGGGTTGGCTTCTACATAAATTATAACAATTTAATTAAGTTATGTATTCGAGGAGAATTGGGTTTTTGACCTCTAAATAAATAATCAGGATCTATAGCATGATGGAAAATGTTAATTTAATTACGGAGATTAAATCGAGGAGAGTGTTCAGATGACTAGTTGATTTGACTATCGTACCGATAGTCAACTGTGGTCAACCCCTAGTGTCTTATCCCTGTGTGTCATAGCAGAGACTGAGTTTGAGTGTAGTTGTGTGTCGCATCCCTGTCTGTCGTAGAATAGATTATTGATTATTGGTTTATATCTCATCTTTAGGTAATACGGGACCTGAGGGCTTGGACGCGGTACCGGGACCCCATCATCAGCAGCCGCACGCAGGCAAGTGTACCTTGCCACCCTGTATTTCAGTTACAGATATTTATTGTTTCATTATGTACATTGGGTACGTATTTATGTTGACGTTCGATACTTCGCGTCTGGATCACAATTGGGTGCTGACGGTCGTCGTAACCTCTTAGAATAATTATTAGATGCTTTGTAGTACCTCGATGCACGTACCTGAGTACATCGATACCCCAGGACACACTCATACACTATGATCGTGCCAGATTCCTGTATCCTGATACTGACATCATGACCAGAGACTGGGACGACCTTAGGGTCGCGTCTGTTGAGTTATTTCTGTGTGTCGAGACTGTAGTTAGAGGTTCAGGTTCAACGCACAATCATTGACCGCTTGGGAAGGGAAAGACAGTTACTAGACGCTTGGGCTACTCTGCACACGCTTATATATTTATGTAGTATTTATATTGTGATCCTGTATCTAGTGTAGTGGTTTCACCCGTGTGACTTTTTGCCCGGAGCTGCGGTACGTGCCGTGTGTTTCAGTGTCCGGAGCTACAATTTTATTTTAGAAAGCCCACGCGTCGAACATTGTCTTTAAACTATGTCACACTTGTTTGGTTATGAAAGAGTACCCTGTCGTTGCACTTGTACTTTCTGTTTACTTGGCATGCTATATTTCTGTACCTTGTTACGTCCCTCTAAGGACCTGGTTCCCTGCCAGTTTTGCAGCATAGACGATTACGGAGCATTTGGAGTGGCTGTTAGAGTTGCATGTCTTGCGAGCATGGTACCAGGTACTCACATCTTATCTACCGATATTATGGTTATTTTATATTAATTATTCATCTGCTGTTGTAGCCTAGTTTTTATAGACTCATACTTCTTCTCGAGTCTATTTGAGTGAGTGTGTTATTAGGCGGCCGACTCTAGCACATATAGCTCTTTCTTGTATACTGCTGTACATTGTGGAATGAGACATAGAGGTTTATATTTATGGGATATCTAGATTGTGCCCTTTATTTTACATCTTATACGTATTCGAGTCAGACCAGAGTCTGGTCGAATGCGTAGCTGGCGTGTTATGTATTCCTGGTCCTACGTATTTTGGGACTGGGGCGTGACATATTTTGTGGTGGCCCATGCAGGTCCGATTTAAATTGTCTTGGTCACCTGACTGTGCCAAGCGAGCCTGCAAATTAGGAAAAGATATTATGATTGTTGAATAGGATCTCAATTCATAATCAATTTTAAAATCTCTTTGTATGTGATTATCGCCCTTGGACTTCCAATTTGCATTCGTTCAATCTTCGTCAATATCGCTATCCTTGTTTCTCGTCCCCTATTGTTCGGGGAGACGAATGCTTGTGACTGATGATTTTCCTCCAGAAGAAGATCGAAGACTAGACGACAGAAGACAAAATTTGTATACCTTTCTCTGAGAAGATTGTTACCTTATCAGGATAGATTGATGGGTTCTTTAGAATCTAGATCTAGTAGGGAAGGTTGGCAAGAGAGTTGGACCCACTGGTACCCTACCCGTGCTTGAGGTAACAGTAACCTTGGAAGCACTAAGAGCTAAAAGGATTGTTGATCATGGTCTAGAATGATTTATGGGAATGCATAGCCTGATGATGGAAACTAGTGGTTAGATATGATAGCAATATCAGGAATAAAATTATGGACTAGAGGAGATAAAATTTCAAGCTCTCACTTGGAAGATGACGATCTAATACCAGAAATTTTAGTATGTGCTTGGGCGACATCATTATTATAATTGTACTATTTGACTTGGACAGATAAATAACGAAAAGAAGGAATTGAAGGAATAGAATTTTAGGGAAAACTTTTAGGAGAAGAGAATTATACATTAGGCAAGGAAATTTTTTCTTTTGAGGATTGATGTTGGAAACAGAACGGGAGAAATTATTTTGAGGTATAGTCTAGACTATGACCTTATCCTAGACATGGATTGGTTGAGCCAATACCACGCAACGCTTGATTGTCGTCGTGGTTGTGTCACCTTTAGACCACCGGATTACCCTGAGTTGAGTTTTTAGAGAGCCTGGAAGCAAGGTGCACATCTACCTTTGAGGCACACATTGCAAAAGGGGAACCAGTGTACCCCGCATTATACCAGAGTTTGAGGATGTGGTTCTAAAGAATCTTTTTGTCCTGCCACCTGATAGATAGATAGAGTTTGCTATAGAGTTGACTCCAAGAGCCGAGTCAGTTATTTCCCGTCTTCAGACTAGCACCGATAGAGTTGGTTGAGTTGAAGGTCCATCGTGGAGGATCTCTTAGACAAGGGTTTCAGTCGGGCTAGTGTTTCTCCATGGGGAGTACCCATCTCATTATGCCGAAGAAGGATGGGACGGTACGTTTGCGTATTGATTCCAGGGACGGTATGTTTGTGAATCGATTACAGGGCATTAAATACCGTAGCGATAAAGAGCAAGTACCCTTGTCGCGCATCGAAGATTTATTTGAATCAGCTAAGTGGCGCATATGTATTTTGAAGATCAATCTCAGATCCAGCTATCATCAGATCTAGGTACGGAGAGAGGACATTCCTAAGATGACTTTCCGGACAAAGTATGTATTTTGAGTCTCTAGTCATGCCGTTTGGCTTAACCAATGTACCAGCAGTATTTATAAGTTTGAGGAATAATATTTTCTACCAGTACTTGGATAAGTTTGTGGTGGTAATTATTGATGATATCTTGGTATATTCTAAGGGCCAGGAGGAGCATGAGAGATATCCCAAGATCGTGTTGGAGACGCTGAGAAATGAGGGGCTGTATGCCAAGCTAAGCAAATGTTAGTTATGTTCAGATAGAATAGATAGTCTATGCATCAGGACAGCTGAGAGACCATGAGGAGAACTATCCGACGCACGACTTGGAACTAGCTGCAGTGATATTTGCACTAAAGCTATGGAGACATTACCCTTATGGTGAGCGTGTTAAGATTTACATAGATCATAAAAGCCTGAAGTACGTCTACACGCAGAAGAAGCTCAACATGAGGCAGAGACGCTTGCTAGAGTTAATGACAGATTATGACATTGAGTTGCAGTACCACCCTGGCAAGGCAAATGTCATAGCAGATGCCTTAAGCAGGAAGCCCATGGCATACTTTCTGACGACTCAGCGACAATTGTTAGAGGATCTCCAGAAGCTTGGGATTGAGATGGTATTGCCAGGAATGGATGGACAGATAGCCAGTCTTGAGGTTCAGTCTACTTTGATTGAGAGGATCAAGGCAACCCTGCCTACAGATGCGAGATTCCGACGTCTACGAGAGAGGACAGAGGCCGGCATGCAGACGGGACTCAGGATTCATGAAGACGAAACATTGAGGTGTGGAGATCGCCTATATATTCTGAGTGGCAAGCTACGCCAAGAGTTGATGACCGAGGCTCATATCTCAATCTATCCCATTCATCCCGGGGGTACGAAGATGTATCGAGACTTGAGGCAGCATTTCTGGTGGCATGGGATGAAGAAAGAAATTGCAAGATTCGTGGCAAAGTGTTTAGTTTGTCAGCAAGTCAAGGCTGAACATCAGAGGACTACAAGATTATTGCAGCCACTTCCCATTCCCGAGTGGAAGTGGGAACACATTACCATGGACTTCATCACAGGATTCTCGCGAAGCCCTAACTGGAAGGATGCAGTTTGGGTCATCGTAGAAGACTCACCAAGTCTGCACATTTCTTGCCCTTCAGAGTTGGGCAGTCCACAGAGATACTAGCTGACATGTATATGAGACAGATAGTACGATTACATGGAGTGCCTGTCAGCATCGTATCGGATTGTGATTTCTGATTCACGTCACATTTTTGACGGAGTATGCAGGAGAGCCTAGGAACTCATCTCAAGTTCAGCACTGCATATCATCAACAGACTGATGGCCAGTCAGAGCGCACGATACAAATATTAGAGGATATGTTGAGAGCGTGCATGATTAATTTTGGAGGATCTTGGGAGGACCACCTACACTTGGTAGAATTCTCCTACAATAACAGTTACCAGGCCAGCATACAGATGGTACCTTATGAGGTACTGTACGACAGGAAATGTAGGTCGCCAGTTTGTTGGAGTAACGTGGGAGAGCATCAAATACTTGGTCCAGAGTTGGTGACACAGACAGTGGAGAAGGTCAAGCAGATTCAGAGCCACCTGGTACAGCACAGGACAGACAAAAATACTGGGCAGATGGGCACCGCAGACCATTGGAGTTCAAGGAGGGTGACCATGTATTTTGAGGATATCGCCCACTCGTGGTACCATCAGATTCGGAGGCAGAGGCAAGCTGAGTCCAAGGTACATCGGGCCTTTTGACATTTTGGAGCGAGTTGGCGAAGTGGCTTACCGTCTTGCATTGCCTCCATCATTAGAGGGAGTACATGACGTATTTCACGTATCGCAGCTGAGAAGATATGTCGTAGACTCTAGCCACGTGCTTGATCATTCGGAGATTATAGTCGGGCCCAGTCTGTCTTACGTAGAGCAGCCAATCGAGATCCTCGATCACATCGAGAAGACTTTGAGAGGGAAGACGATTCGACTGGTCAGAGTGGCATGAAAGCACCATTCACCAGGCGAGTCTACTTGCGAGCGCGAGGATTCTATTCGACAGCGGTCCCCGTACTTATTTGAGGAGCAAGGTACGAATTTACGTACGTAATTTGATTACTAGTTGTTTTTAAAATTCTTTTAGCTATTATCGTGCTTTACTTATAATTTCGGGGACAAAATTTTTCTAAGTTGGGAAGAATGTAAACCTCCTCGATTTATTCTATAGATAGTCAGGTTTGGATTTGGAAAATTTTGGATTTAGCAGCAGATGTTGAGGTTTAGAGTGGAGTCAAGTTTGTCTGGTATTTTAATTTATTTAATTAAAACCCTTGGCGCGCCCTGTCATTGTTTAATTATTCGGAGCCCAATATCAGCCCATAAATTCCATCGGATTATTGTACTTCTGACTTGACCCGCCAAATTAGGCACTGGACTTTTTTGTCACTCAAAAATCGGATTTCGTTGTGCTCTAAATTAATTGCACAATTTTCTGAAACCGTAATCCATATTTAATTTCGTGTCGGACACCTGTGTCGTTACCCTCAATTTTGAGATACCAACTTAACCCGTTGAGCCGGACCAACTAAAGGGTCCAAGACTGACTCCAAGCCCCCACCATTTTTGACCTTTGCGTCATTTCCGAATTTTGACCCCAAGTACCCCCATTTAATTTAAAAGCGCGGGACACTTTATTTCTATTTAAATCGGGGATACCAATTTTGCCTAATCCTATTTTAATACATAATTAATCCCGATGGCCATTAAATTAAATCAGTGCCAAGCCCCCAACACCCCCCTCGCCATGCAAATCATCAACCGCAATTTTCTTTACAATTTTTGCGTCATTTTATGTGTTCGTACAATTTTCCGAATTTAAGGGGCTAAGTTGCAATTTAATGATTTTAGGTGCCCTCACCCCATTGGCCAAAATCACATAGAGAGGTCACAAAAATTGGGACCGAATTAAACTTCCCTTTATCATTTTCTCATAAAGAAATGATCATTCTCGTGAGTAATCCTATCCCTCCATTTCGAATAGGAGCATCTCCACCCTCCATCCATTCACCACTCCCCTATAAAATATCACATCGCCCCACCCTCACAACTCCCCAAGCAGGCCCTAATCCCTAGGTGTGGAAAAAAATCCCCTCCCTCTCTCTCTCCTCACTCCTCCATAAATTCTCCATACAAAAGCTTCTCATTCCTCCATTCTTCTTCTTCTTCCTTTATTTCTTCTCCCTCCTTCTCACTAAAGAGTGACCCTACTACGGCCCGACTCCGGTGCAGCCGCCTCGGCTCCGGCCAGCCGACCACCGTGGCAACTCCAGCTTCAGCTTCGACCGACCCGACAGGCTATGTGTCCCCCGACCGGCGGCAGTCTCCCCCGCGGCTGTCCTCGACCAACTGTGTGTCCCCCGACTGGCGGCAGTCTCCCCTGTGCAGCTGTACTCCTACCGCCGCTGAATTTTCCCCGACCGGACTGAGTAGCTCCACCCCCTGCGACCCAACACAGCAGGCTCCGGCCAGTTCGAGCCGACCGCTGTGCAACTCCGGCGTCGGACCGAGCCCGACTCGGGCCGTGCGTCTTCCCCGACCGACCAACCACCCTGTCTAACTTCTTCACCACCACAATTACACCTTCATCATCTTTCCCACCACCATTAGCTCTCTTCACTACCACAACCATCACCACCCTACTCTGGCCACCTTCTCCGGCCAACAGCCCCACGGCGAGGTCGACTCTCACCTCCCTTGTCTTTAAATTCTAGATTTTCAATATCATTTTAGATTAATGTTATTTATATATATGGATGTGGGAATACTAGCTAGGGTTGTGTATATCATGTTGATACATTTGGTTAGTGTAGTACTTGAACTTTATGACTAAGGTTAATAATGATTAAGGCTAATGATGAATAATGTGAATGTGGAATTTTAAATGACTTGAGGTTGGGTTAATGAGGTTAATATATTTTTAGTTTTTATGTAGTGTAGTAGGCATGTAACTTGTGTTTTATGAGGCTGGGTTTGGATGATGTACTTGGTTGGAATTAGGGTGAATACAACCTGTGAGAAAATGTTACGATATTGAGCATATGACGATGATTGGGAGGATGATCAAGGACTTGGGGATTCGACTTGTGATATGTTGAGGAGATGTATTTGTGATAGGTGGATTGTGGGATAGGGTTGGCTTCTACATAAATTATAACGATTTAATTAAGTTATGTATTCGAGGAGAATTGGGTTTTTGACCTCTAAATAAATAATCAGGATCTATAGCATGATGGAAAATGTTAATTTAATTACGGAGAATTAAATCGAGGAGAGTGTTCAGATGACTAGTTGATTTGACTATCGTATCGATAGTCAACTGTGGTCAACCCCTAGTGTCTTGTCCCTGAGAGTCGTAGCAGAGACTGAGTTTGAGTGTAGTTGTGTGTCGCATCCCTGTCTGTCGTAGAATAGATTATTGATTATTGGTTTGTATCTCATCTCTAGGTACTACGGGACCTGAGGGCTTGGACGCGGTACCGGAACCCCGTCATCAACAGCCGCATGCAGGCAAGTGTACCTTGCCACCCTGTATTTCAGTTACAGATATTTATTATTTCGTTATGTACATTATGTACGTATTTATATTGACGTTCGATACTTCGCATCCGGATCACAACCGGGTGCTGACGGTCGTCGTAACGTCTTAGAATAATTGTTAAATACTTTATAGTACCTCGATGCACGTACCTGAGTACAATAATATCCCAGGACACACTCATACACTGTGATCGTGCCAGATTCCTGTATTCTGATACTGACATCATGATCAGAGACTGGGACTATCTTAGGGTCGCGTCTGTTGAGTTATTTCTGTGTATCGAGACTGTAGTTAGAGGTTCAGGTTCAATGCACAATCGTTGACCGCTTGGGAAGGGGAAGACAGTTACTAGACGCTTGGGCTACTCTACACGCGCTTATATATTTATGTAGTATTTATATTGTGGTCCTGTATCTAGTGTAGTGGTTTTACCCGTGTGACTCTTTGCCCGGAGTTGCGGTACGTGCCGTGTGTTTCCGTGTCTGGAGCTACGGTTTTATTTTAGAAAGCCCACGCGTCGAACATTGTCTTTAAACTGTGTCACACTTGTTTGGCTATTATAGAGTACCCTGTCGTTGCACTTGTACTTTCTGTTTACTTGGCATGCTGTATTTTTGTACCTTGTTACGTCCCTCTGAGGACCTGGTTCCCTGCCAGTTTTGCAGCATAGACGATTACGGAGCATTTGGAGTGGCTGTTGGAGTTGCATGTCTTGCGAGCATGGTACCATCTACTCATATCTTATCTACCGACATTATGGTTATTTTACATTGATTATTCATCTGCTGTTGTAGCCTAGTTTGTATAGACTCATACTTCTTCTCGAGTCTATTCGAGTTAGTATATTATTGGGAGGCCGACTCTAGCACATATAGCTCTTTCTTGTATACTGCTGTACATTGTGGATTGAGACATAGAGGTTTACATTTATGGGATATCTAGATTGTGCCCTTTATATTACAGCTTATACGTATTCAAGTCAGACCAGAGTCTGGTCGAATGCGTAGCTGGCGTGTCACGTATTCCTGGTCCTACGTATTTTGGGACTGGGACGTGACAAGTTCCAGGATGCCCTCCCATAAGTCCACTGGGAGAGAGGAGATACTGTCTGTTTCCTCGGATGAAGGTGATGAAACCACCGGTGCAGACGACTATTTGCTGATTATACCGAGAGGCGTAATAGCTCCGCCAGCAGAGCCTCTCATAATCTCCAATAAATGAAAGGCTTCCACTCTGAAAGAGCCTTCCCCCGCAAGAAGAAGCTGACTACCGGAGGTCCTAAAAAGACTTCCACCAGGGGGGCCTCTTCCAGGAGTGAGCCTATTGTTTCCCCTGTTGGGGATGATTCTTTGATCAGGGGTCCTTCGTCTTTTAGAGAGGTAATCTCCACAATCCCAGCTACCAGTGCTGGAGATTCTTTGCCCGCGACTGCTGCCGCTACCACTGTTGCTGGTAGTGTCTCGAGATCGCCTTCGAGACCGAGCATAATAAGAATCAATGTACCTTTATCCAGACAAATGGGGCTAGCCCTTTCTTCGTCTGTAAGTATCTCGAGCGAGATTCTACCCGATGAATCTCGAGTGAATCTGGATGACGACTGGGTTGACTACCCTCAAACGTCAGTTGGTGCACCCTCTTCTCCAGGTATGACAGATTATTTAGCATTATTAAGAAATAATTTATCTATACAGGCTGCAGACGCAACATACATACCATCGGCCATGGGTAAATATTGTCTTCACATTTTTTTAGGAAAATTAACATCAAATTGATATTAACTTTCTCTTTTTTTATTTTCAGGCGAAGATATCTCTGGAGAGGGCAGAGTTGACACAACTTCTGGTTTTGTTGCGGATCCAGCAAATAAAACGGCGGCACCTGACGTCGACGAAGTATATTTTGAACCTGCCGATATTTCATCCGCAACATTCTCAGGTGTCATCCCGCCAGTGGCAGTTCAAATAACATCAGAGGAGGATGAACCCACCATCACGTCCGTGCCTCCTTCGTCGAGTATACCAGCAACTTCAACTGTTGTTGGTGTCTCTTCCTTTGTCGCGCCATCTGTTGAAGCAACGACTGCGGCGACATCCTCTGCAGTTATTCCGAAAAGGAGGCTCACCGATATTGCGGCCACTCCCAGCGTCCATTCGAGCTTTGCTATGCTAGTGGATCAATACACTAGCATATTATACCTTACTTTGAAAGAATTAATATCGATGGTGCTGGAGAAGAACCTAGGCTTTGATGCTCTAAAGATGTCCTCCAATCTCCCTATAGTGCAGATTAGAAATTTCAGTGACGCTGAAAGAGCTGATGCGCTAGAGCAAATAGTTAATGGTTTAGAACAACCCATTAACGAATATTTGCAACTATCCCGAGGCAGCATCGATGACCTGGTTCAAGCTGCTAACTGCGGAACTTGCTCAGCAGATAGAATCTCTAAATAAATCCATCCAGGAACAACAGCAAGAGATGGATAAGCAGCAAGCAGTATTGGTGGAGAGTATTCCTCAGCTGGCCAAGTGTTGTACTGAATGTGAAGGATATGAAGCGAGGATTCAAGAATTGGAGGCTGAACTTGCCCAGACAAGGGAGAGGCTTCTCAAGGCATCGGCAGTTCATGATGTATTTGAGGGCCAAGTGAAGACAACTCAGCAGAACTTGACACATGCGAGTGTCATCCACGCAAGTTTTGTTAATTCTTTGTCCGAACTATCTTTCTTGAGTGATAACGAAACAAGGCTGGAGCGGGCTCGTGCTAACATCTTGAACTTCAGGAATGAAAGGATAGCTGCTTTGGCGAAACAGATCCGTGATTTAATGGCTCCTCCCCAATGATGTACCTTTTTGCTCTTTTTTGTAATTTGCTATTTCCAGAGATAATAAAGATACTTCTTATGACTTTGTGGACCTATCACTTTTGAATATAAATGATAGGCTATGATGAAAGTGATATCAGATATGTCACTATCACATTCCAAAAACAGGGATATTTTTGACTTTTTATATGTATTTGATATTACGTGTATTTAATTTAAATAATTATATAAGATGTGTATTTATAATATTATATACATACAATGTTCATTAATATTTGAGCTGGTAGACTTGACCTAGAAGCCCACTAGATGAACACCTGACCGAATTATAGGGTTATGAATTAATTTGTATTATTTAGAATTTAATTATTTGAGGTTGTAATTAATTACCGTAATTTTATTTAAATGTTACACCTTGTCGTCGCTTCGATATTTGGAGCGCTACCCTATATTTTGTCTTCTAATAAATTTTTGTAACTCATAATTATGCTCTCTTGTGCTTCATTTTAGCCGCACAATATTCGTCGTGAATGTTTATTTAATTTCTAAATAAAATTCGACTTTGTATCATTGTGCGTTCCAATCGAAATTGGAGACAATCTCGACCCATTTTCATACAATCCAAATTTGGGTAATATTCTGTTCTGAGTCTTCTTCACTAATTATATTTGTATCCCAACCTAATTTTGGCCCCATGTACTCCTAATTAATTTTAGAACATCGCTTGCATTATTCTTTAATTAAATTGAGGGTACCAACTTTGACTAATTCTATTTTAATCCAATTTAATCCAAGTACCCCCCATTCATTAAGCCCATACAAAAAACACAACACCCCCTCACCCTACAAAAACCAAACACCCAAATCGCCCACCAATTTTTCATTATTTTATGTGTCTGTGCAAATACCCAAATTTAAGGGGGCTCATTTGCAAATATTGCATTAGGTGTCAACACCCCATTGGTTCAAACCAAATGGAGAAGCCCTCAACCCTTGACCGGTTCAAACCACATCCCACTCTCTATATTGTGTGAACCCAATTTTCTCATGACGAATCATGGCCACCCATTCAAAATGGGGCTCATCATCACCACACACCTCCTAACACCTCTCCTATAAAGTGTCTCTTTCTCCCCTCTTCCCAATGCAGTCCCTAATTTCAAGGAGCCTTGAAAACCTCATCCCCATCTTCTCTCTCCTCCCACCTCACAAACCAAACCGTAGTTCCCTTCTCCTTTTCCATTTTTTTCTTTCTTCTTCCTTCTTCTTCTTCTTCTTCTTCTTCACCTATTTTTGGGTTTAAGGAAACCTCCCTCCACGAGCCACCCGGCCGGCCCCCTACTCCGGTCGACATCCCCTCCGACCCGGCCAACCGCTTGAGCCCGACCCCGGCTGCTACTGCTTCTTCCCCGGCTCCTCCTGCACCCTGCCTCCTCCTTGACCAGCCTCCTTCCCCGACCACCGAGCTCCATCCCGCCGGCCTCCTCCAATACACAGCTCTGCCCACTCATCCTCCATCTTCTCTGACCTGTCTCTCTTTTCCGGCCATATCTCCCTCCATCAGCTCCGGCGTGCCCGACTCCCCGCGGCTTCCAACTGCACCCACGAGCTCCGGTCCGCTGCTCGTTCCAGGCAGCCACCTCAACCCGACCACCACCATCACTACCAGTCCTCCACCTGCTCGCCACCTCCCTTCCTCGGCTGTGCTTCCATTACCCGACCACCCGAGCCTGCCTCCTCCTTCCCGCTCACCTCGTCGTCGACCCACCAGACGACCATCATCTCCTCCTCCTCTCCTGAACTGACTCCCCGCACCACCACCGCTCCTCCCACTGCAACTTCCCCTGGCGGCCAATCCGAAGCAGCACCACCACCATCATCAACAGCTCTACCACCATCACCGTAGCTCGGCTACTTCAACCCGGCTCCACCCGGCCGAGCTCTTCTAAACAGCCGCTCCACCTTCAACTCCGGCCAAACAACCGACCTCCGTCTCCGGCGTCTCCCCAACCGAGCTGCTGCACCGGCGAGTTCTCCCCCCTCAGCCCCGAGCATCCACAGCGACTCCGGCCACCCCGTATCACCTCTCTCTCCAGTCATCCTCCCCGTCCTCTCACCTGAGAGAACTCGACCTCCTTCGTTCTCCTCCCCGTCGTCGTGATCATCACCATTCAACGTCGTCATCGTCGTCATCAATATCGTCGACGACATCACCGTCATCGTCTCGTGCCCGTGCACAGGTGCGTACCTGTCCCCCTCCTTCATGGTGTAAATGTGTATAATATATAAATGGTTATGTATGTATATGCATATATATATATATATATATATATATATATATATATATATATATATATATAGTATATGTGATTATTCAGTATATGTTGTATGGTACATGGGTGTAGGTATGTACGTTTTAGCACACATATTTATATACGTATTAAATATATAATGGTACATATATATATATATATATATATATATATATATATATATATATATATATATATATATATATATATATATATATATATATATATAGCTTTTTCTCAAACTAATAGATATATTTAAATGTATTTTTGGCATACATATATATATATATATATATATATATATATATATATATATATATATATATATATATATATATATATATATATATTGTATATGAGTATTGTTCAATTGGTATAGTATAGTATGTATATATATTTAGTATGTGTTTATTATTCAATATGATGTATATATATATATTGTTCAACTAGTATATATTATATATGTAATTAATTGGTATACATATATTGTATATGTATTTAATTTGGTGTATATATATATTGTAAGTATTAATACTAGTTAATAATATGTATAAAATGTTTTATGTATCTATCTATAAGATGACCCAAGTATGACCACGTAGCATGTTAGCAGACGGCCATATGCACACCGACATACTGGCAGGACCGTATCATTGACTGTCTGATTGCACAGCAATTTCAGACACTACACCCGTGCGATTGATGCATACTTGACCTTAGTTGACCAGAGTCATACCTAGCGTAGTCCCGAGTTCAGTGTATTTATGATTGTGTGATTAGTGTAATATCTGATGCAATATTGTATTATTTTTATGATATGTCTATAGGACTGTTGGATCATCCAGACGATACTCTGGAACAGGACATTGGTATTACCAGCTAAGGACCCAAGGCGAGTACATTCTCTGATAATTTCCAATTATTTGATAATATCTATAATTCCAGTATCTAGAAATGTTACATCTGATTCTTGGCGCTATGCTACACAGACTAGTATATAGATTGGATCTGCAGTCATGAGATGTTACATTGATTATTGTATTGACATTGTACACGACATTGATATTTAGACCTTGTACATGATATATCGGATATTGCTCGTGTATCGTGATGTGTCGTGATTAGATCTACTGTACTAGTTGGGGGCGGGAGGAAATATTAGTAGATTATGTGATCATACCCAACTCTACATGCATCATAGCTCAACCCACACTTCACGTCGGGTGCGGCCTGACCATTACATGCCTCATAGCTGTTATATATGATTAGCCTGACCACTACTTGCATCATAGCTAACTAAATGGTTAGCCTGACCTTACATGAATCATAGCTAATCATATGTAACAAGCATGATCTTGTCCCAAGCCGATCACATGATAGACTGATATTTCAAACACTTAGAATAGTTACTGTTCTCTATTTTAGATCATATACTACATCACCCGTATATGATATTGTACCTCGTTCTCTTTGTTTCGTATATGCACTGACTGTATCATATTGTTTATATTGCCTGTCTCTTTACATTGCCTGTCTCTTTATTTTGCCATTGCATTTATTCACTGTCTTCTCTCAGTATATAGCATTATCTGTTTATTGTTTTATAGTCCTTATCAATTAAATGGAATTGTTATTTGAGATATACTTTGCTCCTTCCTGACTGGAAATATTTTTCCAGACTATGCCTTAGAGGACTAGTGTCCGACATTTATGGACCACAGGGTGAGTAGCTGGAGACTTGGACTTGGTAGTTCAGTTGTGATTCTGGAAGGCCTAGCCGGAATCACTAGTCATCTAGTTAGTTCTTTTAGCAGATTATTTTGGTACCGGATTTATCTCCGGCATACTCTTGAGACTTGGATTATATTGTTGAGTTAGACTATTTCTATTTAGACTTGTGTTGCATCTTACTTGTTTCTTCAAGATTTTATCGTGCTGTAGCTATATGATTGAGTATGTTGTTCATATTATTGTGGTATCTGTATCTCCTTATGGAGTTGGATGCTCGTGTAAGATTGTTTAGATAGCATCATGACCTAGACAGCATTCTACCGTCGATGCTGCGGCGTAGGCTGGACGTACCCACGTACTCGTGCCCCAATTTCGGGTGCGGGTTGTGACACATTTTTAGTGGTGGTCCATGCAGGTCAGACTTCGCAAGTTATGCGATATCGTGGTAGTGCGACGTATTAGTTGTACTACTGCGTACCTGCTATAGAATATAGGACATAGGATACTAGTATGAGAGAGGATACTCAATCACGAATTATTTGAGAGATTCCTGGGATGACCCCTGAGAATCTCATTATGAATTCCAATTTAATTCCTTTCCCCTTGTTTTCGTCTGTTCTCACTTGTTGATATTGAGTTTGATTCTTGTTGACCAGTTGTTAAATTTAAATTCTTGGTATCGTTGTTGAGTTGATTTCTTATCGAGATGAATTTTATGGGCTAAAATTTATGGTATCATCTGATGACATATATTGATGAGGACAGTAAGAAAGGTAAAATGTCTACTTTGGTTATGGAACCTAGAGTTTATCGTAGCCACATTAGCTGTCGTGACGAGAACGTAGGAACCTGACTTGGATGTACATACTGTAATTATGAAACTTAGAGTCTCTCGCAGCCATACCGGTTGGCGTGGCGAAGATTCTAGATGACATGATTATAGAGTTGCATTCTTTAGTTACGGAACCTGTCATTTATCGCATCTATGCTTACTGGCGTGGCGAGGATTCTGAGTATCATAATTTCGGACAGACGTGTATGATTATCAGGTTGTATCTTAAATTGGTTCTTAAAGTCTCATCTAAATACTTATCTATTTTCGTTATTATAGGACTTTGCTCCATCATTTCCTTTGCTAGCAGTAGCAATACCTTCAGTCCTTGATCCGGTTCCTTTTTGAGCTTATTTTCTTTGAGGATTCCTTGTTAGTATGATAATTGGTTACTTGCAATTATGTCTGTATCTTGTATTAGTGTTGGTTGAGTATGACTTGTGAGCTGTAAGTGTTCCTTAGTTAGACATGCGAGCAGTAAGCATTAATCTAGAGTTAACCCATAGCATAGTACCTTGTAGCAATAGTCCTATTATAGGTGTGTTACAGTGAGTATTGGCACTATAAATAGAAGGAAAAAAGAGTATCAGTGAAGGTTCCAATAGTAAGTATCAGAATCAACATGCCAGTCCTGGATAGTCATTAATTTATGTAATTTGATGATCTAAGTAAACAATTAAGTATCAAGGAATTGTGTTAAAGATTAATGAAGCATGATGTTCAATTTGATGATTGATACTTTTGTGTGTTAAGAGTAAAAAAATATATATGCATAAAGGGTTTTAATAAGATATCATGAGTAGAGAAATATCAGGATTGGTAATAGAAGTTGTGAATCGTATCACAGATTAGTTTAACAGGCTGTAAAAGATTAAAGGGAAATACATATACATCAATCGAGATGAGGAACCATATACTTGCCCATGAGAGTAAAGTGAAACATGGGTATTATAGAAGGTGCAAGTAATCGTGAGTTCTAATAAGTTTGATAAGATGATCCAATAATGAAGCTAGTGTTACCATACCTATAGTACTAGTGATTTTATATCAAGGAATTATTGAGAATTGTGCTAGTAACAGTAAGTACTTCGTGTGATGATAATTAGATTGGTGTACCAGTTGATGTAGATTAAAAATCATGGAAGAAAATACGTGTGATGATAACTTTAATCATTGGAAGTAATAGTGCAAGTAATCCGGGTAGTGCAAATTTTAGTACACAGTTGAGGTTGTCGATAATTGGTGTATTTGTGTGCACCTTGAGTATTAGGGACTGTGAGTATTTATATGTATACTTGTGGATTTAATTTTATCGTTTGAAGAGTGGAAATGAATTACAATTTTTAAGAATTGTAAGGAGTTGAGATTTTATGTTATTAAAATGTTTGAGGATTCAAAATTTGATTCGATAAACATAGTCAAGCTATAAAGATTTTAGAAGTGATTAAAATTTTATTTCGATATTGAGTATTTAACATTTGAGGAAGTATATGCCTCTTACTTTAAATCGTTCGAGAAGTAAAATTTGATAATTTTATTTGGAGGATTAAATTTTTATGGTGGGTAAGAAATATATATTAGTATATGAGTGGGTTAAGTGCATACGTAAGGATCTGTTGACTTGGGCATGATTGAGATGGCACTGCAAACAGACTGGGGTGTCCATCTAGAGTTGTATTAGAGAGAACAGTACTTAGTATGGTGTGTTGCACTTGATGTGCACTTGAGTGATAAGAACAACTAGTATAAACAATTGTAGTAGGAAGAAGAACTAGCAGTAGGTGTACTTGTAGTAGAACAGAGGTACCTAAAGGGATAGGAGTATCAAACTTTGAATGCATCAATGACCTATGATTGTGTTAGAGGTCCTTGGTATCGAATTTTTGGTATTAATAGACAGGTGTGTGCAATGAGGATGTATTCATGGATGTTGTGGACTAAGGATTAGTTGATATGGGTACCAGTGTACAAGGATAGGAATTAGTTAGTGAATGTGCCAGAGTTAAGTGTATATTAGAGAATAAAGATATCCAAGTAATTGGATAGAAGACTATGTTCTGTCCTTTCCTTCTGTTCCTTTTCCGTCTGTTGATTGATTGATTTATTCTTTAGTACCGTAACTTGTATCAAGATCTTCTTGCTAGGATATGGTTAGTAGTAAACCACGACAGAGACTGTAATACCATGACAAAAGAGACTATGACCATACGTGTTCCATCTAGATTGCCTATTTTATCTAGATTGCGTGTTGTATTGCGTATTGTATGACTATAGGTAGGATTCTCTTAGACTTTGATTGTTGAGAGTTGACCGTAGTAAAGGAATTAATGAAAGGGTTATGATTCGACTAAGAGAGACAAGGTGCCTTAAATTTTGAGGATAAAATATAAATTTAAATAAAGAGTGAAAACTAATATGGCGGAATTGACGATTTGTTAAATCATAAATTTTATGAAGATTGTGGTATGATTGAATATCACTAACAGTGAGGAAATTAAGGAGATTATCATTATAATCATTGTCCTGCAAGTTATGAACTTGTATTGAATGTGGTATTGAAAATTTCATAACTATTACATTATTTGTTTTTGGTGTGGAAAAAGAAATCGAGGATTGAGATCACTAACGGATTAGTGTTCGAATTTAAATTTTGGGATGAGAATTTAAATTTTATAAATATGCATTGACTGGACTTCAATTAAAGGATTGATAGTAAATTTTTATCTAGTGATTTACCCAAAATTCGAGGAGTAAGATGATTAATGGGTTAGTTTTAAATACAAACTTTTTGGATAAGATTTTTTAATTTTATAAATGTGCATTGTTTGGATTTAAAATTAGAGGATTGGATATTAAATTTTGGGTTTTAATTACTAACATCAGATTCTGAGGAGATTATGATACGAATGGAATTCGATAATTAAATTTGAGGATTTTCCGAAAATATGATATATGTAGAATTATGAAAGTTTGTGAAATAACAATGTGGGACTACTTCATAATTATGGGGTTCAATCATTTGAATTTTGATGAAAAATAATATAATGAGAAAAATACAACCATTGAGGAACTTAAATTTCGAGGACAAAATTCTTTTAAGGATGGTAAACTTGTCACTACCACATTCCAAAAACAGGGATATTTTTGACTTTTTATATGTATTTGATATTGCGTGTATTTAATTTAAATAATTGCATGAGATGTATATTATAATATTATATACATACAGTGTTCATTAATGTTTAAGCTGGTAGACTTGACCTAGAAGCCCACTAGATGAACACCTGACCGAATTATAGAGTTATGAATTAATTTGCATTATTTAGAATTTAATTATTTGAGGTTTTAATTAATTACCGTAATTTTATTTAATTGTTGCGCCTTATCGTTGCTTCGATATTTGGAGCGCTACCCTATCTTTTGTCTTCCAACAAATTTTATAACCTTGCCCTAGACATGCCCGCCTTCCATTCTGACCTTTTTGTAACTCATAATTATGCTCTCTTGTTCTTCATTTTAGCCGCACAATATTCGTCGCGGACGTTTATTTAATTTCTAAATAAAATCCGACTTTGTATCATTGTGCGTTCCAATCGAAATTGGAGACAATCTCGACCCATTTTCATACAACCCAAATTAGGGTAATATTCTGTTCTGAGTCTTCTTCACTAATGACATTTGTGTCCCAACCTAATTTTGGCCCCATGTACTCTAATTAATTTTAGAACGTCGCTTGCACTATTCTTTAAATAAATTAAGGATACCAACTTTGACTAATTCTATTTTAACCCAATTTAATCCAAGTACCCCATTCATTAAGCCCATACAAAACACACAACACCCCCTCACCCTACAAAAACCAAACACCCAAATCGCCCACCAATTTTTTATCATTTCATGTGTCTGTGCAAATACCCAAATTTAAAGGAGCTCATTTGTAAATATTGCATTAGGTGTAAACACCCCATTAATTCAAACCAATGGGAGAAGCCCTCAACCCTTGACCGGTTCAAACCTCATCCCACTCTCTACATTGTGTGAACCCAATTTTCTCATGACGAATCCTGGCCACCCATTCAAAACATCACCACACACCTCCCATCACCTCTCCTATAAAGTGTCTCTTTCTCCCCTCTTCCCAATGCAGGCCCTAATTTCAAGGAGCCTTGAAAACCTCACCCCCATCTTCTCTCTCCTCCCACCTCACAAACCCAACCGTAGTTCCCTTCTCCTTTTCCTTTTTTTCCTTTCTTCTTCCTTCTTCTTCTTCTTCCTCTTCACCTATTTTTGGGTTTAAGGAAACCTCCCTCCACGAGCCACCCGGCCCCCTACTCCAGACGACTTCCCCTCCGGCACGGCCAACCGCTCGAGCCCGACCCCGGCTGCTACTGCTTCTTCCTCGGCTCCTCCTGCACCCTGCCTCCTCCTCGACCAGCCTCCTTCCCCGACCACCGAGCTCCATCCCGCCGGCCTCCTCCAATACACAGCTCCGCCCACTCCTCCTCCATCTTCTCCGACCTGTCTCTCTTCTCCGGCCGCATCTCCCTCATCAGCTCCGGCGTGCCCGACTCCCCACGGATTCCAGCTTCTCCCACGAGCTCCGGTCAGCTGCTCGTTCCGGCCAGCCACCTCAACCCGACCACCACCATCACTACCAGTCCTTCACCTGCTCGCCACCTCCCTTCCCCGGTTGTGCTGCTATTACCCGACCACCCGAGCCTGCCTCCTCCTTCCCGTTCACCTCGTCGTCGACCCACTGGATGACCATCATCTCCTCCTTTCCTGAACCGACTCCCCGCACCACCACTGCTCCTCCCACTGCAACTTCCCTCGGCGGCCAACCCGAAGCAGCACCACCACCATCATCAGCAGCTCCACCACCATCACCGTAGCTCGACTGCTTCAACCCGGCGTCCACCCGGCCGAGCTCTTCTCCACGGCCGCTCCACCTTCAGCTCCGGCCAAGTATCCGGCCTCCTTCTCCGGCGTCTCCCCAACCGAGCTGCTGCCCCGACGAGTTCTCCCCCCTCAGCCCCGAGCGTCCACAGCGACTCTGGCCACCCCGTATCACCTCTCTCTCCCGTCATCCTTCCCGTCCTCTCGCCTGAGAGAACTCGACCTCCTTCATTCTCCTCTCCGTCGTCGTGATCATCACCATTCAACGTCGTCATCGTCGTCATCAACATCGTCGACGACATCGCCGTCATCGTCTCGTGCCCGTGCGTAGGTGCATACCTGTCCTGTCACGCCCCAATTCTATAGGTAAGGAACCGAGTCACGTGGCAATGGCCAGCAGCGCACTTCAGCGGGCATCCTAATCTAATGCACCTAATCTGTAAAGTACAATGAATAACCCATCACATAACACATAAATAGTCAATCTAAATCTCATCCACAGGAAACAAATATAAGAGCACATAGAGGTAAACACAATAACTAATGTGCAGAAAGGAAATGTCTAAGATAAATATTAAGTACAAATACTAGAGTAGTCATACGGGAACAAACTCGCTAGTACAAAATACTGGAATGAAAGTAAGCAATAAGATAAATTGGAACGGCATCAAGTAACTAGGTAATGATACCGTCCTAATGAAAGAGTCACTACCAACGATCAGACGAAGTCCTCAAGGATGACCTCGTCCTTGGCAGTGAGTACAGCTGCTGGATACGTGCCCGAACCGTACTCCTCCGGGTAATCCTCGTCGCCTAAACCTGGAAGAGAACCAAGTCCTCAGAGGGACGTAACAAGGTACAAAAATACAGCATGCCAAGTAAACAAAAAGTATAAGTGCAATAACAGGGTAATCTATCATAACCAAACAAGTGTGACACAGTTTGAAGACAATGTTCGACGCGTGGGCTATCTAAAATAAAACCGTAGCTCCGAACACAGAGATACACGGGGTGTACCGTAGCTCCGAGCACAGAGTCACACGGGTGATACACTACTCTAGAATACAGGAACACTACATATACATATATAAGCGCGTGCAGAGGAGCCCAAACGTCTAGTAACTGTCTTCCCCTTCCCAAGCGGTCAACGATGGTGCGCTGAACCTGAACCTCTATCTAACAGTCTCGACACACAGAAATAACTCAACAGACATGACCCTAAGGTCGTCCCAGTCTCTGGTCATGATGTCAGTATCAGGATACAGGAATCTGGCACGATCACAGTGTATGAGTGTGTCCTGGGGTGTCGATATACTCAGGTACATATATCGAGATGCTACGAAACATCTAACAATCATTCTGAGACGTTACGACGAATGTCTGCACCCGGTTGTGATCCGGACGCGAAGTATCGAACGTCAACATAAATACGTGCACAATGTACATAAAGAAATAATAAATATCTGCAATCTAAAATACAGGATGGCAAGGTACACTTGCCTGCGTGCGGCTGCTGATGATGGGGATCCGGTACCACGTCCAAATCCTCAGGTCCCGTAGTACCTAGAGATGAGATACAAACCAAAAATCAATACTCTACTCCACGTCAGATAGGGATGCGACACACATCTATACCCAAACTCAGTCTCAGCTATGACTCACCAAGACAAGACGCTAGGGGGGTTGACCACAGTTGACTATCGGTACGATACATCCAACCATATGGTCATCAGTACCACATCATCAAACCATCCTCAAAACACAGTTAACGATTATAAATCCTTCATTTTATATCGTTGTTACCAATCACCAAGTACTACCCTAAATTAATCACCTTTAGTTTCCAGTCCCCAAATACCGATTAGGGGTTTTACACTACACATTAGTCCTTAATCAATCACGTGCTCCTCGGTGTTCATCAATGTTCAAATAAATCAGAATCTTATTTCTCCTCAATTTAATTCTCATTAAATAAATTAGCATTTTACCACCATGTAATATATCCCGATCATTTATTTAAAGATCAAAACCTAAATCTCCATGAACAAATATCTTAAATAAATTATTTTAATTCACGTAGAAGACAAACCCTAATCTACATTCATACAATCACATTAAACCTTTTCAACATACCACAAGTCATATTCCCATGTCTTTTATCAACCCTACATCATCATCAACATGCCCTAAAAATGAAACCCTAATACTATACTCACATGAATATACATAGGTGAAAACCCTAGCTAAACAAAAACATATCTAAAATATATAAACAAGAGAGGGGAAGAGAGATTCGTATACCTCGACGGCGAGGTGGTTATGAAGCTGGAGGTGGTGGTGGAGTAGTTGATGGTCGCCGGAGTGAAGTGGTGGTGGCCGGACTGGATGGGTGTCGATGGTGGTGGTGATAGTTCGACTGGTCGAATCAGGGAGTTGGTGGTGAATGAAAGGCCGGACAGGGAGGTGGTGTAGGGGAGCTCTGAAGTAGAGGAGGGGCCGGACTGAATGGGGCGGAGGAGGTCGGACAGGATAGAACAGGACGGAGCCGAGGAGAATGGGGAGGCTCGAACTGGATGCGGGTGGAGAGGAGGTCGGATGGAGGGATCAGGCCAGAGCTGCCGCGGGTTGGAGAGGAGCAGTGGCTGTGCAGCCTGAGCGGGGAGCGGGGTGTCAGTCGCCGGAGTGGAGTCAGTCGCCGGAGTCGGGGTGCCAGTCACCGGAGTGGGATTCAGTCGGCCGGACAAGGATGCTCTTCAGGAAGAAGAAAGGAAGAAGAAGAAGAAAGGAAGAAGAAGAAGAAATAGGAAAAGAGAATAAATATGGAGGAGGGAGGAGAGAGAGGGAGGGTTCTAATGCCTAGGGATTAGGGCCTGCTTGGTATGTGTGCATTGAAGAGACACTTTATAGGGGTTGGTGATGTGAGTGTGTGGTGGGGATGCTCCAATTCAAATGGAGGGCTAGGATTTAACATGAAGGCTTGGGTTTCTTCATGCAAAGGAAGGGGGAGAGTGTTGACTACGGTCAATGAATGGTAACCTCTCCATTTGGTCTTGGCCAATGAGGTGAGGACACCTAATTCAATAAATTGCAACTAAGCCCCTTAAATTCGAGAAATTTTACGAACACAAGAAATGATGCAAAAATTATAGGAAAATGGTGTTTGGTGATTTGCATGGTGAGGGGGTATTGTGTGTTTGGCATGGGTTAAATTAAATAGGCATTAGGATTAATTGGGGATTAAAATAGGATTAGACAAAATTGGTATCCCCGATTTAAATAGAATTAAAGTGTCCCGCACTTTTAAATTAAATGGGGGCACTTGGGGTTAAAATTTGGAAACGACACAAAGGTCAAAAATGGTGTTGGCTTGGAGTCAGTCTTGGACCCTTTAGTTGGTCCGGCTCAACGGGTTAAGTTGGTATCTCAAAATTGAGGGCAACGACACAGGTGTCCGACACGGAATTAAATATGGGATTTAGGATACGGGAAATTGTACGATTAATTTAAGGCACAAACGATTTGATTTTTGTGTGACGGAATAGTCTAGTGCCTAAATTGGTGAGTCAAGTCAGAAGTACAATAGTTCGATGGAATTGATGGGCTGATATTGGACTCCGAATAAATCAACAATGGTAGGGCGCGCCAAGGGTTAAATTAATAAATAACAGACAATGCAACTCTACTCTAAACCTCAAACATCTGCTACTAAACCAAAATTTTCCAATCCATACCTGACTATCTATAGAATTAATTGAGGGGGTTTACATGTCCCCCTCCTTCATGATGTAGTATGTGTATAATATATAAATGGGTATGTATATATATATATATATATATATATATATATATATATATATATATATATATATATATATATAGTATATGTGATTATTCAGTATATGTTGTATGGTACATGGGTGTAGGTATGTACGTTTTAGCACACGTATTTATATACGTATTAAATGTATAATGGTACATATATATATATATATATATATATATATATATATATATATATATATATATATATATATATATATATATATATATATATATATATATATATATATATATATATATATATATATATATATATATATATATATATATATATATATATATATATATATATATATAGCTTTTCCTCAAACTAATAGATATATTTAAATGTATTTTTGGCATACATATATATATATATATATATATATATATATATATATATATATATATATATATATATATATATATATATATATGTTGTATATGAGTATTGTTCAATTGGTATAGTATAGTATGTACATATATTTAGTATGTGTACATTATTCAATATGATGTATATATATATTGTTCAACTAGTATATGTTATATATGTAATTAATTGGTATACATATATTGCATATGTATTTAATTTGGTGTATATATATATTGTAAGTATTAATGCTAGTTAAAAATATGTATAAAATGTTTTATGTATCTATCTACTAGATGACCCAAGTATGACCACGTAGCATGTTAGCAGACGGCCATATGTACACCGATATACTGGCAGGACCGTATCATTGACTGTCTGATTGCACAGCAATTTCAGACACAACACCCGTGCGATTGACGCACACTTGACCTTAGTTAACCAGAGTCATACCTAGCGTAGTCCCGAGTTCAGTGTATTTATAATTGTGTGATTAGTGTAATGTCTAATGCAATATTATATTATTTTTATGATATATCTATAGGACTGTTGGATCATCCAGACGATACTCTGGAACAGGACATTGGTATTACCAGCTAAGGACCCAAGGCGAGTACATTCTCTGATAATTTCTAATTATTTGATAATATCTATAATTCCAGTATCTAGAAATGTTACATCTGATTCTTGATACTGTGCTACACGGACTACTATATAGATTGGATCTGCAGTCATGAGTTACTATATTGATTATCGTATTAACATTGTACACGACATTGATATTTAGACCTTGTACATGATATATCGGATATTGCTCGTGTATCGTGACGTGTCGTGATTGGATCCATTGTACTAGTTGGGGGCTGGAGAAATGTTAGTAGATTATGTGATCATACCCAACTCTACATGTATCATAGCTCACCCTACACTTCACGTCGGGTGCGGCCTGACCATTACATGCCTCATAGCTGTTATATATGATTAGCCTGACCACTACTTGCATCATAGCTAACCAAATGGTTAGCCTGATCTTACATGAATCATAGCTAATCATATATAACAAGCCTGATCTTGTCCCAAGCTGATCACATGATAGACTGATATTTCAAACACTTAGAATAGTTACAGTTCTCTATTTTAGATCATATACTACATCACTCGTATATAATATTGTACCTTGTTCTCTTCGTTTCATATATGCACTGACTGTATCATATTGTTTATATTACCTGTCTCTTTACATTGCCTGTCTCTTTATTATGTTATTGCATTTATTCACTATCTTCTCTCAGTATATAGCATTATATGTTTATTGTTTTATAGTCCTTATCAATTAAATGGAACTGTTATTAGAGATGTACTTTTCTCCTTCCTGACTGGAAATATTTTTCTAGACTATGCCTTAGAGGACTGGTGTCCGACATTTATGGACCACAGGGTGAGTAGCTGGAGACTTGGACTTGGTAGTTCAGTTGTGATTCTGGAAGATCTAGCCGGAATCACTAGTCATCTAGTTAGTTCTTTTAGCAGATTATTTTGGTACCGGATTTGTCTCCAGCATACTCTTGAGACTTGGATTATATTGTTGAGTTAGACTATTTCTATTTAGACTTTTGTTGCATCTTACTTGTTTCTCCGAGATCTTATCGTGCTGTAATGTGATTGAGTATGTTGTTCATATTATTGCCGTATCTGTGTCTCCTTATGGAGTTGGATGCTCTTATGAGATTGTTTAGATAGCATCATGACCTAGACAGCGTTCTATCGCTGATGCTATGGCGTAGGCTGGACGTACCCAGTACTCGTGCCCCAATTTCGGGTGCGGGTCGTGACAAGAGGTAATATGGACGTGATATACTTTCGGTAAGTTTCAGCTGGATATATCTATTCAGAGGTTATATGGAAATAATAGAATATGCTCCAACTAAATTTGTATACAAAACACTATCAGAGGTAATATGGACGTGATAGGTTTTAAAGTTTCAAATTAGTTAAACATATCTATTCAGAGGTTATATGGACATGATAGAATATGCTCCAACTAATCTTTGTATGTAGTATCATCAAAATAAAATCTTTACCATACCCCTTTGAGAAAATGAGATCAAGCATGGTACTTCTTCAGGAATTTGCCGTTGATAGGAGCCATTATTAAATCTCCATTAGACTTGGCTAATCTGCAAGCGCCATTTAAAAATGTGGTTTCAATAACATAAGGTCCCTCCCATTTGGGCTGGAACTTGCCCTTACTTTTGTGCGTAATGATCATTGGCCTCTTCACAGCTAGAACTAGCTCACCAACTTTGAACACTCTTTCCTTCACTTTTTTATTAAAAGCTCTAGAGATGCGTGCCTGGTAGAACTCTATGCGCTGTTGAGCTTGAAGGCGTTTTTCGTCTAATCCTTCTAGCTCTTGAAGTCTTAAATGATCATTATTTTCCTGAGTCAACTCATTAGCCACTGCTATCCTGAGTGATGGAATTTGAACTTCAATGGGGGAGAAGTGCTTTACACCCGTAAACTAACGAAAATAGCAACCCGTTGGCGTTCGTACCGTTGTGTAGTATGCCCACAGACATTCTCCCAACTTCTCGTTCCAATCTCTTTTGTTTAAAGAAAAAAACTTCTTCAAGATTTTGATGATGGTTTTGTTGAAGGCTTCCGCCAAACCATTAGCAGCAGGATTGTATGCCGTTGAGGCCATATTCTGTATTCGATTCTTATCGTAAAATCGGTGAAACACTTGACTGATGAATTGAGGCCCGTTATCATGAATTATCCTTCGGGGTATCCCAAAGCGATAAATTACATGGTGCTTGATAAAACTGATCACGTTGGATGTCTTTACCTCAGCAAGAGGGATCGCCTCCGCCCATTTGGAGAAATAGTCGGTGATAGCCAATATGAACCGATGTCCTCTAGAAGACGAAGGGTGAATAGGACCAATGATATCCATACCCCATGCTTCAAAGGGCCTTGATGCAATAGTAGGATATAAATACTCAGAAGGCTGATGTATGAAATCCGCATGAACCTGACAGGCTTTGTATTGTCTTGCATATTTCACGGCATCTGCAATCATAGTAGGCCAGTAGTAGCCCATCCTCCTGATTCGATCCTGTAACTTAGGACCGGGTTGATGTGCTCCGCATACCCCGTCATGAGCTTCTCGGATAACCCGCCTTGCATCATCATCAGAGAGACATCGTAACAGTAGTCCATCGTATGTTCGGCGATATAGACTTTGTGAAGAAGCATCAAAATAGAAACGTAACGATCGTCTCTTGATAGATACTGCTTCTTTAGGATCTTCTGGTAAGATTTCGTATGACACAAAATCCATAAAGGGACTTCTCCAATCTCTCTTAGGAGGAACTATGTTTATAGTATAGTTGCGTTCTATGTGAAAATTATTTTCACACAAAACAAATCTCTGTTAAGAAGGATCACCGAATTCTGCCTTCTTATAGGAATAGCTAGATCTGTAGCTAGGCTGGCCAGAGCATCAGCTTCCAAATTTTGAGATCAAGGAACATGCTCTAAGAAGAATCATTTGAAAGACATGGCTATCTCGATCGTTGCTCGGTGATAAGGAATGAGGTCTGGATTACGGACTTCATATATCCCTCTGACCTGATTGACGATCAGCTGAGAATCACCAAAAGCTTCCAGGTATTCAACATCCAATTCTTTAGCAACCTGAAGCCCGATTAGTATAGCATTATACTCTGCCACATTATTAGAGCAGGGTTCGCTAAGAGAATATGCTCGATAGATGACGAGTTTGTCAGGAGTCACCAGGACAATTCCTACTCCTGAAACCACGTTTCCCTTAGGACCAGTTCTGGATGCGCCATCAAAGAATATCTGCCATGTATCACCTTCCATTGCCGAATTATATTCTGCAACTTCGTCGGGAATGTCCTCATATAATTTAGAGGTTTCCGGAATTGGATGGGCAGCTAAGAAATCAGCCAAGGCTTGACCTTTCATGGACTTCTGAGGGACGTACACCATATCATACGGTGTCAGTAGCATTGCCCAAGTCGCGAGTCAAGAATTAAGAACACTCGGCTTATTCATTAAGACCCAAAGCGGATTGATTCTGGAGATGATATGAATATTTTGGCCCGTCACGTAATATCGTGTCTTCTGAATGGCAAACATTAGGGCCAGGCACTCTTTTTCCACTGGACTATACCTGTGTTCAGCTCCGACCATCATCCTGCTTAGATAGTAAATATCCTGTTCGTGACCCTCATTGTTCTTCTGTGCAAGGAGATCCCCTAAAGAATGATCTATTGCTCGAACATACAGCAAAAATGGTCTTCCTATGATGGGAGGCACCAGAACTGGAGGATTAGTAAGATAGCGTTTGATATCATTAAATGCTTGCTAACAGACTTTGTCCCATACGAATGACACACATTTCTTCATTAGACGAGAAAAAGGTTGACATCTCCCAGAGAGGTTGGATATGAATCTCCTGATATACGCTAAATGACCTTGAAATCCCCTGAGTTCTCTGAGATTAAGGGGCGGTCGCATTTCCAGGATAGCTTTTACTTTATCAGGGTCAACTTGAATATCTTTTGCGGTAATGATAATCCCAGGAACTTGCCACTGGATACACCAAGAAAGAACTTTGTGGGGTTTATTTTGAGTTGATGTTGGCGCATCAACTCGAATACTGTCTTCAAGTCTTGGATGTGATTATCCTTGAGGCGACTTTTGATAGCAATATCGTCCACGTAATATTCTACCGTTTTATGCAGATGCTTATGGAATATGTTACTCATAGCTCGTTGATATGTAACCCCGGCATTCTTCAATCCAAAAGGCATAACCGTATAGCAATATACCCCCAGTGGTGTACGAAAAGCAGTATGCTTTTTATCTTCAGGATTCATCTTAATTTGATTATATCCTGAAAATCCGTCCATGAAGAACATGCGTTCAAAACCGCACGTATTATCGATCATGACATCTGTAATGGGGAGAGAAAACTCATCTTTAGGGCAGGCCGCGTTTATATCTCGGAAGTCGATGCAAACACGCACTTTCCCATTTTTCTTCATAACCGGGACAACATTAGCGACCCAATCAGGATGTTGTTCTTCCCGGATGAACCCACATGCTATTAGCTTCTTGATTCCAGCTTCAATGGCATCCATCATATCCGGGCGGAACCGATGTTGGTGTTGCTTTACAGGCTTTGAATTGGACAATATGTTGAGTTTATGGTAGCCACTTTTGGATCAAGACCTGGCATATCCTCATAATTCCAAGCAAAGACGTCGATATATTCTTTTATCAGCTGGATCATTCCTTCTCTTTCTTCTTCGAAAAGATTGTTACCGATAAATATCGGCTTTGGTGAAAATTCATCCCCAACATTGATTTGGATAACTTTATCTTCAGTGGGTGGTTCTTTTTGTTCGAACCGGAGTTCCCATTGTGTATCCATTTGCTGAGCCCAAGATTCATCTTCAAATGGTTCAGATTCTTGTTCCTCTATTTCGAGAGAATCTGTCAACACCATATTTACTAATAATGCCCGTTAAAGTTCATCACCTGAATCGAAGGATGACAAATCGTCTTGAGAAGAGGAAATAGTCTCCTCATTTGACTCAGAGTTGTTCGTTGTTGCAAGAGATGTGGTATACCCTAACCCAAAATGAGTTCGTTGACGGTAGGGATCACCATGCAACGGCATTCGTCTGTCTTTTCTATAGTTGAGACCTGGCTCCAACTTTAAGTCATAACCCATGCTTTGCATAATCTTCAAAGCCTGCAGGCTATATCTGTGAACCTGCATTTTTCCAATATCAGACTCGTGAGAATCTTCTTGTACAATTGGTCTATTTCGCATACGACCGAAGACTATTGGATGCTGATCGTTGCGAGTAGGTGGAACAACAAAGATAGAATCTTCATGTGGCCCATATGTCGTGACGACATTAGATATTGATGCTACTTCCCACACATATGGATAATAGAAGTTTATAGCTTCCAAGAATTTTTGTGCTATAGGTTCTATATCGTTATGGGGGAAGGATTCCTGATTGGAAAATTGAGTGTCAGTATACTGGAAAAGAGAATCTTTATTATCGTCAGAAACCACGTTCCCGGTTGTATTTACATTAGTCGGCTACTTGTTACGCCTAAGGTTGAGACCAAAGGTGGGGGCTTCTGGTTCAGAGTGATCACTAGAGGATCACTTTCTCCCCCCGATTTGGTTTTGCCCAAGTGGATAGCCATGGGTTCTATGACTTTCGGACGGGTAGTCTGCCCTTTCACCTCGATTGACAAAGGTTGCTCAGTAGATGGTTCTCCTAGATCCTGGTAGGATTCCTCTTCCGTCTTGTCTGACACCTCCTTCATGTAGTCTTGGGTGTACAATATGACATCAGAATAGTAGGACTCAACTCCTTTGAACTGGTTGAGATCAACAAACTCTGTTTTCACTGTCCCTTGGACGTCTACATATTTGAAGCATTGGTGTAGAGTTGAAGGGACAATATTGTGATCGTGGATCCACGATCTTCCCAACAGAATATCATAAGACACCTCCGAATCAATGACGTAGCATGTAGCCACTGATCTAAGGTCACCAATCTGGATCCTCAAACAAATCTTCTCCAATGGCTTGCTTTTCCTGGCATTGAAGCCTACGATTGTAGTGGTAGTGTAAGCCAGTTTGCTTGTAGGAATTCTCAATGGTCTTAGCAGACTATAAGGGATAATGCTGATCGATGATCCCGGATCTATGTGGATCCGGTCTACCTCCATGGAGCCGACGTATCCGGTGTAATAAAGAGGCATGTCGTGTCTGTTATATTTCAACAACATGTCCTCTTGAGTGAAAGTGATGTTAGGGACCACTTCCATCATACTATGGCATTGAGGACATGCCACAGGCTCTTTATTAGGAGATTTGAGCTGAGTTAAGCATACATCTGCTTGCATTAGCGCTTCACTCAAGGCTTGACGAGTGTCTTGGGATAGCCTAAGTAGCTCAAAAATGGACAATCTGGCCGGAGTATTAGCCAACTGAACCAAGATGTCAAAGTTATATGGTTTCTCTAAACCTTTGTTTTGAATATTCTTCAAAGGTTTATCGAAACGAACTTCTTTCTGCTTGCAAGTTGGTTTAGAAGGACCTACCTCTGGCCTAACAGGTTCAGGTTCTGGATGTTTGGCAGGCGAAGTATCTGCCGTTGCTTCCTCCTGGTTTCCTCCATAGTCTTTAAGGTAGGCTTTTTCTGACCGGGTTTCGGTTGCTAATGCCTCTTCTTCTAATATCGGGGATACTGCAACCATATGGCATGGTTTATATCTCGAGTTTTTTTAAGACTTAGCTTTAGCAGCTTTAGTATCTTCCTCAATTTCTGACACCAGATCAGGGTGGACCCATATAATCTCCCCACTCTTGGTAGTTAGGGGTACTAAGTAATGATTTTGACCCCTGGTGGGAGGGAGATTAACAATGTTCATCATTGCCCGTGGAATAGGTACCACACCATCCGAAACTTTTTGATGGGGCAGATTGCCAAATTGGAGTGAAATTATGTTGGCAGTGACCGTCTTTTCACTATTACGCAGAGTAATGGCCTTGGCGTCGATCAGCTCCTAGATTTGTCTCTTCAGTACAAAGCATGCCTTTGTGGGGTGATGTATGTATCTGTGGAAAATACAGTACTTAGGATTATTTGTACTGCCGACTTCATTTGGACGCTTTACTTTCGGGAGAGTAAGCTTGCCACTTTTGACTAGACAGTCGAATATGCTCGGAATATCGTCGTCGTCAAAAGAATATTCCTCTATAGGTCTGGAAGTCTCCGGTTTTGTCTGCGTAGTCATTGGAGTATTTTGTCTGGACGTGTTGATGGCCAGAGCTTCCTTTCCTTTGGAACTACGAGTATGGTCATTATTGGAGGATGACCGCTTCCCTCGATCAGAGGTAGAGATCATGATTCCGTTGTCACGAGCCTTCCGACTGTTGTCTTCAGCAGCTACCGCTGACATGATAAACGAGGGCCAATCATGGAACTGATATGGTCCCGTGAATACTGAGATTAGTGAAAGAAGGTTCTTCCTGCAAATGTCCACCAAGGCAGAATCCGGAACTCCGGGAGGCATCTACAAAGTAGCCTGACGAAAGCGTTCAATAAAAGTACGAACGGTTTATTTCTCCTTCTGCTTTACTTCGATAAGTGATGACATAGACATGTCCATTCCTCCTTTGTAGAATCGAGCGAAGAACAGAGTCTTGAAATCTTCAAAAGAAGTAATGCAGTTATTCGCTAGACTACGGTACCATTGATAGGCCACTCTAGACAGACATCCTTTAAACACTCGAGTGAGAAGGGCGTCATTCCCCTGCAACAACACCGTCATCATACTGAAGTAATTCATATACTGGCTCGGTGACATTTTTCCCTCAAATAAAACCATAGCCTGTGGTTTATATTTTGGTAGGAAAGGGATCTCGTCCCAGATAGCTGGGTATGGCTGGTTGATTCCCAACTTCTTGAGTTGATCCTTATGCTTCAAGGCATCAAATTGGGCTTTTAATTCCCGAACTGCCTGCATTGGATCTTCAGTCGGGAAAGGGATAGCAGGGAGGTGAGAGATCGGTTGTATTGTAACTCCCACAGGAGGTAATACATTCTTCGGGTTAATGGGTTGAGGAGCAGCTGATTCTTGATTTTGAATAGGCTCCTGGCTTGGATTGGATGGTGGCATGTCTACCCCCACCCGTAGTTGAGTCGGAGGAACAGGTGTTTGAGCTACCGTGGTTGTATGTTGAGTCACCATTATTTGGTGCATATTCTCCATCATGGTATGCATTTCTTTAAGCGATGCTTCCAATACAGCGATGCGTTATTCAGTACTTCCTGATGGGGAAGCTTCTTCACTTTCATCTCCAATGCCATAAACTCCTATTTTTTTGGACGCCACCGAGGGATTAGCATAGATCTCTGTAGAGATCTAGTCTATACTTTCAGCATCAGATTCAGAAAGCTGGCGACCTCCAGCGTTAGAATCAGAAGAATATGAAGCCGGTTGTCGTGACCTCGAGCGGATGTTTCGAAAAATACCTGCCTCAATATTCTCAAGGAGTCTGTCAAATCTCCTTTGGCTCGGAGTTCTAGAAGGATGACGTCTTGAACTTGACCTTCCTCTAGGAATGTGTGAAGCCATGTTTACCGATGCGAATGTCGGTTCTTCTTCCTGTAAGGACAAAGAGTAGTTCAACCGGTCAAAATCTGACCGTTTGCCTTAGAACAGCAGTAATTAATTACAACTTTATGACTATTACAACAATGCTCCCTAGGGGGGTGTAATAGACATGTTAGAAGATCCCCTGTCTTTGTATTTTTGGATCAAGAAATCACGCAAATCAGGGGGATTAACAGAAGAAGAGGGAGAAGAAGGCTTATTCTGCCTTTTTATATCAGTAGGAACGTGGAGATTGGAAACCACAACCCTCTCTCTCTGCCATAAGAATACAGCAGTTCCCCCATGTGAGTTGCATATGATCCATCATCCTTCTGAGGAGCGTATTTTTTTGTAAAACGGGTCTTCTTTACGCGGACAGGTTGATCCTGGCATAATTTAGAGTTTGGTACTGGTTCGCGTAAAACAGGAAAAGTCCTCAAGCGGCCTCCAGTGTCACGCATAATCTGAAGAGTGGGCAACTTCTTCTCTTGGTGGCATACAAGCCTAGCGGTTGGGAGATCCGCCACTCGTTTTTCCTTAATGCGATCCAAGGGTTCATCTGCCTCATCACAGACGGGAGATGTATTTTTACGCGCAGGGCGCGTTTGAAATTTCCAAACTGGCGCTGAGGACTTGTCAGAAATTTTGTCTGCCACGTCACAGACGAAAGACAAAGTTTTACGCGCAGGCCGCGTTCTAGACTTTTGGATTGGCACTGGGGCATTGCCAGAAGCTTTGTCTGCCACGTCACAGACGGGAGACGAAGTTTTACGTGCAGCGCGCGTTCTAGACTTCTGAATTGGCACTGGGGCATTGCCAGAAGCTTTGTCTGTCACGTCACAGACGGGAGACGGATTTTTATGCACAAGGCGTATAGATTGTGTTGTCACAACCTTGTTGATCAGAGAAGGAGAGCTTGCAGGAAGGGTAAAGGATGTCTTGGACATCCATATTTTATGCAGCTTCCTGTTGTCCTGGACAGAGAGGGAATGAGAGCTACGCCCTGCGCGAAGCATGTCTTCATAAGCTAATTGGTCGAACTAGACGACCAAAGTCTTCTTCGTCGACCCGACGGATACAGTATCGTGTTGAGCAATGGCTTTCTCGTCAGATGAGAAAGTAGTCCCCAGCAAAGTCGCCATCTTGTGTTTGATGATAAACGAAAGAATAAAACTAGGTTTATACGAAATCCTTTCTTTGTTTAAAAACAAGAAAAAAGAGTACAATTAATCTTATACGAGGATGTTAAGTACAATAAAAAAAATTTAGGGAAAAATTTCTATAGGAGTCTGATCTGCGGTCGATCACTTTGTCCCTTGGACCACACGATGATGAAGAAGTGTTGTAGAAGAAGAAGAAGCTTCAAATATTGCAGGAGGGATTGGATTCTCGTTGCCAGAGTCATCAATCACTACTCTCTGTCTGTGCTCTCTCTCTCTCTCTGATCTCTTGTTCTCTTTCTTTTCCACTGTAAACCCCCTTCCTAGAAAATTGTATATACCCCTTTTATTTATTAATTATTAATTAAATTATAGTAATTAGGTCTAAATAGGAGAAATAGATTTTTAATAATTTTTATGTTAGGTGTTCGGGCACTTAGATGACTTATGGGACCTTCAGGAATTTTTCAGAATTTATTTCATGTAGGAGACCCCTTGAACAGTTGCTAGCCTAACGATGTGCAATACCCTAAGCTATAAATTTTTCTTATGAGTATATATATATATATATATGTATATACAAATATATATATATATATATGTATATATATTTTATAAAGAAAGAAAGGAAAAAGAAAAGAATTAAATAAGTATAATAGTATAATAATAATAATATAATAATAATAGTAATAATGGTATTAGCTACTTAGGATTTCTTTGGCCAGCAACTTAATACTAAAGTTGCTCTTCAGCAACTTAGTCTTTTTGCTCAACCCCCTTCAGCCGAGTGACCAACCCGACCTTTCCTTTACTTCCCAAGCCCGACCTTCCTATTCAGCGCCCACTTCACCCAACCCGATCCACTCACTCTCTCCTTCCCTATTAATATATAATATATATATATATATATATATATATATATATATATATATAGTAAACTCTCTAAAACCCTAACCTAGAAATTCCCAGACTTCCTCTTCCCATCTAGAGCCGTCAACGCAGCCAGAGAAGCCCCACCAAGCCATCCAACCATCCCGTCGACGCCGACCTCGCATCCTGCAGTTTCCCACTCGAGGCACCTTCGCTCCGGCGTGATTTCCCGTCGACTCGCTTGACCAAACGCTGTTCCGTTTTCATAGGTATGATCATCCCTTAACCCTCTCCAATATTCGTTTTATAGCAAACCTCAGAAAACGTGTGCCCCTAGGTGTAAAATAGCGTCCAAAGTGGACGGACAGACAGAATTCTGGAATCGCAGAATTCCAGAATGACCACCCGTATTGCCGAGTTCGTATCTTCCACCACAGAGATCCAAATTCGGTGATTCTTTTTGATACCTGTAGAATACCTGACCTAGTTTAATTTCTATAAAATAACCCTAGGCTAATAGTTGCTATGGACATAGTTATATTCGTCACAAAACTGTGCGCATCCACTTTTTTCGGTTTTCTAAAAGTTGGAAAACGGAGCGCGCCCCGCCAAACGGGACCGCCCCGTCGTGTGTCAAGTGTACCCAATGGTGCACGCAGCATAACCGGACACGTGAAAATTCGTGGAGACTGATTCGGACGCGTGTACGCGCCGAAATCAGGCCGTATCCGTGGACACATTTCGTGTAGCCACTTTTGTGGAACTCGCACGTATTTTGTGCACGCTTGTCAGATTGCGACGAAACTTGTGCCACTGGACTCGTGGTAACGCGCTGGTCCTGTGACCCAAATTTCACACGATTCTGAGATGGTTGACCAAATCGCCAATTAGCGGGTCCCACAGTTGACTTTTTGGACCAAATTTTGTTCGGCTCATCGGAATCCATATTTGGACATACCGTTGGGTTCGTATTGACATCTAGAGTTGTTTGACCTATAGTTTGTCCCATTTAGAGACTGTTACCCTTGGCACGCTTTTCGGTGCAAAGTGGGCCACACGTGGACCCCACCTTTACCCGAAATTACCGTTTTGCCCCTGTGTCCAAATTGGACGAAAGGGATGTGTTTTTTAGCTATTTTGATCATTCCGGAAACGTTGGTGATATTTATTTCAGCATCCGGAGACGTTTGTTCGGAGTCCTTAGTTCCAGGTTCAGTGTCCTTGACATTTGGGCGCGTACACTTTACAGATTTCTTGCCAGGCAAGTATACCTTGCCAGGCAAGTATACCTTGCCATTGTACTGTATTTACATTCTATATGAGGCATGCATGTTTATTTCTGTTTATTTAGTTCATTTATTTTAACTGCTATATAAACTGCGCGTCCAAGGAAACTTGGGTGCAACGACGGTGTCGTCGTACTATATTTTTATTTATGTATATGCATTGGACCTACTTTATGAGACTACCCCATTTTCATGAGGCATTTATGTTTCATTAGCCATGACACTATTCTTACACGAGTGTGAGTCACATGTAGGACACGGACTTGCGTACTCGGCTGGCCCCCAGTACGTATAGGTCGTGCGACGGATAGGGATAACTGCCAATAGAAACTTTGCATGCTAGTAGACCTGGCGGTTATTAGAGGTCTTATCGTGTCATGGACATGACATGCTTAGAGCATTGGGTGGGGAGAACAACAAGTACCGCATTTGAGCTCCTTTACACTTTTTTCCTGTACGCCCGGATTCTCCGCTGGAGATACGGGTCATGATGACCACTATATATTATGTACTATCAGACGGGCCACTGGCGTTCAAAAGACGACGTGCCTTTTAGGCCCCTGGATCTCCAAAAGAGAACCATGCCAAATCCCAGTTTTCAGCCAGATAGCTCACTTGTGGGGAAAGGTGTTCTTAACTGCATTCACATAGATGGTTAGGCGACCCCAATGGATGTTTATTTTTAGTACTTTATTGGCATGTGCTTTTTGTATCTTTTTACGTCCCTCTGAGGACCTGGTCCCTTCCAGATATAGGTGAGCAGGAGTATCCGCAGGAGTATGGGCCTGGACCTGACGCTACCTATCAGCCTGAGGAGATCTTACCTTCTGATTATATGTGATTCATTGTAGCTGTTTAGAGATTTTAGTTGCTATTCTTTTTTAGACATTTATTCTTATATTAGAGTTTATTCTCTTCCCTCTTTAGTAGTTTATTATAGTCGATTGGCAGTGGATTTGTCTCCATCCGACTATTGCACTTTGAGATTACTATTTGAGACTACTTCTTTGATATTCATTTATTGATTTTCATTCTTCTATTATTTGTGCTGTGGATGAGATATAGAACTGTGTGTGACTTGTTGTGACATATATTTACCACTGTGGATTGGATATTCATGTACAGCGTACGTGTGTATATGGTTTCCATATATTAGAGTTCGTATACATACGGCTGGCGTGTTACGTATTCCTAGCCCTACGTATTTTGGGACTGGGGCGTGACATATTTTTGTGGTGGCCCATGCAGGTCAAGAATATATTGTCTCGGTTACGTAACCGTACCGAACAAGCCTGCGTAATAGGAATAGAGTATAAGGATCTCATCCACGCTTGATTGAAATTCATCCTTCCTATTTAATACTTGCATCCTGTTTGATTCCTGTACTTTTTCTAATCGTTTCGTACGTCAACTGCAGAGAGATGGATTTGCAGAATGGATGTACTGCCGCCGATGGCGACGCAACTTCTGGAGTCAATTGTCAGACTCAAGGAGGGACCCCAACAATTCCTATGCTTCCGGGACCAGATGGACAGACTCACACCCCAGTTCCATCTGATCTTCCCGCTTCACCTATTGGGAACCTTCCACCTGCCTCAGTACCGCAAGATGGCCAAGCGCAGATGTTCCAATTCTTTCAGATGATGATACAGGAACAGAGGCAGCAGGCAGCCGAGCAGAGACAGCAGGCAGTCGAGCAGAGGCAAGAATTTTTGGCAGCACTGGAGAGGATGGCTGCACATGCTACTGTACCAGCCCAAACACTAGCTCTAGCATCTCGAGCTAAGGTTGGATCAGTAAAGGATTTTGTTCAGATGGGTGCAAGGCAGTACAAGGGCACTGAGAGCCCGGAGGAGACTACCAGCTGGATCACTCACACACAGAAGCTACTGGAGGCATCGCAGTTACCTACGGACCTATGGATGACGGGTGTACGGACGCTTCTGGATGGTAATGCTCATCACTGGTGGGAATCCATGGAGCGCCAGTTGGGTACTTACCAGACTTGGGAGCAGTTCTTGGAGTACTTTGAGGGAAAGTACTTCCCGGACACTGTCAGGGACACCTTGTATGATCAATTTCTTCACTTAGAGCAGGGGAACTGGACCGTGGACGAGTACGATGCCAAGTTTAGTCGACTCAGCAAATATAGCGCTGCTTTGATACCAGATGACTTGGCTAAGGCTAAGAGATTTCATCGAGGACTGACCCAGGAGCTTCAACATTATACAAGCTCGCAGTCCCGAGTCTCTTATGCTGAACTACTGACAGAGGCCAGATTTCAGGAAACCATTAGCAGAGGAAGAGGAGGTCAGCTGAGGACACAACAAGAAACAGCAAGGATACAGCAGGGACCAGCCAGGACACCACAGGGAGGACCTATCAGACGTCCTGTGGCATAACAGCATCAGCAACATCGAGCAGGACCGTACCGGATTCCGGAAAAACCCTAATGTAATTATTGTGGGAAGATTGGACATATTTCGAGGGATTGTCGGACTCGCTTGGGTCAGTGTATGAGATGTGGCTCCGGACAACACATGGCGAGAGACTGCCCAATGCAGACATCGACACTCCCACCACCAGTTCAGAGACTAGCGCTTCCAGCACCGAAGCCAGCCCAGCAGATGACCGGACCGGGAGCACCTCGACCCCCAGCAGCAGGAGAATTTCAGAGAGGACCACCGCTACCCACTCAGGAGGAGCAGTATATGAGGACCGGACATGGACAGCCGCAGAGGAACGGGCGAGCTTTTGCATTGGAGGTAGATGACATGGATCATGAGGTGGATGTCATAGCAGGTATTACCCTTGCTTTTACTTTTCCTGCTGTGACATTATTTGATACGGGAGCCACCCACTCATTCATATCATCTAGTTTTATTGCCAAACACAACATTGCTTCTACACCATTATCTAGTTGTGTTAGAATTCTTACCGGAGGAGGAGTTGTACCAGTTAGTCGAGTTTGTAGAACGGGTCCTATAGTGATACGTGGCAGAGAGATGAATGCCCAACTCTTAGTCCTTCCTATGCCGTCTTTTGATATTGTGCTTGGAATGGACTGACTGAGCAAGAACCACACTTTCTTCAATTGCTTTGGAGGAAGCATTCTTTTTAAGGTACCAGGCCAGCCTGAACTTGAGTTTACCCGAGGATCCACAGAAATCCTTGATGGTATGCAGCTCGCAATGGACGATGTTGTCTATCACCCTATTATTTCAGAATTTCTAGACGTCTTTCCAAAGGATTTGCCAGGACTACCCCCAGACCGAGACGTAGAGTTTTTAATTGAACTAGCACCCGGATCAGCACCTATAGCATCGCATGTTTACAGACTGGCGAAGAAGGAGATGGACGAGCTGAAGGCACAGTTAAAAGAGCTAGAGGAGAAAGGTTTCATTCGACCGAGTGCATCACCCTGGGGAGCACCAGTGTTGTTTGTACCCAAGAAGGATGGGTCAGTGCGTATGTGCATTGACTACAGGGCCTTGAATGCAGTGACAGTGAAGAACAAATATCCATTGCCACGCATTGATGACCTGTTTGATCAACTCAGTGGAGCTAAGGTATTCTCGAAGATAGATTTGAGATCGGAATATCACCAAGTGAAGGTACGGAAGCAGGATATTCCGAAGATCGCATTCAGAACAAGATATGGACACTACGAGTTTTTGGTCATGCCATTTGGATTGACCAATGCTCCAGCAATCTTCATGGACTTGATGAATCGAGTCTTCCACCAGTACTTGGACCAGTTCGTGGTCGTCTTCATAGATGATATACTTGTCTATTCGAAGAGCCACGAGGAGCACGAGGAGCACCTGCGGATTGTTCTAGAGACTTTGAGGAGAGAGCAGTTATATGCTAAACTCAGCAAATGTGAGTTTTTTTTGGACAGAGTTTTATTTCTTGGATATGTTGTTACAGGAGATGGTATTTCTGTTGACCCAGAGAAGATCTCAGCAGTTGAGACATGGCCTGTTCCTAAAACAGCAGCAGAGGTGAGGAGTTTCCTTGGACTTGCGGGATATTACCGACGGTTCATGGAAAACTTTTCAAGGATAGCGGCACCTATGACTCGTTTGACTTGTAAGGATCAAGAATTTATATGGACTGACGAGTGTCAAGCAGCCTTTGAAGAGTTGAAGAAGCGACTGACTACAGCACCAGTATTGGCGATTCCGTCAGGATCAGGAGGATACGTGATCTACAGTGACGCATCAGGAAAAGGTTTAGGATGCGTATTGATGCAGCATGGCAAGGTAATTGCATATGCATCTAAGCAGTTATGAGTACATGAGAAGAATTATCCAACTCATGACTTGGAACTTGCAGCCGTTGTATTTGTTCTGAAGCTATGGAGACATTACTTATATGGGAAACGAGTGGAAATCTATACGGACCACAAAAGCCTCAAGTACGTCTTCACGCAGAAGGAGTTAAATATGAGGCAACGTCGATGGCTCGAGTTGATGAAAGATTTCGAGATAGAGCTATATTATCATCCAGGCAAGGCTAACGTGGTAGCAGACGCGTTAAGCCGGAAGCCAGCAGCTTACTTCTTGACAGCACAGAGGGAACTTTTGGAGGATTTGCAAGAGCTTGGCATTGAAGTGATATTACCCGGAGCAGATGGGACACTAGTCAACTTACAAGTTCAATCATCATTGGTAGAGAGGATTAAGGCAGCTTTGCCTACAGACGCCAGATTTTGGAGACTAAAGGAAAGGACAGAGGCCGGAGAGCAGACCGGATTGCACATTCATGAGGATGGGACATTACGATATGGTGATTGTCTTTATGTTCCAAATGGAGAGATTCGACAGGAGCTGATGACAGAGGCTCATAGTTTGATCTATTCTATTCATCCTGGAGACACCAAGATGTATCGTGACTTACGACAGCATTTTTGGTGGCATGGGATGAAGAGAGAGATAGCTCATTTTGTAGCTAAATGTCTGGTATGTCAACAAGTGAAGGCGGAGCACCAGAGGACAGCAGGATTATTGCAACCACTTCCGATTCCAGAGTGGAAGTGGGAGCACATCACTATGGACTTCGTCACGGGTTTTCCCAAGAGTCCAAGTGGGAGAGATGCAGTGTGGATAATAGTGGACCGACTCACCAAGTCAGCCCATTTTATACCTTTTAGAGTGGGTCAGTCTACAGAAGCTTTAGCTAATTTATATATGAGGCAGATCGTGAGATTGCACGGCATACCAGTCAGCATTGTATCGGACCAAGATTCGCGCTTCACATCGCACTTTTGGAGGAGCATGCAAGAGAGTCTTGGTACTCGTCTGAAGTTCAGTATATCTTACCACCCGCAGACAGATGGGCAGTCGGAGCGTACTATTCAGACCTTGGAAGACATGTTGAGGGCTTGCATGTTAGACTTCAGAGGATCATGGGAGGACCACCTACATCTTGTAGAGTTTTCTTACAATAATAGCTATCAAGCGAGTATTCAGATGGCTCCGTTTGAAGCATTGTATGAAAAAAATGTAGGTCTCCTGTGTGTTGGAGTGACGTGGGAGAACGTCAGATTTTGGAACCCGAGTTGGTGGTCAACACTGTAGAGACAGTCAAGAAGATTCAGGGACACTTGCGAGCAGCGCAAGACAGACAGAAGCAGTGGGCAGACCTTCATCGTCGTCCCTTGGAGTTCAAAGAGGGCGATCACGTCTTCTTGAGGATATCACCGACCAGAGGCACCATCCTATTCGGAGGGCGCGGCAAGTTGAGTCCAAGGTATATTGGACCATTTGACGTGCTCGAGAGAGTTGGAGAGGTGGCATATCGACTTGCGCTACCACCTTCACTGGAGGGAGTACATGACGTATTCCATGTGTCGCAGCTCAGGCGATATGTGGCAGACAGTAGTCATGTTCTCGACCATTCAGAGATCACCATTGGGCCGAGCTTGTCATACCAAGAGCAACCCGTGGGAATCCTTGATCGTCGAGAGAAAGTGTTGAGGAACCAGTCTATTCCCTTGTTTCGCGTAGCATGGAGACATGGCGCGCCAGGAGAATCAACTTGGGAGCGCGAGGACGACATGCGCAAGCGTTTTTCGAACCTATTTGCAGACCAAGGTATGAATTTACATTGTTAATTTATATCTTATACCATCATTGCATTCTATCGTGGCTTAATTTTAATTTCGAGGACGAAATTTTTACAAGTTGGGTAGAATGTAAAACCCCCTTCCTAGAAAATCGTATATATCCTTTTTATTTATTAATTATTAATTAAATTATAGTAATTAGGTCTAAATAGGAGAAATAGATTTTTAATAATTTTTATGTTAGGTGTTCGGGCACTTAGATGACTTATGGGACCTTCAGGAATTTTTCGGAATTTATTCCATGTAGGAGACCCCTTGAACAGTTGCTAGCCTAACGATGTGCAATACCCTAAGCTATAAATTTTTCTTATGAGTATATGTATATATATATATATATATATATATATATATATATATATATATATATATATATATATATGTATATATATTTTATAAAGAAAGAAAGAAAAAAAAAAGAATTAAATAAGTATAATAGTATAATAATAATAATATAATAATAATAGTAATAATGGTATTAGCTACTTAGGATTTCTTCGGCCAGCAACTTAATGCTAAAGTTGCTCTTCAGCAACTTAGTCTTTTTGCTCAACCCCCTTCAGCCGAGTGACCAACCCGACCTTTCCTTTACTTCTCAAGCCCGACCTTCCTATTCAGCGCCCACTTCACCCAACCCGATCCACTCACTCTCTCCTTCCCTATTAATATATAATATATATATATATATACATAGTAAACTCTCTAAAACCCTAACCTAGAAATTCCTAGACTTCCTCTTCCCATCTAGAGCCGTCACCGCAGCCAGAGAAGCCCCACCAAGCCATCCAACCATCCCGTCGACGCCGACCTCGCATCCTGCAGTTTCCCACTCGAGGCACCTTCGCTCCGGCATGATTTTCCGTCGACTCGCTCGACCAAATGTTGTTTCGTTTTTATAGGTATGATCATCCCTTAACCCTCTCCAATATTTGTTTTATAGCAAACCTCGGAAAACGTGTGCCCCTAGGTGTAAAACAGCGTCCAAAGTGGACGGACAGACAGAATTCTAGAATCGCAGAATTCCAGAATGACCACACGTATTGCCGAGTTCGTATCTTCCACCACAGAGATCCGAATTCGGTGATTCTTTTTGATACCTGTAGAATACCTGACCTAGTTTAATTTCTATAAAATAACCCTAGGCTAATAGTTACTGCGGACATAGTTATATTCGTCACAAAACTGCGCGCACCCACTTTTTCCGGTTTTTCGAAAGTTGGAAAACGGAGCGCGCCCCGCCAAACGGGACCGCCCCGCCGTGTGCCAAGTGTACCCAATGGTGCACGCAGCATAACCGGACACGTGAAAATTTGTGGGGACTGATTCGTACGCGTGTACGCGCCGGAATCAGGCCGTATCCGTTGACACATTTCGTGTCGCCACTTTTGTGGAACTCGCACGTATTTTTTGCACGCTTGTCAGATTACGACGAAACTTATGCCACTGGACTCGTGGTAACGCGCTGGTCCTGTGACCCAAATTTTACGCAATTCTGAGACGGTTGACCAAATCGCCAATTGGCGGGTCCCACAGTTGACTTTTTGGACCAAATTTTGTTCGGCTCATCGGAATCCACATTTGGACATACTGTTGGGTTCGTATTGACATCTAGAGTTGTTTGACCTATAGTTTGTCCCATTTAGAGACTGTTACCCTTGGCATGCTTTTCGGTGCAAAGTGGGCCATACGTGGACCCCACTTTTATCCGAAATTACCGTTTTGCCCCTGTGTCCAAATTGGACGAAAGGGATGTATTTTTTAGCTATTTTGCTCATTCCGGAAATGTTGGTGATATTTATTTCAGCATTCGGAGACGTTTGTTCGGAGTCCTTAGTTCCAGGTTCAGTGTCCTTGACATTTGGGCGCGTACACTTTACAGATTTCTTGCCAGGCAAGTATACCTTGTCATTGTACTTTATTTACATTCCATATAAGGCATGCATGTTTATTTCTGTTTATTTAGTTCATTTATTTTAACTGCTATATAAACTGCGCGTCCAAGGAAACTTGGGTGCAACGACGGTGTCGTCGTACTATGTTTTTATTTATGTATATGCATTTGACCTACTTTATGAGACTACCCCATTTTCATGAGGCATGTATGTTTCATTGGCCATGACACTATTCTTACACGAGTGTGAGTCACATGTAGGACACGGACTTGCGTACTCGGCTGGCCCCCGGTACGTATAGGTCGTGCGAAGGATAGGGATAACTGCCAATAGAAACTTTGCATGCTAGTAGACCTGGCGGTTATTAAAGGTCTTATCGTGTCATGGACATGACATGCTTAGAGCATTGGGTGGGGAGAACAACAAGTACCGCATTTGAGCTCCTTTACACTTTTTTCCTGTACGCCCGGATTCTCCGCTGGAGATACGGGTCATGATGACCACTATATATTATGTACTATCAGACGGGCCACCGGCGTTCAAAAGACGACGTGCCTTTTAGGCCCCTGGATCTCCAAAAGAGAACCATGCCAAATCCCAGTTTTCAGCCAGATAGCTCACTTGTGGGGAAAGGTGTTCTTAACTGCATTCACATAGATGGTTAGGCGACCCCAATGGATGTTTATTTTCAGTACTTTATTGGCATGTGCTTTTTGTATCTTTTTACGTCCCTCTGAGGACCTGGTCCCTTCCAGATATAGGTGAGCAGGAGTATTCGCAGGAGTATGGACCTGGACCTGACGCTACTTATCAGCCTGAGGAGATCTTACCTTCTGATTATATGTGATTCATTGCAGCTGTTTAGAGATTTTAGTTGCTATTCTTTTCTAGACATTTATTCTTATATTAGAGTTTATTCTCTTCTCTCTTTAGTAGTTTATTATAGTCGATTTGCAGTGGATTTGTCTCCACCCGACTATTGCACTTTGAGATTACTATTTGAGACTACTTCTTTGATATTCATTTATTGATTTCCATTCTTCTATTATTTGTGCTGTGGATGAGATATAGAACTGCGTGTGACTTGTTGTGACATATATTTACCACTGTGGATTGGATATTCATGTACAGCGTACGTGTGTATATGGTTTCCATATATTAGAGTTCGTATACATACGGCTGGCGTGTTACGTATTCCTAGTCCTACGTATTTTGGGACTGGGGCGTGACATCCACCCTTCCACCTTTATCTCCTGTGATTGGATGTCTCTATTTATAGAACTCAGTCACAGTGACTGTCCAGTCGGTATAGGAGCACAACTGTAGAGAAAGTTGTACCTTTTATGCGACGGTTATAATAACTGCTACCCACGTTTGAATGATCTCCTGAATCCGCGTGTAACGCGTGTCCCATTATGAGGTAATGCGTATAACTGCTTTTCGAAGATCACGGCATGCAAGCCACGTAGGTAACTGCCCCTCGCGTAAAGATGATTGGCATAAAAGCCAAATAACTATCATGTTGGCGTAAAAGCCAAATAGATGTCTTGTTGGCGTAAAAGCCAAATAGCTGTCTTGTTGGCATAAAAGCCAAATAGCTGTCTTGTTGGCATAAAAGCCAAATAGCGCGTAAAACTTGAGGCTGCATGAATAGTAGGTAACCAGCGTAAAAATAGCCAATTATCCTTTTTGACTGGGGTCTTGAGCGTATTCTGGGCCAAATAACCTTATCACGTACCTTTGCAAATATAGCCTGAGTTGGCGTATTTCGAGGAGATAGCATACGGCATGCTCCTATAGTTGAAAATAGCCTGGTTGGCATATTTCGAGGAGATAGCATACGGCGTGCTCCTATGGTGGAAAATAGCCTGGTTGGCGTAAAATACCAGGATGGTGATGTAAGCGTATTAGCCCTAGTTTTAGCTCTCCCAGTCATGACAAAATTATAAAGGATAGAACCAAATCTCGTGCACTAAATGCAGAGATATGCCTCAATCTCGTGCATTAAATATCGAGATATGTCTAGAGCTCTGCATGAGCAACAGCTTTTGACGTGGCGTCTGATTTCGTCTTATCTTGAGCGTAAAAGCTCGTCTCTGCCTGTATAGAATAGGTAGCGTATTCCTTGAATGCATAAAAATGACTTGTATCAAGGATATGTCACTAAAAGACAGTCTGGGTCTCTGTGCACAATCATCATTATAGTCGTCCTCTCGATCGAAGTACAGTACTTTTGTCAGGAGTCAGGTTCACCGTTCTGTCTGACAGATTCATTCGAGGAATACGAAGAGTTCCTCATATGACTTTACGTTTGCATTAAAGACAAACGTGTTTTATGCTGTAGGGAGTCATAGCAACCTTTTATGCCAAAACAGCCTTGAAGCGCTACTTTGCACGGGCAGCTCTGAAGTCATGTTTTTACGCCACACAGCGCTGAAGCTTTGTTTTACGCGTGCTTCATGTATGTTGGGGGTTTTACGTATATAATTTCCCAGCATATTTTTCATGCTTCTACAATGGCGTATTTTGAAAATAAACGAGGCCATGACCCAGCCGGTTTATTTTCAAAATAATTAAAATTTTATAATTTAGTTTAGAATTTGAGTCAGTTGATACATTTCATACTCTGTCATAGTCTGTCTGTGAGTTGTGACCTAGTTAATAGTTTAATCCCGTGGACCTGATGACACGTGCCCTACCCAAGTATAAAGTATCCAGTTTACTTATAATACTACCCACGATTTATTCTTTGAATCTTTTAGAACACAGCCGACCCTAAAAATAATTTTCCCAACTCCTCCCTCTCTCTCTCTCTCTCTCTCTCTCTCTCTCTCTCCATGATAGCCCTCACTCTTCCGCCAACGGACCCGACACGGCGATGTGCATGCCAAGGTTTGTTTCTACTTAATTAGAAATTTTGTTCACCATTCTTCAAGCAAATTTTAAATATAAAATTTTATGCTTCATGGTCAAAAATATCAGTCCCTGGACAATTATTCAGTTTTGGTATTAAAGTACTTTCTTGTACCACTACCTTAAGGATCAACTGTTATTCTTATTTTAAGATTTGTCAATACTTATCTCTTTGTTTGGACATTATTCTATTTGGACTCTATTGATGTAGTTTGTTCTTCTGTTGGTTTGATTTTTTAACATTAGCATATTTGTAGTCTGCAGTGCCAATAACATGTTATTGCAAATTAATTGATAAATGAGGTTTTATCCAAGTGTATATTGTTTTACTACAAATTGTGAGTTTATTGAGATGTTACTCCAAATTGTGAGTTAGAGATGTTACTGCATATTGCATTATCCAAAGATAGTCTTGTTCTTATGATGATGTTGGACAAAGGAAAAATGTAATGACAGCAGACTTTATTGGATTAGTATATTATTTCTAGAATTTTTTTTTTTACTATTTTTGGACCCGTTTGGACCCACATGTTGGCTCGGTTCGGACCCATTTCGAACGGGTCGAGTCCGGTCCGGTTCCAATATGTTTTGGTCTCGTCCCACCCCGCCAACTAACGGGTCCGGTCTAGGTCTATTAAATTTGGGCCTGCCTCGACCCGTGCCCAACCCTGATAGTGGTTGCTTGGATTGATGCCATCGATTATGTGATAATCAGGGATGATTGTTGGACAAATTTACCCTAGGAAAGGCTTTTCTAGATATACTTCGTCCCTTGGACTTTGGTGATCATGATGTTAGTGAGATAATCTATATTAGATCTTTAGGTGTTCTGATTTATGAGTATTTTCCATAAGTTTGGATATAATCCCTTAGATTGTTGGGTAAGATTTGACCCTGGAATTGGGATGAGTGTAGTGATTCTAGTTGTCTGTTGGAGATGAGTTAGCATGATGTTTAAGTGTGGCATTGTGAGATAGCCTAGTAGTTAGGTAGACGTCACAATATTGAGCAATATGATCAGTTGGATTAACCTTAAGAAGAGCTTCCTGGGCAGATTATGTTATAATAGAGCTATGATAGCAAAATTGAGAGATAAGGCTCGGTTTTGATTTGGTTCTTGAGAAATTGTATTGATTGCTTACGGTTGGAAGAAGGAGATGGCATCTGGAACTAGTATGGTTAATTATTTATTGTTAGATTATCTTATTTAATTATACTTAAGTGGAGATGATGGATAAAAATTTTGTTGTCAAATTAATTGGATCATGATTCAATTGTGGGTTTGGAGAAGTGATTGATGGTAGTGTGATCCTTGGATTCGATTTGGCTTGGATTTGGATTAATCTTTCTTGCGGTAATATTGTGATGTGTATAGGTTGAAATACTTGGGATAGCGATAATATCATCATAAGAAATTGATTGAAAGAATTTGTAGTTGGCTAATGGAGTGGATTTAATTTTAAAGGTTAAAGATTTTATATTATTAGGAGAAAGTTGATGAGCGAGATGGATACATGTTTTGATATGTGGTGTCACACCCCTATTTCACCGAATCGATAAGTCGTCACCGGACATGAGGTCGTACAAGCCTAAGTTGTGCTTGTACCCACAGAGTTAAGCAAGAAACAACATGACACAGAACAAAATAACTCTTTTTATTGATAATTCATATTGTATACATAGGTTCTTAGATAGCTGAGTAAGGGTGTCGTACGGGCTTACAACTTGAATAGTAAAATGAGATACATCATTCCATACATCATATACCTTTACTAGAAAATAAAATATAAACAACTTCGACGTGAGTCTTCAAAATGTAACTTGTACTGCTTCAAAATATGAACGAGCCTTCTACACAACTAGAGGGATCCTTCAGTTCCTCGGTATGCCTCTTTGTTCGCAACACCTTTGGAGACGTGGATCAGTACGTTGCCATGTACTAGTAAGTAGTGAATTAACCCAACTTACCAAAATCAACACAATAATCATGTGAAAGCGTACATTATTATTAGTAATTTTTTATATTTTTCTTAACTTAATTTATAGATCATAAGATAGAAAATAAAATAACATAATATGCATCACCCAATTGGTTCTTACCTACGTTCGATACTCCTTTCTTGCAACATAACTTAACATGTTCTTCCCTGTGGATAAGACATCATTAGCTAAGCATCTTAAATATATTAAGGTCACTGGCACTACAAGCCATCCTGGACAATAGCTTGGTTAGACGCAGGTAGTGAGCCCTATGAAAGTTACCAAATCACCCTTGTTAGTATGTCAGCATAGGTATCCTTGTTCCTTCTAGGTTGAATTGGTTTTGTGGCGGCGGCAACCATTCGAGGAGTCAAAACCATGTACAAAAGTTGTCTATGACAATGTATGCATGCCTAAGAAACTTAGTTATCAAGTATAGCATGTAAGATATCAGAAAATTGGTATACTCATTATGTATTCTACCTTTTTCCATCACTCAAAATTTCTATAATACATGTTGCAACATTCATCTATGAATCCAATTTTATTTAGTATAGTACTATAACACACATTTTTTTATATAACAAGCATACAATAATATGGTTACTCTCTTTATCTTGATTCATTTTATTAAGGTATCAGTGATTGGAGGACGCAACAAGAAAGTCATTTATTAAAGTATGGAGATAAGAAAAGAAGGATCAAAGCCACTTACTGTTGAAGAATTGTCAGGAGAAAGAGATCTCCAACGCTTCGCTTACGCTTCACCTACGCGGTCATGCATTTGCACCAACAGAAGATAAATACATTTTTTCTCTTTCTCCTAAATTTTGTTATAAATATGTGAATCGATGAAGGCAAACGATAAAAACCATAGAAAATATTCACAAAAAATGTATTCATAAAATCAACAGTGAAAGCAACAGTGAAAATGTTTGAGAAAGTGACTCTTATATATAGTTCTTCCTCAAGATATGATCCAATACAATTTGGGACATGATTCCGAAGAAGCCAATACAAATAAAGAAAGGATATTCTTTCAATATGTTACGATCAATCGAAACCAAGAAAATTTCTAATACAGTGCCCCTAAATGAGGAGTAGAGCACTACACGTGGCAAGCTAGCGATAAATGAAGATCAACCCTTCGGACTTGAATAAGGATAACTTTATATTTGGAAAAAATTGGAAGATGTTAACAGCATTGAGATGATGCTTAGAAGAGTACGATTGATGTATACATAGTAAGTAATTTAGATTTGGTTAGTTGATTTCTTGGATTGAGAAATTCTCGAGAGATAGATAGAACATAGATTGATGCAATAATAATTTCTGAGAGAGCGAGATTCTTTTATAATTAAGTATTGATATATGATTATTATTGAGACCTTGATGCAGTCAAGTTTAGAAGATTGGTTAAAAATTGAATTTAATGTCTTAAGAATTATTTGGATTGGTTGAGGTACAATAGTGGATTCGATTGGGGATAATGATTGGTTTTGGGCTATGTCCCTTAATTCATAATAGAATGAGGTATAGTGCTTGGGTAGGTTTGCCTTAGTTCTTAGTTGGTTCCTTGGTGTTATGAGTTTTAGCTCACTCAGTATGTTTGAGAAGTGTAGTTTTTTGCGAGGCACATTATTGATAAAGGTGGAGAGTATCGGTGAAGATTGGAAATGGTAGGATTGAGTTCAGTGATATAAGTTGTTAAATGGATTTCACCAAGTATGAGTGGGCTTACATTAAATGAGGAATGATAGAAAGTTGTGTTTGAATAATCTTTAAAGTTATGCAAGATGTATTTAAGTTGGACTAGAGGAAGATGCTTTATGTAGTTTATCGAGTTGATATATTCAAGTATTTTTGGTGCAACTGGAAAAGTTTGTTCTTGTAGGTTTTGAGGATGAAACTTTTTTTAGTGATGTGTTATGTAATGTCCTACTCCATATAGTGCATTGAGATGGTTTGTTGGCTCAAAGTATCGTTTGTACTTGGATTGAGGTAGAAAAATTATTTAGAAATATGCTCGATCGAAGAAGATAGTATTTCTTCAAGATGGATGGTTTTGATACTTCTCTCATTTACCTTCACACTAAATAAAATGAATGATGCATGTTTAGTTTTTATGCTATGAGTTCTATTGCATGATAATAAAGAAAGAATCAAGATAAAATATATTCATAGGATTGTTGTTAACTTTTTGCGTAGATACATATCACATGGACTAGCTTGTTGTTATAGAACATGGATTATTAACTTGTTGTTATATATATATATATATATATATATATATATATATATATATATATATATATATATATATATATATATATATATATATATATATCTGTGTATGTTATCATATAGAGTATACTTTTATTACTATATTTTAGATATGGAAAATAGTTTTGTGGTGATATATCTTGTAGAGTATAGTATTATGATTTCAAAGAAATAAAAAATATGGAAAGGTTTGGGACCATTGGATCTCCTTAGAATCCCTGAACTGGGAAGAGTGATACGAGCGATGGCTCGAGAAAGTGTGGTAGTATAAAAGAAGATGTGTTGTATAGTTATTTTAGTTTATATACCATGCATATTCTTTATAGTTTAATTGTTCATGCATTGCATGATCATTAGACAACTTGTGCACAAGGTTTGGATTTTTTTCAAATGGTTGTCGGGGCTTTGGAACCATGTTGGCCTTGGGGAACTAGGTTAATAAGTGCTACACACAGGCATTTCGGGACCTTCGGTGGGGCTAGCTACCTGCACGCAAAAGGATTGTTGTCTTACCATGAATAGTCCAGGATGTCTTGTGGTGCCAGTGACCTTCATATAGTTGGGCTGCGTGTTATTGTTATCTGCTTGTAGGCCTAACAAGTTGAAGGACGAATGCACGACACATTTATATTTTTCTAAAGACTAATGAATGTCTTATACAGGGATAAGCTTATGACAGACTTTATATTATGAATAATAACATTGTATTAACAGAGAAGGATGGTAAGTATTAGGTTGGTAAGTATTAGGTAAGATAGACTTTATTGCATAATACTTTTATATTTATGGACATATGTATGAATAGAATTGTTAACTGGTCCTAATAAAATATTAGAAAGACCACATATGTTTGCCTGCACTAAATTAATCAATGTGTTGATTTTAGTTGAGTTGGCTAGAGGCCACTCGCCAGTACATGGTAATGTACTAACCCCTAACTCCTAGGTGCGAAGATTTTCTCGGACGTACAGAGGCGTAGGAGCTCCGATTGGCAACTTAAAGTGTTTCGACTGGAGATGTTAGCATTTTGTATATAAAGAATATAATGTATGGAACATCATTGTTTGTATAGTTATTAATTTGTAAGGCTTGTAGTATGTTTCATTAATGTATTAAGAGAGAGTGCTTGTAATGGTGTTATTTCTTTGGATTCGAGCCGTTGTAATTTCGTTGTAATATTATCAATAATAAAAATTAATTTTGTATATCTTGTGTCAATTCAACTTTTTTGCTTATTTTTGTTGTAATTACTTCGTTTATAAAATATTCTATCGATCGTATTTGTGCTTGCCTTGTATAAGTACAATTTAGGCTTCTATGACATCATTGTCTAGTGGCGACTTTCGGTTCTTCAAAACCGGGACGTGACACATACCCGGAATAACAACCCAATATATAGTAGCCATCGTTATCCAGAGTACTATGCCACCAAGCATCCATACAGATCATAGTCCAAGGCTTATAGCATCTACAATAATCATCTAGTTTTGAGTCATACTTGCGCCCATGGGCTGAATAAGTTCCTAGTGGTAACAATCAATCAATAAGGGATGTAGCATCCTTAGTCCATAGATCTATCTCAATATATCATGTTCTAAGTGGTCGAACATAGCCACCGATGGAAAAAAAATTTAGATTTGATGTTATCATTTGATTATTTTATATAGAGATTAATTTTTTGTTTTATTAGTTAGGATTTAAGTTATCTTAGAGATAAGCCTTTAGAGATTGGCTTTCTCTTTTTTTATTTATTGAAAGTCTATAAATAGTCTGTAAGTACATAAATTAATGATCAAAAAATTAAAGAATGAGAAATCTATTTTGAGTTTGTATGGTGCGGTGCCAAAACTCTAAAGTGGATCTCTCTATCTTATTTTATTTTCCGCTTTTGACATTAACGTCTACAACGATATTCTTAGTTATTATTTTTCATATTTCTATTACAATTATTTGCCATAAATCAATATTAATAGTTGATTTTTCACATTTCGTTTAAAGCTTTCGCGTCCAAATTTTTAGAAGTCCCAAATCGTATATCCTTTAGGTCTTCGTCTCGCGTCAAATTAGTATCATAGCTAAATCCTGATTTAATTAGAAATATTTTTGTACGTAGGTAGGCAAGATCCAAGAATGTCTACACAATTTTTTTTACAATAATTGTATGCAATAATCGATGATATATATGATAAGATGCATACCAATATTAAAAAAACTGCTCGATGAATATTTCAACCAGATTAAGGTAGAAACTATTGCTAATGGTGATCCTATATCCTTAAAATAAATCATTGGTAGAGCCTACATAGTCTGTCGTAGATGAGTCACCAGTTAGATCCAAGTGCAAGTTTAGGTCTAGATTTAAACCATTAGTAAATTTTGATCTTTATATATCATCCTTTGAAGAATTAAATAGGTCCTTTGATGAATTTAAAGAACCTATTATATCTTCTAAGTATGTTGAACGTGTCCCAATAATTAAACCTGTAAAGAAATTATATTATATATTTGGTACAAATGATTGTAACTATTTTGTAGAAAATAATGACTAGTTTTATGGATGATCATTTTGCTTCTTTGGACGCATTGACACAACCACTAGTTATTAAGGAGCTTGATGATAGGTCCACGATGGACATTCTGCTTCTTCCACCTCTAACGTCGCTAGTACCACCGTAGAATTTTATCGTCTTGTCAGAAGTCTCAATATAGACTACCTTGTTGAAGTAGAGGCTTCTGCCATGGCCGATTTAAAGGTCATCAATATAAGCATAAATTTTGGATTTCATGATTCACCAGGAGGTGAGTTTTTCGAAGCCAATGAGAATAATGGGAAACAAATATAGCTTTATTGTTATCTTTTAGTTTTTTCTGTTATTTTAGATAGAGAGTATATTTTTGTTTTATTAGTTAGGATTTAAGATAAGTCTTTAGAGGGATGGATTGGTGGTTAAACTCTACTGCGGTGACTTTATCTTCCTTTATTTCTTGAGAGTCTATAAATAGTTTGTATCCTCATAAATTATGAATCAAATAATTGAAGAATGAGAAATCTATTTTGAGTTTGTATGGTACAATTCTAAAACTCTAAAGTGGATCTCTCAATCTTATTTACTTCCCCGCTTCCGACGATGACGTCTCCAACGTATTCTTAGTTATTATTTTCATATTTATATTATAATTATTTATCATAAATCGATAATAGTTTATTGTTCATATTTGGTTTAAAGCTTCAACGACCAATTTTTTTATTATAAATTTCTAATTTCATAAAAATTTTTTTTTTTTTTGGGTCGTCGTCCCGCGTCAACCACCATGTGACTCAAAATTCTTCTCTCCCAATGATTCTAAGTCATATATCTAGTTATTTAACCTGTGCTCTCTAAATGAGATTTTTAGATCGTGTTTATTTGAAAAATCAGCCTAGATGCATGATACATAATAATTAACCGACATAATTGTTTCAAAAAGAACGATTCTGTGTACATGTCGAGAACACCGATACATGTACATAAATATATGGAATATTTTAGCAAATATTTCTATTGCAACATACAAACTAGCATATACCCTCACAAAAAAAATTTAAACTAGCAAATATTTTCAATATGTGTAAAATAATCAAAAATAGTGGAGGTGTATCTTAAATTTTTAAATGTTCCATACAAAGGAATGGAAACATTTGCTAATTTAAATTTTTTGTGGAGATATATACTAGTTTATATATTTATAATGAGAACATTTGCTAAAATATTCCTAAATATATACATGTAAATCCATTGTAAAAAGTATGCATGAAATAGATTCAGTAAGTAGAAGTTATACGCAAGCCACGATCGAAGTCGACAAGAAACGTGAAAAAAAAAAAAAAAAAACTACACATGGTTTGCATTTACTCTGATTGCAGAAAAAAAAAATCGATAAAAAATATATCATGATTATTGTGTTTTATCGCAAATTACGTGAGACTTTGTTGTATTTGTATATGTATGCAGGTTGTGATGAATGGCTGAAAAAGAAACACATCCAAATCTTAAAATTTTACACTAATTGTACACATCTCGCTTTCAAATTGTATGCAATCAACAACAAAACCAAACAGAATCAACGGTCCTTATTTTTCCCATTGATTCCAACTGGCAATATTGTATCATAATTAACCAAACTAAGATATTGTTCAATACGGTAGAAACCCCTAATTGTTTACACGATCATCCCCAAAAAAGCAACATTTTGTGCAACCACGACGATGATAATAATAATAATAATTACAGTCATTTTTGGGCCTCTTTTTGATTGATTATAACTAGAAGGAATAATATGCCAATAATAATAACAATAGTTACAACAAAGTTGGCCATCGTTCGCGGTTGATTGATAATCAAGCAATTAATCAGTGAATAGAATAGTAACACTCCACATCGAATTTATGCTCTCTTTCTCTCCCAATCAGAAAAGACAAGAAACAATACCAAACCATTCCATTTTTTTTATAATTTTTTTTTTTTATGTGTCTATCCTCCGTGAGCGGTGGAATTCGATTCCATGACCTTCACCACGGAAGACCTACGTCTTAACCGGTATGCTAGACGGCTAGTACAACAATTCCATCTTCTTCTTTGACGGTTTGTGTAATAATAATTTCTTAACCACTTTCTTCCCTTTTCTCTCTCTCTCTCTCCTCTCTCTCGTTTTCTTTTCTCTCTCTCTCTTAGGGGTAAGCATTATTCGGTAACCGAACCGAATAAAAAATTCGGTTCGATTTCGATTTTGAAAATACTAATTATTTTTATTCGGTTTCGATTTCAATCCAAAATCGAAAACCGAATAAAACATATACAATTATATAAATACTCTCAATTTTATACATATTTTGTGATTAAAATATGTATATTTTGAAAGCAACGATTCTATGTATGTGTTTTGAAATCAAACTTGGTAATTTAACAACTAGTCCAAATTTTGACGAAATATAATAATTGTGTGTATACAAATTATAATTTTTAATATAATTTAATCACGATTATATCTTTGGACCCTACCCATTAAACAATATAAATATTCTAACCGAACAAACCGAATAAAATAAATCGTTATTTGGTTCGGTTTCGGTTTTCGCTAATTTTGGTTCGATTTCGATTTTAGATTTTTAGAATTTCGGTCTATTCGGTTTTAACTATTTCGGTTCGATTGAAACCGAATAAACCGAACGCTCACCCCTAATCTCTCTCTCTCTCTCTCTCTCTCTCTCTCTCTCTTAGCGGATTGTGGGTTTGAGATTCCGCAACACTAACAGATCCCACCACAGTCTATTGTTTGGGCCATTCGGATTCTCATGCATGTTCTGTTAGAAAAATTGTCGTTTTCTTATTGAAAACTTTGTGAATCAAAAGAAAAAAAATTAGATTGATGTTACCGGCCTCTGGGGAAGTCGTGCACGAAGCACTGCCCTAAGAGTTGATTCGGGATCTGTGTGCAGACGTTTTCCGAAGCTCCTAGTGGTAAAACTCCCGTACTACCGGTATCTCGTCGCCGCACACGACTCGGAGAGAATGACCAGGACTTAGCTCTGCCTAGAGCTTGGAGACGAGTGAAACGACGAAGAATGGACAGAATAATATGTTGGTAGCAAGTTTTTGGAGAAAAATATTTCTGATCCCGTTTTCAAAGAAAAATCATTCATATATAAGGATCCATCCAATATGTAACGGTCTGAATTAATTTGCTATTAATTCAGCTGTTACACAGACACATGGAGAATGAATCTGGACACGTAATGTATTAACGGTTCAAAATTAAATAGTAACGGACAAATTTATTCTCCAACGTTCAGAATATTAAACGAAAAAATTGAAGAGGAGCAAAAAGAATTTTAGGGTCTCAGCCCGAACCCGAAGAGAAAATCGAATCGGCATTCGGCGCCCGCAGATGTGGGCGTGTACCCGCACCCGTTATGCGCGCCGAACCGAACCGAGCCAAGCCGGACCGGGCGCCGGCGGCGGCGCCGGCGCGCGCGTGGCCCAAGGGTCCAACCCCCCACAAGCATTCAAGCAAGTAAATGAGACAAACTAATATATACACACATAGAGCAAACACCCCAACCGATGTGGGACTAAAAGTGAAGTTAGTTTTTTGAGCAATGGTTCTAACAATCCCCTCCCCCCAAAAAAAAACCAAGTTCCGAAACAGTGATAAGAGTGAAGTAAATAGAGAGAGAGAGAGAGAGAAAGAGAGAGAGAGAGAGAGAGAGAGCATCTGGGCAGTAAAATACTATGCATAGATGAGATGGACTACAACCTTGAATCTCACGTAGTGACTATTGCCTTAATCTGAAGAAGTGCTTGATGGACTATGTCTTGAATCAGACTTCTTGAACCAGATTTAGAAAAATAGCACACATAGTACGCTAGAGGTCCTTGGTCTATCGGGTGGCGCTTTTAAATGGCCATGCGCACTTTTCCACATTCATGTGAGTTGTCTGGGATCGCCATGTCCCATAATCGCGGCCTTCACGATCTCTCATATAGGTAAGTCCTTAATGGTTGGTGATATGAATCAACCCAGTATTACAGCTTGGACCTATTAAGAGTTTAATCTCATCCTAACCATATCATACAGGAACACTGTCACCATAGGGATGGGGAGCCATTGTACACATGTACAACCGCTTGGGCTTTATTTTAATGAGACTTTAATCTCGAGTTAGTGTTCCATAAAGTCACCTAAGTTCAGCTTATTTCTACCCATTGAACCGGCTTCTTGGGATCTCCAGTCAGATTCGGTTGGGTTGCCACTGCTGGTGACTAACTTATGGGCTTAATCCCATCCCCCTCGATGATTCTAGGATCAAAGTCCTAGACAGACCCTTCGTCAAGTGATCTGCAAGGTTCTTTTCTGACTTTATATAGTCAATAACCACATATTTGCCTAGTAGGTTTTTTATTGACTTGAAGCGCAGCTGCAGGTGCCTGTTCATCTTAGCATTCACAGAATCATGCTTTAGTAGTTCAATAACAGATTTATTATCACAGTTTATAGAAATTGCAGGAACAGGACTAAGAGAAACAGGTATATGCATAATAACATTTTTAAGCCATTCAGCTTCTGTGCAAGTTGTATCTAAAGCTATCATTTCGGAGTCCATTGTACTCCTAGCTATGATAGTTTGCTTACAATAGCCCCAGGAGATTGCAGCTCCTCCTAGAGTAAATACATATCCAGTAGTAAATTTTATATCATGTGAGTCAGTTACCCAGTTTGCATCTGAATAACCTTTTATGATATCAGGGTGCCTAGTAAAATAAAGTTTGTAATCTAGGGTGCCCTTGAGATATCTAAATATCCTATCCAAGGCAGTCCAATGTGACTGATTTGGGTTACTGGTATATCTACTTAGTCTTCCAATAGCAAATGCAATATCAGGTCTTGTCATGTTTGTTATATACATAAGGGAGCCTATCATCTGTGAATATTTATATTGTTCCAAAGGTGATCCTTTATTATTTTTTAGTACAATACTGCTGTCATAAGGAGTAAGGACAGGTTTCTTATCAAGTAACTCAAACTTTTTTAGCATTTTTTTAATTGAATGTGCTAAAGATAGAGTATAACCCTCTTTGCCTTTGGTCACTTGCATTCCTAAAATTAAGTTGGCTTCTCCTAGGTCTTTCATATCAAACTGACTAGATAAATAGTTCTTTGTAATATTTATCAATTCCAGTGATGAACCTAGGATAAGGATGTCATCTACATACAAGCATAAAATGACACAATTTTTACATGTACCTTTAGAGTATATACATTTTTCATACTCATTTGACAAGAAACCATATTCACAAATTACTTTGTCAAATTTTTTGTGCCATTGTTTGGGAGCTTGTTTCAAGCCATAGAGGGATTTTACTATTCTGCAAACTTTCTTTTCTTGACCTTTAGCAATGAAACCTTCAGGTTGGTCCATATAAAGTTCTTCCTCTAGATCTCCATTCAAAAATGCTGTCTTTACATCTATTTGATGGATTAGCATATCATGAATGGATGCTAAGGCCAAGAGAGTTCTAATGGATGTGATCCTAGCTACAGGAGAGTAGGTATCAAAATAATCTAACCCTTTCTTCTGGGTAAAATCCTTAGCAACTAATCTAGCTTTGTATTTCTCTATAGTACCATCGGCTCTGAGTTTCTTCTTGAAAATCCACTTATAACTTATTGGTTTATTGCCTAAAGGTAGATCTGTTAGAAACCAAGTGTTATTCTCCATGATGGAGTTGTATTCACTGTTAATGGCTTCTTTCCAGAAGGGAGCATCAGGAGACGATATTGCTTTTTCATAAGTTGAGGGATCACCCTCTATCAAAAAGGTGAAGAATCCTTCTCCTAAATTTTTTTTAATCCTATTCCTTTTACTCCGTCTAGGTTTTATGTCTTGTTCAGATTGTGAGCTCGGTATTTGGACATGAGAACTAGTAGAGGGTATGGAGGAAGAGATTGAACTTCTATCCTTAAAAGGAAATATGTTTTCAAAGTAAACTGCATATCTTGCTTCTATAATGGTATTGTTAGAGATTTTATTTACTTCTGAGTGAGTCACTAGAAATCTATTGGCATAGCTGTCTAAGGTATATCCTATGAAAACAACGTCTACAGTCTTGGGACCAATCTTTCTCTTTTTAGGTTCGGGAATTCCAACTTTAGTAAGGCATCTCCAAACTCTAAGGTAATTAATCCTAGGAGCTCTACCTTTTCAAAGCTCATAGGGAGTCTTATCTTTTGTCTTACTAGGAATCCTATTAAGAATATAACAGGCAGTTAAAAGAGCTTCTCTCCACAAGTTATCAGGAGCACCAGAGCTGAGAAGCATGGCATTTACCATATCTAACAGAGTGCGGTTCTTGCGTTCAGCAACTCTGTTAGACTAAGGTGAATATGGAGTAGTTACCTCATGAATTATTCCATGTTCTTCACAGAAGTTAATCATTTCGTTTGAGGTATATTCTCCACCACGATCAGATCTAAGGATCTTAATCTTTCTTTCTAATTGATTCTCAGCTTCAGATTTGTAGACCTTAAATTTATCTAGAACTTCATCTTTGGTTTTGAAAAGGTAAATATAACAATACTTTGAATAATCATCTATAAATGTAACAAAGTATTTTCTACCGCCTCTGGTCAAAATCCTATTTGAGTCACACACATCACTATGGATAAGTTCTAGAAGGTCAGAATTTCTTTCTACAGATTTGAAAGGTAATTTAGTGTGTTTGGCTTGAACACAAATCTCACATTTGTATTTGTCATCTATTGAAGTCTTGGGAATAAGATCTAAAGTCATCATTCTTTTAATAGAACCTAGGTTCACATGACCTAGTCTGCCATGCCAAATATTTGAAGATTCTATATTAGAGACAATGAGAGAACAATTAGAATTTTTATTCATTGTGCTTAAAATGAAAAGACCGTCTTTTACAAAGCATTTTTCTATAAAGGAGTCATGCTTAGAAAATACTACTTTATTTGCCTCTATTACAATTTTGTATCCTGAGGCTACAAGAAGGGATCTACTAACTAGGTTTCTCCTGACAGACGGTACATAAAGAACATCATGAAGAGTTAAGATTTTTCCTGATGTCATCTTCAGGTCAACTTTTCCTCTTCCAATAATTTGTGTCGTTGAGCCATCTCCTAGGGTCACACCTCCTCCACTTGATTCCTGATAGTTTGAAAAACAGGAGCGATCAAACGAAACATGAACATTAGTTCCAGAATCCAACCACCAATCATCAGAATGGTAAGAGAGGTTAATAAAGGGTTGAAAGCTTACAGACCTGAAGGAACTTGAAGAACCTTTGTGAAGCATGTTCGCTTCTGGTCTAACTGAGCCCTTTCCTTTGTAGGAGGTCTGGACAACTTCCTTCTTCCTATGGTAGCAGTTGGTGGCCATATGGTTTATTTTACCACACACAAAATAAAATCTCTTTTGATCCTGAGTCTGACTGAAGTTTCTAGGTTTATGGTTTTGGTGATGATGGTTTTGATGGTTAGGCTGAAAGTTTTTCTTCTTCTTGAAGAAATTCTTTTTGGATTTATAATGAAAATTAGATTTGGATTTTTCTTGGTCTTCTACAAGGTTTATCTTAGCTTTAGATTCAGTCATAGGCTTAGATCTCAATCTAATTTGTTCTTCGGTTCTAATTTTTTTTAGGACTTGATTGTAGGTAAGATCTCCTTGTGTATGGATAAGTTCCTTAGTAATATCAGACCAAGAGGGAGGTAACTTGTCTATTAGGCATGCTATTTTATGCTCATTGGAGAAAGATGTGCCTTTGGCTTGAATATGCCTAAGGTATTCTTGGAATTCATGGAGTTGGTCATTCATTGGCTTGTTATCTACCATGAAATACCTATTAAAGGTTGAAGAATTAAATCTTTCTATTCCGGCATCATCACAACATTCATCTTCCAAGGCTTTCCAAAGTTCTTTAGCGCTCTTGTATTCAAAAAATATATCATACAAGGATCCAGATAATGCGCTTAGAATTCTATGAAAGCAGTGGAAGTCTATCTCTTTAGGGATTTTTGGTTTCGAGGAGGTGGACACTCCTATGTCAGACTCAGTTTCATCAGAATCATTTTTGATGGGTGTGGACCCATCAATGGCTGAAATAAGTCATAAGGTCGTGAGCCAAAATTTTATTTGGCTCTGCCATCTTTTAAAGTATGAGCCATCAAACTTAACAGATTTTGTAGTAGAGGATTCCTCCTTACCAGTCATGTTTGCAGTCTAAAAAATATAAATTTATTTAATAACAATGTCTAAGATAATAGTTTAGGCGGTCTTTGCTAATCAATCTTAAATTTTTTAGTTTTTCAAGTGTTGATCAACTCAGGTTAGCTGTAGGGGCCGGTTCCCAGCTAGCGGCAGTCCGAAGACTCTTAAGTACCGTGTCGCTTAGGGCTATTTACACCCGGTTGACAGAAGGACCCTTTCGGATTGTTGCCTCTACTTTGAAACTTTAGATTTGAAGATTTTATTTGCAATTTTTTTTTTTACTAAACTATTTTCTTTTGGTCCTAGATTGCTTTCAAAATACTAAGTGATTATTTATGTTACAATTGAAAGAAATTTTGTGATAAAAATAGTGCAATTGACAAAATTATCAAATGTGCTAACAATTTTTAAATCACTTTAAGTAAATTTACAATTTGACAGTATAGTAAGCAACTTGATAAGTAAACAAATAAATCAATTGAGAAAATGAAGCAAATTGCTAACAACTGTTTTGAGTTAACGATTACGGTCAAATAACAAATATTAAATATGGTTATTTGCTATGGTAAATATTAAGCAAATTGAATTTTTTAGAATAAAAATTAAACTACTGCAACTTAATAATATTGGCTACAGTAAGAATAATTTTTCTACAAGTTAAAGCTTGCTATAGTCAGAAATTTTTAAATTTTTAATTGATAAATTATCAACTATGATACAGTAACTATCAACTTTTAATTTATTAATCAACTTTGTTCCAAAAATTTTTATGTTACTATGCCAATAATATGTTGCTACAATATTATGAATTAAGCAATGCCCAAAATAAATAAATAATAATATTGAATCAAAAGAACAATTCTAAGCGGATAAATAATGGTATATTAACAATATTTCTTAAGCTTTCTAGCAAGATTTAGATGAACAATTCTAACATAAATAACTCTTAGATTGTTAGAAAAATTATCGTTTTCTTATTGAAAACTTTGTGAATCAAAAGAAAAAAAAAATTAGATTGATGTTACCGGCTTCTGGGGAAGTCGTGCACGAAGCACTGTCCTAAGAGTTGATTCGGGATCTGTGTGCAGACGTTTTCCGAAGCTCCTAGTGGTAAAACCCCCGCACTACCGGTATCTCGTCGCCGCACACGACTCGGAGAGAATGACCAGGACTTAGCTCTGCCCAGAGCTTGGAGACGAGTGAAACGACGAAGAATGGACAGAATAATATGTTGGCAGCAAGTTTTTGGAGAAAAATATTTCTGATCCCGTTTTCAAAGAAAAACCATTCATATATAAGAATCCATCCAATATGTAACCGTTACACAGACACATGGAGAATGAATCTAGACACGTTATGTATTAACGGTTCAAAATTAAATAGTAACGGACAAATTTATTCTCCAACTTTCAGAATATTAAACGAAAAAATTGAAGAGGAGCAAAAAGAATTTTAGGATCTCAGTCCGAACCCGAAGAGAAAATTGAATCATCATTCGGCGCCCGCAGATGTGGGCGCGTACCCGCACCCGTTACGCGCGCTGAACTGAGCCGAGCCGGACCCGACGACGACGACGGCGCGCTCGTGGCCCAAGGGTCCAACCCCCCACAAGCATTCAAGCAAGTAAATGAGACAAACTAATATATACACACATAGAGCAAACCCCCCAACCGATGTGGGACTAAAAGTGAAGTTGGTTTTTTGTGCAATGGTTCTAACATGTTCTACGCTCATAGCAATAAACTTTTGTCAAATTTTAACTCCATTACTATTATAATGCCGCTTAGAAATGGTTCAAAAATAAACCATCTAAGTTGTATGTATATCATTATTTAAATAAATTAAATCTTTTAATAAGAAGATAACTAAAGAATTATCTAAATACTCTACTAATTATTTAGAAAAAAATTTAACCAAGCATTTAACTACCTAATATGAACTATTTATAACTAAATAGTTCTAACTTAAGTAGTTAAGGTGGAAGACATTTTTTTTTGATTGCTTGAGTTCAATTCTAAAAATAATATTTTTTTATAATAAATTTATGTTTAACTTTTTGTAATATTTTTTTTTTATGCACGATGTGCGCATTACTAGTATATTATAGTACCAATGTGCAGGAAGTACAAAGAGATGTGTATGCCCCATTGTTCGTTGTACGTGGCTTTTGCTGCTGCTGCTGCTGCTGCTTCTTCTTCTTCTCTTGTTCGTGTACATTTTTGGTGTTACAAGAAAATGACCAACTTTTGGTGCCATTTACGCCATTGCTTACAAGTAATACCAAAAGTACATTTGCAGCAATACCTTATCCAAAACCAATTTAAATTTGGAGCAATTTCTAGAGAGGAGATAGATAAAAATAAAATAAAATAAATAATAATAATAATAATAATAATAATAATTATTATTATTATTATTATTGTGCCACTTTTTAGTAGCAATTTCAAATCAAATCTTAGCGAGAGGCATGACTCGTGAGAAAACAATTAGTTACACAACAATTTATATGGAGGATCGAATGATTGGAGTTTACAAACTCAAATTCTAATAGAAAAACAATCTAAAATAAACGAAAAGGATATCAACCAAAGTGGAAAGCAACCCCGTTACGAACTATTTTGTCTCAAAAGTTATGATATAGATGTTATTGCTGATATCATGTGTGGATCTAGGAACGCTACTCTCCCGATACGACAATGCATAAAAGAAAAAAAGATAAATTATAATAAGAATACAATTTGTATATTAAAAGTTACTAGTCTAGTCATTTATATTTTTCTTTCTACGTGCTTTAAATCTTAAAACTGACTACAAATTGTGCAAAACTTTAATAACATTGATACCATTTTTTTTTTCCTTCACAAAATCTGATGAAGGATCGGACAAGACTTAATCTAGGTTGGGTCAGGGCCAATCTGACATAAAGCCCAACCCGTCTGATGGGACCAATTTGTTGGCCCAATATATGTTGCAACGAGCTTTTCTTTCAAATTATTTATAAGACTAGTTTTTGGATGGGCTTGGATTGGCCGTGCTAGTACTTTTTGCCCCAAATATTTTGTGGATTTCTTTTTTACATAAGTTTCGAGCCAAACAAGGATCTCTCCTCCAACTAGTGGGCCCCTCTTGTAGGAGAGGAACAGTTTTGAATATTAAATTTTTTTTTTTACATACCCGGCGATACCCACGGGCCTTTGCGAATGCTGCGTTGCATGCTATTTGGGCCCACTGTCTCCACACCTCCTCCGCGGTTTGATCCCGAGACCCCCGTCCAACCAGAGAGGTTATACCTCTTCTCACTGACCACAAGAACCAGTTGAGTTCGGTTTTTGAATATTACTTGAAAAATAAGGAATTTTATTTTTTTAGGATCTGTTTGACAATAAATTTTTTTTTATCGATTTTCAAAGGTTTTTGTGTTCGCCATTTATGAAATGTTAAAAAAAATTATGCTTGATAATTTTTTTAGATACTGATTTTTGTCGACTCAAATATTCCTCAAAATCGTTGTAGTGTAATTTTAAATGCATTTATACTCTCTTAAAAAAATATAATTAAAACTACTATCTAAAATAATATAATATCATATTTTTTGTTTTTGTTTTATTTTATTTTTCGTCTTTGCTTTTGTTAAACTGAAATACCCATTCTTCCAATTGACGGTTGTTTATTTACTTTATGTTATTAGTGATCCCTATATATTATATGATCTAATAATTGACAACGATGCTATAGTCATGGCCGTTTATATTACTTTATGTTATTAGTGATCCTATATATTATATGATCTAATAATTGACAACGATGCTATAGTCATGGCCGTTTATATTACTTTATGTTATTAGTGATCCTATATATTATATGATCTTACAATACACAACGATAATATAATCATGCTCTGCAAGAGTTTTTGTTCATATATGAATATATACGTAATTATATTATTTTAAAAAATATTCATAACCACTAATGAATTATCAAGCTTGAATTTGTCTTATTTAAAAGTCGCTACTCAAAGTCAGATTTAAAAGTTGTTACTTAAAATTATCCAAAATCAAAATTCAAACAGAAAAAAAAACTATTCTGTAAGCCAGACCCACCATATTTGGCCTCGAAATAAGTGCATGTAGTGGCAGGTTAGAATAGTGCTTCGACCATCAAGTGAATCAAGATGCATGTTGAGTCGGACTCACCAAATAATTTTTTTTTAAATAGAGAGAAACAGGTATGAATTTTATTTTCTTGATTTACTCGTCACACACACACAACCCCCCCCCCCCCCCCCCCCCTTTTAATCTTTGTGATGATGATTCCTCTCTCCTGGTGTAACAGGAAGATGTACGAGGACGGAGAGGACAAATAGGTACGAATTTCATCCCCTCCCTCGTTCTTTTCACAACTAAAATTCTCTGATGTGAAACGCCCAAATCTTTCTTTCGATTAAACAAATTTCTTTCACCGCTTGTTTGTTTGGTTACTTTGTTCCACTACTAATGTTCGAAGTGGAAGTCATGCCTCATGCCTTACATTCGATCAAGATTCCTATCTACATATTTCTGTCAGTCGCATTCTCAAAATGGTTACATGACATATTAATGGACGAGCAATCCCTCGGCTGTTATAAGCTATTTTAGTGTGTTAGCAACCTACCAACCAAGGTTTCTATATATTCAGAGGATGTGTGGGGATCTATGTAGTGTGTTCACTCCCACATTGTCTAGGTGGCATGTCCGGTTCGACACTGAACCCCAACAATACTGGCCGATACCGACATTTTGGGGTCTCTTTCTTCGTCAATTCACCAAAGAAAAATGGAAGGATGCTAATTGTGATCGACATAGTGTAACTAATATGATTTTTTTTCTTTTTCGAAGAAGGTAAAACTTTATTGAAGTAATAACAAAATTGCAAGTCTATGACCCAACCCAGAACACAAAATATCATATGGGATCTAGGATATCTATGTCAGCTTCTTTGTTTCTTTGTACAACATATTTACTGAGGGAGAGACCCTCAAAGATACGTCTGTTTCGTTCCCTCCAGACTTACCAGATCACCATCCCAAAAATAAGTCGGATACGCCTATACCCTCATGCTCCCTTCCCTTTCTGAGCTTTAACCTCATTCATGACTGATCTAAGGTCTCTGTTAGGAGAAGTAGGGAGACTGACCTTGGTCTTCTAGGTGTTCCAATACCCCAACTAAAGTCATAGTCAAAGAACAAGTGGTCCCTAGACTCATCCGTGCCTCCACATAAACTACAACTCCGGTCCGAGTAGTCAACCCCAAACATGCTGAGTCGATACCCGTTAAGCAGCTTGTTCCGCACCATCTTGTGAAGGAACAAGCTAGTCTTGATCGTCGTTCCCTTAACCCACACTACGTCCGCCCAGTCCACCTCCTCATACGTTGTCCTAATTTGGTTCAAGACAGTCATGAAAGAAAACTTGCCTTTCTCCATGTCCTTTCAGACCCAGTAGTCCTCTGTCAGCTCCCTGTTTATCTCCACAGCAAAAATATTCTCCATATGAGCAGTCTCAATCAAACGATCTTGGAGCTTCCACTCTCCTTCCTGAAGGAGGCAACTGACATTATCTGAGGTACCCATAAGATCATAGATCAACTAATCCATCCTCTCAATCAAGCTAGAGTGCTTGATCCAAGGGTCAAGCCAGAGGCTCGTCTGGTTGCCAGAGCAGATCACCCTCGAAAGCTTACCTTTTGCCTTACTATGCATAGACAGAAGCGATTTGACCGTAACTGAAAAATTGTTATCATTCTTATCGTCTAAAAGTCCCCCTTTGGGAAGTACATCCCTCTAACCCAATCAACCCAAATAGATTTGCAATTGATGAATCTCTAGAAAAGTTTATAATATGCCGTTTTCCTGAATATAGTCAGCAATCTAAGACCAACTCCTCCCTCTTTTTTAAGGTGTTACAGTTCCTCCCATCTTATAGCATGCATTCTCCCTCGCCAAAGAAAGTCCGAACACATTCGTCCAATCTTCTTTATCGTATTTTTGGGCAGCATGATGGCCTACAACCAGTATATGTCAATAGCCAAAATTACGGACCTAATAAACTCTATTCGTTCCCCAAAAGACAAGATTTGAGCTTGCCACCACTCTAACCTCGACTGAGTATAGTTGACAATACTCTTGCAATCATCATGGGTGGCATAGTTGATCGAAAGAGGCAGACCCAGGTATTTGACCAAAAGAGAACCCTTTGCAATATCCATCTTGGCTAGCCATTCCTCCTTATTGGCATAAGTACGATTCATGAACATATGACTCTTATTCTTGTTAAGCTGAAGGTTCGATCAACGTTCCAAGCTATCACAGATACCCTTGAGAGCTTCCAGGAATCTATTCGAAGGCTCCACGAACACTAGCAGATCGTCCGCATAGATAAAGTGTGAGACCACTGGATCAGATCTCCTGAAGAGAGGGGTAATAAGTCCATCCATAACATCAACATCCAGCAGATATCCAAGGATAATCCGACAACGATATGGGTCCAGCAAACATATTATCCGTATAGATGACAGGATCAACTATCCCCTTTCCAGAGCCTTACTGGCCCATGCCCACTTTACTACTACAGAATCTACTTGTTACTCTCAGGTTGCTCAGATTCCTGAATGGCGTCTGGCCACGACTTTTGAATTCAATGTCTTACTGAAAATGGTACTTGGGTCCTTGTTCCTTCTACTCCTCAGCAACATGTCGTTAGTTGCAAATGGATGTTCAAAAATGGTACTTGGGTCCTTATTCCTCCTGCTCCTCAGCAACATGTCATTGGTTGCAAATGGGTTTTCAAACTCAAATAACGTGCCGATGGATCCATTGAACGTCACAAAGCCCGTCTAGTTGCTAAAGGATTTCATCAGTAGTCATTGATTTTAATGAGATTTTCATTTCGATAATCAAGACGAATGTTCGCACTGTATTTAGCATTGCTATCTCCGTAAGATGGCGTATACACCAACTTGTGTCAATAATGTCTTTCTTTATGGCATCCTAGATGAAATAGTCTACATCAGTAAACCATCTCGTTTCACAGATTTCACTCATCCTCATCATATATGTCTTCCACGGTAAGCCATTTATGGTCTTAAACAAGTTCCTCGAGCCTAGTTTCAGCGTCTAAACATTTTTTTTCTCCGGTATAGGTAAATCAAGGCATATCACTCTCTATTCATCTATCGTTCAGATTCTGCGATTCCACTTTTGCTTCTCTATGTGGATGACATCATTCTGACCGGTAATACTCCTGCTCGCCTTGCCTCCTTCATCACTCCTCTTGGGAATGAATATAAGCTTAGTAACCATGCCTATTTATCCTTCTTTCTCGGTCTCGAGGCAACCCATTCTCAGAAGTTTCTACACCTCTCCCAAACTAAATATACCCTTGACCCCACTCAGAAGTTCTCCATGATAGAGTGTAAGGCGTGCTCCACCCCAGTTTGTTCGAAAATCCAGCTCTCAGCCAATACTGGTGATCTCCTTCTAGATGTCACTGAATATCATCAACTAGTTGGTTCTCTGGTGTACGTTACCTTTGCTCACCCTGGCATTGTTTATGCCATTCATCATGTGGCTCAGTTCATGAGCTAACCCCTCTCTCCCCACCTCATTACTGCTAAACGGATCCTTCGGTATATCAAAGGATCTCCTGATTTTGGCCTCTTCTTTCGTCACTTAGTTGGACCGTTCACAGTCGCTGTCTACTCTGACGTTACTTCGACACAGACTGGGTAGGCTGTAAACCCCCTGATTTTCAAGAATTTTTAAATTTGGATTTTTCACAATTTTCTGGAATTTTCTGTAATTAAATTCAGGTGTTTTAATTATTAAATGATTTTTTAATTGATAATAAATAATATTAAAATATTATGAAAATAATATTTTATGGTGTAAAATGAAAAACTAGACATAGGGTAATTTTCCGGGAATTTATTGGACTCCGGATGGATTTTTAAAGCCCTAAAACTAATTAATTATTTAAAACCCAAAATAAACCGGGTTTATTTAATTAAACCAAACCAAATTGGACCAAACCGGACTGGGTTCATTGAACCAATTTTTAGTGGGTCGGATCCGGGTCCAACCCAGACCCGACCCATTAACCCGAAACCCGACCCGCTTCCCTGATTTCGGATCGGGCCGGATCCGCAGACCCGACCCGTCCGCCCAACCCGCACCCGATAGGCCTTTCCTCTCCCAAACGACCGTCCCCGACTCCTCATCTCCCCTCCGGCCGGCCAACCGCCGCCTCCTGGTCTCCCCGCGCCCCTCCGGCTTCCCTAACGGCCGCCGTCGACCCGCCCAGCTCCTCCTCTTCCCTTCCGCACCGGCCGCCCGCTTCACCTCCTTCTTCTACCTATAAAACCCTTGCCAATTCCGGCCAACTTCCCCCTCTCACCTCGCCTTCGCCGGAGCCCCGTCCCCGTCGTCGCCGTCCTCCGCAGAACTCCAGCGCTCCACCCGACAGCACCCGGCGCCACCCCCGCGAGGCCGCCCAGCCGCCTCCCGCAGCGCCTCGCCTACCGACCGCCTCCTCCTTCTTCCCCAACGAACCAGGCCCGACCTCGAGCCCGGTCTCCCGCGCCCAGCGCCGCCTCCGGCCGCCTGCCGCGTGCCGCCGCCTCCGCCCGGCGTCGCCCGCGCCGCCCCTCCGCCTCCGGCCGCAGTGCCCTCAGCGTCTCAGCTCCGGCAGAACACTCCCTAAACCCTAAACCCTAGGTCGGACACGTGTCGGACACGCGTCGGACACGAAGATTACGCTGTTTTCGATCCCTGTTCAGGTACTCGTATCTTCCTCCTCGTAACTCTGTTTTCGATTCCGTCAGTTGCATCGCGTAGCCTGCATGACCCCCTCGGTGCCCGTGCAACCCGCTCGGTGCATCGCTTCCTGTGGTGATCGTGAACCACGATCCAAAAACAGGAAAAACCAACGCCCTGTTTCACCCCGGAACTGAGTACGCCCCGCCAAACGGGACGACTTGGTCGCGTGCGGTCTTCACAGATACGTGTGCGTCATTGATACGGACGTGCGGGATTTCGCAGAAGCTGATTCGGATGTGCCTGCACACCGGAATCAGTGCGTATCCGCGAACAACGTTCCGTATCCGACTTTTCTGTATCTCGCTGTAACTTAGTGTACACACGTCGGATCGAGACGAAACTTGCGCCATCGGACTCGTAGCAATACGCTGGTCCTGTGAGCCAAGTTTGGTTCGATTCTGAGAACGTTGACAAAATCGCGTGTCGTGGGCCCCACAGGCTCCACTCGACGGACGATTTTTAGAACGGCTCATCGGAATCCAATTCTGGAAGTTCCGTTGGGTTCGTATCATCGTTCCTGACCTGGACCCTGACGCGTTTTTCGGTGCAAAGCGGCCCACATCTGGACCCCGCCTTGACCCGAAAATGTCATTTTTGCCCTTGTCTCCAAATTAGACTCAAGGACAGGCATTTCTAGCTGATTGATATTTTCTGGATCTGATGGTGATGTCTGTTTCAGCAACCGGAGTACTGCCTGAAATCCCAGCTGAAGCCAGAGCTACAATTGGAGCTGAAAACCCAGACAAGTATACCTTGCCATAAATTGTAGCTTATTGATTCATTTTGTTCTCTTGCTTTATTTTCTGTGACTGTTGTAAATGCTCAACCCTAGGGCCGTATGACTTGCTTAGCGTCCGATTATAGTCGGGTGCCAACACCGTACGCGGGGTTGTGCAATGTCAATTAGAGATGGATATCGTGACATTTACTTTCTAGTACTTGCCATATCAAGTACGTTATACCCAGGACACTTGACACAGATCATGAGACAGAATCCTCCTGAATATTCAAGGTGATTCTGTATAGGATACAGGTTTATGACTTATACAATTTACAAGCTTAGATTTTATCCTGACTGATTGCATTAGTTTAATCTTGCGTAACATGAACATTGAGAATTGTGACGTGAGATTACATTGGGTGGGGAGAGTATTACCATATCAAGGCTGAATATATTATATATATTGTAATCTAGATGTGTCCTAGTCTCTGACACAGAGCTTTGGCACCAGTTCTGGCCCTTCGAGAAAATACTGCTATGGTTTCTTGACACTGATCCTGTAGTAGTCTCAGCCTGAGTATGACTAATAACTCTCACTTGCATTATCACTTAGCTGGTTTAATTACTTACCCTATTGTTCCTTTATTTCTGCACTGCATTATTTTGGCTTGTGTTTTCTGTACCTTGCTATGTCCCCTGAGGACCTGTAATGGATTATGTCCCCAGATTTAGCAGGCGAGATCTATCCTGAGGTGTACGGAACAGGAGCACTACTTGGAGCAGTACCTGAACCTGAGGACGAGGTGATCGCTGAGGACTTCTCCTGAACTATTGCTTCGCCATGCTCAGTCTTTATGGCAAATAGACTTTCTTTCCTGTTTAATTAAACTCTTTATTTCCTGTTTATGAGAACATTGTAACAGACTTTATATCGGGTTGTTCCCCGATTTTATTTACTTTGACTGGTTGTTGTTTAATATTTCTTTTGCTGATATTGCTATCTTTATTCTGTGGATGAGAATAGTAAAACCCTGACTGATGTAATACAGCTTAAGTATGCCCCGATAGATCCATTAAATTGGGTTTGTCCATCGGTGCGTGCTGCTGGCCATTGCCACGTGTCTAGTCCCTCGATATTTTGGGACTGGGACGTGACATAGGCTGCCCCAATTCTCGTCGCTCTAATGCTGGTTTGTGCGTTTTCTTAGGGTCTAATCCCATCTCTTAGACTATTAAGAAACAACCTACAATCTCCTGCTTAGGGATGGCAACGGGGCAGGATGGGGCCGAGGACCATACCCTCCATCCCCGTCCCCAAGTAGTATTCTAATCCCTATCCCCGTTCCCATCCCTGTCCAGGTTTAACTTTTTATCCCCATCCCCGTTAAACAATGCACTCCACGTCCCCGTTCCCGTCCCGCTAACACTTTCGGGGCCGGGTTTCCCTTTTCCCATCCCCTGCCTTATTAACAATTATTTTTGTATATTATAATCTTAAAAAACTATTTTTATTCCAAAATTATATAAGACATGTTAACAAAACCTGATTCCCATAAAACAGATATACTACTAGCTAGAAAAAATGATACAATACAACAAAAACAGAATATTAATCCAAAACAAGCATATAAGTACTAAATAGAAATCTATAATACAAAACAACAAAGAGCGAATGTTAACCCTACAAAACATATTCCAAATAGAGGTCTACATTTTCATACAACAAAAACATATGGATATACGTAATCAGGGTCGGGGATTTACCGGGATGGGGAGTACTATACCCATATCCGGCTCCGAATCCAACCGGAGAATATTTTTAATCCCCATTCCCGGCCCCGCCTCCTTTTTCAAATTTCCAAACCCGCCCCTTCCCAATCGGGGAAAAATAACCGGATCCCCGTTGGATTCGGAAAAAAATGCCATCCCTACTCCTGCTCCAGTGCCGAAGCAGAACACCGCTCCCTTGTTCATGTTTGTGCAGATACTACTTAGATATCACATCTCCTTGGTGAACTTAACTTTCTTCTACTCAAACCCATCACTATGTTTACATGGCCTCCAATCCTGTCTTCTATGCTCGGATTAAACATATTAATCTTGACTACCACTTCATCAGGGAAAGACCTCTCCGGTTTTCATCGTATGCCTTTTGTGCCATCTCCAAATCAACTTGCTGATACTTTCACCAAAGGGCTTTATAAACACCGATTTAGTACGTTGCGGTCCAAACTCGTCTCTCTTGGACTGCCGAGTTTGCGGGGGAGTGTTAAATCTTTGTAATTTATTATCATTTTTAACCCTGCTATATATAGTTGTGCATAATATGTCGATATTTGATTTGATTTGTTCGATTTGTTGGGAGTGATTTTAGGAATCCTTGTTTCCTTTTATACTCTATATTATCCTTGTATATTGAGGCATCCAGTTGAAAAAGAATACACATAAATTTATCAACTTACACGTGCTATGGTGTGTCGGTAAAATTTTTTATCAACAAAATATAACCATTGTCATTTGAAGGTTTATACTACAAGTTCTTAACATTGTATATTAAAAAATTTCCATTAAAAACTATCTATTGTGGGTGTACATTCTAAGCAAGTAAATAAACAAAATATCTACTACGAATGAATATTTCAACAATATTGACTATTATTCTGTTAGAAACTAATGGGAAACAATAAGTAATACACAAGATTTTGCCAATATATCAAGTATTTTTCTAGTTTTAAAAATACTTATTAGTTTTTGGCTTTGCGAAAAATGAACTTCAAGACTCCGACCCGGAACTGATATCGATACTCAAAAGAAGAGGTCCAAAGCCGATTCTGATGCCAATACTGCGAACTTTGATAAGGAACACTATATCTTGAATGTTGTAATTTTTTTTCAAGAAGCTGGAGTGAACTTTCAGTGATATTTACAGTACACAGATAATGAGAAAGTCTGCCTATATATGTTGTTGCAGATGCAGGGATATCTGATAAGACAAGATGTTGATCTTAGTGCTGTGAGAATATTGCTTAAAAAGGTATTCTTCAAAGTTAAATTTCTTAGTGTACCATTTTCTTTCCCAGACTAAGCACCAGAGAAGGTACTCAATGGTTAGATTGGCACCTATTCCTATCTGGATATTGAAAAAACTCTTCTAATAAACATTGGATCAAAAGGTTGTTAGTGATTAGTCATACAGTCGTGGCCCTTGTCCAACTAGCACAAGGAACTCTTGAATACAAAGAGCACTTAAACAAGCCCATTCTTTGCAACATTTCTTTTTTTGGTTCCGTTCATTTCTTTAATTTCAAAGAAATTTATTGCACTTGAAATAGCATACTCCTTTTCTTGACAGTGGTAGCATACAATTTTTATTGTGAACTTAGGTAATGCAATTGTGCTTTAAGTAGAGAAAAGGCTTCAATTTCGAATCTGAACCTGAATCTGTTTTACGATTATTGCAGGCGAATGATGCATATGTTCGTATTTCTTTTATATGTGATAAATATCAATCAAAGGCGTTTTCTTAACACATCTTCATTCTAACAAGAATATTACAAGTGTCAAGGTATGATTCAGGATAAAGGGTTACAAGGTGCAGAAAACAGTAGAAACTGAAGCCAACATACAGCTGCTTTTGAATTTTCAGAATACAATTCATCCACTATCAGACCCTACAAACATTACTTGTTGATTAATTCATACCAACTACAATGTTTTATTCCATAAGCAGCTAAGCTGACGTCCTTACAGTTTTAAGGTGAGGTCTATTTCATGAGAGTTTAAGGTGACGTCAAGATTCATGGTTGGCATCTTTTCCATTTGCTCTCTCAACTCTGCATTAGGAAAGTTGTTTGCAGCAGAACTACCTATATCTTGTCCATGCTTTAGCATACCCATAAAATCAATCAACTGGGGATGATGCTTTTGCATTTGCGTTTTTGAGCAGCCAATCTCTTGATCTAGTTGCTTCATGCTGTGAGTGCTGTGAGTAGCACTATACTGACTCCTGAATTTTGGATCATTTGTAAGTAAGGGCAGATTCATGGTGGGTAGGGGAGGGACTACTGTCTGACTTGCCATAGTAGCCTTGTGCTGTTTCGTTGGTTTCTTTACCTCCTTTTCTTTCGGATCTTTGGTGTTGACGCGAAGTGCCCAGGGGACATTTCTCCCTTCCCTAATGGCCTCAGGTTGGATTCTCTTGTGGATACGCATGTGACACCCCAATGCCTGACGCTTGGTGAAAGATACCGAACAATGGGGGCAGATGTGAGGCCTTGCTTGTGGCACACATATGCTAGAGCTGGTAGGCATGTGGCCATCGTTGTTTCTTTCAGGGCAATGATCACCGTCGTTGATCATCACACAGAGAAGGAAAGAGCAAGATAAGATAATTGAGAATGAAAGAACAATGGGATATGAGGAAGGAAGGAACATGACTTGGTTTCATGAGGCATATGGTCAGGGCAATTTATATAAAATAGATGGAGGGGATATTTGTATATGATTAATTGACTGGATCTTTACAGATAGGCTCCTAATCCTACTTGCCGCCCTCTTGGTAGATGAATTTGCACATAAATGATAAATACATAGTTCATAGTTTCCTGAGTGAATCTTTTGCAAATATATAGTAGTATAGGAATAGAAAATTCCTCATCTCAAAAGAATTAAGCTCTATTGTGTATATGGTGTTGTGGTTTCTAAAGGAGAGCTTGACATTACTGTATACATAAATACTAGATAGAACCAGTATAATTTATGGTTACTACAATTTTTCCATTATATATGAATAAAAAGCATAACAGAGTTTATGTTAAAAGTTTAATATATAATGTTAGACTGTTCCTACCAGCTTGAACTTTTGATGAGGTTTACTCTTTTTGGAGTGAAACCCATTTGTTTGTTGAATCCCTACTACTAGACCAAAACTCTTGAGTGTTGGTGAGGGAAGAAGGTTATATTATTAATATTATCCAGCATGCACCAACATGTCGAAGATCCATTCTATGGGTTGAGAGCTGCAATCATGCAACAATATATATATACTATATATATATATATATATATATATATATATATATATGGTTAGTTTGATACTATGTTAAAACGTTCGTGCACCTGCACCAAAACTCTAGCGTATTTGTGAGGCATGAGTGTTATATATTTATATTATTCAACAATTTTTTGTTTTATTACAATTATTTTTTATTAAGAAAGTATTAAATGAGTTTCACTTCTCTGTCTGGTTCAATGTATTTCAAATAGAAACTAGCTTTACAACCCATTGAACCTCATGAAATACAATTTTCTTATTGATGCCAACTAAACATGAGGGGTTTTTAAAGTTTCAAGTTTATAAACAACTTTGTCAGCTGAGGTTTCATGGTTTCATGCAACCCTATGAAACCTAGTTTCATTGGGTTGCATTTTCATTTGTCAGACGTAGAAAAACTTGAATTTTGTTGCTTTTGTCTACACAACCTTTAACAACATAAACTAATAGCAATTATCTGCTAGTGCTAGGGTATGCGTAGCTTTTAAGATAAGTGCATTAAAAGCAGGAACTAGCAAGGCACAGAATTCTAGCGAGAAAAAAGGTACTGCAAGCTACTAGCAGTCTTCACAGAAATTCATCAAATGAAGTATAAACATGTTCTTAGTTAGAAGAATTGAAACACCTTAGAAATACTATGAGTTTCTTCCAGACTAAAAATGGTACAAAAACATTATTAAAAAGGATTGCTGAGACGGTTCTTCCATCATTGCAAGTGCGGATGCAAATGTCATCGCCTTGGTGATATAATTTCGGTGTGTAGGTAATTGACCTGCTTTATGATCTCATATGTTGCCATATCTGTCTATTATGCTATAAAAGTAGTTATGACTTGTCCATGTAAGTTGCTCTAGGCTTAAGTTCTCTCACATATCCATTGCTTCCCTAAGTTCCACTCTAGTACCAAATCCTGAATAATGTCTCCAACAGACTGCTTAGAGTGCTGGTTAGTTTAAAACGAGAACAACAACAAAGTCGTTGTCTCAAACCTTTATTGTTTCATACAGGGTTTTACATTTTTTTTCCGCTCAACTCCATTAAAGGGTTATCAACTATGTCAACTAAAAGTCTAAAGTAACTACATGAACTCTTCTCCTGACATCTCTATTTAGGGCCCCTTTTGCTATGACCTTAGAAACTAGTGCCTCAATCCATGCTCTTATTGTACTTTTAGTTCTGGCAGGTAGTAACTAGAAGGATCCTTACTACTAACTGGTGCACCTATGTGTTGGATATGACCTAGGAAGCACATACACTCCAAAAATGTGGATCGTGTCGTGTTGGACATGTATCGGACACCCTGGACACTCCAAAAATCACTCGGACACACCAAAATAGGTGACATGTCCATGTCGCCGTTTCCTTACCGTGTTGTATCGTGGCTTGTGTCCGTACAACATAGAATATGACCAAATATGTTTAACATTTTTTCTCATCTTATGTCAATTAAAGTTACCTTTAACTTAGTACACTTATTTGATATTTCTTGTTATATTTGCTTTCATATCAACATTTTCATTTGATGGGTTGCTGTTCCTTCTCACTATTTGGCTTAATGTGTGTCATCGAGGCGAATGTCATCGAGACGAATGCAATTCGCTATAAAAACAAGTATCATGTTGCCTCTTTGTCCAGACTCTTTATATTCTAGGAAAACTTGGAAGTGCTGTTTGGTTGCATGAGCTTAAATTATATAGCCAAAAGGTACGTCTACCTACCTACCTACCTACCTACCTACCAATTGGTCTATAATGGAATCCCACACCAAAATAGAGGGTTGATGTATGGTCGGCACTTAATCCCAAAAATGTTGTAAATTCTTGTATGGAGATTTCTTATGCTCTATATCACCCCATTTTGTTGAAAAAAAGCTTGGATGATGACCAACATTCTGATTCATAAAGGAAGGGTGGTGATGGTGGAGAACACCGCTCCATATAATTTTTTTACCAATTCACACATTGAATAAATATGGAACTGTTGGCATATTAGAATATTCTTGATATATTTGTTGGTATATTAGAATATTCTTGGTATATTTGTTGGGATATTAGAATATTCTACAGGGGATTTTAATGGGGTATTAATGTAAGATGAAGGGTTGTAAGGCTATAAATAGCTAAGAGATTATCAATAAAAAAATATAATAATTACTCTAAATTTTTTTACATCGTATCAGAGCCCAAATCCTAGCTATCACCTCCCAAACCCTAGCCGCTACCACCGCCACCGCTGCCACACCGCCCGCTACCACCGCTGTCGCGCCGCCCGCCACCACCGCTGCCTCACCGCTTGCCCGCCACCACGGTCTTCGCTTACCCGCCACCACCGTCTCCGCAAAGCCGCGACTCCCGCGGAGCCTTCTGCTGCAGTTCCTGTCGTCTTCCGCAGGTCGTTCCAAACATTGACATCGAAGGCCTAGATCTGATGGAGGAGACACAAAATCGGGTCTAGGAGAGGACGAAGAGGACGAACGTGAATCGTGGGACGGGTGTGAGGTGATCGGAGAAGAGGAGGATCGATGGAGGAGATCATCAAGAAGTTGGATTCTGCGGAGGTTTCAATATTGATGAAGCTGATGAAACTGTCGGCTAGTGAGAGTGCAACACGAACATTGGCGAACTTGGAGCTTCCATCTATCGATCTGAAGCTTGATGGATCGGCCACCTACCTGAGTTGGTCACGACGGGTGAGGAGAACCCTCGCAGGAAAGAACCTGGAGGGTTTTTTGTCAGGAGAGAAGACAGCTGGATGAGGGCTCGACAGGACGCGACAAGTGGAAGTCCACTTATATGGTGGTATACATTTGGCTTCTCAATTCTTTAGTCCAGTCGATCGCCGCCACAGTGGATGGCCTTGAGATGGTGAAAGACGTGTGGGAGAAGTTGAGGAGAACCTACGATGGTGTGGGGAATAACTTGAGAGTTTTTCAGATCATGGGGGAGATCGACGATACCATACAGGGAGAGAAGACGGTACAAGAGTATGCCATGGAGTTGGAGCGTCTATGGTTGGATTATGATCACTTCTCAGATTGGACAAACTGCGAGGACCCGAAGTATAAGGAGAGAGAGGTATGTCTGCAGGAGAGGACGATAAAGTTTCTTAAGGGGCTGGCCTCAGTGTTTGCTCAGAGGACAACACTACTTCTAGTCCAACCGAAGATTCCTACACTTAAGGAGGCTATCTCGGCCATGATCCAGGAGGAGACTCGTATCAAGCTACAGGCAGGGACATGTGGTCCTCCTGAAGTGAAGACAACACTGGCGGTTGCCAATTCAGGCGGCACAGGACCTAAGGGTGACCCCCGGAAGTGTTACAACTACGAGGTGGTAGGCCATCTGAGGTATGCTTGCACCAAACCACCCAAGGAGGAAGATTCAGGTGGCGGACGTGGACAGTTTGGAGGACGTAGCAGTGGCCGTGGTCGTGGGGGTCGACGGGGTGGTCGAGGAGGTTATCGGACGAACCTGCTGGTAGCAGAAGGCGAGTATGGAGCTAATGGTGCCTATACTGAGGAGAATCAGACACTACTGGGCATGCTGTAAGTACTCAGGAGAAAGCAGAGAGCGTCAAGCGATGGAGACATGAGTAGTGGGACTGAGGAGGGGTCCACTTCAGTCTTCGCCAGAGGCAACGCTGCCATGTATGTCCATCCATCAGAAGGTATTGATGACTCACTCGCCCTTGCATCTATGTCTTCCCTTAGATCGTCGGACTGGATTGTCGATTCGGGTGCGTCTTGACACGTGAAAGGGAATGCTAGTGAGTTCTCTTCCTACACTCATCTAGCATCTGCAGACAACATTAAACAGCCGATGGTACTTTTCAGCCAGTGGTCGGTAAGGGTACTGTCGATTGTACAGGTTCAGTAAGATTATCCGATATTTTACATGCTCCTTTTCCAGTCAGTCTTTTGTCCATTAGTTCTATAATCCTCCAACTAAAATGCATCCTCTCTTATGATATTCCTAAGGTGATCTTCCATGAGAAGGAGACGAGATGAGACTTGGGACTGGCACTTGGCATGATGGACTGTGGTATCTGGATCGGGAAGGACTGAATTCGAATTTGGTGTCTGTGGCAGATATGGCAGGAATGGGAGGACCAAAGAGAATGCCGATGATACACTGATACTCCATCATAGGCGGTTGGGACACTCTTTTTGTATTTTGAGTAGGTTGTATCCATCTATTTATGAGAAGGCAAATAAGGAGAAACTAGTATATGATGCATGTGATTTAGGCAAACTGCTAGGAGCTCATATGTTGGTGCGGACCACAGGAGTTCTTCTGTTTTTGATATTATACATTCTGATGTTTGGGGGCAGTGCGCCACAACTACTATGAATTGTTATAAGTATTTCGTCTCTTTTATTGATTGTACCTCTCATATCACCTGGCTGTATTTGATGAAGAATAAGAGTGAGGTCTTTGCCTGTACCGGGACTTTCATAAACATGTCCAGACTCAGTACACAACACTGGTGAAGGTACTAAGGTCTGACAATGGAACAGAGTATACTAACAAAGCACTTGAGGAATACCTGTCAGCCCAAGGGATACAACATCAGACCACCTGTGCATACACACCAGCACAGAATGAAGTGGCAGAAAGGAAGAACAGACACCTTCTGGAGGTGGCTAGGAGTATGATGATCGCCATGAATGTCCCACAGAGTCTGTGGGGGCATACAGTATTGACAGCAGCTCGATTGATCAACATGATGCCCTCGAAGGTACTGGGATGGAAGTCTCCATGTGATATATTGCAAAAAAATATTAGTGGGATACTCCCACTAAAGGTGTTTGGCTGCGTATGTTTTGTGAAGGACAACAGACCGTCTGACGAAAACTTACAGAGCAGTCAAGTGTGTATTCCTGGGCTATTCGGTTACTCAGAAGGGATACGTGTGCTGGAGCCCAGTAGAGAAGAAGTTTGTGTGCATGGATGTTCACTTCAGGGAGTTTGAGCCATACTACCGTCAGGAGGGAACCTCATCCATGAGCAACTCACCTGATACTGAGAGTATGAGGTGAGAGAGGGAGATTGGTGAGAGTGTGGTGACCGATTTAGGAGTATGGCATGGAGGAACGTTTGAGGAGGAGCAGGAGAGTGAAGAGGAACAAGGGGAGGCGATGAGAGGTGTTAGGCCCACGGCTCAGGGGGAGTTACTTACCTACAGCAGGAAAAGGGAAGCCAACTGCAGGACCAGTACCTATAGTGCCAGTGTCAAGTCCATTGCCTGCGTCCTCTCAACTCCTGAGACACCTACACCACCACTACCAGATTCTCCTTCAGGTAATATCCTTCTTCCTACTCCTCCCACACCATTATCAGTACGGAGGACCACTCGCAGCAATGTGAAAAATCCTTCTGATATATATGGTTGGGACCTTGCTCAGTTTGTTTCATATAATAACGTCTCTTCTTCTCATGGAGCATTCATTGCATCTTTGGATATTATTACTGTACCTAACAATTGGCAGGTTGTCAAGAACGATCCAAAGTGGAAAACGGCGATGCACGAGGGGTTAGACGCTCTTAAGAAGAATCACACTTGGAAACTGGTAAAACTGCTAGAGGGAAGAGGGAAGTCGGATACAAGTGAGTCTTTACTGTGAAGCAGAACCCAGATGGAAAAGTAGAGCGCTACAAGGCTCAACTGGTGGCAAAAGGATACAGTCAGACGTACGACATTGACTATGATGAGACATTTGCACCAGTGGCGAAGATGAGCACCGTTAGGACCCTGATTTCTTTGGCAGCGAATGGTGGATGGAAGCTACGCCAACTGGATGTGAAGAATGCGTTTCTTCATGGGGATCTAGTGGAGAAAGTGTACATGGAGATACCACCAGAATTCTGCACTGATAAGACAGTGGGCATGTTTGCAGGTTGAAGAAGTCCCTCTATGGACTAAAGCAGTCTCCTCGAGCGTGGTTTGACAGATTCAGAAGGGCGATGATAGGGATGAGATATCGGCAGATCAATGCTGATCATACTGTGTTCTTCCGTAGGAGTGGAGGCCACATTACCATGCTTGCGGTGTATGTGGACGATATGATTATCACAAGAGATGATGAGCAGGAGATTGCCCGACTCAAGGGGAAGCTTGGTAAGGAGTTCGAGGTGAAGGACCTTGGCCTTCTTCGGTACTTGGGATTGAGGTTGCTCGAGAAGAAGAGGAGATTGTTCTTTCTCAGAGGAAGTATGCGCTGGACCTTCTCACAGAGACATGGATGTTGGGATGCAGACCTGCAGCGACGCCGATCAACCAGGAGTTCAAGCTGTGTGCTGAGGATGGAGAATCAGTTGACCGAGACAGATATCAGAGACTGGTAGGCAAGTTGATCTATTTGAGCCACACACGTCCTGATATCTGCTTTGCAGTGAGTGTGGTGAGCCGCTACATATATGACCCAAGGAAGGGTCATATGGACGCAGTGTACCAGATTCTGAGATATTTGAAGGGTGCCTCCGGAAAGAGGTTGATATTCAGGAAGAATGATCACTTGAACATCGAGGCTACTGTGACTCTGATTGGACTAGCTGTACTGATGACAAGAGGCAACTTGGTCTCTTGGAGGAGTAAGAAGCAGTCGGTAGTGGCCAGATCGACAGCTGAAACGGAGTACAGAGCTATGACCTTGGGGGTTGCATAACTGCTATGGCTGAAGAGTATGCTGGTGGATTTGAAGCTGGATCAAGGAGCCAAGATGAAGCTGTGGTGTGACAACCAGTCAGCCATCAGTATTGCCAACAATCCAGCGCAGCATGACAGGACCAAACAGATCGAGATCGATAGGTTCTTCATCAAGGAGAAGTTGGACCGTGGACTACTGGAGTTAGGTCATGTTCCAACCAAGGAGCAGGTAGCAGACAGTATGACCAAGGGACTTAGCTCTGGAGATATGATTAGAGAATGTGACAAGATGGACTTAGTGAATATCTTTCGCCCATCTTGAAGAGGAGTGTTGGTATATTAGAATATTCTTGGTATATTTGTTGGTATATTAGAATATTCTTGGTATATTTGTTGGAATATTAGAATATTCTACAGGGGATTTTAATGGGGTATTAATGTAAGATGAAGGATTGTAAGCCGGAAGCTAAACAATGGGTCTTTCTTTGCTCTTGAGTGTGGGGAGTTCGTCAACTTCAGTCTGCACTCCTTTGCAACATCTGGATCACATCTTCAGTCCTGGGTCTCAGGCGCAAGAACCAAAGCAAAGGGGAAAATTCAAATTATGGTTTGAATTTGAAATGGAATCATGAATTGATTATAAATAGCCAAGAGATTATCAATAAAAAATATAACAATTACTCCAAAATATTTTACAGGAACCTCACACTGCCGGGTAGAAACAGAATCAAATTAAAGCTAAATATAGATGACCTCACACCTTCAGTAGCAAAGGAATCACCACTGGGGCTAGATGTAGACAATCTCACACGGCTTTAACAACTTAATCACATCGAAGGTAAGGAGAAGGTTATCACATACATGAATAATCTCTCAACTTGATTCATAAACCAATAATAAAATTACAAATGTTGATGCCATTTTACAGGATTATATAGGAGAGTTCACATCCAAATCTAAACATTAAAAGATAAAAACAAAAGTGACTAATCCTATCCAAAACAAGTAAGGATAGAGATAAACTTGAAATAAAGAGAAACCCTATCCAAATTTAGATTTTACTTTAAATTTGGATTTAAAATTTGATACTAGTTCTACAAATAAAACCCAATTGCCTTGTCATGAATCGGGTGGTCATATAGACTTCTTATAGAATTTCTTTTAAGGGTACTCTTATAGTCACATCACACCTTAAAAAGAGCATTTCTTTGGCCTTTCTGCTTTAATTTTATATTAATATCGTGCCATCTGGTAAATGGTGGATCATAACTAAGAAGAAGTATCACACTAACATATTCATGGCCATTAATGTGTAGAGATGAGTTTTACTGAAGTAGATTTCACATGTTATTCACTAATGTCCTTCAAATTATGAAGCTTCTTGTAGCATCTTATTATATAATTTACCATTCTCTGGTATAACTTACTGAAACAGCTTCATTCTCCTGTTGTTACCTCCTTCAGTTGTCTCCTAGTTGTTACTTCATTATAAATGTTGTTTATCACCTCAATCTAACTAGTAGACTCGCCTTTGTTTCAAGATTTATTACATCCTCTCTTTGGAACCCTACCTTACACCTTTAAAACCGGCAACTTCATCTCTTTGCAACCCTACCATATGCCTTTCTGTATCAATAAAACCATTCTTCATATATTTTTAGTCAATTTTCTAAGAAAGTAGCTTCTATTCTAGACCTCCCTTAGCATAAATCTAATTAATGGGCATCCTGGTATCATGAGGCTCCTGCTTACAAGATGTATGCAACATCCGTATATATGAGAGGTTGTTTTCATGACTTCAACCTGAATCTTCTAGGATGCAAGCAACAAGCCATACCATCACACCAGATAAGGCCCTCTTAGCATAAATCTAATTGATTCTCATAAATGATTATGCTATCATTCCTTACAACTTCTTCACTCATTGCACGTCATTCCATATGATATGCAAAGCAATCTCAATTTTTTTTCATTTCATCTCATCCTAATTGAGGCTATCTTAACTTCCTCAGTGTGTTCAAATATGTTGTAAATTTATTCTTAGACGGCAACTATGTTGTACAAACAATAGAGTACTCTAACAACCTTTGACCACTTCATCCATATCACTTTCAATACTTGAATAACATCATCCAAAATCTTTCTATATGATGATTGCTAAATCTATTAACAAAAAAGCCGCCCATACTTTTTGGTCATAAATGTGACAGTAGTTCCTTAGTTCTTTTAGAGGGTGGTTGGTTTGCATAAAATGGAAATGCATGCAATATTTGTTGTATTATTTTTTACCAATTTCGGTGTTTGGTTTGATATAAATGACATAATTGGTAAAACAAATGTTGCTTCACTTCCTTCAACTACTCGCAATAAATGTTGTGACCAAAATGGCCGCAACTCTATTTACGACAACATTTGCAAGATTTGGTGTTCATTTGTTGTTTTACTTGTTTTGAGACAAAATACCGCCCTAATATATAGTTTTAAATGGAATAATATTAAGATGTATGAACGTGAAGAATTTTATGGATACTTTGTAGCATGTTGACCTTTTGCACGTCGAATAATTGTGTCGACTCATTGTTTTCGTATATCTCTTCATTTTCATTTTTTTTCCTTGCTAAATGATCGGGAAGGAGGGCCAAAAGCTCGGTATAGGTGGAGGTGAGTATCGGATCAGACATGCCAAAAATGATATGGTACTTATACGTATGTATATTGGTTGATACTGCAAAACTTGTCTTATATATACGACCAAACCCGCTTATTTCTCACTCTTCGAATTTCTTTCACTCTAGTGTGCATCTATTATGTGCGTAGACATCAATCTCACGACTACAATATCAACAAAACGAGTCTACATGGGCAAAACCTAGTTTTTCTCTCGTCTTGGATTCTCACTTGTTGAGCAGGGACAAATACAGCGAATGACATGCCAACAATGATGCTGACCTCAACACCTTACTGGCACATTGGTAGTGAGAAGAGACCTGAGATACTATTAGTATTCAACATTTCTTTTCTTTGTTTAATCTCCTATGTTTTGGTAATGTTTTGTATTATTTCCTTCCATTTGATGGAGATTCTATTGTTTTTTGTTTTAAGCAATGTTCACAATATAAATATCAGAATTGGTATCATAACCTTTCTTTAAGTATCAGGATCGGTAGTAACGGTAGTTTTAGATCAGAGTATCGGGATATCGACAGTTTTGGATCAGAGTATCAATTTTTTTGGTACCAGAAATAAAATAATTATTAATATTTTTTTAAAAATTTAGAAAAAAATTATACATTTAGTTATTTCTTAGTACTTTCGAAATTGAATGAACTAATAGTCACTCTTCATGATTGATTTACCTGTGATATATAAGTTCTCATTTACAATCTTCATGATTGATTTACCTGTGATATATAAGTTCTCATTTACAATCTTACTGTGCTTTTACATCTTTATTGATTGTTTTTTTTTGGGTTCAATTTCCTTTGCCTAATTGACTAAAAAAGAGAGTCCCAACGTCGATATCAGTCAGTATCGTAGCGGTCGATATTGGATCGGAACCTGCTAAATTATATCGGCATCGACCATGCAAACTATGGTTTTAAGTCCTTACCTAGTTGGTTATGAAGAGAATTATTTTGTTCTTTATATTCTTTATATGGAACCTCTATTTGTTTTATGCTATTTATGCTTGTTTAGATTTTTGAATGGTAATGTCTTATTAGGTAGGGTATTGTCTTTCAGCATAAAATGATGTCGATCATTAATATATTGGTTATTTGCAGATTCTCTGTTACATCTTGGTTACATGAACTGGCCTTTATGTTTGATTCTATTAGCAACATCTTGCTTGTATTCTTTACAATTTTGGTTGCCATTGTAATGTTCTCTTATTTTTTTTATTATGAGTTATGTACAGTGTATGACTTCTTACACTCTTAGTTAATGGTTGACATACTAAGAAAATTATATAGGCTTAAAGTGGTATTTCCTATTTCCTATTTTCTTTTGAAAAAATATCCATATATATATATATATATATATATATATATATATATATATATATATAGAGAGAGAGAGAGAGAGAGAGAGAGAGAGAATTGGTAATAAGCCAAGTACCCTACAAACACTTCTCAACACAATTGCCCCAAAGTTACAACTTAGCCCACTCTAGATATCATATTAACCTACCATGTTGCCCTTTATTAATTCTAGTACTAACTCGAAGGACATCCTTCGGCAACATCTTCTTCTGGCGAGCCCGAGCCCGAGATGGATCATCTTGAGCTCGTTTCATCATCTTTAACCATTTGTTACTGAGAATAGTCCGATCACCAGGACTTGTCTGAATCCCTTCATCCGAGCCCTCTCTATCAGACTTCTCGAGCTTACTCGCCTATTGGCCCTTGTTGGTAACGGGTTGTGAATCAACCCTTGAAGGGATCTCTCCCCTATATCTTCTTTGCATCTGTTGTAGTCCATGTCCAGACGAAGTCTTTCTGCATTAACTTGTTCATGCACTGTCTGCTCTCGTACCCTCACAGATGGGGGGTCTGTTAGGGATTCTCCAGATTCACATCGCTCCTTATATATATATATATATATATATATATATATATATATATATATATTCGAATAAGGTAAATATTATTGATAGAACCAAAATTACATAACTATAATCCCGTCCAGAGCACAAAATCTCACCATCTAGGGTCAAGGATATCGATATCAGTATTTGTGTTTTTTTGTACAATATGTCTATTGGTGGCAAGCCTCTCAAATATACGTCTGTTTCTTCCCTCCATACATGCCAAACCACCGTCCCGAATATAATGTGTAACCACCTGTACGCTCCTGTCCCTTTAACTTTCTGCGCTTTGACTTCATTCAGGGTCCAAGAAAGATCCCTACTATTCGTGGTCAGCCCAAAATTGGTCCGGTAATGATTCCAGATCTCCCAAGCAAAGTCATACCAGAAGAAAAGATGGTCATTGGAGACATCTTGTTGGCCACACATGCAACACTTCTTATCCGAGCAATCCACTCCAAACATGTCCAACCGGTTCCTAGTAAGCAGACGATTACGGATCATTTTGTATAGGCATAATGAGAACTTAACCGTCGTTGCTTTAGTCCAAACCACTTCTGCCCAATCCACTTCCTCCGTTCTGTGTCTGATTTGGTTTAAATTCATTCCGAAACTGAAAGCACCTTTATCCATGTCCTTCCACATCCAGTAATCCTTTGTGCTCATCCTGTCAATGTCCACCGCAATAATCTCAACCCCGTGAGCCGCCTCTATCAATCGATCCTGGAAGTTCCACCCTCCCTCCTGAATAAGGCAGCTTACCATCTCAGTGGATCCCATAAGCTCATAAACATGCCATCCCTCATTCTCAATCAAGCTGTCGTGGTTGATCCAAGGATCATGCCACATGCTTGTTTGGTTCCTCGAGCAGATAACTCTAGTCAGCCTATATTTGACCGTGCTTCTCAAAGCCAGGAGTAGTTTAACCGTCACCGAGAAGTTGTTATTGGGCCTAGCCGACCAGAAATCATCCCTTGGGAAATACCTTTCTCTGATCCATTTAGCCCATAAGGACTTGCCAGAGATGAATCTCCAAAACAATTTGTAGGATGCCGTATCTCTAAGAAGAGTAAGCGATCTCAGACCAACACCTCCCTCTTTCTTAGGACAACACAACTCTTCCCAACCGATCACATGTTCCCTTATTTTCATAGAAAGTTCGCACACATACGTTCAATATTTTTATGGTACCTTTAGGGATCATAATAGCCTGTAATCAGTACATCGCAATTGTTAAAATGACAGCTATAATAAGCTCAATACACCCCCCAAAAGACAGAATATGTGCCTGCCAGCCCTCCAGTCTAGTCTGGGTATAGTTGAGAATGCCCCCACAATCCGCATAAGTGGCGTAGTTGATAGATAGAGGCAAGCCTAAATATATGACCGGCTAAATGTCCTCAGTAATGTCCATCTTTCCCAGCTATGTCTCATTTTGTCCACATGTCCGGTTTAGGAACATTTGGCTCTTGTTCCTGTTAAGCTGTATACCCGACCACCTTTCCATGTTGGCAAAAATACTCTTTAGAGCATCGAGCGACCTATTCGTAGGTTCGATAAAAACTATAAGATCATCCACATATATGAGGTGGGTGACCACCGGAGCCGTCTACCTAAACAGATGAGTGACTTCTCCATCCATGACTGTCTCATCCAGCAAGCACGTGAGAAACTCCATCACAATAGCGAAGAGGTAAGGAGAAAGAGGGCCGTCCTGTCTAATGTCCCTGGAATTCTTGAAAAATTCTTCTGGTTGACCCTGAAGCAGAATCGAGAAAGAGGGAGTGCATGCACACTTCCGTACCCTGTCCACCCATCATTTGTCAAATTCCATGCAAAGCATAATATGGCACATAAATTCTCGATTCACCATATCATACGCTTTTCTGAGGTCTAACTTGAGGCACACTCTGTTCCCTCCTTGCTTATTGGAATCCCTCACTATTTCATGGGCTAACAAGTAGTTCTCAGCAATGAACCTTCCTTTGATAAAGGCAGTTTGATTCAGAGAAATAAGTTCATGCATAATCGTTCTCATTCGGTCATACATTAGGTGAGTGATGATCTTGTAGAGGAAATTGTAACACGCTATAGGCCAAAAGTCAACTAGGGAGATAGCCCTCTCTACCTTTGCAATCAACACCACAAAAGTATGATTAATCTCTTTGAGCATTTTACCCGATTCAAAGATTTTTTTGACCGCTTTCAGAATATTAACTTTGAGAAGATTCCAGTGCTTCTTGAAGAAAGCTACTCCAAATCCATCCGGTCATGGAGATTTATTTGGGTCTGCCTTTTTGATAATAAGTTCGATCTCTTTGAGATCGGTTCTCGCAACACCTGATTACCGTAACCCGTAACCAGCTTCTTGAACTAAAAATGGAAAAATCTGGTCGGATAACAGGTCTGATTGTATAGATCCTGGAAGAACCGGATCACTTCATCACAAATAACATATGCATCATTAATGATCACCCTACTGGAGTCAAGAAGAATGTGAATGGCATTCCGATGCTGACTCCACTTGAATAATGTTGTCTTTCCACCCAAGTACAAGCCCCAAGCAATGATCCTGTTTGAAGGAAAGACGTCACCTCATCAATATATATATGAACTATTTTGACATGATGACAGCACATCTGCCACGAGATGACGCTCTCCTCACTAAGCTATTTGTCAGAACTTTAGCCGGTGTAGCTTATGATTGGTTCTCCAATCTTCCTGACAACTGCATATCGTCATTTAATGACCTACATAGTCTCTTCCTCTCCCGATTCTATAATGGAGGGATGTATATGACTATGACGTTGCTCATAGACATCAAGCAAAAAGAGAAAGAACATGTTCGTGAATTCATAGAACGCTTTAGGCAAGCAACTCTGAAGATGCCTCCAAACATTCCTGAGACCACATTCATGGACACCTACAGAAAGAATTTATTACCAGGATTGAAGTTCTGCATTGGCACAAAAGGAGAATGCTCAGCATCCTAACTCTGGCAGAGGAAAATAATACGATGCCAAGAGTTTAGGGGTTGACGCGCAGCCCATGCGGCCACTATGAAGGATGCGGAGAAGAAAGCAGTATGCGACTTCCAACGCAGCCGCATGCGCCTCTGACACTCCCAGAAGCTCTGTCTTCGACATAATCTCCTCCGGCTGTGCTTCCATGCGCCGCTTTGAGGAAAAACAATACTTGGACTGTCACGACCCGCACCCGGGGTAAGGGTACTAGTCGGAAACAACGCCCAGCCTACGCCGCAGAATCGGCGGTAGAACGCTGTCTAGAAAGTCTATCTAATATAATGAACCACCAAAAGATAGTGTACTCAATCACAGAATTAAGATAGAATGAACACGGATCAGATAAGAATAGAATAGTCATCAACTCATGAGTTTAAAATAATACATCAATGAGTCTGAAGAGTAACAAAAATAAGCTGGAGACAAATCCAGTACAAAAGAATACTATCATACTACAAGCTACACTCCAGGGTCAACTGTCTCAGTTGGGATAAGTCCCTCTTGAGCCAGGGTCTCCGAATCTAAACCCACAACATCCTGGGGTCCATAATAGGTATGGTACTCCTCAGTGTCATCTGGAAAAATATATCCAGTCAGGAAAGGAGCAGAGTACATCTCTAACAGCAGTTCTAATCTATGATAAAAACTATGTAACAGTAAATAACTGTGGATAAACAAGATGCACAAAATAGATACAAGAGATATATAGACAATAAGAAAATACTGGAAAGAAATACAATAATGAACAATATGCCAATGAAACAATAATACTAATGACTAAGTGTGTGAGTACTAGCTTAACATGTGATCGGCTTGGGCAAGATACAATGCGGCCTGGCTAATCATACGTGCGGTGCATGATCAACACTATTCGCTTACCAATACTTTATTCAATAGGGATTTGATCACATATCTATACTAATACTCCCCACCCCCAACTGGTATAATAGATCCAACCACGGTATGCTATGGCACTAGATTCCCCAAGAAGATAGCTAGTCTCCCCGAGAATCGGTGTCTGTACATGTACAAGATAACCAATGAAACAATACTTGCACCATATACACCATATACCAAGGAATAACATCTCATGACGAGATCCGGATATACCAATCCGTGTAACCATAGTGTCGAGAGAAACATGTAAATCTACACTAGATACAACGAACATAGAGGATATCATAAATGAGAAACTATCAGAGAATGTACTCGCCTGAAATCCAAAGAACAGTCTCACAGATGTCTGACTCGGTGCCTCGAAGACTTAGATATGGAATACCACATTAAAACGAGGTCCCGGAAAGAGAACAAGTCAAACTAGTCAACTCCTAGGTCAATAAATAAATTCTAAGTCAAAAGTCAACTATGGTCAACTCTAAAGTCAACTAAAGTCAAACCAAGGTCAACCTCACAAGAAATCTATATAAATAATATAGAAATAAAATACAACAATTTAGGAATAAAAATTAGATCCCAAATCATACTCACACAAAGTATACTACTAATACAAATAATATATACCCTAAAATAATATATATACAAACCAATATGTATACAAATAACATAATATATTATTACAAATATTATACAAAACACATATATATACACACATATATATATACAATAATAATATATAAAATATAATTTAAAATTGTCAAAGCGTCACTGAAAACAGTGAACAAAACAAGATAAAATAAAAACAGGTTTAATAGTGACAGTCTTGACTGTCACTGAAAATTCGTCGCAGAAACTCCATATACAAAATCGCTGCTGTCACAGTTTGCTGACAGTTTCAAACTGTCACAAAAAAAACGTTGCTGAAAGGTTGTCGCTCAAAACTGCCGCAGCATTAATGACAGATTTGTCATTAATGCTGACCACTGTACAGCGGCTGCTGTTCAGACCAAATAATGACAGTTTCACTGTCATAGAAATCACTGTCACCAAAACAAATAAAAATATAAAAATATATATATATATATATATATATATATAAATATATATATGCAATAATAATCACAATACATATATATAAATAAATAATTATATACTTATATATATATGCACATATAAACTTATAATTAAATACCAATAGTTACAACACATGCACATATTAATTAGATCTACACATAAACACACAACAATTGGAGAGTATCACACCGTATCCCACTAGATCTAGGATACGCATGCGACACGAGTCCACCACACATCCAATTGCACCCCGAAGGACACAAACAAATCACATATAATATTTATGAACAAAACAAAGTGTCAAATATAGATCTATGTGTCCGTGTCAAAATACGACATGTACAAAGTCCCGTGTCGGAGGAAAAACCTCCAAAACAACAGGAGGAAAAACCTCCAAAACAACACGTATCACCAAATTATTGGGATACGATCTACACGTACCCAATTGTGGACACGACACTAGCCCCAAACACATAAACATATGCCAAATTGATCTATAGGATCAATTGACACACACAACAAAAAGTCATTTTCGGAATTCCCCCAAAATTGACACAAAAAGCACTATAACTTTCTCCATAGGTCTCCTATGAACACAAAACCAAATCCTATGGGTAGTACATACATATGGGTTGATTATTCATGATTAAATCTCAGATTTAGAAGCTATTTTAAGGGAAAAAATTGAATTGTACCTATTGGGAGATGGATTCCCAATGAAACCTCCAAAATTGGTGAAATTGGCCTCCAACTTGTAGATCCTTGCTCCTCTTTGTAGATCCTTACTTTCTCCTTCTAGATCCTTGCTCTTCAAGTCTCCAATGGTGATTTGGAAAGTAATTGGGTAGAAATTTGGTAGGAATTTGATGAAATTTGGTTGAGAGAAATTCTAGATCTAGATTTGGAATAAAAAATGAAGAGAGAGAAAGTTTCCATCCCCTTTATATAGGCCTCACTTGCCCCCTCCCTCAAGCTACTATGTAAAGTCTAAAATACCCCTTGGGGCCTCTCATGAAGAAATAATTAAGGAACCGACGCGTGCTAAGTCGAAGAAGTCTGGGGCAGTGCGAGCTCGTCAAGCTCAAGCAACTGTCCATTTGGATGACCATCAGCGGGCGCCGCTAACCATTATGCGGCCCCCTGATAGAAAGCTATATAAGACCGACCCATGCGTCTAGCCCGCAGCGGCCAATGGACATGATCCGTTTCAAAAGTCTTCCACTGACGATATGGAAAAAGTTCTTGTACGAACCCTAGATCAGGGAGCAAAAGCAATACCCATGCACCTGTGCGCTCGGTCTACCCGTGCTCACGAAGAGGGTGCAAATGTGGATCAACCCTCGTTTGACTTACGCAACGTGATCAGTCACAAAAGCAAGATAAGAAAGACAACCACGACACGCGAAGTGTCTTCCCCAAGACACCACTGTGCCAAAATCATCATCAATTGCTGCTGCAACAACGTGGCAGTACCCACAAGCAGGCAGTCGACATTCCAACGATTGCATCCCAAGGCACCTATCCGACAACAACCCGGAGATCAGGTGCAAACACTAGAGGAGGATGAGCTACCATTCGCCTCATGTTATTCTGCTCGGAAAGACCCTTTCACCTTGGGAGGGAGGAAGTCCAGTACCTCCAGTCCGTCACTCTCGACCACCGCATTGAGAAGGCGACTACCAGGAGGACCAACAACGGGAGCTATGGAAGGTATTTTCCAAGGTACCCGCTCAAAGAAAAATTTATAGGTCGCTGGGGGTAGTTCTTCCTCAGGACCTCTGAGGGTTACACGAGCTGGGGTTAGTACTCCCCCGGACCTATACAACAACCCGACATTCCGAGAAGACGGTGATTCCTAGGAAATAGATTCCGATATCCCTGGAGGTGGCAACCCTCGTCCAGATGACGTAGCTTCCAATGCTGTGGGTAGTAGTCCCTCCGAATTCGAGGAAGAAGCCACGCTACCTGATGACCACTCCCGACAAGAATCTGAGACGAAAAGCGCGGCGTCCACTGCCCCGTCCATCTCTCCCATGAGAGGACTGCATACATGGCAGGGGACGATCACGAAGGCCCCAACGACGACAACGCCACGAGACTCTCGAGGCCATGATGCAGACGGTGAGCTCATCAATGCAAGCCCTGGCCCAGGCAATGATGGAGATTAAAGCGAACATGGTTTCCCAACCAGCAAGTGCTTATGGACAAGCAAGCTTGGACCCTGGGACCAACGCGGATTCCGACGCAACCGCTCCGCCCATAGGTGGAAATAACCCTCTGCCTGGCTCATCTGTCCCTTTTGTAGGAGACGAAGCTAGAAAAGCAATGAGGGAAGTCCGGGAATTCCGGGCTCGCCTAGATTCCATGGGTAGCCTGGACTCACTCAGAACTCGGGATACGACAACCATACCCCGCGAGTGGAGGGATGTTCCGTACCCGCCAAAGTACAAACCCTTTAACTTGAATCAATTCGACGGGAAGACATCCTCCCGTCAATACATGAGTTACTTCGAGACAGCAACATGGCACCTACCTCGTAGTTACGCATTCCTCACCAAGCTCTTTGTGGGGGCATTGTCCGGGGTAGATTCGAATCGTTTGATGACTTCAAGAGTATTTTTCTCAAAATATTCTATGACGGAGGAAGCGACATGACGATGTCCTCCCTGATGGATGTTACCCAAGGGGAAAGGGAACTCGCCAGAAATTATATCGAGCGTTTCCGACAAACGACACTGAGGTTGCCCCCAGGCAATCCTGAGTCGACATTGATGGACATGTGCTGCAGAAACTTACTTACGGCAGTCAGCCTTTGGATAGGCGACGGTCAGTTCAAAGACTGGACGACATTCATCATAAGCGCTGTCAGCGCTGAGAAGATGGGAATACAGATCCCTGTCGCTGATGATAAGGGAAAACGTCCCAACAACAACAACAACAACAACAACGACAACAGCAGCCGCGATGGAAAAGGGAAGCAGGCCCTGGTGGCCAACTTAACCAAGAAGCCTGAGCAAAAGTCGGCTGAGGTTCCGAAGCCCCAGGAGATTTACTCATTCGAAGATGACGATGTCATGCCCATCTTCGACGTACTGATGAAGGGTGGTAAGCTTCGGCTCCCCGACATCAAGCGCCCTGTAGAGGCAGTCGAGATGAATAATCCAAGTACTACCACTACCATCGATACGTCCACCATGCGACGAAGGACTGCTACACTCTCAAGCGGTACATTCAACGTATGCTCGACACCAAGACCCTCACCTTGGATATCGATGATAAGACAGTTGCCGCAAACATGGTGTCTCTCCAGTTCGGCAATTTTTCGGCGACCGAGTAATCCCGATCCCCCAAACAACGATGGAGGTCGTCAACCTTCCGCTAGCTCGTGACCAAACGGCCGGACTGATACCTCTCACCACGCCGCGTTGGGAGGTCATGTGGGTTCACCCCGATCTTGCACCAGAATTGATGCAGCAGACAACACCGTCTGCTACCAAGAATAAGGGCAAGAAAACCAAATCCTGCTACACGGTTTCCCTCCCATCTGAGAAAGCTATAGCAGGAATAATAAGGTCAGGCCTAGCGTATCAACGAGAGTACGACATCCCTGACGATGTTGCACTTCCAACAGTTGCACCCGCAACATTAGAGCCGGGTCCATCCAAGCCTCCAGCAGCAGACAAGTCTAAGAAAGACACTCGCTTTGACAAGCCGCTGCGCAAAGATTAAGCTCAAGGGCTGGAAAAGCCCTACAACTTCGACATCATGGCCCAGCTCGCCAACACTCCAGCGAAGTTGTCTCTATTCGAGCTTCTTCGACTCTCCAAAGACACGTGGGTCGCTCTTAGTGACGCATTGCAAAATGCTGACACCTACCTAATGCAGGTCAAGCCGCCAGATGAAGATCCTGCTGCTTGCTCCCACTACAATAATATCATGGAGGTGATACCAACATCACGTTCTCACAATAGGACATGTTGTTGAAGAATAACCGGCATGATCGCCCCCTGTATTATACAGGGTACATTGGTGCCATTAAGGTGGACCAGATGTACATCGACCTCGGTTCATCAATCAACATCATCCCTCAGAGTCTGCTTCAGACCTTGGGTATTTTGATGCATCGCCTGGCAGCTACGAATACTGCCATCACTGGCTTCAACGTCGGAAGAAGATACCCTCTGGGCAAAATTTGCCTGAAAATTCAGATCGGCGACTTGAAAACAGAGGTCACCTGCTACGTCATTGACATAGATGTATCCTACAACGTCTTGCTTGGACGTCCATGGATACATGAACATAAGATCGTGCCGTCAACCCTGCACCAGTGCCTAAAGTACGCCGACGGACATGGCACGGTCAAAACAGAGTTTGCTGATGTCGACCCGTTCAAAGGGATCGAAGCCTACTACTCCGATTCGATCCTTTATAAACAGGTCTACCAAGGTGAAGTTAGCAATGACGCCGATTATGAGGCAGAGGCTGGGGCAACACCAGAAGAGCCCTTGAGAGTTCGCGCTTCAACCTCTTCTCTCATCGTAAAACTACACATGAAGGCACCCGAACCTCTGGTCGTCCGCCTTCATAGGACGACTCGACCGCCGAAGGGAGATCCGGCACCATCCACCACGTCCAAACCTTTGGTCATTCGACTTCACATGCCGAGTCAACCTCCTAAGGATGCTCCGCTGCCTCCTACCATGTCCGAACCTCTGGTAGTAAAGCTGTGCAGAAAATCTACAAAGTCGTCGCTCGCACTTGGGGTAGATCTCGGGAAAGACGAGATGGAGGAGTACACAGCTGCTCATGCTAACATCTCTTCTCTCGACGATGTAATCCTGGAAGGCGAGATAACTCATTTTATCAATAAAGGGCTAACTTTGATCTATACCGAAGTTGCACAAATAAGCACACTATATTCCATGGAGCACGGTCTAGGCCTGCGCCTGCAAACACATGTGACTACCACCTATGTTATAAATCGAATCCTCCCTAGCCAAGGTTCCAACTTCACGGTTCCAACAAAGAGGAGTGGAGACAAACCCATCATCTCCGGCAGGGTTGAAGACCCCCAGTCCTTCATCCCGAAGGAACAAGAGCCAGAACCCGATATTGGCAAAATACAACTCTATCGGTTCAATGGTCAAGCCAAATACCCCGTCCAGAAGATGGGCTATGATCTTAAAAGAAACCAAGGGCTAAATTACGGCAAAGGTTGAGGACGGCCCGTACGCCTCGCCGCTAAAACAGGCAAGTCCGAGGACTGCTACCATAAGACCAAGCATGGCTTAGGGTACGTTACACCTCCCACAAGCCCCGAAGGCTCGGATCAAGAATATGGATTACACTCTCACTCTTCAGAGTCTTCCTCTTGGGAATACGACGTCAGTATCAGAGAGATGTTCAAGCAAACATTGTTTGCCAACATGGTGTCAGCTGACCCTGAGGAAGACGACGAAGATCCCCTGGAACTCTTTGAAGTAGAACTGTGGGCCCAACGCCTAGACGCACAATGGGAGATGCGGTTTGAACAATGAGAACCTCCTACCGAGGACGAAGTCGTACAAGTCAATCTGGACGACGCATCCTCCCCCAAACCTATCTTCATCAGTAAGAGTCTGACTGATGATGAACATGAATCCCTGCTACAGCTCGTCAGGGAATACATTGATGTTTTTACCTGGAGCTACGAAGACATGCCTGGACTGGACCCCCAAATCGTTGTCCACAAGCTCAACATCTTGTCGAATGCTAAGCCTGTCAAACAACAACAACGGCGGTTCCGACCGGACATCATGAATGCCATCGAAGCTGAAGTCAACAAACTAATAGCTAGTGGCTTCGTCCGCGAAGAACAACATCCAGATTGGGTAGCCAACATCGTACTCGTCGTCAAAAAGAACGGAAAGATTCAGATCTACATTAACTTCCGCGATCTAAACGCGACCTGCGCTAAGGACGAGTTTTTTCTTCCGATAACAGACATAATGATCGACAACACATCTGGCTTCTAGCGTATGTCCTTTATGGACGGATTCTCAGGCTATAATCAAATCAAGATGTCTCTTGATGATCAGAAGCATATGTCGTTCCGAACTTCGATAGGAGTATACTGCTACACAGGCATGCCCTTCGGTCTGAAGAACGCGGGTGCTACATACCAACGAGCTATGAGCACCATCTTCCGTGAGCACCTACGCAAGACGGTCGAGTGTTATGTCGATGACATCGCCGTCAAGAGTCGCTCAAAAAATGATCACCTCAGTGACTTGAAGACTATGTTCGACCTCATACGTACGCACCAGCTCAAGATGAATCCCACCAAATCTTTCCTGGGAGTCTCCAGCGGAAAATTTCTGGGCTTTATCATCACTTCCCGAAGTATTCACATAGACCCCGACAAAACTAAAGCAATACTTGAGATGAACCCGCCAAAGAACCTTCGGGAACTCCGCGGCCTTCAAGGAAGACTTGCATACATTAGAAGTTACAATACTCAATTGAACTGGACCCTCTGTCTGCTATCACCCTACATCATACCACACTCTCATGCATAGTTATAACACCCTTCACTGCACTGACAGTGTCCCCAACAACTTTCCCCTACTTACTGTAGACTCCTCTTTAAGTCTGAACTGCATACCAAATGCAGTTAACAACTACTCAACACCCTCACCACCCACTATCCTCTCATATTGTCTGAACCCAACTATAGCACTTACCTTAGCGTATGCACCAAGATGCAGTGCACCAAACTCTTGTATCCGACCTCTATCACAGCACACACACACTCACATACAATTTAACACACCTTGAGTGCACCAATGCGTATCACACCTAAAATCCCCGATACACACTTGATACACATTATCCACCACCCCAATCTTAACTAAAACACCAAGGACACGTATAATATATAAATTCTAACTATAATTACATAATATAAAGTAATTATAATAGATCTATGAGTATATGGACTCAAGGGACCAATAATACGAAAAATACCAATTCTCAACACCGTGTCACAATGTATCATGACACGCACTTCTCGTGTCCAATTGTGGACACGTAGAACCCATCACACATCACAATAGACTTAATTTGTCCTATTGAGGACACGACACAACCAACACATGGACGCAACTCAGATTTCTCCCAAATTCAGGCTCCTAGTGACTAGATCTATCATAGAAGAGTCGTTTTCTCCAACTAGAAGGTTCATATAGGTCTCAATAGGCTTCCTACACATAGAATAGGTGAAATCGAGAAGTTTACCTCTACTAGAAGTGTCCTCCTTGGTGGACTCCGAATTTGAACATGGTAGGGATGACTTGGACACGAATTCCTCCTTGGTGACTCCTCTCCAAGCTCCTTGATGAAGAATGAATGAAGGAAATTGGGAAGAGAAGGTGAAATTTGAATTCTAGATCTAGAATTTGAGAGGAAAATGAATTGGTATTTAAAATGAATTGTTGCTTGGGAAGGAAGTAGCAATTTGGAGGGAAACTAAATTCAAAAGAAAGACACATTGCATTCTCCTATTGGTTGGGTTCAAATGGTTTCATTCCTTTTTCCTCCAAATTGAATTTAGAAATTTAAAAGAAAAATAATCTAATTTGATTAAGAAGGGAATCTCTACAACTAACAGAAAATATTTCTTTCATGATAACTAACTTATTTTAATTTTAATTAATTAACTAGGCAACTAACACTAACTAATTCTAGGCCATGTCCATTAATTCTAAACTAACCAATAATACAAAATATACTCATATAATATTAGCAACATGCAAAATTATCAAAATACCCCTAGCATACAAAATTACTAAAATATTCCTATAGTGAAAATAGGTGGTTACAAGTCGGCCGCTGGGGAAGATACGCCTAAAAATTCAGATATGCGATCTTCGGATTGTAGTCACATGTTATGTGATTGACTCAGATGTATCCTACAATGTCTTGCTGGGACGTCCATGGATACATGAGAACAATATTGTACCTTCCACCTTGCACCAATGCTTTAAGAATGTGGACAGTCAGGGAGAAGTCAAAACAAAGTTTGCCGACATTAATCCGTTCAAGGGTGTCGAAGCCTATTACTCCGACTCTGTTTTTTACACACTAGAGTATATGGAAGAAGAAGCCAATGAAGCTGATGATGAAGCTGAAATTACTCCAAGTGAGGAACCCCTTATGATCCAAGTCAAATGACGTATCACTCGCCAAAATCTTCCAGAGGAACATCTCATGATCCGAGTCAAAGGACGTGTCATTCGTTAGAGTCCACCGGAGCCTCTTGTTATTCACTTCTGCAAGCTAACGCGTGAGGAGAAGGTGAAGGAGAATACTCTAAAGAAATACAATATTTAAAATAATCTATAATAAATATAATAATATAAAATATACACAAAATACCTATTTTGGGTGAGGAGGTTTACATATACACCATAACTTGAAGTATCTTAGCTAATACTACTATTACGTTGGTATTTCCTATTGGTACATGATACCTTGGTACCACACTAATATTAACACTAACCTTGCTACTCAATAGCAACTAAACACCCTTAAGTTTGATACCACCAACTAACCTTACTTACACTACTCATAAGCTAGTAGTAGCACTTGATACTAAATGGTATTCTTCACTCACTTCCACTAGCCACTCTAAATAGACATAGATTCAAGTACCTTGATACTCATTGATACTTGTATCAAGACACTAGGGTATCCACTGAGTCCATCCTATCTGCATATTCACTAAGAGACTCCAAGCCTTCTCCTTGCACAATCAATACCTGTTTTCCTCATTCACCACTGATTCATAAGTACACACAATGCATCACAACTCTAACACTACACTAGATGGAAAATCTAATATACCCTCAGTTATTTACATATGAATTTACATTTTCATAGGTCCAAATTTCCACCCTCACATCACATAGATCTTACACTAATGTGCTCATCTATATCACCTAATACACACTGATACTTCTGTCATCCACTTACATAATCCCCATAGTACAGAACACTTTGTACTGCTGCTGCTAACCTGTATGAGTGCAGGCCGAGTTGCTGCACTTCAAGCTCATCTCCCCTAAGCCAATGTAGGACTTGCACAACAACTGAGTTGCTGCTGCTGCTACTGTCCTAACTATGTGGGCAAACACTCAGACCCGAGCCTCCACATCACATCCTCCATACTGATACACTATATACATCTACGTCGCTTACCCAAACTGATCCTACCTCTTGTAGTGCCTGCACTGCTGTAAGCTTGAGCTAACACTTGTCATTTCTACAGGCCTGCCCCTCACTGAACTTCCCTTCCTAATCACTGATACACACTTGCTTCTCCTCCAACTACAACCTTATCCTGCACCTGGGCATACCCCAAGCACACTTCCTGTAGTGGCAAAAACCAGAGCACCCATATTACTGACTGCATTTTCTGTTTTCCCCACACTTGTATTACACACTATTTGATACACTAGGACACCCGTACCCTCACTCACACTGATACAGAATTTCATGCACACCCAATATGCATTCACCAATACACTCATGCACATTTCCCCCCTTATCTACTGATACCTCAGAGTATCAGTACCAAATTTCCCAAGTCTGATACTCACCTTTCCTTACTAATTACCTACACTCCATACTGCAAACAGAGTACACTAGCTACTAAGGTAAAGTCCTTTCCCTCAAATTGTTCACTTCTCGAGTCTTCTTGCACCTACTACCATAGATGCAACACCCCGACCATCACCAACAACACAACAGCTAATTGCTATGGCAAAAACTGCATGTACATATGATCTGTGCATACTAGACTGCACCAGGCACTCTGCACACCCTAGCACACAGGGAACCCGACCCCTCACAAATTTTTATGCACTGTTCACAGTTCTGTCACTCCTCCTTCTCTCTTGTATGTGCACAAACACTAACCCACACACCAAAAATATAGGTGCTCACTAATATATATATATATATATATATATATATATATATAGAGAGAGAGAGAGAGAGAGAGAGAGAGAGAGAGAGAGAGAGAATTAGTACTCTAAATAGGTTACACCCTCTATTGGTCATTTTGTCAAGCACCTTGAGTGCACAAATATGATACTCATGATACACAACCAATCTACATGCCGAATCCCCCAATATGCAACCAATAATATATATACATATTAAAATATAATTATATATATCTAATATGAATAATTGTCATGCAAAATAGAGCAAAAACACTCCACTCAACACAAAGCCCCCAATTTGAACACAACACCATGTAGTAATCATAATGGAAGCTAATAGAAACTCATTCCCTCCCCTTGTGGTTATTCCTAATCCATGCGTGGGCTCCTAATGGCCAAACAAATAATAAAAATAGAATGTAAAAGAGAGATTTGAGAATTCACCTATTGGGCGATGGATTCTCAATGCAAAGCCAAAGATTTTCTAGCCAAATTTCTTCTTCAATGCTCCTTGAAACTCAAGCATCTAAGCCTCTTAGATGAGGGAAATGAGAGAAATTTGGGATTAATTTACTAAAATTTGGAGGAAAAATAGGCTACTTTGGGGAAGAACTCACTTAGGGTTTTTCTTGAACAAATGAATGCACTTAAGGGAGGCTCCCCCTCTCCTATATATGGCCGGCCATGTAAACCTAGGGCTAGCTAATGTACAATGTCCATAATGCCCCATATAGTTTGTCATGAAGAGTTATTTAATTAATGGTATTTTTATTCCTAATAAGGGGTTTAACTTGCTTCTAATTAATGAAGGAAAAAGACTAGTTGGGTCCCAAAAGTGACTAGTCTAAATGTTGAGTCCAAGGTCACATCAAGTCTTGTCCACTAACCAATATCATTAATAATTACAATATACATATAATACACATTATATAAACTATAAACATAATATGTATATAAATATTAAAATTGACAAAAATGTCCCTATTCTAGAAATGTGGTAGTGACAGTCTAGGAAGGTGGCTCAGTATTCCGCTGTCCTGGAGGACACTTTGAAGGAACTAAAGGACAAGCACCAGGCTAACTCTCACCTTGAGGATCCTGCGGCTTTAGCTCAAGACGTCGAGCGCCGGGTGAGAGCGAGGGTGGATGTTAACATAGCCCGGCTTCGAGGGTGAATAGAAGAATTGTGTTATGATTCCTAGCCTTTAGCAACTTTTCTTCCACTCTTTGTCCTACTAGATTTTGATTGAGGCGTTAGTAAGTCCTCAAACGTAGCTCACTTTTGGTTCCCCTTTTGAAAGAAATAAAAGCTTTTCCTTTTGTTGCGACTTTGTGTGAACTTTGGTTACTGTACTAGAGGTAATGTAGACGTAGTACAACACCGTAGGTATTATGGACGTCCCACTAGGGGATCTTTGGTAGACCCTATTACTTTTTTGCACATTTTGAGTGCATGTAATAACTTTGAAACGAAAACCCTATCAAAGGTGATATAGACGTGATATGTTTTGTGGACTTATCATCGCAGGCGTACTTAGACTTAATTAAGTACTGGTAATAAGCTTAGATGACGACCGATATTAGACGTATGGTGGACGTGACAATCAATAGTCAAAAGCGGGAGGTTTTTTCAGTGGTAATATGGACATGGCAAATCCTATTGGGAAAAATGTTAGGATACTAGTTCAGAGGTGATATGGACGTGAACTAATGTCCAAGAAAATTGACTTTGAGTGGTCCACTTGGAAGTATAGATAGACCTGAGAGTTGCTCCACTGGGGAGTTCTTTTGTGAGGATCCAACATCTGTTGCGTATTCTGGACTTCTAAATACAGATAATGGCTTCTATAGTACTTTGTAGGGAACAGGTACATGTCGTGCATAGGCACTCGCTGGGGATGTAAGTCTTAATTGCCCTACTTGGGATAAGGGAGAGTACAAGTCTGGCTCATACGTAGTACTTTTTAAAAAACTTGTCGTTGATCGGCATCATGAGCAAGTCTCCATTAGATTTTGCGAGTCGGTAGGCACCATTGGAATACACCGATTCCACGACGAAGGGATCCTCCTATTTAGCCTGGAATTTTCCAGGTGTTTTGTGTGTCGTGACCATCGGTCTTCTTACTGCTAAGACGAGGTCACCTACGTAGAACGTCATTTCCTTGACTCGTTTGTTGAAGGCTCATAAGAGGTATGCTTGGTTCAACTCAATACACTGTTGAGCTAGAAGACGCTTCTCGTCAAGTACCTCCAACTCTTGTAGCCGTCGACGGTAATTATCATTTCATCAATTGGTGGGAGAGGGCCACCCGAAGTATGGGAATTTGGACTTTTAGAGGGAGCACAACCTCACTCCCGTAGACTAGGGAGACGGGTGTGCTGCCAGTCGACATTCGAACCGTTGTGCGGTAGGCCCAGAGACATTCACCCAACTTCTCATTCTAGTCATGCTTATTGGAAGACAAACTTATTGAGGAGCTTTATGATACTTTTGTTGAACTCTTCTGCTAACCGATTTGATGCTGGATTTTAGGCAGTTGAAGCTGTAACGACCCGTTCCGCTCAAGCGGAAAGCCAATTCAAACGATGCAAGTGCAACGACCCGACCCGCCTTACTCAGCGAGAGGACTCGTTTGAGGCAAATGATTCTAGACTTGGCCGTTCATGAGTTCAAACTTAGACTTTCAAAGGCGCGCTCAGAGTATCGCTCGAACGAGGTGAATCATCGCTAAGGTGGGTGGCTACGATGAACCTATCTTTGCTTAGCACACACACTTAAAAATATGAACGATACATGCTAGTCGTTAGATGAATCACCCTTTGCATGCTAATAAAGAATAAAACGCACCTAGCTAAGGGAATAATCTCATCTTGTATTCCTTGTGTTAGAACATGAAAATGACACTTGGCTTATAACATAGACCCTCGCATGCTACCTTAGCTTCGTGCAAGTAGACCCCGCTATGCCTCGAGTAGATCATTATATACTCTTCATAGTGCACTGTTTTACTTGTTTACACTGATCGCCTTATGGATTATGTCGTCCGATATGTCCCTGTACGGTTTACTCCTCGCACTACCCCTTAGACCCATGCTAACGTAAAGGTTTATGTTCTAAGGTAGATTATACAATATGTTTCCTTATGCTTATGCTTCCAACAAATGCATGCTTGCCTGCTTATATTGTAACTTGTACTCGTTTGTCTCGTTTTAATGCTTGTCACATAATTTTATGCCACAATCAAGTAAAACTATCTTGTCTTGTATTCATCCAATTCACCAGAAGACTATCTAATAGTCGTTCCGTGCAAGTATGAACCTGAAAGTGTTCGAGACCGTTAGGTCGCCAAGGCATCTCTGAACTAGGGGATTGTACCATATCAAGTTTAACTCTGAACGAGAATCATGTCAAGTAAAGCAACAATCACAGCTCGTAGAACATACTCGTTCTGAATAAGAATTAAGAATTATCATATCGTGTCATGAATCCCGTAAATCTGAGACCCTAGACTTGCATGTCGCGGACAAATTGTGCACAAGGTATATTCAATCTGTTCCTGCGGACGGTCTCCGGGGCACTGGGGCCGATCCGATCCGGACGAAACATCTGTTAGTCTGTCTGTTTCGGGCATGATAGCGTGTAGCGCCTTGTGAATCTTTTCTTGAAGCTATTCTCGATCTTAGACTAAGTAGTCGTCTGTTCGAGCAGGATGGATGTGATGCCTCATTCCTTGAGTTGCATACCATTCTCGCTCTTGACTACAACCCATCCTTTATGGCTATGCCAGCGACTCATGTTCATATAGATAAGTCATCATCGCTTAGCGACAATCCGCGTGCGAGTCATTACATCGCATTTGGAATTTGAAACACCTTAACGGATATGAGTGTAAGACTTGTACATATTTGAACACTTGAACCTCTTCTGCAAAATACATGAGTACCTGTGTAACTCGTGCACCTGAATCAGAATCCCACTCATGACGCTCGTGTTTGCTTATGCAATTTGACTTGGATTTCATATATACACATTCGTGCTTGGTTTAACTTGGTTTACCTTGGACAAGGAAGAAAGAATGGTAAGTCTTGCCGTGTTACTCTTATATCGCACGACGCACAGCCACACGAGTTAGGCTTATGCATTATGCTATGAAACTGATCCTAAGGCGAGACTAGAAAGAAAACTTAATAGATGGTGCACATAACCTATATAACGTGTTTGGATTTGTCGAGCGGGCGAGAATCCTCCCCACCTGTGCATTAATGTACTAATAACCCACCAGATTGCTTGCAAGGTGCGGGAGAACCTCATTTGGTGTGGAAATCCCTTCGTGCGAGCTAAGACATGGAGTTCGCTCTGGAGCCTTGGAGCGTTGCGTCCGGAGCTGAAACATATATACCAGACATAATATTGGAACATCGCTTATGTATAATTTCACAAATGTAGCCACTTGGCACGTGTTTCGAGAGAGAGGACTTGAGCAACTTGTAATCTCGGCCTATCTCCGCTTGTAATACTTGTAAAATATCAATAAAGTGCTTGTTTTACTTATATACTTGTGTTATTCACTGCTTCCGCTATAACTACTCTGTAAACTTGTTACCAATCGCCTGTTCGTTTATTATTTCGCTGTATTCGGACCATCTGTGCGACCTGTGGCTTAGTTATTTTTTTGTCTGTTCGGATCATGGCCTTGTACTGGCGTAGCTTGTGCTCATGCGACATCATGTCCAGATGTGAACGATCGTCCTACGGGAGCGCTGGCGCAGTGATTCGTGCCTAGCGGGGACGACCGATTCCTGCGGGAGATCGTGGCGTGACATATTGGTATCGGAGTATCGGCTTTACGTCTTTGGACTCTGTATCGATTTTCTCAGTTTCGAAAACTCATTCGTGGGTTATGTGCATACATTCTCGCTCGTTGACTTGTTGGGATGTTCCATACAATGAGTCTAAATATTTTTGAAACTGCATGTGATTGATAAGATTGCTTGAACTGGATAGTTATGCGAAGACCCTTGTTCCGATCTGTGTTAGGCTTTGTGGAATAGACTCGTGCTAGAATTTAAAAGTTATGTGCGAACTCGAATACCTATACATGATTTTCAAGCTGGTTAGTCTACGAAATAAAATATCGTTCGGACGGTTAGCTATCCACAAGCCTTTCGGCTAAGTTGTGTTGAGTATCGCGCGCCACGACCCTTTGGTGCTAGCAAGTTTGCGAGCGAGATTATGATATCGTTCAGATAAAGAGGTGGCAGAATTGGGAGACTGCAGTTCACTGCAGTGAGGGAAACTCAGTATCAGTTCAGTTCAATACAACAGGGAACCCCAATCAGCTAGGCATCAACTGAGCCAAGTGCAACAGACAACAGGGAACCCCAATCAGCTAGTGTCACGTCCAAGTCCCAAAATACGTAGGACTAGGAACACATAAGCATGCCAGCCGTATGGATATGACAACTCCAATATATGGAAACCAAAATCCACACGTACGCTGTAATATGAAAATCAATCCACAAGTGGTATAAACATATGTCACAAGTCATAAGGTACAATCTAAATCTCATCCACAGAAAATTAATATAAATAATAACCAGCATCTATATAACTAGATGTCAACATAAATATCTAAGGATGATAGTTGGATGGAAACAAATCCACTACCAACTCGAATGTAAGAGCAAATATTAAAATAAGTACAACACAACAACACCATATAAGAACACCATCTAGCAATCACAGGCTCGAAGAGAGGACATCCACGAAACATATATAGCCATCCAATCTGTGCTCCTGTAAATACTCAAGAATAGATACACCTGGCAGCGGACCAGGTCCTCAAAGGGACGTAACAAGATACAGAAAATACGAGCCAATTTGAATACAGTAAACATGCATCATATTTGAAAATAGATAAGTACGCTGTACAGGACAATCTATATGAATGCAAATAAGGATAACTTTTCGACGTATGGGCAAGGGTAGGCTACTCGATCTAATCCTCACAACTCATACGCTCGTCAGTGGACATCATCAGCCGACATACCTCTGGGGTAGCGACCCTCGGACTCCATCAATCGACATACCTCGGGGGTAGCGACCATCGGACACGACTACCATAGTGCGTGCTAGTTACTATGGTTTACCAGAGTGGTTAAAAGCCCATACGCCTAATGATTGTCCTCGATGATACTAAGTGCCATGTGTGTGTCAACATATCTAATACATAGTAATGACTGGAAGAAAACTACACATGCAAGAAATATACAGAATACAATAAATATACAGAAATATAAATAGCATGCAAAAGTACTGTAATAATTGGCAAGGTATCTTGCCTGGGGTCCTGCTGCTGGTATGAATCAGAGTCCAAGTCACAGTCCAAATAGCCTATGTATTACAAATTTATCACGTCAAAAGATAATTTATTTTAATTTATTTAATTCTAGAATAATTACTCTAAAATCCTATTTTAATTTTATTATAATCTAATTTTATTATTAAACCCTAATTTTGTCCAAAGAACTGAATTTTATCAACTCGAGACTCATGGCACGCAAATCGAGGCAATCTGTTGACCAAAAAGTCAACCGACACAAACTCAACTTTCATGCATGATTTCCTGTAGATTTCAGCGTCAAAAATATGTTGGAATTTACGGCTCATCCGAATTCAAATTTGTTTGGAAATTATGGCACATACAAATTTTGTATTGTGCACCGATGGTTAAATTCTAACCTAGAAGTTCTACAGAATTAACAGTATATAAATACTTCGAATTAAATTCTGGGAAAAACATATGTCAATTATCTCGACATTAGCTTTCCGAAACTTTAAACGGTTCATGATTCTGATTCCTGGTTCTCCCGAAATCGTAAAAATATTGAAATACGTCTATTTTCGGACATGCTGTGCCCTACGAATTTTCCAGAATTTAATACTCATAATTTTGTAAAATAAATTATATAATCAGAAATCTAACCTCAATATCTTTCTAACGCAAGAAACTAGGCCTCGTTTGGAGTCCGGAGCTATGCGCAATGGCTTCTGGAAGATGAAGGAACCCTAGATGGCAATTCTCCAAAATCTCTCTCTCTAAATAATATGATAATTAGGGTTATCATATTATATATATATAGAGATGTACCTGCGGCAGAATGAATATCTATAGGCTGACACGTGTCAGAATCTGATTGGATGGTTTTATTTATATTATTTATTTTTGATTTGCCTTTATCAAAACATTATTTAAGTCATTTTAAATCTAAAGAACTCCAAATAAATATTAAAAATAATCATAAAAATCTGGAAAAATTACAGAAAATATATTTTGAACTTATAAACCCTAGAAAAATATTTGGGACAATTTTATATTCATAAGTTTACTACTATAATTAGGAGAAGCTCTAAACATTAGTTTTATCCATTTAACTAAAAATAAATACTAACATTATTCCAAAAATTCTGAAATAATTCCAGAAAATATATAATAATATTATAAACCCTAGAAAATAACGTGGGTCCATTCTAAATTCCTGGGCTTGCACAATAAATTCTACAAGTCCTAAAAATTAGTTATTAGTCTAAATAACTCCCAATAAATACTAAAGTATTCAGAAAATTTCCAGAAAATTCTAGAAAATAGATTTGACTATTTAGAACCTAAAATAAAATTTTGGAATATTTTTAATTAAGTTTGAACATAAAATAAATTCTTTAAAGTCCTAGAAAATTAGTGTTACTAGTTTTTAATTAACTAAAAATTATGGAAAAATCTCAATAATCTAAAATAGCCTAAAAATAATTCTAAATAAATATTTATATAAGTAAATATACTAAAAAATTTATTTTCTAATTAACTAAGAGAATACTCTAAATAAATTCAATATCTATAATAAATATAATAATATAAAATATACACAAAATACCTATTTTGGGTGAGGGAGTTTACAATCTACCCAACTTAAAATAATTTCGTCCTCGAAATTAAAATAAGGCATAATTTGTTAAATCCTTCACATTCGTACATAAGGTACGTTAATCGCAATCTCTTCCAAAAATTTAAATAACAAAATCTATTCAAATCTATCGCGATCACTTCAAAATTAAGATAACCACTGTTTAAATCAAAATTTAACCTGTCGTAATCTCTTCTCGATTTTTTTTTAAATAATCAACATTCAAATCTAACTCAAGTCTATATGACATCCCATATCAAAATTTATATCACCATTTTCAACTATCATAATCTTCTCTAGACTTTGAACAATAAACAATTCTAATCAAATCTTATCCCTATTCTCAAATTAAGAATTTTGTACTCTTCAAATATTTAAACTCAATTTACATCCTCAATATTTTAAATAGGTGACCCAACAATCAAAATTGAACTTTTAATTCAAATCATCAAATTGTAAAATTTAAATCTAATTCACCAATTGTTCAAGTCTAAAATTCTATATTTATCCTCAAAATTTAAATCGATGATTCATCCTTCAATATTCAAAATTTAAATCATGTGCTCAAAGTATAAATATTTGGTCCGCAATATCAAGATTTTAAAATTCGTTAAATCCTCATTATCTTAATCCTTCTTTTAAAATTTCTCAAAATTAAAATGACTTGAATCTCCCAATCTAATCTTACTTGATCACAATCTAAAAGAAATTCCTCTCAAGTTGGCAATGCACTGCTACCCAACTTAGAATTTACCCATCTATCACAGAAGGCTATATACTTTAAGAAAAATATTCCTTAATTTATTTACTCATGTCATTCAATCCTCAAAACTTCAACGCCGATTATATCATATATGATATGTCCTTAATTACAAAAGAATAATCCTCAAGTATGTGATCGGCCTACGGGGTATATCTAGTACTCTCTGTGTATTAAACTTATACTAAGCACGAGGTTTCGTCTTTCCGAAATAAGGGAAGACGGAGACCAATAATAAAGAGTTCAAGGGTGAGGTAATAGAATAGAAGTATCGGGATCAAGGAGTTTAAGGAATTCAAATGGAAATTGTCAAAGCAGTTGTGGATTGAAATCCTATTTTGATAATTCTTTGTTCGCATGCTCGTATTAGTACAGTTATGTAACCGATACGATCCGCTCAGACATATCTAGGGTTAAGTATATTCGTCTACGAATCACTACACATCTCAATCCACGTAAAGTAGTATTACGAAGGGCGAATCAAGGGCACTAAGGTTAGCTAGACCTTAATACACTGATTCTGAAATGTATTAGTAGGCGTTCCCAATAATACATATCTCATGATCAAGCTCGATAAAAGAGTAAGCTTGCAAAACTAGGCTATAATAGCAGCATAAGTCAAGGTAGTGCAGCAAATATAAGTACGCTAGATGATGATGAAAGGAGGTACAAATTAATTCAAGTTCACAAAACAAAACAACTAAGCAACAATAATAAAAGACTACAATCCCTACAGTTATTATACAACCTCCTTGTCTATGTCGCTAGTCGACCAAATGTGGGCAAGGACCTCTAACTTCTATTGTCTGAATAACCACTGTCGTCTTATGCTAGTATACAATTAATGTTGTTCAATCACACTTCAATAATAGGTCAAAAGACTATGTGATACTAGGTTGTGAGGTATACTACCCAACTTAAAACAATAAACTAATACTGTGACAGTCTTAAGGGTACCGTAGAAGCTCCTGTTAAGGTCTTCGAGAAGGGGTCTTGGTACTTGTTAGGGTATCCTCTTATATTACATAGGTCATGGTCGTCTTAACTCTTAGTCATAGTGCAATTGTCAATAGTAAGAATGGGACAGTTACTGGCCTCAAGGGAAAGGGAATATAACTCGTATTGAGGTATGGTACAAGTTACGCAATTTAAAACTAAGGGATAAGTACTAGGTCTCAATCTACAAGAATAACTTAACTATCAAGTTCTAACTACTAAGCACACAATTTCAAATTTCAAGATTACAACTATAATCCTAGCAAACTATGTGTCCTTAACAAAGAAATAAATTACTTGGTCTACTATCAGAAGTGTCAGGTGGCACGAGTTGAAAGATAAAGAAAAGAAGAACGTAATTTTGGTCGTCGCACAATTAGCGAACGTTAAGGTCACAAAGGAACAATATGTGAAATAGAAGGGCTCTAGGTAGCATCATGGTTTTCCAAGGGGGAGTGGTATACTAGTCTCTGTGTTTGAGGTATGATTAGGAAAATATTCTATGCATTGCTCTTGGCTTTCTAAGGTACTGTCTGCTTATCTCAAGACAAGAATCTAAATTTATGGTTCTCCAATACTCATCTGACGGCGTGGGTTAGGTTCAGTCCTAATATTCACTTTAGTTTTCTATTGGTTTCTCAATGCTAGGGGCAACCATAATGGTAAACTTCTAACTAACTCTAGTAGTGTCTATACTACTCTCAAGTCCTCATAACACATCAGGGGGTAATGGTAAACCAATTCTAGAGATAAGGAATTCTAGGGTTCACTAGACATCCTAAACTTAGTGGTGTGTCAGCACTCTAGTTGTACTCTTAATAGGAAGGTTACCCTACTTATCATCTAACAACAGAAACTTCTATATTCTAGGAGAGACTATACTAAAGGAACTATTATGGGAGTACAAGAATCAAGCAGGATGCAATTATTCAAATAGAATAGATTAGAAGAAAGATGAGTCATAGTCAATTGTGGATGAGATCCTATACTCTAGTCCTAGGTGCAGGCTTGTTCGGTACAGTAACGTAACCGAGACAATATGCTCTCGACCTGCATGGGCCACCACAAAAATATGTCACGTCCAAGTCCCAAAATACGTAGGACTAGGAACACATAAGCATGCCAGCCGTATGGATATGGCAACTCCAATATATGGAAACCAAAATCCACACGTACGCTGTAATATGAAAATCAATCCACAAGTGGTATAAACATATGTCACAAGTCATAAGGTACAATCTAAATCTCATCCACAGAAAATTAATATAAATAATAACCAGCATCTATATAACTAGATGTCAACATAAATATCTAAGGATGATAGTTGGATGGAAACAAATCCACTACCAACTCGAATGTAAGAGCAAATATTAAAATAAGTACAACACAACAACACCATATAAGAACACCATCTAGCAATCACGGGCTCGAAGCGAGGACATCCACGAAACATATATAGCCATCCAATCTGTGCTCCTGTAAATACTCAAGAATAGATACACCTGGCAGCGGACCAGGTCCTCAGAGGGACGTAACAAGATACAGAAAATACGAGCCAATTTGAATACAGTAAACATGCATCATATTTGAAAATAGATAAGTACGCTGTACAGAACAATCTATATGAATGCAAATAAGGACAACTTTTCGACGTATGGGCAAGGGTAGGCTACTCGATCTAATCCTCACAACTCATACGCTCGTCAGTGGACATCATCAGCCGACATACCTCTGGGGTAGCGACCCTCGGACTCCGTCAATCGACATACCTCGGGGGTAGCGACCATCAGACACGACCACCATAGTGCGTGCTAGTTACTATGGTTTACCAGAGTGGTTAAAAGCCCATACGCCTAATGATTGTCCTCGATGATACTAAGTGCCATGTGTGTGTCAACATATCTAATACATAGTAATGACTGGAAGAAAACTACACATGCAAGAAATATACAGAATACAATAAATATACAGAAATATAAATAGCATGCAAAAGTACTGTAATAATTGGCAAGGTATCTTGCCTGGGGTCCTGCTGCTGGTATGAATCAGAGTCCAAGTCACAGTCCAAATAGCCTATGTATTACAAATTTATCACGTCAAAAGATAATTTATTTTAATTTATTTAATTCTAGAATAATTACTCTAAAATCCTATTTTAATTTTATTATAATCTAATTTTATTATTAAACCCTAATTTTGTCCAAAGAACTGAATTTATCAACTCGAGACTCATGACACGCAAATCGAGGCAATCTGTTGACCAAAAAGTCAACCGACACAAACTCAACTTTCATGCATGATTTCCTGTAGATTTCAGCGTCAAAAATATGCTGGAATTTACGGCTCATCCGAATTCAAATTTGTCTGGGAATTATGGCACATACAAATTTTGTATTGTGCACCGATGGTTAAATTCTAACCTAGAAGTTCTACAGAATTAACAGTATATAAATACTTCGAATTAAATTCTGGGAAAAACATATGTCAATTATCTCGACATTAGCTTTCCGAAACTTTAAACGGTTCATGATTCTGATTCCTGGTTCTCCCGAAATCGCAAAAATATTGAAATACGTCTATTTTCGGACATGCTGTGCCCTACGAATTTTCCAGAATTCAATACTCATAATTTTGTAAAATAAATTATATAATCAGAAATCTAACCTCAATATCTTTCTAACGCAAGAAATTAGGCCTTGTTTGGAGTCCGGAGCTATGCGCAATGGCTTCTGGAAGATGAAGGAACCCTAGATGGCAATTCTCCAAAATCTCTCTCTAAATAATAGGATAATTAGGGTTATCATATTATATATATATAGAGATGTACCTGCGGCAGAATGAATATCTATAGGCTGACACGTGTCAGAATCTGATTGGATGGTTTTATTTATATTATTTATTTTTGATTTGCCTTTATCAAAACATTATTTAAGTCATTTTAAATCTAAAGAACTCCAAATAAATATTAAAAATAATCATAAAAATCTGGAAAAATTACAGAAAATATATTTTGAACTTATAAACCCTAGAAAAATATTTGGGACAATTTTATATTCATAAGTTTACTACTATAATTAGGAGAAGCTCTAAACATTAGTTTTATCCATTTAACTAAAAATAAATACTAACATTATTCCAAAAATTCTGAAATAATTCCAAAAAATATATAATAATATTATAAACCCTAGAAAATAACGTGGGTCCATTCTAAATTCCTAGGCTTGCACAATAAATTCTACAAGTCCTAAAAATTAGTTATTAGTCTAAATAACTCCCAATAAATACTAAAGTATTCAGAAAATTCCCAGAAAATTCTAGAAAATATATTTGACTATTTAGAACCTAAAATAAAATTTTGGAATATTTTTAATTAAGTTTGAACATAAAATAAATTCTTTAAAGTCCTAGAAAATTAGTGTTACTAGTTTTTAATTAACTAAAAATTATGGAAAAATCTCAATAATCTAAAATAGCCTAAAAATAATTCTAAATAAATATTTATATAAGTAAATATACTAAAAAATTTATTTTCTAATTAACTAAGAGAATACTCTAAATAAATTCAATATCTATAATAAATATAATAATATAAAATATACACAAAATACCTATTTTGGGTGAGAGAGTTTACAGCTAGGCATCAACTGAGCCAAGAGTAGCAGACAACAGGGAGGGGTGTGCAGCAACCTCCAGTCTCGAGCACCAACTGTGCAATGTAGGAGGAGGAGTTGCTGCCTCGAGCACAGTACATGCAAGGTATCAGTTCCAGTATCAGTAACATGCAGGTAACAATATCTGTCGAGGCAAGGTATTGGGCACTTGGGTTTGGATATTTGGTTAGTCTAGTTGATTTCTAAATTAGCTAGTTAGTAACAGATAGTTTAATAGTTAGTATAAGTAGTTAGTGTTATATATATATATATATATATATATATATATATATATATAGTTAAATATGTATTTAGTATGTAGTATTTATATCTAGTTAGATAGATATGTGTTTTGGTAAGTTGATATTGTATTGTAAATTAGTATGTATGTATTATATTGATATCTATTATAGTAGTTAGTATATGTTAGCTTATAGTTAGAATATTTGTTTTGGGTTTTTATATGTTAGTTATATTCAGAGGTTTTGGATTACCTCGGGATACTAAGGTAATACCAAGGTATTGGGTCGATACTCAAGGTATTGGATTTGTGTATCGAGATAGTGCGATACGCATTGGTGCAAGGCCAATGTATCATATTTCATTGATTGTTATAGTACTATGTATGTTGACTTATATATATATATATATATATATATATATATGTAAAATATTATTTTAATATATAAAAACTTGTGTATCTTAGGATACGGTCTTTTTGAGTATTTCTAAGTATCTTAGATTAGCTTGTATAGCTTAGTTTCATAGCATATCGACCTAGTATCCTAGTGTTAGACTCTTGCAACCTAGATTTAAGCGATTTGACCTAGAAATGGTTTTATGACCTAGCATTACATCAACTTAACTTATAGCTTAGTTTCATAGCTTGTATAGCTTAGTTTCATAGCATATCATTCCCGAACCTTGTATTAATGCAACATACCATATATAGGTCTGTGTGACACCAGCTTGGGCATCGAGAGATATACCTTGCTCAGGACTTCAGGCGAGTACATTTCTCCGATTGTTTTCTATTCATAATAGTGTATATATGCATGTTCTAGAATTGTATACTTGATTCCGACACAGTGATTTCACGGACTTGTACTACATGGATCCCGTCAGGAGATGTTATCCCCTACCGTGTTCAGGGGGTACTCGTGTATATCTATTTCATCGTGTATATTGGGTATTGATTTATATTTCGTGTTCACACGCTACTCTTGTTCAGTGTGTTTATTCGCGTACACCTACTGCTCGTGTTCAGTTGTTATTATATTCATGTACACCCACTGTTCGTGTTCAGTGGTCATATTCTTGTTCGTAGCGTGTCGTGATTGGATCCATTGGTATTAGTTAGGATGGGGGAGTAGAAGTTGATTATGTGATCAAAGCCCTATTGTTCATCGTGTACATTCTGATTACATACCTCACTTGTAATCATCTTACCTTATTGATTATGTTCACCCAAACCGATCACATAATGAACTTGTATTCTGAGGCACATTAGTTAGATTGTAGTTACTTCATCATATTGCAGATATTCATATTGTTGTTCTATATTCTCGTACATTACTTGTATATTTATTGGTCATTCATTCATATGTTAGTGATCTTGTATTTCATTTCTATTATCTGTTTATATGCTCGATTATGTTATTGAAACTGCTTTCAGAGATATGTACTTCGCTCCAATCCTGACTGGATATATTTTTTCAGATGATTGGCTTATAGAGTAGTGTCCCACATTCTACGGGCCGCGGGACGGTGTACCTATAGATGATACTCCTATAGACCAGGAGGACTTAGTTGCAAAGCCCGAGGAGGTCTAGTTATTTGTGTTGGCATGTATTAGACTATTATATTTGTGGAGATTCACAGTTTGTATATTATTTCAGATTGTGGATTGTATCTTTCCTTCGCTATTCCATTCGTGCTTTATCTTCCTTAGTTTGTTTTGTGATTGAGATTAGTTATACTTGTGAGATACCATATTGTTCCTCCGTTTGGAGTTGAGATGATTACCATGTACCATATTATATTGTTGAGATGTTAGATAGTTAGAAATGATCCAGACAACGTTCTACCGCCGATGCTGCGGCGTAGGCTGGACGTAACCACGTACTCGTGCCCGAATCTCCGGGTGTGGGTCGTGACACTCCGAACTCCAAACGTGTCTTCATTTCTTCCGTTGGAACCGTGTTGAGATATAGTTTCTGAATATCTAATTTATTTTCATCAAATTTGAACCTAATTTTTTGGAAATTTCGTTGAGTGCCAGTCGTCCTGTACCATAGTACGTACCCCTCTGAAGACCTCCAACTGCGATCATTTAGAGCTCGTTCGAAGATGGAGCTGTAGAGGGCTGCAAGGAAGAACTAGCCCTTCCCTCTACTGGTGCACTAGCAGTCGTCCGCTCATGTAGTCTAAGATACTCGTCCTAGAAAAGTTGTTGCTAACGTCTAAGGTACTTATTACTAACTATATAGATATCTATGTTGCATATTTTCTAAGTTATATTTAAATTAACAAAAGGTAGTAAAACGTAAATAGGTCTGCGTTGGCCCTCTTTTCGATGAGCATTTCGCACTTCCGATTGGTGGCCAAGAAGACGGTCACAATGTTGGCATCCTCATCCCTCTGTACCTGTTAAAAATAATTTTTTATTAAAATTAAATATTTTATCCTATTTTTATTAAAATGATATATATTCAATAGAGTACATGTAACGACCCGTTCCGCTCAAGCAGACAGCCGATTCAAACGGCGCAAGTGCAACGACACGACCCTCTTTGCTCAGCGAAAAGACTCGTTTGAGGCAAAGGATTCCAGACTTGGCACTTCAGGAGTTCAGACTTAGACTTTCAAAGGCTCGTTCGAAGTATCGCTCGACCGAGACGAATCATCGCTAAGGTGGGTGGCTACGATGAACTTGTCTTTGCTTAGCCAGAGCACTTAAAATATGGACGATACATGCTAGTCGCTAGGTGAATTATCCCTTGCATGCTAATAAAGAATACAACGCACCTAGCTAAGAAAATAATCCCATCTTGTATTGCTTGTGTTAGAACATGGAAATAAAACTTGACTTATACCTTGGACCCTCTCATGCTACCTTAGCTTCGTGCAAATATACCCCTCTATGCCTCGAGTAGATCATTATATACTCTTCAAAGTGCATTACTTCACATATTTACACTACTTGCCTTATGGATTATATCGCTCGATATCTCCCTGTACGGCTTCACTTCTCGCACCACCCCTTAGACCGTGTTAAAGTAAATGCTTATGGTTCATATAAATGCATGCTTTCCTGCTTTCATTATAACTTATACTCGTTGCCTCATTTCAATGCTTGTCACATAATCTTTTGTCACGATCCATTAACACGATCCATATCGTGTATGCATATAGTTAGCCAGAAGACTATCAAATTGTCCTTCTATGCAATATGAACCTGCAAGTATTCAGGGCCGTTAGGTTGCCAAGGCAGTTCCTGAACCAGTGGAATGCATCAAGTCAAGTTGAACTCTAAACGAGAATCATGTCAAGTAAAGCAAGAATCACAGCTTGTGGAGCAATACTCGTTCAGAGCAAGAATCAAGAATTATCATGTCATGTTGTGAATCTGGAATACCCAAGACTTGCATGTCACGGACAACTTGGTAACAAGGAAGATTCTCGAATTTTGTTCCACGGACGTCTCCGGGGCACCAGGGCCGATCCGATCCGAATGGAGCTCACACATCAGCCTTTCATGTGCGAGCTGGATGGCGTCTCCGCTCACGCCATACCATTCTTGTGCAAAGGCTGATAGTCTCACGTGCTGGACATGATGTCTTGTAGCGCCTCACGTGCTTTCGTTGCATACAATCCTCGTTCAAGACTATAACTCGTACTTTATGGCTATGCCAGCGAATCATGTTCATATAGATAAGTCATTCTCGCTTAGCAGTAATCCGCGTGCGTGTCATTGTATCGCATCCAGTAAGCTGAAACATCTGAACGATTATGAGTACAAGGCATATGTACATATCAAACACCTGAGAATCTATTGCAACACACCTGAGTAATCCGTGTAACTCGTGCACCTGAATCAGAACCCCGCTCATGACACTTATGTTTGCTTATGCAATTTCTTGTAGATTTTATTATATATATACTCGTGCTTGTTTTAACTTGGTTGGCTTGGTTAAGGGAAAAGGTAGCTGAAACAAGGAATCCCGCCTAGCGATGATCAAACGTCAGTTACGCGAACCTGCACAGTACGAGCACCAATTAGAATTCTTGCCTATCCTTCCTTGCCGAACTCCCCAAGAATCAAAGCTCCAAACGATAAAATCAGCAGCGAAAACCAAGCAAATCGAAAGCAACACCAAATAAAAATCCCAAAGCGACAATCAAGAAAACCAAGCAACCAAACACGAAAACTATTGGACTCGTTTCAATAGAGGCATTTCCATGAGTTGGAAAGGATCATCGCATTTCGTCCGTGGCAAAAAGATGCCGACGATCTAAGCTATGACTCAGACGGACTAGCCACAAGCCCAATTACGTAGTGCACATCCCGGTCGGATCGGGATTTGAGGCACTACATAATATACCACTAAGAAAAAGTTTCGACCCGAAACTTAAGAACAAGGCCCTACCTCCGACTGAATGAACAATGAAGGATACTTCTCCTTCATCTCCGATTCCATCTCCCAAGTTGATTCTCCAACAGAATGGTTCCGCCACAGCACGCGAACCAAGGACATCGTACGGTTGCGAAGTACTTTTTCCTTACGATCCAGGATCTGCGCCGGCTCCTCTGAGTATGACAAATCCGTGCGCAATTCCAATTGTTCGAAGCTAACCACATGACTAGGGTCATGCACATACTTCCAAAGTTGAGAAAGGTGGAATACGTCATGCACTTCAGCCAAGGCGGCAGGTAGTGCAATCCGGTACGCCACAACTGCCACTCGCTCCAGTATCTCAAAGGGGCCAAAAAACCTTGGACTCAGTTTGCCCTTCATGCCGAAACGTATCAATCCACGCATCGGCGTCACTTTCAAGAAGACATGATCCCCGACCATAAACTCCAAAGGCCTATGATGTGCATCAGCATAACTTTTCTGTCGGCTCTGTGCTGTGCGGAGTCTTTCCCGAATCAAGTAAACTTTCTCAACTGCCTGCTCTACCAGTTCTGGCCCGAGTACCTGCCGCTCGCCGACTTCGTCCCAACAGATTAGAGATCGACACTTGCGCCCATATAGTGCTTCGTACGGTGCCATCTGGATGCTCGATTGGTAGCTGTTGTTGTACGCAAACTCCGCCAATGGAAGCTGCGTGTCCCAACTAGTCTTTAAATCGATCGCACACAGCCGTAACATATCTTCAAGTATCTGATTTGTCCTCTCTGTCTGTCCGTCAGTCTGCAGGTGGTATGCGGTACTGAACTGTAGCTTGGTTCCCAAAGCAGACTGTAGGCTAGTCCAGAAACGAGATAAGAAACGTCCGTCACGGTCAGAGACGATTGAGGCAGGTACTCCGTGTAATCGGACAATCTCATCTATGTAAATTTGTGCTAACCGATCGACGCTCCAAGTAACTTTTATAGGAAGAAAGTGGGCTGATTTGGTCAAACGATCAACTATGACCCAAATCGCATCATGCCCCTGCGGCGTCTTTGGAAATCCCACAATAAAATCCATAGTGATGTTGTCCCATTTCCACTCGAGAATAGCGAGGTTCTGGAGCTCCCCCCGAGCCTCTGATGTTCAGCTTTCACCTGTTGACAGGCCATGCACTGTAACACAAAGGTCGCCACATCCCGCTTCATACCGTGCCACCAGAAGGTCCCGCGCAAGTCCTTATACATCTTAGTGCTCCCCGGATGCAAAGAATACTTCGCGTAGTGTGCTTTCGCCATGATTTCCCTTCGGAGTTCTGGGTCGCTAGGAACACATAACCTTCCTTTCATCTGTAAGGCCCCATCTTCGCCTGCCACAAAATCAGACATCTTTCCCACCGAGATCAGTCCGCGTACCTTCGCTAAGAACTGATCGCCCTCCTGAGCTGATTTGATTCTACCACGTAAATCCAGTTCAAGATGGAGTGGTGCCAGCTGCACTCCTTGGTGCCGAACTCGAAACTCGATGCCCATCGCCTCATGATCTCGAAGTAAACGGTTGTTTATAGATAACCAGCCCACGTGCTTTTGACTCAGAGCATCAGCAACGACGTTTCCCTTGTCCGGTGTATACACGATCGTTAGGTCGTAGTCCTTAATAAGTTCTAGCCAACGCCGTTGCCGGAGGTTTAATTCTCGCTGGGTGAATAGGTACTTGAGGCTCTTGTGATCCGTAAACATTTTGCAAGCAACACCATAAAGATAATGCCTCCATAACTTCAGTACAAACACAATTGCCGCCAATTCCAGATCATGCGTTGGGTAGTTTTTCTCGTGCGGCTTCAGTTGCCTGGAGGCGTACGATATTACCTTGTCCCTCTGCATGAGCACACACCCTAAGCCGAGTCCTGAAGCGTCGCTGTATATCTGAAACTCTTCTACCCCATCTGGAAGTGCAAGAATCGGAGCTGAAACAAGACGTCGCTTAAGTTCCCGAAAGCTGGCTTCGCAGTCATCACCCCATTCGTATGCAATCCCTTTCTGAGTAAGGCGAGTCATAGGCGAGGCCAGTTTAGAAAAATCTTTCACGAACCTACGGTAGTATCCCGCTAGGCCCAGAAAGCTTCGAACTTCGCTGGCTGACGTAGGTTGTTTCCAGTCCACCACTGCCTCTATTTTCTTCGGGTCTACGGAGATACCTTCGGCCGAGACGACATGACCAAGGAACGCCATGCTGTTCAACCAGAACTCACACTTGCTGAGCTTAGCGAACAACTGATGCTCTCGTAATGTCTGCAGCACGATCTTCAGGTGTTCCTTGTGCTCCGTCTCGTTCTTGGAATAGATTAGTATGTCGTCTATGAAGACGACCACAAACTTATCCACAAACGGCCGAAACACGCGGTTCATCAGATTCATGAAAGCTGCAGGGGCGTTCGTCAAACCGAACGACATCACGAGAAACTCATAGTGTCCAACGGATTTTGAAAGCAGATTTTTGAATATCATCTGATTTGATTTTCAACTGGTGATACCCTGACCTGAGATCAACTTTAGAGAAAACTGTTGCACCTTGCAGCTGATCAAACAAGTCATCTATTCTTGGCAATGGGTACTGATTCCGCACGGTCGCCTTAGTCAGTTCTCGGTAATCAATACACAGCCGCATGGATCCATCCTTTTTCTTCACGAACAGCACCGGAGCGCCCCACGGAGAAATGCTTGGACGAATGTATTCTCGGTCCAACAGATCTTGCAACTGAACCTTAAGTTCCTTAAGCTCTGCTGGGGCCATTCGATAAGGTGCCTTTGATATCGGTCGCGAATCCGAAAAAGTGTCAATGCTAAATTCGATCTCACGATCAGGAGGCATTCCAGGCAGCTCGTCTGGGAACACGTCGAGGAAATCTGCGATGACTTCAGCCTGAGCTGCATCTGCACATTCCTGCCGGGTGTCTCAAACGGAAGCTAAGTACCCTTCACAGCCCGAATGCAACATACGCCTAGCCGAAATTGCTGATATCACCATTGCCGTCTTCGGTGCAGCGCTGCACGAATAGTAGAAGTCTGCCTCGCCGGGTAGACGTAATACGACTCGCTTCTCCGCGCACTCGATTATTGCATGGCAAGCACCCAACCAGTCCATCCCGAGAATAATATCGTAATCCTTGATGTCTAGTACAATGACATCTAAGGAAATCTTCCTTCCTCCGATGCAAATATAACCTTCCCTACAGATCGCATGGGCGGGCATATCGACTCCCGAAGGGGTACTCATACAAAGGTTCATATTTAAAGGAGTAGAAGCTAATTTATGCTCAACAGTAAAATCAGCAGATATGAAACTATGCGTAGCACCTGAATCGAATAAGACTCTAGCGGGCAAATCTCTGAAAAGTAATGTACCTGTCACGACAATTTCAGAGACGGATGCCTCATCCCGAGTCAGTGCATAGACTCGGCCTTGAGCACCCTGGCGTTGTGGGTTCACGGGCACAGCATTAGCATCACTTGCTGGAGGCCCCCTGTTCTGATTCCCGTTGTTCTGGCTCCCGTTGTTCCGATTCCCGTTGTTCTGATTCCCGTTGCCCTCTCGACAGTTAAAGTGTTTGTGGTCCAGACGGCCACATTTAAAATACCCTCTAGCTCGACATTAGTTTATTCGATGCCCTAATCTGCCGCATCTATGGCAGTGCGGTGCCTGGGGTGGACCCCTATTTTCTGATGTGTGCGGGCGCTTTTGTGCTCCAGACCCTCCCGTTTACTGAGGTCGTTTGCTGTTGTTGGTACGGGAGGTTTGCACATCGACCTTTGGGGGATTGCGCCCAAAGATCCGCTCGCTATTCAAGGCGGCTTCGTAACATTCTCTATAGGTTTGGCATCTCTGGTTGATGACGTCCCTGCGCAGATCATCATTCAAACCTTTCTGAAAATGATAGCACCACGCCTACTGGTTAGGCAGGAAGTGCCGAGCAAACTTAGCCAGTTTAGCAAACACTGAATTATAATCGTCAACAGATAAACTTCCTTGCACCAGATTGCTGAAGTCGTCTTCTTTCTGTTGACACACGGTCCGGGGAATATATTGTTCAATGAAGGCAGATTTGAACATTTCCCAAGTAATTTTGCAGTTGGGATTGGCATCATAAATCCCTTGCTTAGTGGCCTTCCACCAATCATGCGCACACAGTTCCAGCTGAACCGATGCACAGGCCACTCGCTTGGATCCCCTGATGCCAACCAGGTTGAAGAGTCCTACCAGCTTAGCAATCCACCCCATCACCACGTCCGGCTCTGCTCGTCCGTTGAACGTTGGCAGATGCATTTTAGTGAACTCTGCTGCTCGGCAGGAGTTCCTTGCTGGAGGCTGAGTCTCTTCTGACTCGTCTTTTACCGCCACGGCCGGCGGCGTGACAGGCGTCACTGTGGCTCCCCCGTTACTGGGTACCAAGGATGCAATCAGTTGCATCATAGTATCCATTTGCTTCTGTTGAGAAGCAAACTGTGCCTGTTGCGTAACGGCTGTTGTTGCTGCACCTCCATGAGATGCATAAGCCGTTCCGCCATACCGGTTGAACCCGCTCCTCCGGATTCTCCTGAACTTGCTGGATCGCTCTAAATAGGCTGAGCACTGCTGGCAGTTGCAGTGTTCTTCTTAGCCATGGCTACAAAAGAGAGTAGCTTGTTAACACTCCAAAAACGATAGATTTTGTATCTATGGGCTCATTGTATAGGCGACTCATCTCATGCAGCGGACGCCGAATGCAACTCAATTGAGAGGCACATCAAACTCCTTTATAATCTTTTGAAATCCCATGGAAGTAAAGCCTAAGCTCTGATACCAATATGTCACGCCCCGATCCCGAAAGGGTCAATCGTCCTCGCTGGATCCTTCACGGAACTGATTCGTTCTCGCTGAGGCGTGATGCCGTACGAGCCTGGAGTTGCGCTCGTACAAGGCAAGAACTTGCGGTTGTAGGAACCCATTTTGAAACACAATTTAGAAAACACATTCACAGATATTTGAACACAAGTGCAGGAAGAAACATGCTTTTTCATTGATAGTTCAGAGTAATTTACATAGAGTTTACATCGATGCGCCTCTCGGCTACTTGATTTGCATTACAAAAGATAACTCAAAAGGCAGGGCGCGCTCCATCAGATAGTCCACGTCGTTCATACATTACGCCCTTGTATAGGTTGAAAGTCCAAGCCTCCAAAATGAACTGACTCCAACTATACTTCAAAATAGAGGTGCTCCTAACGCCTCATCGTCTATCCACTAGCGTTGCACCGTCTGAGTGCCTTAAATAGTTGTCCACAACGTGGGTCAGTACTCAACTTGTACTGGTGAGCGGGATGAACCCACTCGACTAAATCGACACTAGCTTATTAGGGGCGAGCATGCATTAAGATGACTTCTATAAAGAAGCAAGTGAATTCAATTCATATCAGTTGCATGTTTTGATAGGAATAAAAATAGCATTGAATCCAACCAGTGCATCGATTGCTTACTCAACCGATGTACGCCTTTCCTGCAACGAAACACAAGTATACTTACCATCTGCACAAGACAATAAATTAGCATGTGTTCTATTCTATGACGTCATTGGTATGATCGACACCTTAGGAACATATTCCAAGCATTAACAGTGCGCCCTATCAGCCCGGGTAGCAAGCCCTGCTGGAGGTCCCGCAATGCATCGTGACGAGCACGAATCAAATATTTCCCTCCGGATCGATACGGTTCCAGTGCCCCGGAATACCGTCTCGAGGAAATGCCAAACCTTGTGCACAAGTTGTCCCAGACCATGCAAATGCATGAATAATTCATATTATCATACAATGCATCAAAATAAACAAAGAAGTAAAGCAGCAATATATATCTCATGCAGCAGTTCATATTTTCTCAATGCGGTGTTCCGATTTTGGTATCCCATAGGTCCAAACTCCATCCGAGGCACTAGGCCGCCACCAACAACCAATTCCCTTTATAAACAACTCAAAATATAAGGTGTGCAAGCATATAGTAAAAATTAGTCTACAAATCCCATGTTCCTTTCTTAGTGGCTGGCATGCATTGTGGCAAGGATTTCCTAGGCGTTCAACCGGGCATCATCGAGTGAACGTTTGAAACAATAGAGATGTGGGCGTGAAGAAGTAGGAAAGAAGGGTCCAAACCACTTACTGGTTAAGGAAAAAGGTAGCTGAAACAAGGAATCCCGTCTAGCGACGATCAAACGTCAGTTACGCGGACCTGCACAGCACGAGCACCAATTAGAATTCTTGCCTATCCTTCCTTGCCGAACTCTCCAAGAATCAAAGCTCCAAACGATAAAACCAGCAGCGAAAACCAAGCAAATCGAAAGCAACACCAAATCAAAATCCCAAAGCGGCAATCAAGAAAACCAAGCAACCAAACACGAAAACTATTGGACTCGTTTCAATAGAGGCCTTTCCTGTAAACCCCCTAAATTTTCAAATTTAAAATCTTGGATTTTTCCCAATTTTTTGGAATTTTCTGGAAATTTTCTATAATTAAAATCAAGGTTTTAATTAATAAATAATTTTTAATTGTTAATAAACAATATTAAAATATCATGAAAATAATATTTTTGAGTGTAAAATAGAAAATCGGACTTAGGGTAATTTTCTGGGATTTTATTGGACCTCGGACCTATTTTTAATCATTTAAAAACTATTTATTGATTTATTTATTAATTGTTTTTATTATTTATTATTATCATTATTTATATTTATTTCCGGCCCAAGCCCAGCCCGCTCGGCCCGGCCCAACACGCGGCCCAGTCCCCTCCGGCCCAAACCCCTAACGGGTCGGGTCGGGTCCGCTTGAACCCGACCCGCCCGGACCCGGATCCGTCCGACCCATTCCCCTCTCCCCGCGATTTCCCCGCAACCGCCCGAGTCCGCCGCGCCCGACCGCTCAGCACGCCGCTGCGAGCGCCGCGCCATGGCCGCCACGACCCAGCAACCGCCGGCCGACCTCCCCTCTCTCCTCCCTCTCCTTCCCCTATATTAAACCCTAACCCCCGAGCTCCTCCCCATCGTGCCCGGCCGCTGCTACCGCCTCCGGCGCCACCGTCCACCACGCACCACCACCTCGCCACCGCCGCCATCCCTCTCCCCGGCCATCTCCTCCCCTCCGGCGTCCCGCTCCGCCGTCCCCGGTCACCACGACGCAGCAGCAGGAGCCAGCAGCTTCGGCCGCCGCCGTCGGCTCCGCCGCCACCAGCGACCGTCCCCGCCACCGGCCTCCCCGCAGCGGCGCCGCCCTCCTCCGCCGCCCAAGCCGCCGTTCTCGCCGGGTTCCCCTGAACCCTAACCCTAAATTCCCATTCTCGTGTAGTGTCGGACACGACACGGACACGGTTTTCCCCGATTTTTTCGAGTCCCCTTCAATTCCGCAAATTGTGTTGCGAAGCTTGTATGACCCTCTCGGTGCCCAGACAAACCGTTCGGGGCATCGCGTCCTGTGGTGATCGCACACCGCGATCCAAAAACAGGAAAAAACCAGACCCTGTTTTACCCCGGAACTGAGTACGCCCCGCCAAACGGGACGACTTGGTCGCGTGCGGTCTTCACAGATACGTGCGCGTCGTCGATAGATGTGTGAGATTTCGCGGAAGCTGATTCGGGTGTGCGTGCACACCGGAATCAACGCGTATCCGCGGACATCGCCCCGTATCTGACTTTTCTGCAATTCGCCCTAACTTCGTGCACACACGTCGGATCGAGACAAAACTTGCGCCATCAGACTCGTAGCAATACGCTGGTCCTGTGGGTCAAGTTTGGTTCGATTCTGAGAACGTTGACGATATCGCGTGTCGTAGGCCCCACAGGCCCCGCTCGACGGGCGATTTTGTGTTCGGCTCATCGGAATCCAAATCTGGAAGTTCCGTTGGGTTCGTATCAGTGTTCCTGACCTGTTGACACTAAGTTTGGTGAACTTGGAGACCGTTGATCCGGACACGTTTTTCGGTGCAAAGCGGGCCCCACCGGCGGACCCCGTTTTGACCCGAAACTGTCGTTTTTGCCCTTGTCTCCAAATTGGACCCAAGGACAGGCGTTTTTAGCTATTTGACATCTTCTGAGCATGATGGTAATGTCTATTTCAGCTTTTGGACTCATCTTTGGAAAATTTCTCCAAGAACAATTAATCAAGATCCAAACAACAGGCAAGTACCTGCACTTCAAGTTTAAATCTTTATATTGTGATAAATAAAATCCCTGCTTTATTAGTAACATGGATGATTACATGTAGAGTTAGAACACTGAATTTCATGTCTTGAATACTGGACTTCATGTCTTGCTTTTCATGTCGGGTGGGAGAATACTAGGAGGCATGTAGTTTACCCTTCCCCTTGTCGTGACTGCTAGCTGTTGGTACGCGACTGTACCATCAGCCTTATTCCTGATTGTTCCTGACTGCTAGTCTTCTATGACGGCCTTATTAGCCTTATAAACCCCTACATGCCAACTATGTATTCTAATACACAAGTTCACGCACATAGTTCCTGTCTTGTTGTAGTTCTTGTTGTCTAGTTAGAATTATATTTCCTGTCACATTTTATTCCTGTTTTCCCTGGATTATAGCAACTAACCATGTTTTACTTATAGTCCTGATATATAGCATTATTTTTCAGTTAATTTCACTGCTTATTTAAGAATATTCTCAACTTGTTACTTAGCCAGTTTCTTTTCTAACTGTCATAAATATTTAGTTTAAAACTTGTTGTGCATTGTGTACTGTGCTCCTTTCCTGACTGGATCCGTTGTTTAGGCGATGATGAGAACCTTGCCCCCACCTATTATGGCCCCTATGAGGCAGCAGGTGATACAGTTGCGGAGCCGGTTCCCACTCAGGAGGCTACTCCTGCAGAGTAGTAGCATTAGTTATTTGTTTTCCCTTTTATCTTAGTAATCGGGTTTGTCCCCGATTTCATTTCTGGATTCTGTATTAAACATTTGAGCGGTTGTCACATTTATTTCATTTGAAATTTTAAGCATTCTTTTCCTAGTATTATCTTGCCTATTTTATTTGTGAATGAGCTAGATTTATTATCTGTGGATATGACCTAGACAGCGTACTACCGCCGACTCTGCGGCGTAGGCTGGACGTACCCACGCACTCGTGCCCGAATTTCCGGGTGCGGGTCGTGACACGTTTTTGTGGTGGCCCATGCAGGTCCAAACGACTAAATTGTTCGGTTTCAACTAAGCGACCGAACAGGCCTGCAGCAAGATTGAGGATTCTAGGAAAAACTCATTCACAGAATAGGATCTTCATTTCAATTCTTGATATCATTCCTGATCAATTTTTTCTATCGCCCTTGATTTCCAAGTAATCTATTTTAATCTTCCTATCCCTTCGTCTTTCAGAATGGTTCAGACAAGGAACACAGTAGGAGGCACATCAGAACCAGCTGAGCAGACTGTGCCCGAAACTCTTGCACTCCCGCCGCCTCCATCTACTCCAGCAGTTACTCTAGATGGGGCACAGCTACTCGGAGTATTCCAGGGACTCGTAGAATCCCAGAAGGAACAGACTGCCCTGCTACGGACCAGCCTTTCAGAAGCTCTTCGGTCCCAGGAGTCACCACAAAAGAGGCCAGGAAGTGCCAAGGACTTTAAGAACCTTAAACCCCTGGAATTCTATGGAACTGAAGGCATTCTCTATGCCGATGAATGGATAGAGAACGTAGAGCGACTCCTGAAGACTGCTCGGGTCCCTGATGATCTCAAAGTGGAGTCCGCAAGCCTGCAACTGTTCAACATAGCTCGGACCTGGTTTAGGGACGAACCTCAACTATCTGCTCCTGACCTTACCTGGGAGGACTTCAAGAGGCTATTCAAGGAGAAATTCTATCCCGAAGTGGCTCGGGAAGCTCTCGAAAGTCAATTCGAGAGCCTGGAACAAGGTAACCTTTCTGTTGATGGGTATACTGCTGAATTTAGCAGGTTGAGCCACTTTGCAGAGTACATGGTTCGTACCCCGGAGGACAAAGCCCGTAGATTCAAGAAGGGGCTGTCTCCGGATATTCGCCTTGCTGTCACCACCAGCCGAGCTCGTACCTATGAGGAAATCTTGAGCGTGGCATAAGACGTTGAGAGAGACATGGGGCATAAACTAAAGCGAGAGAGATATACCAAAAATGCGGGACCCAACAAACGCCCATTTCAACAACAACAACAACAACAGCAGAGGGCCCCGCAGCAAACTCAGTGTCCTCTCCCTCGAGCCGCAGCACCCTAACACCAAGCTCAAGGACAGAATCAACGAGTTCCCACTTGTGGCTTTTGTCAAAAATAAGGTCACACCTGGCAAGTTTGTAGGAAGAGACTGGGTGCCTGCCTATATTGTGGATCAACAGAACATCAAGTGAGGGACTGCCCCACTGCTCCAGGACGCGGACAAGCTTACGTGATGACCGTGGAGAACGCGCAAACTCTGGAAGCAGCTAAGGCGCGTAAGTGATTTGTAGATACCTTTTCTAGTATTGTTTTCGTGCCTATTGGTTCGTGACCTCAGTCCAACCTAATAATTTTGAACTTGCTAATAACCTGGTATGCTTTTAAATTTGATAACTATAAAGATTTTAGAGTCCTTTGCTATTATGGCCGCTGTGTGTTGCTTTGTGAATTTAGATAATTTGTACCTCATTTTTCTCATCATCTAGCGCACTTAAATTTGCTGAACTTGACTTATGCTGCTATTTTATAGCCTAGTTTTGCAAGCTTACTCTTTATCGGGCTTGTTCATGACACATGTATTATTGAGGCCTGATCAACCCCACTAATACAAGTGTCTACTCAGAATCAGTGTACTACGGTCTGATCAACCTTAGTGCATTTTGATTCGCATTTTCGCACGACTACTTTACGTGGATTGAGATATATAGTTGACTAGTATACTTGCCCCTAAAAATGTCCGAGCATATCGTATCAGTTACATAACTGTACTAACGCGAGCATGCGAATAAATGATTACCAGAATAGAATCTCAATCCATAACCGCCTGACAATTCCTATTAGAATTCTTTAAAATGCCTTGATCCCTATACCTCTGTTCTACCACCTCGCCCTTAGACTCTTTATTATTGATCCTCGTCTTCCCTTATTTCGGAAAGACAAAATCCTATATTTGGTATAAGTTTGATTTGTAGTGCTAGATGTACCCCTCAGACCGGTCGAATTGATGATAACCTCTAAGACTAAGGGAATACCATAGGTGTTGTATTTTTGTTGCAGACTTAAAGATTCAATACCCTGATTAATTTAGGACCTAGCCTTACTAGTTGTACAGCCTTAGAGGATATATGGGTAAAAATTCTAAGTTGGGTAGCGACCGCAATGTTCACCTGAGAGAAACCCGTTAGACTATAATCAAGCGAGATTGGACAGAGAGAACCCTGCCATAATTTAAATTTCGAGGACAAAATTTTTGTAAGTTGGGTAGGTTTTAAACCTCCTAAATTTTTAAATTTAAAATCTTGGATTTTTCCCAATTTTCTGGAATTTTTTGGGAATTTTCTATAATTAAAATCAAGGTTTTAATTAATAAATAATTTTTAATTGTTAATAAACAATATTAAAATATCATGGAAATAACATTTTTGGGTGTAAAATGAAAAACCGGACTTAGGATAATTTTCTGGGATTTTATTGGACCTCGGACCTATTTTTAATCACCTAAAAACTATTTATTGATTTATTTATTAATTGTTTTTATTATTTATTATTATTATTATTTATATTTATTTCCGGCCCAAGCCCAGCCCGCTCGGCCCGGCCCAACACGCGGCCCAGTCCCCTCTGGCCCAAACCCCTAACGGGTCGGGTCGGGTCCGCTTGAACCCGACCCGCCCGGACCCGGATCCGCCCGACCCATTCCCCTCTCCCCGCGATTTCCCCGCAACCGCCCGAGTCCGCCGCGCCCGGCCGCTCCGCACGCCGCTGCGAGCGCCGCGCCATGGCCGCCACGACCCCGCAACCGCCGGCCGACCTCCCCTCTCTCCTCCCTCTCCTTCCCCTATATTAAACCCTAACCCCCGAGCTCCTCCCCACCGTGCCCGGCCGCTGCTACCGCCTCCGGCGCCACCGTCCACCACGCACCACCACCTCGCCACCGCCGCCATCCCTCTCCCCGTCCATCTCCTCCCCTCCGGCGCCCCGCTCCGCCGTCCCCGGTCGCCACGACGCAGCAGCAGCAGCAGCCAGCAGCTTCGGCCGTCGCCGTCGGCTCCGCCGCCACCAGCGACCGTCCCCGCCCCCGGCGAGTCGCCCTCGGCCTCCCCGCAGCGGCGCCGCCCTCCTCCGCCGCCCAAGCCGCCGTTCTCGCCGGGTTCCCCTGAACCCTAACCCTAAATCCCCATTCTCGTGTCGTGTCGAACACGACACGGACACGATTTTCTCCGGTTTTTTTGGGTCCCCTTCAGGTACTAGTATCTTGCACCCTGTATCTCCGTTTTCAATTTCGCAAATTGTGTTGCGAAGCCTGTATGACCCTCTCGGTGCCCGGACAAACCGCTCGGGGCATCGCGTCCTGTGGTGATCACACACCGCGATCCAAAAACAGGAAAAAACCAGACCCTGTTTCACCCCGGAACTGAGTACGCCACGCCAAACGAGACGACTTGGTCGCGTGCGGTCTTCACAGATACGTGCGCATCGTCGATACGGACGTGTGAGATTTCGCGGAAGCTGATTCAGGTGTGCGTGCACACCGGAATCAACGCGTATCCGGGGACATCGCCCCGTATCCGACTTTTCTACAATTTGCCCTAACTTCGTGCACACACGTCGGATCGAGACGAAACTTGCGCCATCAGACTCGTAGCAATACGCTGGTCCTGTGGGTCAAGTTTGGTTCGATTCTGAGAACGTTGACGAAATCGCGTGTCGTGGGCCCCATAGGCCCCGCTCGACGGGCGATTTTGTGTTCGGCTCATCGGAATCCAAATCTGGAAGTTCCGTTGGGTTCGTATCAGCGTTCCTGACCTGTTGACACTCAGTTTGGTGAACCTGGAGACCGTTGACCCGGACACGTTTTTCAGTGCAAAGCGGGCCCCACCGGCGGACCCCGTTTTGACCCGAAACTGCCGTTTTTGCCCTTGTCTCCAAATTGGACCCAAGGACAGGTGTTTCTAGCTATTTGACATCTTCTGAGCATGATGGTAATGTCTATTTCAGCTTTTGGACTCATCTCTGGAAAATTTCCCCAAGAACAATTAATCAAGATCCAAACAACAGGCAAGTACCTGCACTTCAAGTTTAAATCTTTATATTGTGATAAATAAAATTCCTGCTTTATTAGTAACATGGATGATTACATGTAGAGTTAGAACACTGAATTTCATGTCTTGAATACTGGACTTCATGTCTTGCTTTTCATGTCGGGTGGGAGAATACTAGGAGGCATGTAGTTTACCCTTCCCCTTGTCGTGACTGCTAGCTGTTGGTACGCGACTGTACCATCAGCCTTATTCCTGATTGTTCCTGACTGCTAGTCGTCTATGACGGCCTTATTAGCCTTATAAACCCCTACATGCCAACTATGTATTCTAATACACAAGTTCACGCACATAGTTCCTGTCTTCTTGTAGTTCTTGTTGTCTAGTTAGAATTATATTTCCTGTCACATTTTATTCCTGTTTTTCCTGGATTATAGCAACTAACCATGTTTTACTTATAGTCCTGATATATAGCATTATTTCTCAGTTAATTTCACTGCTTATTTAAGAATATTCTCAACCTGTTACTTAGCCAGTTTCTTTTCTAACTGTCATAAATATTTAGTTTAAAACTTGTTGTGCATTGTGTACTGTGCTCCTTTCCTGACTGGATTCGTTGTTTAGGCGATGATGAGAACCTTGCCCCCACCTATTATGGCCCCTATGAGGTAGCAGGTGATACAGTTGCGGAGCCGGTTCCCACTCAGGAGGCTACTCCTGCAGAGTAGTAGCATTAGTTATTTGTTTTCCCTTTTATCTTAGTAATCGGGTTTGTCTCCGATTTCATTTCTGGATTCTGTATTAAACATTTGAGCGGTTGTCACATTTATTTCATTTGAAATCTTAAGCATTTTTTTCCTAGTATTATCTTGCCTATTTATTTGTGAATGAGCTAGATTTATTATCTGTGGATATGATCTAGACAGCGTACTACCGCCGACTCTGCGGCGTAGGCTGGACGTACCCACGCACTCGTGCTCGAATTTCCGGGTGCGGGTCGTGACATTTCCATGAGTTGGAAAGGATCATCGCATTTTGTCCGTGGCAAGAAGATGCCGAAGTTCTAAGCTATGACTCAGACGGACTAGCCACAAGCCCAATTATGTAGTGCACATCCCAGTCGGATCGGTTCTTCTGGCTCCCGGTGGGATTCCTTCTCTGCTTCGCTTGACACCTCTGTCAATCAAGGTGAGAGGGTGAACTACTCGTCCAAAAGCCATGGAGCCTATGGCTATCCACCTGAACAAAACCTGGACAGAAAGAGGAGGTGATCCTCTAGTGATCACTTTGAACCAGAAATCTCCACCCTTGGTCATCAACCTTCGACGCAGCAAGCAGCCGATTGATGTAAATACAACCGGGAACGTGGTTTCGGATGATAATAAAGATCCTCTTTTCCAGTATATTGACGCTCAAATTCCGAATCAGGAATCCTCTCCCCATGGCGATATAGAACCTATAGCACAAAAATTCTTGGAAGCTATAGATTCCTATCATCCGTATATGTGGGAAGTAGCATCATCATGCAATGTCACCACGATATATAGACCACATGAGGATTCTATCTTCATTGTCCCGCCTACTTGCAGCAGTCAGCATTCAATAGTCTTCGGCCGCATGCGCAACGAACCGACTGTACAAGAAGATTCTTTTGACGATGATGTTGGTTAAATACAGGTTCACAGATACAGCCCGCAAGCTTTGAAGATCATGCAAAGTATGGGTTATGACTTGAAGCTGGAACCAGGTCTCAACTACTGGAAAGGCAGACGAATACCGTTGTACGGTGATCCCTACTGTCAACGAACTCGTTTCGGGTTAGGATATACCACCTCCCTTGCAACTTCTGAGTCAAATGAGGATATCTTTTCCTCTTTTCAGAACGGCTAGTCGTCCTCCGACTCATCTGATGCTCTCGGACGAACATTATCAGTGAATACGGTAGTGGCAGATTCTTTCGAAGCAGACGAACAAGAATTCGAACCGTTTGAGAATGACTCTTGGGCTCAACAAATGGATATACAATGGGAATTTTGGTTCGAGCAGAGAGAACCTCCCACTGAAGATGAAGTTATCCGGATCGATGTTGGGGATAAACTTTCGCCAAAATCGATATTTATCAGTAACAATCTTTTCGAAGAAGAAAGGAAAGAAATTATCCAGCTGATAAAAGAATATATCGACGTCTTTGCGTGGAATTATGAGGATATGCCAGGTCTTGATCCAAAGGTGGCTACTCATAAACTCAATATATTTCCCGATTCGAAGCCTGTGAAGCAGCACCAACGCCGGTTTCGTCCGGATATGATGGACGCCATCGAAGCTGAAATCAAGAAGTTGATAGCCCGCAGTTTCATCCGGGAAGAACAACATCCTGACTGGGTCGCCAACGTTGTCCCGGTCATGAAAAAAAATGGAAAAGTACGTGTCTGCATCGATTATCGAGATCTGAACGCAGCCTGCCCCAAGGATGAGTTTCCTCTTCCTATTACAGATGTCATGATTGACAATACATGCGGTTTTGAACGTATGTCTTTCATGGACAGATTTTCAGGATACAATCAAATCAAGATGCATCCTGAAGACGAGAAGCATACTGCCTTCCGGACGCCATTGGGGGTATATTGCTGTACGGTCATGCCATTCGGATTGAAGAATGCCAAGGATACGTACCAACGGGCTATGAGTAACATATTCTATGAGCATTTACGTAAAACAGTAGAATGTTACGTGGACGATGTAGCTGTCAAAAGCCGCCTCAAGGATAATCACATCCAAGACTTGAAGACAGTATTTGAGTTGATGCGCCAACATCAACTCAAAATAAATCCTACAAAGTCCTTTCTGGGTGTATCTAGTGGCAAATTCCTGGAATTTGTCATTACCGCCAAAGGCTTTCAAGTGGACCCTGATAAAGTCAAGGCCATCTTAGAAATGCGACCGCCCCGTAATCTGAGGGAACTCAGGGGATTTCAAGGTCGTCTGGCCTATATCCGGAGATTCATATCCAACCTCTCTGGGAGATGTCAGCCCTTTTCTCATCTCATGAAGAAAGGTGTATCCTTCGTATGGGATGAAGCCTGTCAGCAAGCGTTTAATGATATCAAACGCTACCTCACTAGTCCGCCAGTTCTGGTGCCTCCCGTCATAGGAAGACCATTCTTACTGTACGTTCGAGCGATGGATCATTCTCTGGGAGCTCTTCTCGCACAGAAGAACGTTGTGGGTCATAAACAGGCTATCTACTATCTAAGCAGGATGATGGTCGGAGCTGAACACAGGTACAGTCCAGTGGAAAAAGAATGCTTTGCTCCGATGTTCGCTATTCAGAAAATTTGACACTATGTCACAGGCCAAACCATCCACATCATCTCTAGGATCAATCCTCTTCGGGTATTGATGAACAGGCCGAGTGTTCTTAATTTTTGACTCACGACTTGGGCGATGTTATTAACACCGTATGACATGGTGTACGTCTCTCAGAAGTCCATCAAAGGCCAAGCATTGCCTGATTTCCTAGCTGCTCATCCAATCCCAAAGACCTCCAAACTATACGAGGACATTTTCGACGAAGTTGTAGAATGTAATTCCGCAATGGAAAGCGATGCATGGCAACTATTCTTCGATGGTGCCTCCAGGACTGGTCCCAGGGAAAACGTGGTTTCAGGAGTAGGAATTGTCCTTGTTACCCCTGATAAACTCGTCATCTATCGAGCATATTCTCTTAGCGAGCCATATTCCAATAATGTGGCAGAGTATAACGCTCTACTAATCGGGCTTCAAGTCGCTAAAGAATTGGGCGTCGAATCTCTGAAAGCTTTCGGTGATTCTCTGCTGATCGTCAATCAAGTCAGAGGAATATATGAAGTCAGGAATCCAGACCTCATCCCCTATCACCAGGAAACGGTCAAGATAGCCATGACATTCAAAGGATTCTTCCTGGAATATGTGCCCCGATCTCAGAATCTAGAAGCTGATGCCCTAGCCAGTCTAGCTGCAGATCTAGCTATTCCTATAAGAAGGCAGAATTCAGTGATCCTTCTTAACAGAGATTTATTCTGTGTGAAAAACAACTTTTACATAGAAAGCAGCTACGCTGTGAACAAAGATCCTCCCAAGAGAGACTGGAGAAGTCCCTATATAGATTTCGTAGCATACGGAATCTTACTGGAGGACCCTAAAGAAGCAGTATACGTCAAATGACGATCATTACGCTTCTATCATGACGCTTCTTCACAATGTCTATATCGCCGGACCTACGACAGACTGCTATTGAGATGTCTCTCAGATGATGAAGCATAGCGGATTATCCGTGAAGTATCCGTGAAGCTCACGACGGCGTATGTGGAGCGCATCAACCTGGTCCTAAGCTACAGGATCGTATCTGAAGGATGGGCTATTAATGGCCTACTATGATCACAGATGCAATAAAGTATGCAAGACAATGCAGAGCCTGTCAGGTCCATGCAGACTTTATACATTAACCTTCTGAACATCTACATCCTACGGTTGCGTCCTGGCCTTTCGAAGCATGGGGTATGGATATCATTGGTCCTATTCACCCATCTTCTTCCAGAGGTCACCGGTTCATACTGGCTATCACGGATTATTTCTCCAAATGGGCAGAGACGATCCCTCTTGCTGAGGTGAAGGCATCTAATGTGATCAGCTTCATCAAGCATCATGTCATTTATCGCTTTGGGATACCCCGAAGGATAATTCATGACAATGGACCTCAGTTCATCAGCCAAGCATTTCATCGATTTTGCGATAAAAATCTGATACAAAATATGGCCTCTACGACATATAATCCTGCTGCTAATGGTTTGGCGGAAGCTTTCAACAAAACCATTATCAAACTCTTAAAAAAGTTTGTCTCTTCGAACAAGAGGGATTGGAATGAGAAGATAGAAGAATGTCTCTGGGCATACCGCACAACGGTACGGGCACCGACAGGTTGTACCCCATTCTCACTGGTTTACGGAAGTGAAGCAGTTCTCCCCATCGAAGTCCAAATTTTGTCACTCAGGATAGCAGTGGCTAATGAGCTGACTCAAGAAAAGAATGACCTGTTAAGGCTACAAGAGTTAGAAGGATTAGACGAGAAATGCCTCCAAGCACAACAACGCATCGCGTTCTACCAGGCACGTATTTCCAGATCTTTTAATCAAAAAGTAAAGGAAAGAGTGTTCAAAGTTGGCGAGCTAGTTTTAGCTGTGAGAAGGCCGATGATTCTTACTCACAGAGTAAGGGTAAATTCCAGCCCAAATGGGAAGGCCCTTATGTGATCGAGACGACTTTCTCAAACGGCGCTTACAGGTTAGCCAAGCTTAATGGAGACTTGTTAATGGCTCCTATCAACGGCAAATTCCTGAAGAGGTACTATGCTTAACCTCCTTTGCTCAAGTGGAATATGGCAAAAATCTCATTCTGACAAAAACTACTTCCAAAACGAAACTAGTTGGATCGTATTCTATCATGTCCATATAACCTCTGAATAGATATGTTTAACTAATTTGGAACTTCAAGACCTATCACGTCCATATTACCTGTGATAGTGTTTTGTGTACAATTTTAGCTGAAGCATATTCTATCATGTCCATATAACCTCTGAATATATATGTCCCGCTGAAACTTACCGAGAGTATATCACGTCCATATTACCTCTGATATCACTTTCACCCAAACCTGTCATTTATATTCCAAAATGATGGGTCCACAAAGTCAGATAAAAGCCTCTTTATTATTCCCAGAAAGAGCAAAATTACATTGGAAAGCAAAAAAGTACATCACTCGGGGGGAGCGGTTGGGTCGCGAATATGCCGTGCCAGAGCAGCCATTCTCTCATCCCTGGAGTTCAAGACGTCGGCGCGAGCACGCTCCAACCTTGCTGCATCATTGTTCAAAGCGGATAGCTCGGACCGAGTATATACGAAACCCGCATGGACAATACCCACATGCGTCAGATTCTGCTGGGCGGTCTCCATCCGATTCTTCAGCACATCTCGAGTTACCGACAAAGAGACAGGCTCCTCCTCCGCTCGAGCGAGTTCATCTCTCAATCTGCGGACCCTTGCTGCCACTTCCTCATATTTGACTTTGCACTGAGTCAGCTGAGGAATGACGTACTCCAGTTCGGCACTCTCCTGATCCATCTCCTGCTGCTGTTCCTGGATGGATTTGTCCAGAGATTCCAGTTGCCCAGCAAGCTCTGCAGTCAAGGAGTCGAACCTAGCTTGAACGAGACCGTCGACGCTGCCTCGAGATAGCTGCAAATATTCATTAATGGGTTGTTCCAAACTATTAACTATCTGCTCTAGCGCATCAGCTCTTCCAGTGTTACTGAAATGTCTAATCTGTGCTATAGTAAGACTGTAGGACGTCCTCAGAGCCTCAAAGCCTAAATTCTTCTCCAGCACCATTGATACCAGCGTCTTCAAAGTGGCGTAGAAAATGGTAGAAAACTGTTCAACCAACATGGTGAGATTCAAATGGGTGCTGGGAGTGGCTGCAATATCAGAGAACCCCCCTCCAGGAATGACTGCCGACGATGTGGCCACAGTCGTCGCCTCAACAGATGATGCGACAAAAGAAGAGGCACCGACAACGGTTGGAGTGACTGGCGTACTCAAATGAGGCATTATCGTAATGACAGGCTCATCCTCCTCCTGAGATATCGGAACCACTTCGGGCGAGCCGGCACCCGAAAATGTTTCCTCTTCGAGGCCGGGTACCTCCATGTCGTCGCCAGGAGCTGAAACAGTGCCAAAAGGCGCGTCAACACTGCCATCCCCGTAGATGTCTTCCCCTGAAAAGAAGACAAAAGAAAGTTAATATCAACATGATGTTAATTTTCCTAAAAAAGAGGCGTAAAGACGACATTTACCCATGGCCGATGGCATATATGTCGCATCTGCAGCCCGTACAGCTAAATTATTTCTTAATGATGCTAAACAAGCTGTCATACCTGGAGAAGGTGGTGTGTCAACCGACACTGGCAAATATTCTTCCAGGTCCTCGTCAAGTTCCAACCGAGGTTCATCGGCTGGAATCTCGCTGGGTGAACTGACAGACACGGCAGGGATTTCTCTCGATGCTGATCTGGATAAAGATATTCTTATTCGGCTCGACCCCGAAGGCGATCTCGTACCACTACCTGAAGCGGTAGCAACGACAGCAGCCTCAAGCAGAGATTCTCCGGCACCGCCCGCCGGAACTGTAGAGGTTCCCTCTCTAAAAGGCGAGGAACCTCCAATCAAAGAATCGTCCCCGATAGGGGAGACAGCAGGATCACTCCTAGGAGCCTCATGGCTGGGAATCCTGAGAGGACGACTAACAGTCTTCTTCTTCTTCTTGCGAGGGGAAGTCTCCTTCGGAGCAGGAGCCCTTCTCTTACCAGAGATGACCAGAGGCCCTGCAGGCAGAGGTATTTTACCCCTTGGTACTGCCAACAAAGGCTCATCTGGATTGACGGCATCTTCACCCTCATCGGAGGAAACTGAAGGGATTTTGACTCTTCCCGCAGACTTGGAGGAGGGCATCCTAAAACTTCCACGCATGTCAAAATCGCGATAGAAGGTGTTGGTTGCCACATAAAACTGGACATACGAGTGGAGGATGCGCAGCTCCGTGGAGAGTGAAATGGTGGGCACAGTAAAAGTTGCTTCAGTGCAACCCATGATGAAGTACCGCCACCCTCTCACTCCATCAATAAGTCCACCCCTGGACTTGAAGCTGGTGACGGCGTTGCCCATATGCAACTGGTCATACCCAAACTGCCTGGCGAACCTACTAGGCAGGTAGGGTTCCAAGAAGCATTGATCTTTACTTCTGTACAGTAGATGTGAAGGTCTAATGCAGACCAACCAATTAAAAGCCTCAGGAGAAAGAACGGTCTTCCCGTCGCCCACGTCCTGAAGTCTCCGCCCTTGTTGATTGAGATGTACAGAAGGGACAGTGCAGAAGATCTTCCAGCTGTGATCGAAATTCAGTACTCGCCGACAGTCCAAAACTGTGGTCACGTTCCAGGAGGAATTCTTGTAATTCAGCAAGAAACTACCCCCCGAACTGCTGCCGGAGCCGGGAGACATCACCCTGGGGTTATGGAGAATTAACCATCCCATCAAATACAGGTATGGTAATTCTACCCTGGGAAAGATATCATGCCGAGTTTCATCGACAAGCAACCCATCAGTAATGGCCCTCAGCCCAGCTTGTATACGGCACACCATGGCAGGGAGCAAACCCAGTCATGCCCCAAACACCAGACGTGCTGCAGGCCATAAAGTGTTGCGATGAATGCGATCCGAGGATGCAATGCCGGGTACCAACAGTCGGCGCAACCATATAGAGAGGAAGCCAGCCAGTTGAGCTTCCTTGGACAGAGGCCTGCGGCAATGCCTCAAATAACTGTAGGCCTTAGTACCTACAGGATATTTCCCTATCCCTTCGTCGAGAATCTGATCTGGAGCCCCAACATCTTCCATAAGATCGTCGACTACCTGAGCACTAAGCACGCTCAGAAAGCTCAGAGGCTGATCCTTAGTATCCAAGACCTTCTCTGGCTTAGCAGCCCTGGCTCAGTGAAAAAAGAGGTAGGACGCCCATTTATTGGTATAAGCCAAATCTGAAGGCTCATTATAAAAGGCGGTACAAGCAAGGTAGTGGCACATCAGCTCCTGGTACACTGCCACTACCCGAGGGTCTGAATCCCCTAGCTCCCGGTTTGTGGGAACATACTCTTCATATGGAGTATCCCCCATCGACAGTCTCGAGATCTCTGTCATCTCGTGGAGGGTCAATCCCAACTCCCCCAGTGGAGTGGCGAAAGTCCCGGTGAGCGAGATATATCGCTCCAACAAAGCCAGAAATAGGCTGGGGTTGAGAGGTAACCCAACACTGGTGGCCATCACAGTTGCGTACAGACCATTGCTCTCCAGCTCGGTCTAAAAATGCTTCAGGGCCTAGTCAGCTAAACGAGCCCATCGAAGATTTGTGGGGGTGATCCACCCACTTATCCGAGGATTGACCTTGGGGTATACTCTTCCGTGCCCCATGAAATCGTTGCAGAAAGTCGGTATTTGGACTGGCTGGAATGGTGCAGTGTCCTCACTCGGGACAACGCCCGAAAATAACCCCCTGAACGGCATCACAGAGCCGGAAGGACGGCTGACAAATGACCCCTGGTCAGACCCTTTCAGATGAAATATCTTCCTCGACTGGCCGTGAAGATTGGGAGTCAGTGTCCACGACATCCTCCTGGGATGTGTGACATGGAAGAATGCCGAGATGGGGTAGTCCCTCAGCATCTTGGGCAGATACATGACCAAGCCCCCGGTAGGGAAAACCTAGAGTTCTTTCTTGGGCTTCGTCTGGGACTGCTTGTCAATCATGTCCCCGAAGAGAAAAGCCGAAAAGCCGGCTTTATATACTGTGCCCCATCTATAGACGTCAGGGGCTCTCCGTTGATCATGCTCAACATCATTCGCTCTCCTTGGGACGATATCAGGACTCCCCTTCCTTCAGGATATTGGGGTCCAGAGATGGGAAATGTCATGTAGGACAAATCCTCCAGGTAGTTGGAATGCAGCATCCCTGCAGCGGAACCCATCACCTCGGCCAGCGGAGACGCATGCAAGTTAACTGCAAAATACGAGAAAAATATGTCAGTTTCTATAATAGACATTACAATCTTGCAGCATACGCCAAAAGTCAACAGTCTGTGCTTTACGCCAAGACTGTAAAAACTTGATCTTTTACGCTGGAATCTTATTCCAAGGCGTAAGAATCAAGACTGGCAGTATACAAAAAAAAAATCTGACAGTCTGTGTTTTACGCCAGACTGCCAAAGTTTGAGTTATTATGCCGTAATTTTCATCCAGAAGCGTAACACTCAAATTTTATGGTATACGCCAAGTTTCGACAGTCTGTGCTTTTACGCCAGACTGTGAAAATATGGAGTTCTTACGCTGACACATTAGAAATATGTGCGTAAAAGATGAAACATCTTTGTGCATCATCTTCCTCGAAGAGGCTATCAGCACAGAAGACGACCTAGCACGTTCATGTACAACGTGTGCGAAGGATTTTTCGTCGTTCTCATCGTCCAAACGCTTTACCTTTAACACCCGGTGCACAACTCGTCGGCGGGACACTTTGTTCAGAATGAAGATCGCCTTGCCCGACCGGAGTCGCCCTTGCTTGGGCAGAAGTTCGAGAAGAGGAGGCAGCTTTCTTTCCCTTAGACGAAGAGGTTGGTTTCGGGGCCATTGCTGAAAACTCTGAATGCTCGGAGAGGAAACGAAGGAGAGAACTCGAACAGTCGAAAGCTTTCTTTTGCAAAAGACAGATGAAAAGTTTTTCTCTGAAAACCTTGGGGTATATATAGAGTTCGGATGGACTCCTCGAATCTCGAACCAAATCCAATATTTAATATTCGGTCATGATTGGGGATTACGTCAGCCTATTACTCAGGGAAGGTGGACAGTCAGCGAATTCAAAAAGTTTTCGTGCAAAGCAGATTCGTGGTTTTACGCTAAGGAGTTTTCTATGCTCGGCAGGTACAGATCTACGGTTTTACGCTGACATACTATAAGTCTATGGTTTTACACCCGGATGCTTTTATGCTCGGTAGCTTTTACGCTCGAGAGGCTATAAACCTACGACTTCACGCTCAGCAGCTACAAATTTATGATTTCACGCTCGGTAGCTTTTACGCTCAGAGGCAACAAATCTATAACTTCACGCTCGAAAGATTTTCTCTTCAAAGGCTACAAATTTACAGTTTCTACGCCCGGATGCTCTCATGCTCAGCAACTTTTACGCTCGAGAGGCTACGAACTTATGATTTTATGCTTATCTACGTTACAGATCTATGACTTTTCGCACATATGAGAATACGCAGGCCAGAATACGCGTATATCTGAACAATTCTCAAGGCGGTCAATTACAAGGGTTCGCACAGAGGATACTCCTTCTTGGCCTCAAAATATCCCAAGTACCCAAAGCATACAGAGTTCAACATTGAAAATTACTCTTCTTCTTGGGTCGGTTACAGGTTCATCCAGAATCCAGTCTGAATATTTCATCTACAGTTCAAGATGGCAACTCAGTTTTTGACAGCCATTTCTCGCCCTGTTCCAAGGGATTTTCGAGAAATTATTCTTGAAGATGATGGTCTGAACAAAAATTCTGTTTATCAGAAGCGACGGTTCAGAATTCTATGCAGCTCTCCACTCCTAACAGCAGGACAGTTCGAATACTCGACTTAAAATACATAAGCGGCTTTTTATGCATCGTCAGTTATGCGTAAAAAATAGGACGAGACCTAATACTCTTTCTAAAAAGAGTCGGCGTAAAAGTATCAGACGTGTCAAAGCTACACATATTCAGACTTCATCACAGCAAAAGATATGGCAAGATAATTATATGCAGAGAAGAAGACAATTTTATTAGATCATGATTACATATGAGGGAAATCCAGTCTACAAAGGATTTTTTTCTTCATTTTCATGATTACATATGGAGGAAATCCCGTCTATAAAGGATTTTCTCATCGTCGTCGGAAGGCCACCCCCAGAATCTGTTCTGCCAGGTTCTCACATTGGTGGAGATCTTCTTCCGTCTTCTTCAGCAGTTAGTCGGTTTTCATGACCGATTAAATAAGAAAATGATCAATGGCGGGAGGATACAAAACTGGGCCTGCCTAAATTATGCAAATCCCATCCTCTGTACGCCATGACAGATTGAGTTGAGGTATTTCACCCAACTCAACACTCGAAGACAGGGCTAGTTTGTCTTCTTTCGTCCACGAACGACAGAAGAAAATACAGCTTGCAAGCTGTGTGGTCGAATGAGACCCTTCCTCTCTCCTGGATGAACCGCCATACAAAGTTGCTGATTATCCCGAGCAAAGGAAGCTATGATATCCTTCCACGATCCATCATTGCAGAGGATATTTGCTCGAAGACACCGTCTTTTTCGGCTCCTTATATGTTGGAAGAACATGGTCTTCTTCTTCCTCAAGTTGACCCGACGAACTCCGGCAATCATCTCTGTGTGGTTAAGGAAATGTGGAAAGAACAGGTTAACTCCTCGGCCTTTATATAGGCAAAAGAGATCACACCGAATCCTAACAAATTCCCAATAATCCGCCAAGAAGTCAGCCTTGAAGAACATGTCAGGCTTGACTGTTTCATGCTTCATTCAAAGCGTTTCAGATTACGAGGAATCTGAAAGCTTTGAAGGGGGGTTTTGTAGAAGCATAAAAAATACGCTGAAAAGCTATACGCAGCATTTTAGTGCTGGGCAGCGTAAAATATGACTTCGGAGCCAACGACGTACAACAGAGCTTTTTTGCTAAGTGCAGCATAAAATATAAGCTCAAGGACTACCCGCGTAATGCAGTATGTCCAGGCTGCTTAAGCGTAAAAAGGGTGCTACATCGCCTTTATGACGTAAAACTCATCCGCTTTAATGCAGCATTGAAGTGTACGAGGAAAGCTTCGTATTCCTCAAAATAAACCTGTCAAATAGTGTAGTGAACCTGACGTCTGACTCCTGACAAAGAGTACTGCACGGCTACCCAGACGACGGCCATAATGATGGCGCGGCACAGCAACCCAGACTGTCGTTTAGTGACATTTTCTTGGCGTAAACCACTTTTACGCATACGAGGGAATACGCTACCTAGTTTTACACAGGCAGATGTGAGCTGTTTACGCTCCATAGAAGACAAATAGACTGTCACGTCAAAAGCTGCTCTTCGTACAGGGCTCTGTAGAAGCATAAAAAATACGCTAGATAGCTATACGCAGCATGTTGATGCAGGACAGCGTAAACCGAGGACCTCAGAGCCATCAACGTGCCAACAGAGCTTTTTTGCTGAGCACAGCGTAAAATATAAGCTCAAGGACCATCCGCGTAATGCAGTATGTCGAGGCTGCTTCAGCGTAAAAAGGGTGCTACATCGCCTTTATGGCGTAAAACTCATCCGCTTTTAATGCAGCATTGAAGTGTACGAGGAACGCTTCATATTCTTTGAAATGAACCTGTCAGATCATGCAATGAACCTGACGTCTGGACTCCTGACAAAGAGTACTGCACGACTACCCAGGCGACGACTATAATAATGGCGCGGCACAACAACCCAGACTGTCATTTACTGCCATTTCCTTGGCGTAAATTGCTTTTACGCATACAAAGGAATATGCTGCCTAGTTTTACACAGGCAGATGTGAGCTGTTTATGCTCCACAGAAGACAAACAGGCTGCCACGTCAAAAGCTGCTCTTCGTACAGGGCTCGAGACACGTCTCTGCATTTAATGTGCAGAGTGATGACAGAACTCGAGGCACGTCGCTGCATTTAATGCGTAGAAGGGTGACAGACCTTCAAAATATGCCTCTGTATTTAATGCACAGGATAATGGCGGATCTCCGTATTTAATGCAGGAGATTTGATTAAATGTCACCGAACCGTCGTTTAGTGACATCCCCTTTGCGTAAACTGCTCTTACGCATACAATGGAATACGCTGCCTAGTTTTACACAGGCAGACGTGAGCTTCTTACGCTCCACAGAAGACAAACAGACTGCCACGTCAGTAGTTGCTCTTCGTACAGGATTCGAGGCACGTATCTACATTTAATGCGCAGAATGATGGCAAAACTTCAAGACACGCCTCTGCATTTAATGTGCAGGATGGGGGCAGATCTCTGCATTTAATGCAAGAGATTTGATTATATCTTCAAAAGCTATAATTTGGGCTAAAATGTTCACATCATCTCGGCTTTTACGCCCACCCAGCCTCTATGCCTACTCGGCTTTTATGCCTACTTGGCTTCTACGCCATGGTGACAATTATTGGGTTCTACGCCAACCTCTTCTACACAAAGGATAACTACCTACGTGGCTTCTACGCCGTGATCTTCGTAGCAGTTATACGCGTTGTCCCTTAGTTGGACACGTGTCACAAGCTCATTCAAAAGGTCATCTATACGCGGGCAATGATTATTGTAACCATCGTATAAAAGGGTGCTGTACTTTCCACTACTCGGTTTCTATACCGACTGAGTGGTCACTGTCACTAAAACTCTATAAATAGAGACCTCTATCAACAGAGGTCCAAGGTCGAAAAAGTGGAGATTAAGGTCGAGTCTTTGAGAGAGAAGAATCCAGAGCTCAGGCAAAGAGTAGTGATCGACGACTTTGGCATCGAACATCCACTCTCCCTCGCAACCTTCGAAGCTTCTTCTGTCTTCTACGGCACCTCTTCATCATCGTGTGGTCCAAGGGACAAAGTGATCGACTGTAGATCAGACTCTTATAGCAATATTTACCCAGTTAAATAAATTGTACTCCGACATTCCTCGTATAGGATTAAATTGTACAAACTTGTTTATAAATCGAAGAGCGGGGTTTTCGTAAATAAAAACCTGTCGTTTTCTTATTTCTTTCCTTTATTTATCCGAAATAAGATGGCGACTCTGCTGGGGACATCTTTCTCTTCTGATGAGGAAGCAAATGCTCAACACGATGCGGTATCCGTAGGATCCGTAAAGAAGACACTGGTGACCATTCTGCCTACGAAGATATGCTTCGAACAGGGAGTAGCTCTCACTCTCTCTCTGTCCAAGACAACAGGAAGCTGCGTAAGGTCTGGATGCCCAAGACGTCCCCTACCATTCCTGTCGACTCTTCGACCTCTCCGACCAACGAGGTTGTAGCATCGCTCCCTCCGTGCCTTGCGCATAAAATTCAGTCTCCCATCACTGACGAAATAGACAAAATTTCTAGCAATGCCTCAGTGCTAATCCAGAAGTATACTCCGCGCCTTGCGCGTAAAATTTAGTCTCCCATCACTGACGGAATAGACAAAATTTCTAGCAATGCCTCATTGCTAATCCAGAAGTATACTCCGCGCTCTGCGCATAAAATTCAGTCTCTCGTCCCTGGCGGAACAGACAAAACTTCGGACAATGCCTCAGCACTAGTCCCGAAGCCTACACCGCGCTCTGTGCGTAGAATTCAGTCTTCCGTCGATGACGTGGCAGACAGAATTTCTGATAATGTCTCAACGCCAAATCAGGAATCCCAAACGCGCTCCGCACGTAAAAATGCATCCGCCTTCTACGGAAAAGTAGATGATCCCTGCAATCTACGCAAGAGAAAGCAAGCAGTGGACTACTCAACTTCTCGGCCTTTCCGCCAGCAAGGGAATAATCTGTCCGCACTCCGGATTACGCGAGAGGCTGACGGCCGACTGAGGACATCCTCAGCTTTATGCCAACTAGAGCAGAGCTCCAAATTATGCCAGGAGAAGCCCCTCAGCATAAAGATGGCTCAATTTGCGGAAAGACACCCTCCTCGAGGATTATCCGCTATCCAGATGGCCAACCTGTTGTATATAGGTGGCACAGGGAAAACTATGGTTCCCAACATCCGTATGCCCACTGATGTGAACAGAAGGAACAAGCCATCATCTTCTTCTGTAAATCCTCCTGACCTGCGTAAATATCTGATCCAGAAACGCAAGGAGAGGGGATCTTCCAGCATGTCTATTACGCCTCCTAGCGAGCATTGTTGTAATAGTCATAGGATTATAATTAATTGTTGCTATTCTGAAGCAAAACGGTCGGTGTTCGATCGGTTGAGCTACTTTCCGTCTTTCCAGGAAGAAGAGCCCACACATGCATCAGTGAACATGGCTTCACACATACCTAGAGGAAGATCGAGCTCAAGACGTCATCCTTCTAGGACTCCGAGCCGAAGGAGATTCCACCAGCTCGTTAGGAACACTGAAGCTGGGGTGTTATAAAACACCCGTTCGAGGTCGCGACAAACGCCTTCGTACTCTTCTGATTTCGAAGCTGGGGGTCGCCAGTCTCCCGAATCAGATGCTGAAAGTATAGAGTCAACTTCTACAGAGACCTATACTCATCCTTCAATGACACTCAGGGAGATAGAAGTTTATTCTATTGGAGATGAACACGAGGAAGCTTCCCCGTCAGGGAGCGCTGAGCAACGCATTACTACACTGGAGACATCTCTGAAAGAAATATAATCCATGATGGAGAACATGCACCAGATGATGCTGACTCAACACAGCTACTATGGCTCAAGCATCGGTCCCTCCAACTCAGATACGTGTGGGGGTGGACTTACCACCATCCAACACGATCCAAGAGCCTGCTCTAGATCAGGAGTCAGTAGTTCCTCCGCTTCCTCGCTCGGAGAATGTGTTTATGCAACCAATTCCTCACCACTCCGTGGTCCCGCTACCGACTGAAAATCCGATACAGGCAGTACGGGAGTTGAAAGCCCAATTCGATGCCTTGAAGCACAAAGATCAGCTTAAGAAATTAGAAATCAACCAGCCTTACCCAGCTATCTGGGAAGAGGCCCCTTTCCCTCCTAAATACAAACCACAGACCATGGCTCTGTTCGAGGAAAAAACATCACCGAGTCAGTACATGAACTACTTCAGTATGATGACGGTGTTACTACCGGGAATGACGCCCTCCTCACTCGGGTGTTCAAGGGTTGTCTCTCGGGAGTAGCTTACCAGTGGTACCGCAGCCTGGCGGACAACTGCATTACTTCCTTCGAAGACTTCAAAGCTTTATTCTTCGCACGATTCTACGAGGGAGGAATGGACATGTCTATGTCCTCTCTCATCGAAGTGAAGCAGAGGGAAAAAGAGGACGTTCGCACCTTCATCGAACATTTTCGCCAAGCCACTTTGTAAATGCCTCCCGGAGTTCCAGACTCGGCATTGGTGGACATTTGCAGGAAGAACCTGCTTCCCGTAATCTCGGTGTTCACAGGACCATATCAGTTCCATGATTGGCTCTCGTTCATCATCTCAGTGGTAGTCGCCGAGGACAACAGTTGGAAGGCACGTGATAATGGCATCATGATCTCTGCCTCCGATAGAGGCAAGAGGTCATCCCCTAACAGCGACCATCCTCGTAGTTCCAAAGGGAACGAAGCTCAGACAATCAATACGTCTAGGCAAAAGACTGCGGCAACCACGCAGACAAAACCTGGGACTTCCAGGCCCATTGAAGTATACTCTTTCGATGACGACGATATTCCAAGCATATTCGAGTGTCTCGTCAAAAGCGGCAAGATTACCCTTCCCGAGGAGAAGCGGCCTAATGAAGTCGGTAGTACTAACAACCCCAAGTACTGCATCTTCCACATATACGTACACCACCCTACAAAGGCGTGTTATGTACTGAAAAGGAAGATCCAGGAGCTGATCGATGCTAAGGCCATCACTCTGTGCAACAGCGAGAAGACGATCACAGCCAACATGATCTCTCTACAATTTGGCAATCTGCCTCCCCAAGAAGTTTCGGACGGTGTTACACATATTTCCCGGACAACGATGAACATCGTTAATCTCCCTCCGGCTAGGGATTAAAATCATGACCTGCTACCCCTAGCTACCCAGCGAGGCAAGATCATATGGGTTCATCCAGATCTGGTGCCAGAGATCGAGAAAGAGACTCAAGCTGCTAAGGCTAAGTCTAAGAAGAACTCAAAGCACAAACCGTGTCACATGATTACGGTACACTCGGCATCAGAAGACGAGGTCTTGGCTACTGTAACCCGTTCAGGGAAAGCTTACCTCCAGGACTATGGAGCCAGCCAGAAAGATGCATCAGCAGACGATTCAGCTGCCAAGCCTTCAGAACCGAAATTCGACGTACCAGAGGCCGGTCCTTCGAGACAAACTTTGGCGGACAGAGGGAGGCAAAAAGAAGTACGTTTCGATAAACCTATAAAAAACCTTCGAAACAATGGTTTAGAGAAGCCGTACAACTTCGACATCCTGGCCCAATTGTCTAATACGCCAGCCAGGTTGTCCATCTTTGAACTACTCAGGCTCTCTCAAGACACTCGTCAAGCCCTGAGTGAAGCATTGATGCAGGCGAATGCATACTTGACCCAGCTCAAGTCCCGTGACGAAGAACCAGTGGCATGCCCTAAATGCTACAGTGTGATGGAGGTGGTCCCGAATATCACTTTCACTCAAGATGACATGCTGTTAAAGCATAACAGGCATGACAGACCCCTCTATTACACCGGATACGTCGGTTCCATGGAGGTCGATCGGATTCACATAGATCTGGGATCATCAATCAGCATCATTCCTCATAGTCTGCTCAGACCGCTGAGGATTCCTACCAGCGAATTGGCTTACACCACCACTACAATCGTGGGTTTCAACGCCAGAAAAAGTAAGCCGTTGGGGAAAATTCGTCTGAGGATCCAGATTTGCGACCTTAGATCAGTGGCTACATGTTATGTCATTGATTTAGAGGTGTCCAATAACATTCTGCTGGGTAGACCTTGGATCCACGATCACAACATCGTTCCTTCGACTCTACATCAATGCTATAAATATGTAGACGCCCAAGGAACGGTACAAACAGAGTTTGCTGACCTGAACCCGTTTAGAGAAGTAAAATCCTACTACTCTGATGCCGTGTTGTACTCTCAAGACTACATGGAAGAGGTGTCAGGCGAAGCAGAGAAGGAATCCCACCGGGGGCCAGAAGAACCCTTTGCCGAACAACCTCTGTCAATCAAGGTGAAGGGGCGAACTACTCGTCCAAAAGCCATGGAGCCTATGGCTATCCACCTGGACAAAACCAGGTCAGGAAAAGGGGGTGGTCCTCTAGTGATCACTTTGAACCAGAAGCCTCCACCCTTGGTCATCAACCTTCGGCGCAGCAGGCAGCCGATTGATGTAAACACCACCGGGAATGAAGTTTCTGATGATAATAAAGATCCTCTTTTCCTGTACATTGACGCTCAAATTTCGAATCATGAATCCTCTCCCCATGACGATATAGAACCTATAGCACAAAAATTCTTGGAAGCTATAGACTCCTATCATCCATATTTATGGGAAGTAGCGTCATCATCCAATGTCACCACGATATATGGACCGCATAAGGATTCTATCTTCATTGTCCCGCTTACTTGCAGCAGTCAGCATTCAATAGTCTTCGGCCGCATGCACAATGAACCGACTGTACAAGAAGATTCTTTCGATGACGATGCTGGCAAAATTCAAGTTCACAGATACAGCCCGCAAGCTCTGAAGATCATGCAAAGTATGGGTTATGACTTGAAGCTGAAACCAGGTCTCAACTACAGGAAAGGCAGACGAATACCGTTGCACGGAGATCCCTACTATCAACGAACCAGTTTCGGGTTAGGGTATACTACCTCCCTTGCAACTTCTCAGTCAAACGAGGATATCTCTTCCTCTTCACAGAACGGCTCGTCGTCCCCCGACTCATCTGATGCTCTCGAACGAACATTATCGGTAAATACGATAGGCAGATCCTTTCGAAGAAGACGAGCAAGAATCCGAACCATTCGAGAAGATCTCTTGGGCTCAACAGATGGATACACAATGGAAATTCTGGTTCGAGTAGAGAGAACCTCCCACTGAAGATAAAGTTATCCAGATCGATGTGGGGGATGAACTTTTGCCAAAGCCGATATTTATCAGTAACAATCTTTCCGAAGAAGAAAGGGAAGAAATTATCCAGCTGATAAAAGAATATATCGACGTCTTTGCGTGGAATTATGAGGATATGCCAGGTCTTGATCCGAAGCTGGCTACTCATAAACTCAATATATTGCCCGATTCGAAGACTGTGAAGCAGCACCAACGCCGGTTCCGCCCGGACATGATGGACGCCATTGAAGCTGAAGTCAAGAAGTTGATAGCCTGCGGTTTCATCCGGGAAGAACAACATCCTGACTGGGTCGCCAATGTTGTCCCGGTCATGAAAAAAAATAGGAAAGTACGTATCTGCATCAATTACCGAGATCTGAATGCCGCCTGCCCCAAGGATGAGTTTCCTCTTCCCATCATAGACGTCATGATTGACAATACATGCGGTTTTGAACGTATGTCTTTCATGGACGAATTTTCTGGATACAATCAAATCAAGATGCATCATGAAGACGAGAAGCATACTACCTTCCGGACACCACTGGGGGTATATTGCTATACGGTCATGCCCTTCGGATTGAAGAATACCGGGGCTACGTACCAACGGGCTATGAGTAACATATTTCATGATCATTTACGCAAGACAATGGAATATTACGTGGACGATGTAGCTGTCAAAAGCCGCCTCAAGGATAATCACATCCAAGACTTGAAGACAGTATTTGAGTTGATGCGCCAACATCAACTCAAAATGAATTCTACAAAGTCCTTTCGGGTGTATCTAGTGGCAAATTCCTGGGATTTATCATTACCGCCAAAGGTATTCAAGTGGACCCCGATAAAGTCAAGGCCATCTTAGAAATGCGGCCGCCCCGCAATCTGAGGAAACTCAGAGGATTTCAAGGTCGTCTGGCTTATATCCGGAGATTCATATCCAACCTCTCTGGAAGATGTCAGCCCTTTTCTTGCCTCATGAAGAAAGGTGTATCCTTCGTATGGGACGAAGCCTGTCAGCAAGCGTTTAACGATATCAAATGCTACCTCACTAGTCCGCCAGTTCTGGTGCCTCCCGTCATAGGAAGACCATTCTTGCTGTACGTTCGAGCGATGGATAATTCACTGGAAGATCTTCTCGCACTGAAGAACGATATGGATCATGAACAGGCTATCTACTACCTCAGCAGGATGATGGTCGGAGCCGAACACCGGTACAATCTAGTGGAGAAAGAATGCTTGGCTCTGATGTTCGCTATCCAGAAGATGCGACACTATATCATGGGCCAAACTATTCATATCATCTCCAGGATCAATCCTCTTCGGTTACTGATGAGCAAGCCAAGTGTTCTTAATTCCTGACTCGCGACTTGGACGATGTTATTAACACCGTATGACATGGTGTACGTCCCTCAGAAGTCCATCAAAGGCCAAGCATTGGCTGATTTCCTAGCTGCTCATCCGATCCCGGAGACCTCCAACCTGTACGAGGACATTCTCGACGAAGTTGCAGAATGTAATTCCGCAATGGAAAGTGATGCATGGCAACTATTCTTTGATGGTGCCTCCAGAACTGGTCCCAGGGGAAACGTGGTGTCAGGAGTAGGAATTGTCCTGGTTACTCCTGATAAACTTGTTATCTACCGAGCGTACTCTCTTAGCGAGCCCTTCTCTAATAATGTGGCGAAGTATAACGCTCTACTAATCGGGCTCCAAGTCGCTAAAGAATTGGGCGTCGAATCTCTAGAAGCTTTCGGTGATTCTCTGCTGATCGTCAATCAAGTCAGAGGAATATATGAAGTCCGGAATCCAGACCTCATCCCCTATCACCGAGCAACGGTCGAGATAGCCATGACATTCAAAGGATTCTTCCTAGAGCACGTACCTCGATCTCAGAATCTGGAAGCTGATGTCCTAGCCAGTCTAGCTGCAGATCAAGCTACTCCTATAAGAAGGCAAAATTCAGTGAACCTTCTTAACAGAGATTTATTCTGTGTTAAAAATAACTTCCACATAGAAGGCAGCTACGCTGTGAACACAGATCTTCCAAAAAGAGACTGGAGAATTCCCTTTATAGATTTTGTAGCATACGGAATCTTGCCAGAAGACCCTAAAGAAGCAGTATCCGTCAAAAGACGATCATTGCGCTTCTATTTCGACGCATCTTCACAATGTCAATATCGTCGATCTTATGACGGACTATTATTATGATGTCTCTCTGGTGATAAAGCACATCGGATTATCCGTGAAGCTCACGACGGCGTATGCGGAGCGCATTAACCCGGTCCTAAGCTACAGGATCGCATCAGAAGAATGGGCTATTACTGGCCTACTATGATCACAGATGCAATAAAGTATGCAAGACAATGCAGAGCCTGTCAGGTCCATGCAGACTTTATACATCAACCTCCTGAATATCTACATCCTACGGTTGCGTCCTGGCCTTTCGAAGCATGGGGTATGGATATCATTGGTCCTATTCACCCGTCTTCTTCCAGAGGTCACCGGTTCATACTGGCCATCACAAATTATTTCTCCAAATGGGCAGAGGCGATCCCTCTTGCTGAGGTGAAGGAATCTAATGTGATCAGCTTCATCAAGCATCATGTCATTTATCGCTTCGGGATACCCCGGAGGATAATTCATGACAATGGACCTCAGTTCATCAGACAAACGTTTCATCGATTTTGCGATAAAAATCGGATACAAAATGTAGCCTCTACGGCATATAATCCTGCTGCTAATGGTTTGGCGGAAGATTTCAACAAAACCATTATCAAGCTCTTGAAAAAGTTCGTCTCTTCGAACAAGAGGTATTGGAATGAGAAGCTGGGAGAATATCTCTGGGCATACCGCACAACGGTACGAGTACCGACAAGTTGTACCCCATTCTCATTAGTTTACGGGAGCGAAGCGGTTCTCCCCATCGAGATCCAAATTTTGTCACTCAGGATAGCCGTGGCTAATGAGTTGACTCAAGAAAAGAATGACCTATTAAGGCTTCAAGAGCTAGAACGATTAGACGAGAAACGCCTCCAAGCTCAACAGCGTATCGCGTTCTACCAAGCACGCATTTCCAGAGCTTTTAATCAAAAAGTAAAGGAAAGAGTGTTCAAAGTTGGCGAGCTAGTCTTAGTTGTGAGAAGGCCGATGATTCTTACTCACAGGAGTAAGGGCAAATTCCAGCCCAAATGGGAAGGCCCTTATGTGATCGAGACAACGTTCTCAAACGGCGCTTATAGGTTAGCCAAGCCTAACGGAGACTTATTGATGGCTCCTATCAATGGCAAATTCCTGAAGAGGTACTATGCTTAACCTCCTTTGCTCAAAGTGGAATATGGCGAAAATCTCATTCTGACAAAACTACTTCCAAAATGAAACTAGTTGGATCGTATTCTATCATGTCCATATAACCTCTGAATAGATATGTTTAAACTAATTTGGAACTGCAAGACCTATCACGTCCATATTACCTCTGATAGTATTTTGTGTACAAATTTTAGCTGAAGCGTATTCTATCATGTCCATATAACCTATGAATAGATATGTCCTACTAAAACTTATCGATAGTATATCACGTCCATATTACCTCTGATATCACTTTCACCCAAACCTGTTATTTATATTCCAAAATGATGGGTCCACAAAGTCAGATGAAAGCCTCCTTATTATTCCCAAAAAGAGTAAAAGTACATTGAAAAGCAAAAAAGTACATCATTTGGGAGGAGCAGTTAGGTCGCGAATTTGCCGTGCCGGAGCAGCCATCCTCTCATCCCTGGAGTTCAAGACGTCAGTGCGATCCCGTTCCAACCTTGCTACATCATTGTTCAAAGCAGCCAACTCGGATCGAGCATGCACGAAATTGGGGTGGATGACACCCACATGTGTCAGGTTCCGCTGAGCAGTCTCCCGTCGAGCATTCAGCACATCTCGGGTGGCCGACAAAGTAAGAGCCTTCGCCTCTGATTGAGCAAGCTCCTCTCTCAATCTGTGAGCCCTCGCTGTCTCTTCCTCGTATTCGACCTCGCACTGAGTCAGTTCAGAAATAACGTACTCCAATTGGACACGTTCTTCATCCATCTCCTGCTGATGTGCCTGGATGGATTTATTTAGGGCTTCCATCTGTTCAGTGAGCTGCGCAGTCAGGGAGTCATACCTAGCTTGAACGAGACTGTCAATGCTGCCTCGGGATAGCTGCTGATATTCATTAATGGGTTGCTCTAAACCATTAACTATCTCCTCCAATGTATCAGCTACCCCAGTGTGGTCGTATTCTCTGAGCGGCACTATTACAAACTGAGAGGACCTCCTCAGCGCCTAGAAGCTCAGATTCTTCTCCAACACCATCGATATCAACATTTTCATGGTGGTGTAGAAGATACCAATATACTGCTCGGTCAATAGGGCTAGATGTGAATGTACACTGGGAGTGGTTGCAATATTGGTGAACCTCCTTCCAGGAACAACCGCAGACGATGTTGCCACGGCCGTCGCCTCAACAGGTGGTGCGATAAAAGAAGAAGCACCAACACCGGACAAAGTGACCGGCGTACTCAAAGGAGGCATTATCGCAATGACAGGCTCGTCCTCCTCTTGAGATATCAAAATCTCTTCGACAGGCGAGCCGGCACCCGAAAGTGTCCCCTCTTCAAAGTCAGGCACCTCTGTGTCGCCTCCAAGACCTGACACAGTGCCAAAGGACGCGTCTACACTACCCTCCCCGAAGATGTCTTCCCCTGAAAAGAAGACAAAAGGAAGTTAATATCAACATAATGTTAATTTTTCTAAAGAAGAGGCATAAAAGACGATATTTACCCATGGCCAATGGTGTATATGTCGCGTCTGCGGCCAATACAACTAAATCATTTCTTAGTGATGCTAGGCAAGCTGTCATACCTGGAGAAGGGGGTGTGCTAACAGACATCGGCAGGTACTCTTCCGAATCTTCGCCGAGATCCACTCGAGGTTCACCAGGTAGAATCTCGCTGGGTGCACCTACAGACACGGCAGGGGTCTCTCTCGATACTGAGCTGGATAAAGGTATATGGAATCTTATTATGATCGGCCCCGAAGGCGACCTCGTTCCACTACCTGAAACAGTAGCAGCGACAGCAGCCTCCAGCAGAGATTCTCCGGCACCACCAGCCGGAACTGTAGAGGGTCCCTCTCTAAAAGGCGAGGAACCTCCAATCAAAGAATCATCCCTAACAGGGGGAGATGCAAGATCACTTCAAGGAGCCTCATTACCAGGAATCCGGAGAGGACGATTAACCGTCTTCTTCTTCCTCTTGCGAGGGGAAGTCTCCTTCGGAGCAGGAGCCCTTCGCTTCCCAGAGATTACCAAAGCCCCTGCAGGCGGAGGTATTTCACCCCTCGGTACTGACAACAGAGGCTCATCCGGAGTAACGGACTCTTCACCCTCGTTAGAAGAAACCGAGGGGACTTCGACTCTTCCCACAGGCTTGGAAGAGGGCATCCTGAAACTTCCATGTATATCAAAATCGCGATGGAAGGTGTTAGTTGCCACGTAGAACTGGACATACGAATAGAGAATGCGCAGCTCCATGGAGAGTGAAATGACGGGCACGGTAAAGGTTGCCTCAGTACAACCCATGATGAAATATCGCCATCCTCTGGCTCCATCAATGAGTCCACCCCTGGACCTGAAGCTAGTGACGGCATTGCCCAGGTGTAACTGGTCGTACTCGAATTGCCTGGCAAACCGACTAGGCAGGTAGGGCTCAAAGAAGCAATGGTCTTCACTTCTGTACAGTATATGGGAAGGTCTAATGCAGACCAACCAATTAAAAGCCTCAGGAGAAAGAACGGTCTTTCCGTCGCCTATATCCTGAAGTCTGATCCCCTGTTGATTGAGATGTACAAAGGGGACAGTGCAGAAAAGCTTCCAGCTGTGATTGAAGTTCAGCGCCCGCCGACAGTCTAAAACTGTGGTCACGTTCCAGGAGGAATTCTTGTAGTTCAACAAGAAACTATCCCCCGAACTATTGCCAGAGCCGGGAGACATAACCCTGGGGTTATGGAGAATTAACCATCCCATCAAATACAGGTATGGTAATTCTACCCTGGGAAAGCTATCACGCCGAGTTTCATCGGCGAGCAGCCCATCAGTCATGGCCCTCAGGCCAGCTTGTATACGATACACCATGGCAGGGAGCAAGCCCAGTCTTGCCCCGAACACCAGACGCTCTGCAGGCCATAGCGTATTGCGGTAAATGCGGTCCGCAAATGCAATCCCGGGTACCACCAATCGGCGCAGCCATACAAAGAGGAAGCCAGCCAGTTCAGCTTCCTTGGATAGAGGCCTGCGCCAACGCCTTAAATAACTGTAGGCCTTAGTGCCTACAGGATACTGCCCTATCCCTTCATCGAGGATCTGGTCCGGAGCCCCAGCGTCTTCCATGAGATCGTCGACTACCTGAGCACTAAGCACGCTCAAAAAATTCAGAGGCTGATCCTTGCATTCCAATACCTTCTCCGGCTTAGCAGTCCTGGACCGGTGAAAGAAGAGGTAGGACGTCCATTTATTGATGTGAGCCAAATCTGAAGGCTCGCCATAAAAAGTAGTACAAGCAAGGTAGTGGCACATCAGCTCCTGGTACACTTCCACTACCCGAGGGTCTGAATCCCCCAACTCCCGGTTCGTGGGAACATACTCTTCATATGGAGTATCCCCCATCGGCAGTCTCGAGATCTCTACCATCTCGTGGAGGGCCAATCCCAACTCCCCTAGTGGAGTGGCAAAAGTCCCGGTGAACGAGATATATCGCTCCATCAGTGCCAGAAACAGGTTGGGGTTGAGAGGTAACCCAACTCTGGTAGCACTCACAGCCGCGAACAGACTAATGCCCTCCAGCTCGGCCTAAAAATGCTTCAGGGCCCATTCAGCTAAGCGAGCCCATCGAAGATTTGTAGGGGTGATCCACCCACTTGTCCGGGGATTCACCTTGGGGTATACTCCCCCGTGCCCCATGAAATTATTGCAGAAAGTCGGTAATTGGACCGGCTGGATCACTAAACTGTCTTCATTCGGGATACTGCCCGGGTACAGTCCCCTAAACGGTATCACAGAGCCGGAAGGACGGCTGACAAACGACCCCTGGTCAGCTCCTTTCAGATGAAATATCTTCCCCGCCCGGCCGTGAAGATCGGGAGTCAGCGTCCACGACATCCTCCTGGGATGTGTAGCATTGAAGAATGCCGAGATGGGATTGTCTCTCGGCATCTTGGGCAGATACAGAACCAAGCCCCCGGCAGGGAAAACCTAGAGTTCTTTTTTGGGCTTCGTCTGGGACTGCTTGTCAATCATGTCCCCGAAGAGAAAAGTCGGCTTTATGTATTGGTCCCCGTCTATGTACGTCAGGGGCTCTCCGTTGTTCATGCTCAATAGCATCCGCTCTCCTTGAGCCGATATCAAAATTTCTCTTCCTTCGTGATACTGGAGTCCAGAGATAGAAAATATCACGTGGGACAAATCCTTCAAGTAGTTGGAGTGCAGCATCCCGGCGACAGAATCCATCACATCGGCTAGCAGAGACGCATGCAAGTGAACTGCAAGAGTGCAAGAAAAACACATCAGTTCCTATAACGAGACATTATAGATCTTGCAGCATACGCCAAAAATTAACAGTCTGTGCTTTACGCCAAGACTATAAAACTTGATCATTACGTTGGAATCCATTTCCTAAGACGTAAAATTCAAGGCTGGCAGTATTCGCAAAGTTTCGACAGTCTGTGTTTTACGCCAGACTGCCAAAGTTTGAGTTATTACGCCGGAAGCGTAACACTCAAATTTATAGTATACGCCAAGTTTCGACAGTCTGTGCTTTTACGCCCGACTGCGAAAATATGGAGTTTTTACGCTGACACATTAGAAATGTGGGCGTAAAAGATGAAACTTCTCTGTGCATCATCTTCCTCAAAGAGGCTATCAGCACAGAAGATGACCTAGCGCGTTCACGTACAACGTGTGCGAAGGATTTTTAGTCGTTCTTTTTTGTCCCAAAGGCTCTACCTCTAAGGCCGGGTGCACTGCTCGTCGGCGGGATATTTCGCTCAGAATGAAGAATCAACATTCTTTCCCTTAGAGGGGATTTATTTCGGGGCCATTACTGAAAACTTTCAAGGCTCGGAGAGGAAACGAAGAAGAACTCGAACAGTCGAAGGCTTTCTTTCGCTGAAGACGGATGAAAAGTTTTTCTCTCAAAAGCTTGGGATATATATAGAGTTCGGATGGACTTCTCGAATCCTGAATCAAATCTCATAATTAATATTCGGTTATGATTGGGTACTACGTCATCCTATTACTCAGAGAAGGCGGACAGTCAGCGAATTCGAAAAGTTTTCGTGCAGAGCAGATTCGTGGTTTTTACGCTAAGGAGCTTTCTACGCTCGACAGCGACAGATCTACGGTTTTACGCTCACAGGCTATAAGTCTATGGTTTTACGCCCGGATGCTTTTATGCTCGGTAGCTTTTACGCTCGAGAGGCTATAAACCTATGACTTTACGCTCAGCAGCTACAAATCTATGATCTCACGCTTGGTGGCTTTTATGCTCAGAGGCATCAGATCCACAGTTTCATGCTCGAAAGATTTTCTTTTCAGAAGCTACAAATCTACAGTTTCTACGCCCGGATGCTCTCATGCTCAGCAGCTTTTACGCTCGAGAGGCTACGAACTTATGATTTTATGTTATGACTTTCTGCACATCTGAAAGATACGCAGGCCAGAGTACGCGTACATCTGAACGATTCTCAAGGCGGTCAATTGCAAGAGTTCACACAGAAGATACTCCTTCTTGACCTTAAAATATCCTAAGTATCCGAAGCATACAGAGTTCAACATTAAAAATTACTCTTCTCTATGGGTCGATTGGAAGTTCATCCAGACTCCAGTATGAATATTTCATCTACGAATTCAAGATGGCGACTCGGTTTTTGACAGCCATTTCTCGCCCTGTTCCAAGGGATTTTTGAGAAAACATTCTTGAAGATGATAGTCTGAACAAGGATTCTGTTTATCAGAAGTGACAGTTCAGAATTCTACGTGGTTCCTCATTCCTAACAGCAGGACAGTTCGAACACTCGACTACTAAGCGGCTTTCTGCGCATCCTTAGTCATGCGTAAAAGACAGGACATGACCTAGCACTCTTTCTAAACATAGTCGACATAAAATTACCAGACGTGTCAAAGCTACACTTATTCAGACTTCACAGCAAAAATATATGGCAAGATGATCATATGCACAGAAGAAGACGATTTTATTAAAAAAATATGATTACATATGAGGGAAATCCAGTCTACAAGGGTTTTTCTTCATTTTCATGATTATATATGAGGGAAATCCCGTCTACAAAGGATTTTCTCGTCGTCGTCGGAAGGCCACGCCCAGTATCTGTTCTGCCAGGTTCTCGCATGGGCAGAATTCTTCATCCATCTTCTCCAGCAGTTAGTCGGTTTCCGCAAACCGACTGACAAATGATCAATTGCGGAAGGATACAGAAATGGGCCTAGACCCATCCTCCAATACAGGAAAGCAGGGTCAATCTGCTTTCCTGCGTCCAGCGCCATGACAGATTTAGTTGAGGTATTTGACCCAACTTAATCTCGGACGACAGCTAGTTTTTGCTCTGGTCCACGAAAGTATCAGGAGAAGATACAGCTTGCAAGCTGTGTGGTCAAAAATGACCCTTCCTCTCTCCGGAAGAACCGCTATACAAAGTTGCTGATTATCCCAAGAAAAGGAGGCTATGATATCCTTCCATGATCCGTCGTTGCAGAGGACATTTGCTCGAAGATGTGGTCTTTTTCGGCTCCTTACATGCTGGAAGAACATGGTCTTCTTCTTCCTCAAGTTAACCCGACAAATTTCGGCGATCATCTTGGTGTGGTGAAGGAAATGTGGGAAGAACAGGTTAGACTCCTCAGCCTTTTATAAGCAAGAGAGAGCCCACTGAATCCCAACGGATCCCCAATAACTCCACCATAAAGTCAGCCTTGAAGGACGTGTCAGACTTGACCGTTTTATGCTCCATTCAGAGCGTTTTAAATTATGAGAAACGTTTCATGCTTCATTCAAAGCGTTTCAAATTACGAGGAATTTAAAAGCTTTGAAGGAGGACTTGTAGAAGCATGAAAAATACGCTGGATAGCTATAGCAGCATGTTGATGCAGGGCAGTATAAACCGAGGACCTCAGATCCATCAACGTGCCAACAGAGCTTTTCTGCTGAGCACAGCGTAAAATATAAGCTCAAGGACCATCCGCGTAATGCAGTATGTCCAGGCTGCTTCAGCGTAAAAAGGGTGCTACATCGCCTTTATGGCGTAAAACTCATCCGCTTTCAATGCAGCATTAAAGTGTACGAGGAACGCTTCGTATTCTTCAAAATGAACCTGTCAGATCATGCAATAAACCTGACGTCTGGTGTCACGACCCGCACCCGGATATTCGGGCACGAGTGCGTGGGCACGTCCAGCCTACGCCGCAGTGTCGGCGGTAGTACGCTGTCTAGGTCATTTTCTGGAGTCAAAAAGCATCTATCTCATCCACAATAATGAACATGTAAGAATAATCACAGGAAAAAGAAATGCTAAGATTTCATAATATTTAATCTGTGACAACTAACCCACAGTTAATACAAGCCAGAAGATAAATCGGGGACAAACCCGAGTATGTGCTGAAAGGAAATAAAATAATAACTAACTGGCTACTCCTCCTCAAAGGTAGTCTCCGGAGTAGGAACCGGCTTCTCAACTGTGTCACCTGCTACCTCATAGGGATCAGAATAGGTAGGGCAAAGTCCTCATCATCGCCTAAAACAACGGATCCAGTCAGGAAAGGAGCAAAGTACACAATGCACATCAAGATTAAAACTAAATATTTATGACAATTAGATTGAGCATCATTGAGAAAATTTCATAAAAGAACATCAATATCTCAGAGTTAATGCTATGCACAGGAATATGAGAAAACAGGAATAAATGTGACAGGAAATAAAACTACAACAGTCAACAAGAGCCATAACTAGACAAGAAGCTATGTGTGTGAACTTGTGTATTTAGAATACCTAGTTGGCATGTAGGGGTTTATAGGGTTAAACTGGCCATCATAGACGGCTATTAATCACTAATAATCGAGATCCGGCTGATGGACAGTCGTGTACCAACAGCTATTAATCATGGCAAGAGTCAGGGTAAGCTACATGCCTTTCAGTATTCTCCCACCCGACATGAAAAACAAGACATGAACTCCAATATTCAAGACATGAAATTCAAAATTTCTAACACTAGGTGTAAACATCAAGGGTACATGTATGACAGGGAATTAATTATCACAATATATAAAGATTAACTTGAAGTGCAGGTACTTGCCTTTGTTTGGATCCGATTAATAGGTCTTGGGGAAATATCCAGAGATGAGTCCAAATGCTGAAATAAACATTACCATCACGCTCAGAAGATGTCAAATAGCTAGAAACGCCTGTCCTTGGGTCCAATTTGGAGACAAGGGCAAAAACGACAGTTTCGGGTCAAAACGGGGTCTGCCGTTGGGCCCGCTTTGCACCGAAAAATACGTCCGGGTCAAAGGTCTCCAAATTCACCAAACTTAGTGTCAACAGGTCAGGAACACTGATACGAATCCAACGGAACTTCCAGATTTGGATTCCGATGAGCCGAACACAAAATCGCCCGTCGAGCGGGGCCTGTGGGGCCCACGACATGCGATTTCGTCAACGTTCTCAGAATCGAACCAAACTTGACCCACAGGACCAGCGTATCGCTACGAGTCTGATGGCATAAGTTTCGTCTCGATCTGACGAGTGTACAAGAAGTTAGGGTGAATTGCAGAAAAGGCGAATACGGGGCGATGTCCGCGGATACGCGTTGATTCCGGTGTGCACGCACACCCGAATCAGCTTCCACGAAAACTCACACGTCCGTATCGACGATGCGTACGTATCTGTGAAGACCGCACGAGACCAAGTCGTCCCGTTTGGCGAGGCGGACTCAGTTCCGGGGTGAAACAGGGTCTGGTTTTTCCTGTTTTTGGATCGCGGTGTGCGATCACCACAGGACGCGATGCCCCGAACAGTTTGTCCGGACACCGAGAGGGTCATACAGGCTTCACAACGCAATTTGCGGAATTGAAAACGGAGATACAGGGTGCAAGATACGAGTACCTGAAGAGGCTCAAAAAGCCGGATATTTCCGTGTCCGTGTCGTGTCCGACACGACACGAAGAATTGGGATTAGGGTTAGGGTTCAGGGGTGCTTGGCCGGAGATCCGGCGGCGGGGACGGCGGCGGGGCGGCCGGGCTGAGGCGGAGGGGGCCGGGGGCAGCGCGGCGAGGCGGCGGCCGGGCTCGTCGGCGCTGCGGGCGGCCGGAGGCGGCTCGGGGAGCTGCCCGAGCTGCTGCTGCCGGCTGCTGTCGGCTGCGGCTGAGTTGACGAGGGGAGGAGGACGGAGGGGCTTGGCCGGGGCGAGGCGAGGCGGTGGACGGCGGAGCGGCACGGTGGCTAGGGGCGGCGCCAGGGGGTTCGACGGTGGCCGGAGGGAGAATGGGAGAGGGATTATAAATAGGAGGGAGGGCGGAGGGGAGGCCGGGTAAGGCGGAGGGGCCGGGGGACGTGGCAGCGTGGGCGGGCGGTTCGGCGCGAGGCGGGCGGAGCGCCGGGCGGAGCGGCCGGACGGGACGGAAGACTCGGGCTGAGGGGGGAGAGAGAGGCCGGGTTGCGGGCGGCTAGCGGGTCGGGTTGTCTGACCCGACCCGACCCGCTAAGGTTGGGGCTGGGCCGGCTGGGCTGTTGGGCCGGCTCACTGGGCCGGGCCGGCCCAAAACGAAAAATAAAATAATAATAATAATAAATATATTAAAATCAGTTAATTAAATAATTAATTAATTAAAAATAGTTTTTAGGCCTTTAAAAATAGGTCTGAAGTCCAATAAAATCTAGAAAAATTACCCTAAGTCCAGTTTTTCATTTTACACCCAAAAATATTATTTTTATGATATTTTAATATTATTTATTAAAAATTAAAAATCATTCAATAATTAAGAACCCTGATTTTAATTACAGAAAATTCACAAAAAATTCCAGAAAATTGTGAAAAATCCCAATTTTTATATTTTTTGAAAAATCAGGGGCTTACAATCTACCCAACTTATAAAATTTCGTCCTCAAAATTTAAAATTAAGCCATAATGTGTTAACCCTTCATGTATATCAATTGCAATCTCCTTGCGGTAAATTAAATCCAAATCATGTCCACTGCAATCCTTTCATGATTTAAGATGACTACTTGTTTCAATCAAAATTCAACCTATGGTTATTACTTCTACTTCCTCAAATTATCCACAAGCAGATTTTTTTTAATTTTTAGTCCATATAGTATTTTCAAGATGACCTTGCCTCACGATTCAAATTATCATAATTCCTCTAGAAGTGATTCGAGTCCAACAATATTTGTATGTTTCAGCCCTTTTAAATTACATTCACATCCTCAATATTCCAACTAGGTAGTCCAACCATCAACTTTTAAATTCTTAATTCAAATCATCAAATTGAAAAATAATTTAAGTGTAGTCCACCAATATTCAAGTCTGAATTATATCCTCTAAATTCAAGTTGACGATTTTACTTTCATTATTCAAAATTAAATCATGTACCTAGGATGTAACTATTGGGTCCTCGATATCAATTTATTAATCATCTTAGTCACTCCTCTAAATTTATAAAGGCTTGCTTCTTCCAATCTGACCTTACTCGGTCACGATCCAAAGGATATTCCTCTCTAGTTGACAAATGCATCGCTACCCAACTTAGAGTTTACCCAACATCACAAAAGACTATATACTTTAAGAAAATATTCCTTAATATGGTTACTCATGTCATTCAATCCTCAAAATTTCAACGCCGATCATATCACATATGATATGTCCTCAATTACGAAAGGTTAGTCCTCAAGTATGTGATCGGCCTAGGTGGCATATCTAGTACTATCTATGTATCAACTTATACCAAGCACATAATTTCGTCTTCCCGAAATAAGGGAAGATGAGGATCAATAATAAAGAGTTCAAGGGTGGGGTGATAGAACAGAAGTATAGGGATCAAGGCGTTTAAAGAATTCTAGTGGGATTTGTCAGGCGGTTATGGATTGAGGTTCTATTCTGGTAGTCATTTATTCGCATGCTCGTATTAGTTTAGTTATGTAACTGATACGATGGCTCAGCATGTCTAGGTCAAGTATATTTGTCTACTAATCACTACGCATCTCAATCCACGTAAAGGAGTCGTACGAAGTGCGAATCAAAATGCACTAAGGTTGATCAGACCGTAATACACTGATTCTGAACAGACACTTGTATTAGTGTACGCGTCCAATAATACACGTGTCATGAACAAGCCTGATAAAGAGTAAGCTTGCAAAACTAGGCTATAGAACAGCAGCATAAACAAGGTACATCAAAATTAAGTGCGCTAGATGATGATGAAAGGAGGTACAAAATTTAAATTCACATAATAAGCAAAATAACAGAAGACTCTACAATCTCTACAGTTATTAAATATAAAAGCATACCAGGTTATTAGCAAGTTCAAAATTACTAGGTTGGGGCTGAGGTCACGAACCAATAGGCGCGAGCTAAACAACAATAGAAAAGCAGCTAAAAGAAACCACTTACGCGTATTAGTTGCTCTAAGGGTCTGCACGTTCTCCACGGTCATCGCGTAAGCTTGTCCGTGTTCTTGGAGTAGCGGCACAGTCCTTCACTCGATGTGCTACTGATCCATAATATAGACAGACACCTAGCCTCTTTCTGCAATCCTTCCAAATGTGACCTTGTTTTCGACAAAAGCCACAAGTGGGAACTCGTTGGTTCTGTCCTGGAGTTGGATTCCTCTGTGGTCGCTTTGCAGCTCTTTTCTGTTGTGCTTGGTCTGGTGCTGACGCATACGGCCGCTTCTGGCTGGACTCGATCCTTGTGGTGCACTCCACAGGTCGTGCTGCAGTAAGAACGTCTTCGTCGAAGGTAATTGCATTTGAATTGCTTGGCTTACGTGACTCCGAGCTAATTCTGTCGATGAAGTTCTCCGCTTGGTTTTGCTGAGTTTCTTGTTGAACCTTCTGATAGGCTTGCATCATTATGTAGAATATGCGGAACATCTGCTGTTCGTCCATAGGCGGTCCCGGTGGGAAGGAAGGCATCGGTGGAATAGGCTGCGTCGAGGGTGGAATGCCATCTTGACGGATTATTGAGGCAGGCTGACTTGCTTGACTGCCTTGTGATGATTGGCCTTCACCGACTGGTATCACATCGTTTTCTTGGGTAATCACAACGGTTTGTGGTGTTTCTGCATGAGTCTCGTTGCTGGCTTGTGGGTCCATCTCCCTGTATCCAAAATAACCAATAAGAGGCGCACAGGAATCAAGGCAAGATGCAAGTTCATATTAGTTCGAATACGATACAGATATCAAAAACGATTCAAGCAAGTGGATGAGATCCTATAACTTATCCTAGCTTTATTGCTGGCCTGTTCGGTCCCTGAGTTGAAACCGAACAATTTAGTCGTTGGACCTGCATGGGCCACCACAAAAACGTGTCACGACCCGCACCCGGATATTCGGGCACGAGTGCGTGGGCACGTCCAGCCTACGCCGCAGTGTCGGCGGTAGTACGCTGTCTAGGTCATTTTCTGGAGTCAAAAAGCATCTATCTCATCCACAATAATGAACATGTAAGAATAATCACAGGAAAAAGAAATGCTAAGATTTTATAATATTTAATCTGTGACAACTAACCCACAGTTAATACAAGCCAGAAGATAAATCGGGGACAAACCCGAGTATGTGCTGAAAGGAAATAAAATAATAACTAACTGGCTACTCCTCCTCAAAGGTAGTCTCCGGAGTAGGAACCGGCTTCTCAACTGTGTCACCTGCTACCTCATAGGGATCAGAATAGGTAGGGCAAAGTCCTCATCATCGCCTAAAACAACGGATCCAGTCAGGAAAGGAGCAAAGTACACAATGCACATCAAGATTAAAACTAAATATTTATGACAATTAGATTGAGCATCATTGAGAAAATTTCATAAAAGAACATCAATATCTCAGAGTTAATGCTATGCACAGGAATATGAGAAAACAGGAATAAATGTGACAGGAAATGAAACTACAACAGTCAACAAGAGCCATAACTAGACAAGAAGCTATGTGTGTGAACTTGTGTATTTAGAATACCTAGTTGGCATGTAGGGGTTTATAGGGTTAAACCGGCCGTCATAGACGGCTATTAATCACGAATAATCGAGATCCGGCTGATGGACAGTCGTGTACCAACAGCTATTAATTATGGCAAGAGTCAGGGTAAGCTACATGCCTTTCAGTATTCTCCCACCCGACATGAAAAACAAGACATGAACTCCAATATTCAAGACATGAAATTCAACATTTCTAACACTAGGTGTAAACATCAAGGGTACATGTATGGCAGAGAATTAATTATCACAATATATAAAGATTAACTTGAAGTGCAGGTACTTGCCTTTGTTTGGATACGATTAATAGGTCTTCGGGGAAATATCCAGAGATGAGTCCAAATGCTGAAATAAACATTACCATCACGCTCAGAAGATGTCAAATAGCTAGAAACGCCTGTCCTTGGGTCCAATTTGGAGACAAGGACAAAAACGACAGTTTCGGGTCAAAACGGGGTCCGCCGTTGGCCCCGCTTTGCACCGAAAAACACGTCCGGGTCAAAGGTCTCCAAATTCACCAAACTTAGTGTCAACAGGTCAGGAACGCTGATATGAATCCAACGAAACTTCCAGATTTGGATTCCGATGAGCCGAACACAAAATCGCCCGTCGAGCGGGGCTTGTGGGGCCCACGACACGCGATTTCGTCAACGTTTTCAGAATCGAACCAAACTTGACCCACAGGACCAGCGTATCGCTACGAGTCCGATGGCGCAAGTTTTGTCTCGATCTGACGAGTGTACAAGAAGTTAGGGTGAATTGCAGAAAAGGCGGATACGGGGCGATGTCCGCGGATACGCGTTGATTCCGGGGTGCACGCACACCCGAATCAGCTTCCACGAAAACTCACACGTCCGTATCGACGATGCGTACGTATCTGTGAAGACCGCACGCGACCAAGTCGTCCCGTTTGGCGGAGCGGACTCAGTTTCGGGGTGAAACAGGGTCTGGTTTTTCCTGTTTTTGGATCGCGGTGTGCGATCACCACAGGACGCGATGCCCCGAACAGTTTGTCCGGACACCGAGAGGGTCATACAGGCTTCACAACGCAATTTGCGAAATTGAAAACGGAGATACATGGTGCAAGATACGAGTACCTGAAGAGGCTCAAAAAACCGGATATTTCCGTGTCCGTGTCGTGTCCGACACGACACGAAGAATTGGGATTAGGGTTAGGGTTCAGGGGTGCTTGGCCGGAGATCCGGCGGCGGGGACGGCGGCAGGGCGGCCGGGCTGAGGCGGAGGGGGCCGGGGGCAGCGCGGCGAGGCGGCGGCCGGGCTCGTCGGCGCTGCGGGCGGCCGGAGGCGGCTCGGGGAGCTGCCCGAGCTGCTGCTGCCGGCTGCTGTCGGCTGCGGCTGAGTCGACGAGGGGAGGAGGACGGAGGGGCTTGGCCGGGGCAAGGCGAGGCGGTGGACGGCGGAGAGGCACGGTGGCTAGGGGCGGCGCTAGGGGGTTCGACGGTGGCCGGAGGGAGAATGGGAGAGGGATTATAAATAGGAGGGAGGGCGGAGGGGAGGCCGGGTAAGGCGGAGGGGCCGGGGGACGTGGCGGCGTGGGCGGGCGGTTCGGCGCGAGGCGGGCGGAGCGCCGGGCGGAGCGGCCGGACGGGGCGGAAGACTCGGGCTGAGGGGGGAGAGAGAGGCCGGGTTGCGGGCGGCTAGCGGGTCGGGTTGTCTGACCCGACCCGACCCGCTAAGGTTGGGGCTGGGCCGGCTGGGCTGTTGGGCCGGCTCACTGGGCCGGGCCGGCCCAAAACGAAAAATAAAATAATAATAATAATAATAATAAATATATTAAAATCAGTTAATTAAATAAATAATTAATTAAAAATAGTTTTTAGGCCTTTAAAAATAGGTCTGAATCCCAATAAAATCTAGAAAAATTACCCTAAGTCCAGTTTTTCATTTTACACCCAAAAATATTATTTTCATGATATTTTAATATTATTTATTAACAATTAAAAATTATTCAATAATTAAGAACCCTGATTTTAATTACAGAAAATTCACAGAAAATTCCAGAAAATTGTGAAAAATCCCAATTTTTATATTTTTTGAAAAATCAGGGGCTTACATCTGGACTCCTGACAAAGAGTACTGCACGACTACCCAGGCAACGGCTATAATGATGGCGCGGCACAGCAACCCAGACTGTCATTTACTACCATTTCCTTGGCGCAAATTGCTTTTACGCATACAAAGGAATACGCTGCCTAGTTTTACACAGGCAGATGTGAGCTGTTTACGCTCCACAGAAGACAAACAGGCTGCCAGGTCAAAAGCTGCTCTTCGTACAGGGCTCGAGACACGTCTCTATATTTAATACGCAGAGTGATGACAGAACTCGAGGCACGTCTCTGCATTTAATGCGCAGAAGGGTGGCAGACCTTCAAAACATGCCTCTGCATTTAATGTGCAAGATAATGGCGGATCTCCGCATTTAATGCAGGAGATTTGATTAAATGTCACCGAACCATCGTTTAGTGATATCCCCTTTGCGTAAACTGCTCTTACGCATACAAGGGAATACGCTACCTAGTTTTACACAGGCAGACGTGAGCTTCTTACGCTCCACAGAAAACAAACAGACTGCCACGTCAGCAGTTGCTCTTCGTACAGGATTCGAGGCGCGTATCTATATTTAATGAGCAGAATGATGGCAAAACTTCAAGACACGCCTCTGAATTTAATGCGCAGGATGGGGGCAGATCTCTGCATTTAATGCAAGAGATTTGATTATATCTCCAAAAGCTGTAATTTCGGCTAAAATGTCCACATCATCTCGGCTCCTATGCCCACCCAGCCTCTATGCCTACTTGGCTTCTATGCCTACTTGGTTTCTACGCCATGGTGACAGTTATTGACTTCTACGCCAACCTCTTCTACACAAAGGATAACTACCTACGTGGCTTCTACGTCGTGATCTTCGCAGCAATTATACGCGTTGTCCCTTAGTTGGACACGTGTCACACGCTCATTCAAAAGGTCATCTATACGCGGGCAATGGTTATTGTAACCATCGTGTAAAAGGGTGCTGTACTTTCCACTACTCGGTTTCTACACCGACTGAGTGGTCACTGTCACTAAAACTCTATAAATAGAGACCTCTATCAACAGAGGTCCAAGGTCAAAAAAGTGGAGATTAAGGTCGAGTCTTTGAGAGAGAAGAATCCAGAGCTCAGGCAAAGAGTAGTGATCGACGACTTTGGCATCGAACATCCACTCTCCCTCGAAGCTTCTTCTATCTTCTACGGTACCTCTTCATCATCGTGTGGTCCAAGGGACAAATTGATCGACTGCAGATCAGACTCTTATAGCAATATTTACCCAAATTAAATAAATTGTACTCCGATATTCCTCGTATAGGATTAAATTGTATAAACTTGTTTGTAAACCGAAGAGCGGGGTTTTCGTAAATAAAAACCCGTCGTTTCCTTATTTCTTTCGTTTATTTATCTAAAATAGGCTCGAGGCACGTCTCTGCATTTAATGTGCAGAATGGTGACAGATCCTTGAGGCACGTCTCTGCATTTAATGCGCAGAATAATGGCTAATCTTCGAGACATGCCTAATGCATTTAATGCGCGGAATGATGGCAGATCTTCGAGACACGCCTCTGGAATACGCTGTCTAGTTTTACACAGGCAGACGTGAGCTTCTTACGCTCCACAGAAGACAAACAGACTGTCACGTCAAAAACCTGCTCTTTGTACAGGGCTCGAGGCACGTCTCTGCATTTAATATGCGGAAGGCTGGCAGATCTTCGGGACACTCCTCTGCATTTAATGTGCAAGATGAGGGCAGATCTTTGCATTTAATGCAAAATATTTGATTATATCTCCAAAAGCCATAATTTTGGCTAAAACGTCCACATCATCGCTTTTGCACAATACGCCGGCTCAGGCTGTATTTACATTTGGTGCATATTAAGGTTATTTGGTACAGGATTTGCTCAAGACCTCAGTCAAGGAAGGAGGATTAGCTATCTTCTATGCTAGCTACCTATCTACGCATTATCAGGCTTCTACGCCTATTCGGCTTCTATGCCTACTCGGCTTCTACGCCTATTTGGCTTCTATGCCAGTTTGATGACTATTTGGCTTCTACGCCAGGGTGACAGTTATTGGCTTCTACGCCAACCTCTTCTACGCGGGGGATAACTACCTACGTGGCTTTTATGCCGTGATCTTCGCAGCAGTTATACGCATTGTCTCTTAATGGGACACGCATCACACGCTCATTCAAAAGGTCATTTATACGTAGGCAACGGTTATCATAACCATCGCGTAAAAAGTGCTATACTTTCTACCACCCGGCTTCTACGCCGACTGATGGTCACTGTCACTAAAACCCTATAAATAGAGACCTCTATTGACAGAGGTCCAGGGTCAAAAAACCAGGAGGAAGAAAATTAAGATCAAAAGGAGAAGGTCAAGGAACTAAGAGTCGAAGAGTCTTTGAGAAAGAAGAATCCAGAGCTTAGGCAAAGAGTAGTGATCGACGACTTTGGCATCGAGCATCCACTCTCTTTTACAACCTTCGAAGCTGCTTTCTGTCTTCTACAGCACTTCTTCATCATCGTGTGGTCCAAGGGATAAAGTGATCGACTGCAGATCAGACTCCTATAGCAATATTTACCCAGATTAAAAATTGTACTCGACATCCTCGTATAGGATTAATTGTACAATCTTGTTTGTAAACCAAAGAGCGGGTTTCGTATAAACCTCGTCCTTATTTCTTTCATTTATTATCAAACACTCTGCTAGTCGCTGGTTGTATGAATCCATGGTAGATAACAGCCTCGTACTGCTATGAACCATTGAATCCTGCATCATCGTCAGCCTCTCGCCCATGGATCGCTGTGATGCATGCAGCTCCATCACGCTTGCTCTGTCGACGCTTTAAGATCAGCTATCATATCCCGGAGCTCCATGATTCTGCGCTCAAGAATATCAAATCGTGCGATGAGCGTCGCATAGTCTGCCTACGGCTGGGACTGGCTGCTCCTCTATCCTTCGTAGCAACTCGTCACGGAGAGACGCAATCTGACGATCAACGGCCTCCTGGACTCGGGCCGATGACTGCGAGGGCTGTGGGGAATGCACACTTGCCGGGGAGGCCCTAGATGACTGCATCGCAACAAGGGCGCCATAGGATCCCGTACCGTAGTACGTATCCCTCTAGAGATCACCAGCGGCGATCACCCACAGCTCGTCTGTCGACGGAGCTGGAGAGGGCTGCGAGGAAGTACCAGCCTCTCTCGTTGTAGGTGCACTAGCAGTTGCCCTATCACGCCCTAGTCCCAAAATACGTAGGACTTGGAATACGTAAGCATGCCAGCCATATGTATATGGCAACTCCAATATATGAAAACTATAACACATACATACACTGTATTATGAATAACTATTCACCAGTGGTATAGATTTATGTCATAAGTCATAGGGCATAACTAGATCTCATCCACAGAATTAAATAAATAATCAACTATATAACTGAATCAAGTATAAAATGCTTGATAAGAACAAGTAGTTGGGTAGGGACAAATCCACTACCAAACAAGAATATAAGAGAAACAAAATAAGTACATCTAATGAACAATGAGAATCGAAGAGAAGGCCTCCTCGAAAGAGAGAGAAGGTAGAAAGTCCTGATCCGTGCTCCTACGAATAGTCAAGATCATCTACAGCTGGAAAGGGACCAGGTCCTCAGAGGGACGTAACAAGATACATAGAAACATGCCAATTGAATACAGTAAAACATGCATAATAGACAGAAAATATATAAGTACGTTGTACTAGACAATCTATATGAATGCATAATGAGGATAATCTTTTAGACGTATGGGTAGGTGTAGGCTACACATGCTATCTCATAACTCACACACACGTCCATGTACATCAGAAGTCGTCATACCTCGAGGGTAGCGATCATCACGACACCAAAAATTGACATACCTCGAGGGTAGCGACCATCGCGACACAACTACCATAGTGCGTGCTTGTTACTATGGTTTACCAGAGTGGGTAGCCCATACGCCAACTGATTGTCCTCCCCTCCCATGATACTATGTGTCAAGTGTGTGTCAACATATATAATATATAATTATGACTAAAGTAAACACATATATAATTAATATATAAAAATATGATAAGCATGCAAAGTACTGTAAATAATTTGGTAAGGTATACTTGCCTGGCAAGAAAGCTGCGAAGTGTAAGCGTCAAGACGTCAAGCACAAGGGATCAGAACTTTGGCATCAGAATGAACGTCTCCGGATGCTGAAATAAATATCACCAATATTCCTGAAATAAGCGAGATAGCTAGAAAACACTACCCTTTCGTCCAATTTGGACATAGGGGCAAAACAGTAATTTTGGGTCAAAGTGGGGTCCATAAGTGGTCCACTTTGCACCGAAATGCGTGTCAGAGGTAAATATCTCTAAATAGGATAAATTATATGTCAAACAAATTCTAAACGACGATATAAACTCAACGGTATGTCCAATTTTGAATTCCGGTGAGCCGATCACAAATTTGCCCTTCAAGTCAAACCATGGGGCCCGCAAATAGGCGGCTTGGTCAACTGTCTCAGAATCACGTGAAACTTGGGTCACAGGACCAACGTGATACCATGAATCCAATGCACACGTTTCGTCATATTCTGACGAGCGTACACAAAGTGGGGTAGTATTTTGTAAAAGTCGCGATACAGGAACTTTTTACGGATACGGGTTGATTTCGACGCGCACACACGTCCGAATCAACTTTCGCGAAAGTTCACACGTTAGGATATACCATACGCGTCTTTCGGTGCAATTGGTATGCGACAAGATGGTCCCGTTTGGCGGGACGCACTCCGTATCACAAATCTTAGTTTTGAAAGATCAAATTTTTGGTCGTTTTAGAGGCTGAATAATTTAACAGATAAAATAAATTAATAAAAATAAAAAGAACAGTTAAATTCTTGGTTATATTGGGAGGAAAATCTTTCAATTATATTTTGAAAATATTAAACAGGTTGGTGGCAAATTGGGCATGAACATGGGGGTTTGGGCTGAAATTTTGGACTATTTTTGATCAGTTTTTTCCGGCCAACTTTCGGTCGATTTTTCGACCAATTCAGGGCACGAAAACTCATACCGCTTGAAGGGAATCCTAAAGAGTTAGGTTATGAACGTACACGGATAAACCGCTCGTAAATAGAATCAGAGATGAGGGAGATATAATACCTTGAAGCTGGGCTCGGGGCTCCGCACATGCGCGCACGGGCGGGCGGCGGTGCATCACCGGCGGCTGCGACGGCTCGGACCAGCGTGATACCACGAATCCAATGGCGCAAATTTTATCATATTCTGACAAGCGTACACAAAGTTGGGTGGTATTTTATAAAAGTCGCGATGCGGAAACTTTTTATGGATATGGGTTGATTTCGACGCGCACGCACGTCCGAATCAACTTCCGCAAAAGCCCACACGTCACGATATACCATACGCGTCTTTCGGTGCAATTGGTATGCGACGAGACGGTTCCGTTTGGCGGGACGCACTCCGTATCACAAATCTTAATTTTAAAAGATTAAATTTTTGGTCATTTTGGAGGCCAAATAATTTAACAAATAAAACAAACTAATAAAAATGAAAAGAACAATTAAATTTTTGATTATATTGGGAGAAAAATCTTTCAATTATATTTTGATAATATTAAGAAGGTTGGTGGCAAATTGGGCATGAACATGGGGGTTTTGGTTAAAATTCTGGACTATTTTTGGTCAATTTTTTCGGCCAACTTTCGGTCAATTTTTTGACCAATCTAGGCACGAAAACTCGTACCGCTTGAAGGGAATCCTAGAGGGTTAGGTTGTGAATGTACATGGATAAACCACTCGCAAAAAGAATCAGAGATGAGGGAGATATAATACCTTGAAGATGGGCTCGGGGCTCCGTACATGCGCGCGAGGGCGCACGGGCGGGCGAACGACGATGCGTCGCCGGCGGCTGCGGCGGCTCGGCTGCGGTCGGCCGGAGGTCTGGGATAGGGTATTAGGATTGGGGTTTAGGTTAGGGTATATATATATATATATATATATATATATATATATATATATATATATATATATATATATATATAGCCGCGGGGGGGGGGGGGGAGGGGTCGGGTGCTGTGAGGGGGTTTGCTGGGCTGAAGGGGGGGGGGGTAGTTAGGAATTAGGAATTTAAGTTAGGTTATGATTTAGAGTTATTATTATTATTTTCTTTTTCTTTTCTTTTGTTTTTCCTTTCTTTTTCTTTTGTTTTTGTCTTTTTTCCTTTTCTTTTTTGTTTTTCCTTTTCTTTTTTATTCTATTTTTATTATCCTTATCCTTATCCTTATCCTTATCCTTATTATTATTATTATTATTATTATTATTATTATTATTATTTTATATTTATTCACATATATATTTACATATATAGATGATATTAAAAAAATTCAAAAAGAATATTTGCACATAGAATAAATTCTAAAATCTATCATCCTTTAACAAGACTCCAAAAATAATAAAAATTATTTTATGGAATAATTTTAAAAGAGTATTTATATAAGTAGATTAATCAATAAAATTTATTTTTTAATTAACTATGAAAATACTCTAAAGAAATTCAATAATTTAATAAAATACTTTAAATAAAATTTAAAAATTTTAGGGGACTTACAGTCTACCCAACTTACAATAATTTTGTCCTCGAAATTAACACTAACCCATATTAGTAATAAATTACTATAGCTATTAACACTTCATTGCTAGCTTGCAGTGCTTTCTAAAAGGTTATGGTCAGCCATCATAACACTTTCTTCCCTTATTGTCTGTACATTATTCTTTTATCCTCTAACTCATCTACACTACCAAACTTACAAGAATTCTACTAGTATTCAAAGTCTTCTGAGGCTATTGTCTAGGTTATAAAACGAATTTATTCATTGGGTCAAAAATTTTGGGATACTTGTTTGGAATCTCATAACCATAATTTTTTTTCTCTGTAACCGTCAAGTATCGTAATCTAGTACTGCCATGCCACCTGGCCAGTATGTCTGCAAATAATTCGACTACCCTACTATAATGGTCTAGCTACAGCTGTCGCTACCTCGCCAATGATTTGTCCTAGTCATCAGTTTGTAACAAGTGCCTTCAACTCTTTCCAAAGCTTAGTCTAAGTTTTAGGGCAACAATTAAGGTCTTGACTAACTTTATAAAACTATTAGAAGTATAAACTATTTCAACAATCCAATTAATTCATGTTAGAATAAAGGATGCTACTCAAGGTTTAATAATAATAATAATAATAATAATAAGAGAATACATATATTGCTATAGTGCATATACATAAGGGTTATCATGAACTCATCTTTTAGTTATTACTCATTACTAATCCGGTTATGTTTTAATTAACAAAATAAAGGGTGAGGTTGAAGTAAATCAACAATTCATGATGGCACGAAAAGATGCAACTACGATAGGAAGAATTAAGCATGGGATAAGGAATGGATATGGAAGAGAAGATGAGCAACCCAAGGGGACGAGATAGTGATAGGAAAGATATACTACTACTGCTGCTCGTGTCGTCCATTAGCATCGTAGATATGTCATCTAGTTAAAATATCAACATATTCTCAAAAATTTTAACACCAAATATATCACATGTGATATGCCCTTTATTACAAAAGATAGTCACCAAGTGATGTGATTGGCCTATGGGGTATATCTAGTACTCTCCGTGTATCAAACTTATATTAAGTACGAGCGTTTGTCTTTCCAAAATAAGGGAAGACAAAAAACAATAATAAAGAATTCAAGGAGGAGGTGATAGAATACAAGTACGGGGTTCAAGGCGATTAAAGAGTTCAAAAAAAGAGTTGTTAGGGCAGTTATGGATTAAAATCTTATTTTGATAAATTCCTATTTGCATGCTCATATCAGTACAGTTATGTAACCGATACGATATGCTCGAACATGTCTAGAGGGCAAGTATATTCATCTAACAAGCTGAGTCAACTATATCTCAATCGACGTAAAGTAGTTATGCGAAGAGCGAACCAAGCGCACTAAGGTTGATCAGACCATAATACACTGATTCTAATTTAGACGATGTATTAGTGGACGTCCCCAATAACACATATCTCATGAACAAGCTCGATAAAAGAGTAAGCTTGCAAAACTAGGCTATAATAGCAGCATAAGTCGAGATAGTCTAGAAAATATAAGTACGCTGGATTATGATGAAGGAAGGTACAAAATAATTCAAGTTAACAAAGAAGATAAGACTCGTCCGGTGTTGTGCCTCTACAGTTGCCATACTAATTTCTTGTCTAAGTCTATAGTCGACCAAATGGGGGTATGGGCCTCTAAGTTCTATAGTATAGATAAAGACTATCTTCTTATGTAAGCCTATAGCTGGTGTCATTCAATTATAATTCATTAATAGGTCAAAAGGACTATGTGATACTAGGTTATGAGATATACTACCAAACTTACAAGAATTTAACTAATAGTGTTATTGAACAATAGAGTGTATATACCTAGTACAAGTCACCTTCCTAACCCCTATCAAGCATGAAAGATAATATAAGATTAACGTTGTGAAAATATCAAGTAAGATGCAATGCAAGCAATCAAATAAGAACGCAGAACAAAATCAAGGGAGATAATTAAATAAGTGGATGAGATCCTATATTCTAATCCTATGCGCAGGCTTGCTCGGTACAGTAACGTAACTGAGACAATATGCTCTCGAACTGCATGGGCAACCATAAAAACATGTCACGCCCCAGTCCTAAATTACGTAGGACTAGGAATACGTAAGCATGCCAGCCGTATGTATATGGCAACTCCAATATATAGAAACCATAACACATACGTACGCTGTATTATGAATAACCATTCACAAGTGGTATAGATTTATGTCATAAGTCACATGACATAACTAGATCTCATCCACAGAATCAAATAAACAATCAACTATATAACTGAATCAAGTATAAAATGCTTGATAAGAACAAGTAGTTGGGTGGAGACAAATCCACTACCAAACTAGAATATAAGAGAAATAAAATAAGTACATCTAATGAACAATGATGCTCGAAGAGAATGCCTCCTCCAAAGAGAGAGAAGGTAGAAAGTCCAGATCCTTGCTCCTGCGAATAGTCAAGATCGTCTACACCTGGAAAGGGACCAAGTCCTCAGAGGAACGTAACAAGATACATAGAAGCATGCCAATTGAATACAGTAAAACAATCTATATGAATGCATACTAAGGACAACCTTTTCGACGTATGGGTAGGTGTAGGCTACATATACTATCTCACAACTCACACACATGTCCATGTACACCTGAAGCCGTCATACCTCGAGGGTAGCGACCATCGCGACACCAGAAATCGACATACCTCGAGGGTAGCGACCATCACGATACAACTACCGTAGTGCGTGTTAGTTACTACGGTTTACCAAATTGGGTAGCCCATGCGCCTACTGATTATCCTTCCCTCCCATGATACTATGTGTCAAGTGTGTCAACATATATAATAAATAATTATGACTGAAAAAAAACACATAAATAATGAATATATAAACATATGATAAGCATGCAAAGTACTGTAAGCAATTTATAAGCATGCAAAGTACTGTAAGCAATTTGGCAAGGTATACTTGCCTGGCAAGAAAGCTACGAAGTGTAAGCGTCCAGACGTCAAGCACAAGAGATCAGAACTATGGCATCAGAATGAATGTTTCCGGATGCTGAAATAAGCATCACCAACATTCCCAAAATAAGCGAGATAGCTAGAAAATACTACCATTTCGTCCAATTTGGACACAGGGGCAAAATGGTAATTTTTGGTCAAAGTGGGGTCCACATGTGGCCCACTTTGCACCAAAATACGTGCCAGAGGTAAATATCTCTAAATGGGACAAATTATAGGTCAAAAACATTCTAAACGACTATACGAACTCAACGGTATGTCCAATTTTGGATTCTGGTAAGCCGATAACAAATTCGTCCTTCAAGTCAAACCGTAGGGCCCGCGAATAGGCGGCTTGGTCAGCTGTCTCAGAATCGCGTGAAACTTGGGTCACATGACCAACGTGATAGCACGAATCCAATGGCGCAAGTTTTTTCGCATTATGACGAGCGTACACAAAGTAGGGTGGTGTTTTGTAAAAGTCACGATACGGAGATTTTTTACGGATACGGGTTGATTCCGACGCGCACACACGTCCGAATCAACTTTCACGAAAGCCCACATGTTAGGATATACCATATGAACCTTTCGGTGTAATTGATACGCAATGAGGCGGTCCCGTCTGGCAAGACACACTCCGTATCATAAATCTTAGTTTTGAAAGATCAAGTTTTTGGTCGTTTTGGAGGCCGAATAATTTACAGATAAAATAAACTAATAAAAATTAAAAGAACAGTTAAATTCTCGGTTATATTGGGAGAAAAACCTTTCAATTAGATTTTGAAAATATTAAACATGTTGGTGGCAAATTGGGCATGAACATGGGGGGTGGGTTTGGGTTAAAATTTTGGACTATTTTTGGTCAGTTTTTTCGGCCAACTTTCGGTCGATTTTTCGACCAATCCAAGGCACGAAAACTCATCCCGCTTGAAGAAAATCCTAGAGGGTTAGGTTGTGAACGTACACGGACAAACTGCTCGCAAAAATAATCAGAGATGAGGAAGATATAATACATTGAAAATGGGCTTGGGGCAATGCACATGCGCGCGCGGGCGGATGGTGGTGCGGTCGTAGGCGGCTGCGGTGGCGCGGGGCGGCGGAGCGGCTGCGGTCGGCCGTAGGGTTAGGGTTTAGGTTAGGGTGTATATATATATATATATATATATATATATATATATATATATATATAGAGAGAGAGAGAGAGAGAGAGAGAGAGAGAGCCGCGGAGGGGGGGGGTCGGGTGCTGTGAGGGGGTTTGCTGGGCTGAAGGGGGAGGGGTAGTTAGGAATTAGGAATTAATGTTAGGTTAGGATTTAGAGTTATTATTATTATTATTTTATTTTATTTTATTTTTCTTTTCTTTTCGTTTTCCTTTCTTTTTCTTTTTCTTTTGTTTTTATTTTTCCTTTTCTTTTCCTTTTCTTTCTTCTTTTTTCTTTCCTTTTTTATTCTATTTTTATTATCCTTATTATTATTATCCTAATTATTATTATTAATATTAATATTTTTATTATTACTATTATTATTATTATATATTTATTCACATATATATTTTTATATATAGATGAGATTAAAAAATTCAAAAAATAATATTTGCACACCGAATAAATTCTATAATGTATCACCCTTTAACAAGACTCCAAAAATATTTAAAATTATTTTATGGAATAATTTTAAATGGGTATTTATATAAGTAGATTAATCAATAAAATTTATTTTCTAATTAACTATGAAAATACTCTAAAGAAATTCAATAATTTAATCAAATACTTTAAATAAAATTTAAAAAATTTAGGGGGCTTACACGTTCGTTCACGCAGCTTAAGATAATCGGCCTAGAAAAGTTTGGATACTCGATAATTGCCTAAGTTATATTAAAATTAATACAAAGTAAAGTAATACTTACATAGGTCTGCGAGGTCCTCTCATCAATGAGATTTTCGCCCTTTCGATGGGTGACCAGGAAGACGGTCATCATGTTTGCATCCTCACCCCTCTGTACTTATTAAAAATATATTATTTAGTAATAAAATTAAATATTTTTTCTACTACCATTTTATCGTACTTGTATTAAAATAATATATCTGAAATAAAAAACATACTAAATGACAGAAATATTCTGTCATCGAAATCGAGCCACCACACCACTTTGCTGCCTTCCGCCTAGCCGTATTGGCCTTCTCAGACCTTTTCTTGTACCTCAGATCGTCGAATCTAGCCCTCATCGCAGTCCACTGCTCAGGCGTGATCCAACCATGGATCAGTTTTCCAACGCGATCACGAGCCTTCTGGTCATCCAGAGCATCACGGATAAGCTTGGCGGCAACAACAGGAAACATCTGCTCGATCAACTCGGCCCGGTGCGGAGGATAGAAATACGTTTGCTACAATAAGTAATTTAGTAAGTTATATAATATGCATAAATTAGAGGATTTATATAATATACTTTTACCTTGAAGTGCGCAAACCAGAATGCCTTCCTCTTCTCCGGAGCTTCAGAGTAGTTGATCCAAGGGCCACCATAGTTGTTCCTCAGAAAGAGGTCCAGGTGTCTCTGTACCGACGAGGGACGATATCTATATAGCGATAATTATTTTTATCGAAAAAGTCAATATATGATGAATAAAGAAATACACGATATATATGATGCTAAACTATCTAATTGACTTACTTTGTACCGTCGGCCCAAATCTCTGTCCTCGTCTCCTCCGAAGGTGCGCATGGAGGATCTAGCTGATGCTGGGACGACGTCGGCTCGACCTCTTCTATATGCTCATCTGTCTCCATGGTTACATCAGCAGGAGGAACGCTGGACGAGGGTGTACTATCATTCCTGGAACTACTCGTTCTAGGTGTGATGCTACGTAACATCGTCGCTGTCGGAGATGTGACTGGTCGATATACTGGAGTACTAGGCGACGAAGATCCAGAACCAACAGTAGGTAGTACCGGAGGAGCACTCCGTCTACCTCGGGACCTATCGAACCCTCCGTATTGTCCTGTCATACCTGATAACAAAATATGATGAATAAAGAAATACACAAATATATAGTACATTCTATAATCAAAATGTTATGCATATCTCACAACATTCATAGATTTGCACAGTAAATAACTAGTGGTGTCACAAGTTTAAATGGATAGTACATTCTACAGTCAAAATATAATATATATTTTCATCAAAATAGTATATTCTATAGTCAAAATATAGTATATTCTACAGGAAAAGTATTTTATTTGCAATCATCTTCAGAAAATTTATCTTGTTCGCCTTCCTCGTCCTCCTCTTCCTCTTTCTCCTCATCTTCACTTTCATCTACTTCATCTTCGTCTTCCTCTTTGGATAATTCTATATCTTCTATATTATTACTCGTGTAATGAGTAACTTTCGTTGAGTACACATCTACAATATTTGTTACAAGAGGCAGCTCGTCCTCCTGATAAGCTATTTCGTCAACGTCAAAGGTATTTTTTAGCTTTAGTCTTGCATTCTGCCCACCAATCCAACCTCGCTGTCCCCCGTCTATGGTAAGTTGTGATGTACACGAGCTAAGCCTGACTTGATAGGATAAATGGTTCATAGCCTTGATATCTACCCTTGTAGTTTATATCCACAAGGCCATGCTTGTCAATTTTCCAACCTTGATCGTGAATCGGATCAAACCATTCACACTTGAATAGCACGATCTTAGCAGGTTCTGTGCCATAATTATATGTCAACTCCACAATCTCTCGTAAGATGCCAAAGAAATCATTGCCTGGATCGACGTCTTTGTAGTTCAAAGATTTGATACACAAATAAATATTTTTTGTGGAATCAAGATCCAGAAAACTGTCTCTGATCAGAGCATTTATTGACTAGAACCTAAACCCATTCACACAAAAACTTGGCCATATTTTGATGACAGTAATTGGTCCCTTGGATAGAGTTCTAATAGATTCGGTCTCGGGGTGTTATTAGACGATCGACCTAAATACCAAAGTAGCGATAGTAAGTTATTTATTGTGCAAGTGCAGAAAGAAAAATTAATTACCAAGATCCTTACATATGCGCTCAACCAAGAAGAAAAATGGTGTCTCATTTCTTGTTCTACTTTTTCGTCTGTTATGTAGGGTCTAACCGACCTCAACTCATCATTATATGTGCTGAAAAACAACGAAGCAACCGCTGATTAGTAGCATAATAGTAGCTTATACTATTACATTGAGATGACGTAAACGTGGACGTATTAATTACTTACCCCTCTAGCTTCTCTACTTCATCCTCGTCGCAATTGAGTAATATATACAACTGAGCAGCCCTTACCTCGTCGTCATTCAAATATCTCTTCATCATTTTCCCCGAAGGCTTCCAGGACGCATTGATTACTTTGAGTATTGCATCATTAGATTCCTAATATCCGTCATCGTTTCTCGGAGATCTCGTTCTACTAGTAGCAACATGAGGTTTGAAATACATCGAACAAAATTTTGTAATCTCCTCGAGAACATAAGCTTCTCAAATAGAGCCCTCAACCCATGCCTTATTTTTTACCTTTCTCTTTAGGTGATTCAGATGTCACTCGAAGGGGTACATCCACCGATAATCGACAAGACCACCAACATGTGCCTCATAGGAAAGATAAATTGGCAAATATTCTATAAAGTCGAAGAATCCAGGAGAAAACACCTTCTCAAGCTTGCATAGTATTATCGCAATGTCCTTCTCTTACTTTTCTAGACGATCGACGAGAAACTTAGTAGAACAAAAATCTCTGAAGAATATCATGAGCTCTATCAATGGATTCCAAATAACCTGTGGTAAGAATTCTCGAAATGTAATCGGAATTAACCTCTCCATGAATATGTGATAATCGTAGCTCTTCATACCCGCTAGTTTGTTCTCCTTGAGGTCGACGCATCTTATCAAGTTTGACATATACCCGTCTAGAAATTTTAGACCCTGAATCCACCTACAAAGTCTTCCTTTATCCTCCTTCTCCAATGAGAAAACTGACTTAGGCTGCTTTAACTTTCCATTCCCTTCCTCTATCAAATGCAACGCAGGACGTCTACATATTTCTTCTAAGTCCAACCTGGCCTTCGGATTATCTTTCGTCTTTCCTTTTACCTCCATTACAGTATTAATTATGTTATCAAATACATTCTTCTTGATATGTATGACATCAAGGTTATGTGTGATCAGATTAGTGCTCCAATATGGCAAATCCTTTAATATTCTCCTCTTCGTCCAGTTATGGGTGCGACCAAATCCGTCACACTTGTACCCCTTTGCAGGTTCTTCGATAGCACTTGATAAATCTTTTACCTCTTTCCATATCGTATATCCGGGCCACCTTGGTGGTGGATTGGCCTTCTCCATAATGCTCGCACAAAAAGCATTCATGTTTCTCCGGTACGGAAGATCCTTCGGCAAAATTTGTCGATGATAATTGAAGAAGCACGATTTGCCTCAGTGTTTCAAACAAAAACCTTAGTACGGTCCATGCAATACGGCCATGAGAGACAACCATGAGTGCTCTATCCCGATAATATTCCATAGGCAGAAAAGTCGTTGATGGTCCATATAAGTGCTGCCCTCATATGAAAATTCTGCTTTATGGAAATATCGTACGTGTTGGCACCTACTTCCCACAGCTGATTCAACTCATCTATCAAATGCTGTAAATATACATTGATGTTCCTCTTCGGATTATTCAGACCTGGGATAATAATGGTTAGGAACATATACGGAGTCTTCATGTACATCCAAGGTGGTAGATTATACGGAGTGACGATCACAGGCCAACATGAATACTAGGAGCCCGAAAGTCTGAATAGGATAAAACCGTCGGAGGAGAGCCCCAATTTGACATACACAGATCCGAAGAAAAATCTGGATACTCTCGATCAAAGTGCTGTCATGCTTCTCCATCGGATGGATGATCCAATAATCCTTCGATCTATTTCCTCCTGTGCCAACTCATGTTTTCTGCAGTATCCTTCACCATAAACAACCTCTGCAATCGCGGTATCAAAGGCAAGTAGTGCATCGAATCGGTAGGCTTTTTTGCACCGATAGACTTTCCTCTTCTAGTAGCCTTGTAGCTATTAGCACCACAGAATCTGCACGCATCTTCATCCTTGTCGTCTTTGTAGTACAACATGCACCCGTTGCAATATGCATCGATTTTCTTGTATCCCATCCAGAACAATCTTACCATCCTCTTAAATCGGTAGAAGTCTTTAGGCAACTTTGCATCCTCTGGTAATATCTCTATAATCAAATCCATCAGTCAGTTATAGCTTTCTTGGGACGTGTTAAAATCGGACTTGATGCTCAATAATCTTGTAACAACCTCCAACGGTGAATGATCTTCACAACCAGGATATAATAAAGTCCTTGCATTCTCCAACAACTCCATGAACTTTGCAGCATCGGTATTCGGTGCCTCCTCAGCTGCATCATGATTGTCCGAATCAAAACTAGGCCCCGCCGCATCAAAATCTATGTTCACCCACCCGTCGTCGTAAGTAGCGTGGTCGTGGACATCCATATACGGCTCCACATAAGGCTCCGACTCCGATGCTAAATACATAAGTTCTCCGTGCATGGTCCACTGATAGTAATTTGGCGTGAAACCCTTCGATTATAAATGATATGTGACTTCCACTTCTGGATAATATATTAAGTTACGACATCTCACACACGGACACTTAATTTTGGTACCGTCCATGTATTGAGGGTTCGCCTTGGCGAACTGTAGGAATTATTGTACACCCTTAATGAATTTATCCCGCACACCGCACATGTCATCAAGATGACGGTTGTATATCCACGAACGATGACGCATATAGTAATTTATATCCATTTCTATATACTTCTGCAAAAATGAATATATATTTACCTTCAAGTATACTCATTGTTAAATACAGTACATGCACTGATACTCCTAGTCCTATCATATATACTCATCGTTAAATACAGTACATGCACTGATACTCACTGCTACCTTCAAGTATGGTTGTTTGAGTGAGCTCGGGTCACTAGGGAGAGCAGTTCACAGTTTTTAGTGTGCATTATTTGGCAGTGATCAACTGAAGGGAGAGCAGTATACAGCTCTATGCTAGCATAGCAAGGGGGAGCACAACTGAGCAGTGTGCAGCTCTGTGCTAGCACAGTACAAGGGGAAGCATACAGCAGTTTATAGGAGTAGCAGCTAGCTGTACTACACAGTGCAGAAGTAAGGAATTAGTGTGCAGCAACACTGTACAGTGCACATCAGGAAGGATGCACAACAACAAGTAAACTCAGCAAGTAGCAGAAGAACCAGTGCACTGCAGAGCCTTTAACAGCAGGTTTAGCAGTCTGCGGTAGCCAATACAACAGCTCATGCAGCAAGAAGCATCAGCCCAAGTTGGATACGAGTTCTAAAAGAAGCCAATACAATATCGTATCTCGGCTTTGAAGAGTCATTACCGTGTCAGTGTATACGACTCTCCTTGAGTCGAGATCTGCATCATATTATATACGATGCAGATACGCAAGGTTGTGTCTAAACTCAGACAGCTAACTAGAAGAGAGATAGGGTTAGGGTCTGTGTCATATTTTCTGTCATGTCAGTGTATATGTCTGTGTCATATCTCATGTCATGTCTATGTCTGTGGCTTGTTTGTGTCAGTGTGTTCGTGGCATGTCATGTCATGTCTTGTCTATGTTTGTGTGTGTCTGTGTGTCCATGTCAGTATTAGGGTTAGTGTCCGCATATGTTATTGTATCCGCGTGCATGTGTGTGGGTCCGAGTTAGGGTTAGGGTTAGTGTGTCATGTCATGTCATGTCGTGTCATGTCGTGTTGTGTTATGTCATGTTAGAGAGAGAGAGAGAGAGAGAGAGAGAGACAGAGAAAGGAGAAAGAGAGAGGAGCTCGCTGAGTGAGGAGGAGGGGAGCTGGAGAGAGGAGAACGCCAGAGGGAGGAGGAGCCATCGGAGGGAGGAGGACGCCGGAGGAAGGAGGAGAGCCGGAGGAAGGAGGAGCTAACGGAGGGAGGAGCACCCCGGAGGAGGGAGGACACGGCCGGAGGAGGGTCGCCGAGGTAGGGCACCGGGATGGGGGGGTTTAAAATTTTGGAGATATCGAAGAAAATGGGGGGAAGAGAAATTTGTCAAACCCTATATGAAATAAATTAGCGACGTCTGTCCAGACGTCGCTAACCGTCGCAGATATAATAATATACTGTAACTTAAATACATAAACGTCGGTAAATATCGCTAAAATTAAAAAGTTAGCAATGTTTAGCGACTACCTAGCGACATTTTATATTATTATAATAATTATAGTCGCTAAACGTCGCTCCACGTCGCTATCACCGACGTATTGCGACGTTTTATAAGGATGTCGCTAAATACCTATAATTCAGCGACGTTTTATTTGGACGTCGCTAAAATCATCGCTATTTGGACATTTTCTGTTAGTTACCTCGATTCTGCCATCGGCTACAGGCACAGACACTCCGCCATTTGTCACCTACGTGTAATCACCTGAAAATTTTAGAATTTAAAACTTAATTTTCTGAATTTAATTAGCATTTTTCTGTAATTTTTAACAAATAAAACTAAGTAATTTGATTTAAATTTGATTTTTAAAAGATATTAAATAATATTAAAATGTGATGAAAATTATATTTTCTAGTGTAAAATTAAAAAGTGGACATAGCGTAATTTTCCGGGAATTTATTGGACCCCGGACGTATTTTTAAAGCCCTAAAAACTATTATAAAAATAAACCGAATTAATCTGAACCCAGTTCACCTAAACAATATTAAACCGAACCCAATATTAGACCGGACCGGCCAGTCTGCCCGAACCGGCCCAAACCCCTTAACGGGTCGGATCTGGGTCAGACCTGACCCGCTAAGGACCCGACCCGACCCGAACTAAACCCAAACCCCAAATTCATTTCTTCCCCGACGATTCCCCTGCCGGCGGCCGTTTCCGCCGCCGTGGCCGCCAGCAAACCCCCCAGCTTCACCTCCTCTGAACCCCCGCCTCTTCCTCTTCAACTTTCGGCCAAACCCTCGACCGTCCCTCTCCCCAATCCCTCTATAAAACCCGCGTCCGGTCACCTATTTTCCCCTTCCCCTCTCCTCAGCCTCCGACGCCGGACCTCCCCTCCGTACAGCCCTCCAGCACCGGAATTCGATCGCCCCGGCGACACCGCTCAGCCCTCCAGCACCGGAATCTGGCCGCCCCGGCGACACCGCTCAGCCCTCCAGCACCGGAATCCGGCCGCCCCGGTGACACCGCCCAGCCCTCCAGAACCCGACGCCGCGTCCAGCACCACCCGGTGACCCGCTCAACCCTCCAGAACCCGCTGTCGGTCCCATCTCCTGTCCCCGACGACTCCGGCCGGCACCGCAGCACCGGCGCCACCTCCACCCATACCCCAGACCGACTCCGGCGACACCCTCAGCTGTCCAGCAAGCCTCCGACGACTCAGACACGACACAGAACCTATGCCCTAGTCAGGACACGGCCGGACACGTCCAGGACACGAAAGACTCGACTCGGACACGCATAACTCAGATTGTTGAGCCCTGTTCAGGTACTCATATCTCTTTCCTCGCTGCCCCATTTTCGATTTCGTCAGTTGTGATGCGTAGGCTGTGTGACCCCCTCGGTGCCCGTGCAAACCGCTCGGTGCATCGTGACCTGTGGTGATCGTGAACCGCGATCCAAAAATAAAAAAACTAACGCCCTGTTTTACCCCGGAACTGAGTAGGCCTGGCCAAACGGGACGACTTGGTCGCATGTGGTCTTCACCGATACGTGTCGTTGATACGGACGTGCGGGATTTCGCAGAAGCTGATTCGGATGTACGTGCACACCGGAATCAACGCGTATCCGCCGACAACGTCCCGTATTCGTCCATTCTGGAATATACTGTAACTTAGTGTACACACGTCGGATCGAGACAAAACTTGCGCCATCGGACTCGTAGTAATACGCTGGTCCTGTGAGCCAAGTTTGGTTCGATTCGGAGAACGTTGACAAAATCGTGTATCGTGGGCCCCACAGGCTCCACTTGACGGGCGATTTTGAGAACGGCTCATCGAAATCCAATTCTGAAAGTTTCGTTGGGTTCGTATCATCATTCCTGACTTGTTGACAATAAGTTGGACAAAATTGGAGACCATTGACCCTGACCCGGTTTCGGTGCAAAGCGGCCCACATGTGGACCCCGCTTGGACCAGAAAATGTTATTTTTGCCCTTATGTCCAAACTGGACTTAAGGACAGGCGTTTCTAGCTATTTCATATTTTCTGAGACTGTTGGTAATATTCATTTCAGCTTTTGGAGGAGTATTTACAGAACCCACGGATACAGGGACCGCTACTGGTATTCCAACCCCAGGCAAGTGTACCTTGCCAACTTGCAGTTCTATTATTATTTACTTTGACTTAGTTATATTTGTTGTATATGCTTAAACCTAGGATCGTGTGACATACTTAGCGTCCGATTATAGTCGGGTGCCAACCCGTACGCGGAGTTGTGTACGTCATCTAGAGATGGACATGCGTGACCCTTTACATTCTCGTACTTGTTTTACCAAGTATATTATAACCCAGGACATTTGACACCATACATATGACAGAATCTTCCTGAGATATTCATGGTGATTCTGTATAGGATACAGGATTGACATAGACATTATATTCTTAGAGATTATGACTTGTTGCATTAGCTATGATCTCACGTGACATGGACATGAGACGTTATGGACATGAGACGTGTGGTTACATTAGGTGGGGAGAGACACACAGGCTGTTCTATATATATCTACTATTATTGTGAGGTTGTAGACTCTCGAGCAGAGCTAGACCCATTACTTGTTATTACTGCTACCGGCTCCCCGACACAGAGCTTGTAGCGGTCTCAGCCTGAGTACTAGTGATGCTCTTAGTTGCATTTTCACATAGATGGTTATGTAGTTACCCTACTTGTTTTATTTACTATTTCACTGCATTTATTTTGGCTTGTATTATTTGTACCTTGCTATGTCCCCTGAGGACCTGGATCCGGATGATGTCCCCAGGTTTAGCAGAAGAGCATTATCCCGAGGTTTACGGGACAGGAGCAGAAGCTATACCAGAACCTATTACTGGAGCTGAACCAATCCCAGAAGAAGAGGTGATGGCTGAAGACTTTTCCTGAGTATATGTTATTTGTACTCATCAGATACTTTATTTTGGACTCTTTTGTTCTGGTCTGTTGAACCAGTATTTTAGACTATTATCGGGTTGTTCCCCGAAATACTTTGCTGAGACTGGATGTTGATTTACTTTCCTTAATGCTGTTGATCTTATTATCTTTTATGTGTGGATGAGATTAGTTTTGACATGATATTGTAGACCTTATTTTCACAGCTTAAGTGAACCTGGTGGATCCATTAAATTGGGTTGTCCATCAAAGTGCGCTGCTGGCCATTGCCACGTGTCTAGTCCCTTGGTATTTTGGGACTGGGGTGTGACACTACATCCCTGATACTTCATCATCGGCATTTGTGCCCCCGTCATCATCTGTTGCAGATCCCGGCACCCTACCGTCAGTTCGTCCACCAGATAATTTGGCAGCTGTACGATAGGCCCCGGAGTATCCGGACTTAGAGTATGATGCTCGTGGTCGATATATCCCCTGACCGGGTAGTTCTCCGACACAACCAGAGAGACCGGAGTGGTAGTTCAGAAATGAGCTTTGGCCCGCGATCAAAGAGTTGTAAGTAAATTTATATGTTTCATGTGATGCAGTTAATTTTATATGTTTCATTTATTTATTCAACTAAATAATCTGTTGTTATTTATTTGTAGGTTTTTTCCCTACAGTGCTACTCCAGCACTTGAAGAAATTATTTGGGGGAACTACTACGACCCCTACCTTAGATTCTCCGATGTGCCGTCCAACATGCAGTATATATGGCTTGACCAGATGAAGGTATATACAATCTTTTCTGTTATTCTATTTATTAATTATTTTCTAATATATTTATATTAATTGAATTTGTATGTCAAAAAATCAACTGGTGGTCCGAGCATTGCGATGCGGAGATCAGGAAGACATATCACGACGTCTGTAGCAAGAAGATACGGGATACGAAGGATGATTAGCAGAAAAGGGTAAATGCTGGAAAGGGTAAGAAATTCTGGATCCGCGATAATTTTTGGAAGAAGATGCAGAAGGAGCTCAATACTCCTGAGTTCAAGAAGAGTTCCAAGAAAGGAAAGAAGGCGCGATCTCATGAAAGTCTGCATACTGGTGGATCGATCCCCATCGCTATGCACCATCAAAACCTGGTTAGATAATTCGAAGTACTTAAATATTTTCATTATATAGTTAAATAACATTAATTATTAAGCTAATATATTTTCTTAATGTTTCGTACACAGGCGGAGAAGCTGGCAAAGGAGGGGGAGATCCCTCTAGTATCAGTTTTTGCCGATGCTTTTGAGTATACACACAAGAGGAGAAAGGACGGGAGCTACGTGGACGAGAAGGCCAACAAGACTGCTGTAAGTATTTCAATTTATATTATAAGTTAGAATAATATGAGGTCTTAGAATTTATATTACAAGTTAGAAGTCCATTAGAAAATTAAGCACGGGTCATTGGATAGGTTGTGTTCCAGTCTCTGCAGACTGAGAGCGCCTCTTGGGCCACTCAAGATGGGGTGGAAGAGAGTGTCATTGAATCTTCACCCGCCACAACGTCCTCTTCCATGGCCGCTTGGACGGATGATATTTTTGTACAGGTCGCTGGCAGAAAAGAGAAAGGACGATACGTCTACGGCACCGGATCCTTGGCATCGCAGATGTCGGTATACTCGAGACCTCCACTGCCAGCATCTTCTGCTACGGCATAACCTGATAGGATAAAGTAAATTGGTACGACAATGACCATATTGCAGGCCATAGTGGTGGGTATGGAGGAGTCGATCAAAAATATGCAGGCCTCCATGGAGCATGGTTCTTCCGGTGTTCGTGCTCCTCTCGTTTTCCCTTGTGCCATGACATCTGGTCCTTTTGGTGCCTCTGCTCCTCTCGCTGCTGCTTCTGGCCCTATTCTATCTGCTGACGCAATGATTAGACTCCTAAGTTTATTGCCGTCGGAGGCGTTAGGTTCACTACCATCTGAATTGGTGAATAAAATTCCTTCGGATGTTCTCGAACGTTTGTGTGACCAGGGAACACCGTCAGATCGATGATTTTCTTTATATTTGTTATTTATTTGTGTTGTAGTAATCGCGAACTTGTGGATATTTTTTATTTGGGTTGTCGTGGTCGTGGACTTGTGGATGTTGTTCATGTACTTTGATTATTTTATTTGGACTTGTGGTCGTGGACTTATGGATGTTGTTCATGTATACGATTAATTTTATTATGTTAATTATATGGCTTTTCTGAATTATGTCTTGTGTGTGTTTACAGCGTGCGTTTGTGCCGTTGAAGGTCCAATTGGACGAATATTCTACAACGGGTTGCGCTGGATGGTTGATATATTGATAGTGTTTAACATATTTTATATAAACCAAACATGTTGGGATATATGTATTTAAAAGTTCTTTTTACAATTGTGTGCATATTAGCGACGGAGATCCATCGACTTAGCAGCTACCTACGACGTACTTGCGATATGCTAGCGACGGATACAACTGTCGCCAAGTAAATTTCTATTCTTTGGCAACGGATTACTGACACACGTCGACGAACATGCCACTTCCTCCCGACAGTAAGTAATGTCATTATTCTGTCACCAACTTGAGTATCAGAATTTTTCAGCATTAGGAACATAAATAATGTCGCTATAACGTCACTAACCCGACGACATTTTTGACGCAAATTTGTCGCTATATAGACGTTATTATAAACTAAATTATTGTTGCATATACATCGCTAAAATGCCGCTTAATGAATTCGTCAAGGAAATGTCGCATAGACGTCAACTAAATCGACGTCGCAATTATACCATTTTGTAGTCGAAAATTCGACTGATTGGTGATGGAATCTTTTAGCGATGTGGCATTTACCGACGGATGTTTTTCGTTTAAATACCGTCGCTAGGTAGTCGCTAATAGTGAATAGCGACATTTTAGCGATGGAAAACGACATCTCTATTCCTCTATATTTTAGTAGTGACTACATGCAACCTAGAGATTCTCCCCTCCCATTGATCTAGTTATTCAAGCTATTTATAATCCTTAACAATTTGTTTCAGGATTTCGGGTATGGCATTCCGTAGAATCCATCATAGATATGATGCTTCCCGCAGGGATATGCGAGACATAATAATATTTTAACAAACATATGCATAGCGTAAGAAAAGAAGACAACAACACGATTATAGATACGACTAGCATGCGCTATAACAAGCCACAGCAGGTAATATACTGATAAAGTATCACGAGTGCACTACTACGAGTCACTGTCATGCAGTAAGGGACAATGAACACGAGTGCACTACTACGAGTCACTATCACGCATGTCATATACAATAACCACGAGTGAACTTCTACGAGTCACTATCATGTGTATATTTGGTGTAAATCAATCCTCTAACAAGAGATTGGTCACGTAAATCATGTCAAATGTATTTAGGGTAGTAATAATCTTCTATCATACAAGATAGTGGTCACGTAAATTCTGGTCATGCTAAGAAAGTGTCATAGCTAAGCGAAAATCAGGAAAATATAAAATAGGCAAAATTCAGGTAATTCGGATCATCCGTCGGTTCTCCTCGGATTACTGTCGAATCATCCGATCTGTCACAACAAGTTAATGGGCCATAATTCGAATCATCCGTCGGACTGGCGCGGATCACCGTCGGATCTTTCGATTGGTCACAGCATTTTTGTGGGCCAAAAATTGGACCATCCGTCGGACTGCCGTGGATCAACTTTGGATCTTCCGAGTAGTCACAGAAACCCGGACATAGAATAATTTTGAGACTCGTTCGGGCCGTAAAAACTCTGTTCTAACTCAAAATTTAGATTTTCAAAGGTCAAAATTATAAAAGACCAAATTTCCAACAACCTGGGAGCATTTGATTTTACCAATTATGAGATTTGGTAGACCGATTCCGAGAAATACCGTAAAAGTGATTTTACGGAAAAAACTAAAACTTATCCAGACTGTAACACCCCGTTCCGCTCAAGCGGACTGCCATTTCAATCGGCAATAGTGCAGCTGTCCCGACCCGCTTTGCCTCAAACGAGAAGCAAATGATATCCAGACTTGCCCCTACAGGAATTCAGCTTAGGCTTTCAGAGGCTCGTTTGACGTATCGCTCTACCGAGGCGAATCATCGCTAAGGTGGGTGGCTACGGTGAACTTGTCTTTGCTTAGCCAGCACACATAAAAATCTAGAATAGTCATGCTAGTCGCTAGGTGATTCACCCCCTGCATGCTAATAAATCCAACGCACCTAACTAAGGGAATAATCCCAACTTGTATTGCTTGCTAGAACATGGAAATTGAAATACTGCTTATATTCAGACCCTCGCATGCTAAGTCCCTTAACGGTTTCAACTCTCGGCTTACCTTCGGGTCCGAGCAAACGTGCCTGCTTATGTTCCTTAGAAATGCATGCTTGTCTGCTTGAATGTTACCATGTTTTCATCCAAACCCCGGGAGACTACTACGTAGTCGTTCCGTGCCTGAATGAACCTGCAAGTATCCGGGACCATTAGGTCACCAAGGCATATCCCCGAACCAGGGGAATGCATTAAGCAAGAATGAATACTGAACGTGAATCACACTTGAATGATAATCATGCTAAGTATGCATCTGAACGAGGATCGTGTTATGTACTGATGGAATCCCAGCTCGTGGAGCAATATGCTCGTTCAGATTAAGTTTAAGTTTCATAATTATCATGTCAAGCTATGGAATATGGATAAGACCCTGACCTGTATTATCGCGGACAACTTGTGTGCACAAGGTATGTTATATTGAGTTCCGCGGACGGTCAGCGGGGCACTGGGACCGATCCGATTCGGACGGGACGTATGTTAGTCGTATGTTACCCGGCAAGTGTAATGCGACGGGGCTCGCCACCCGCATTGTACGTCACTTCACCCTGAGACTAAACTGTCCTTTATGGCTATGCCAGCGACATTATGTTCATATAGATAAGTCATCCTCGCTTAGCGGCTATCCGCGTGTGAGTTACTGCATCGCATTAATGAACAACTGAATACCTGAACGATCATGTTAAAAGACCCTCGTGTTTGCATATGCTATGCCTCCTGAATGTTATACTTGCCTGTGCTTGAATTAACACTGTTGCCTCAAGGTTTACCTTGGACAGGGAAGGAGATGGTAAGTTGGTAAGTCTCGCCGTGTTTCCTCTCATGTCGCACGGCGCACTGCCACACGGATTAGGCTATTCAATATTTGCATGAAACTGATCCTAAGGCAACTAGAAAGACAACTTAATAGTTGTGCACGGAACCTGTTTTACGTGTTTGGATTTGTTGAGCGGGCGAGTAGCTTCCCCACCAGTGCATTCAATGTACTAATAATCCACCATTTTGTATGCAGGGTGCGGGAGAACCTCGTTCGGTTCGGATGCCTCCAATGTGCGTGCTAAGGCCAGGAGTTCCCTCTGAAGCCTTGCAACGGTGCGTCCAGGACTGAAGCACATATACAAGACATAATGTTGGAGCGTCGCCTGAACATCGCCTGTACAATCATTCCACAATTGTAGCCACTTGGCACGCTTTAACTGTTTCAGAGAGAGAGGCTTGAGCGACTTATAATCTCGACTATACGCCGCCTGTAATACATGTTTATATCAATAAAAGAGCTTGCTTTACTTCAACTTGCGTTTTAATACTTTTGCTATATTGTCGACTCAGTGAACCTGTTACCAAATCGCTATGCGTTTACATCTCCGCTGCACTCGGACAATCTGTGTGACTTTGTGGCTTAAAACTCTTACCGCCAGCCAATGAACCATGGCCTTGCACGGGCGTGGCTCACGCTCGTGCGGCATTACGCCCGGATGGGTCAAGCGATCGTTCCGCGGGAGCGCTGGCGAGGGTGATTCCCGCCTAGCGGGAACGGCCGATTTGCCTGCGGAAGATCGGGGCGTGACAGGTTGGTATCAGAGCCTGGCTTCTACGCCTTTGGACTTCGATTCGATATCTCTGTTTTGAAAGCTCGTTCGCGGGTTATGTGCACGCTCTCTCTCAATGCCTCGATGGGATGTTCCAACAATAAGTCTAAATACTTTTAAAATGCATTTTGAATGATATGCTTGCTTTTTTGGTTGTATGCTGCGAGTGGCCTTTGTGCCAACCTGTGGGAACCCTTTGAGAGTATCGCTAGTAGCTTGTCCGATTTTCACTAACTCTAAGTTTGGTTGGATGCATCTATTCGAGGGACGCCTTGAACTAGTGCACCATCCAAGACTTAAGAAAAGGTGAAACTCGAGTGCTAAGACTTCGCTATCACTAAGCTGGTTGACGTGTTCACGCTAGAGGGGCCCTTCGAAAGTGCGCACGATCCAGTCTAAGCGATATGCTAATTTTGAAGCTTGTGCAAGTAAAGTTCCAAATGAAACAAGTACAACGACTTGTCTAGGATTGCCTCAACCCTAGATACTGCTTGTCCTTAGTAAGTCTCGAGGACGAGACTTTTTCTAAGTTGGGTAGGATGTAACACCCCGTTCCGCTCAAGCGGACTGCCATTTCAATCGGCAATAGTGCAACTGTCCCGACCCGCTTTGTCTCAAACGAGAAGCAAATGATATCCAGACTTGCCCCTACAGGAATTCAGTTTAGGCTTTCAGAGGCTCGTTTGACGTATCGCTCTACCGAGGCGAATCGTCGCTAAGGTGGGTGGCTACGGTGAACTTGTCTTTGCTTAGCCAGCACACATAAAAATCTGGAATAGTCATGCTAGTCACTAGGTGATTCACCCCCTGCATGCTAATAAATCTAACGCACCTAGCTAAGGAAATAATCCCAACTTGTATTGCTTGCTAGAACATGGAAATTGAAATACTGCTTATATTCAGACCCTCGCATGCTAAGTCCCTTAACTGTTTCAACTCTCGGCTTACCTTCGGGTCCGAGCAAACGTACCTGCTTATATTTCTTAGAAACGCATGCTTGTCTACTTGAATGTTACAGTGTTTTCATCTAAACTCCGGGAGACTACTACGTAGTCGTTCCGTGCCTGAATGAACCTGCAAGTATCCGGGACCATTAGGTCACCAAGGCATATCCCCGAACCAGGGGAATGCATTAAGCAAGAATGAATACTGAACGTGAATCACACTTGAATGATAATCATGCTAAGTATGCGTCTAAACGAGGATCGTGTTATGTACTGATGGAATCCCAGCTCGTGGAGCAATATGCTCGTTCAGATTAAGTTTAAGTTTCATGATTATCATGTCAAGCTATGGAATATGGATAAGACCCTGACCTGTATTGTCGCGGACAACTTGTGTGCACAAGGTATGTTATGTTGAGTTTCGCGGACGGTCACCGGGGCACTGGGACTGATCCGATCCAGACGGGACGTATGTTAGTCGTATGTTACCCGGCAAGTGTTATGCGACGGGGCTCGCCACCCGCATTGTACGTTACTTTGCCCTGAGACTAAACTGTCCTTTATGGCTATGCCAGCGACATTATGTTCATATAGATAAGTCATCCTCGCTTAGCGGCTATCCGCGTGCGAGTTACTGCATCGCATTAATGAACAACTGAATACCTGAACGATCATGTTAAAAGACCCTCGTGTTTGCATATGCTATGCCTCCTGAATATTATACTTGTCCGTGCTTGAATTAACATTGTTGCCTCAATGTTTACCTTGGACAGGTAAGGAGATGGTAAGTTGGTAAGTCTCGCCGTGTTTCCTCTCATGTCGCACGGCGCACTGCCACACAGATTAGGCTATTCAATATTTGCATAAAACTGATCCTAAGGCAACTAGAAAGATAACTTAATAGTTGTGCATGTAACCTGTTTTACGTGTTTGGATTTGTCGAGCAGGCGAGTAGCTTCCCCACCAGTGCATTCAATGTACTGATAATCCACCAGTTTGTATGCAGGGTACGGGAGAAACTCGTTCGGTACGGATGCCTCCAACGTGCGTGCTAAGGCCAGGAGTTCCCTCTGAAGCCTTGCAACGGTGCGTCCGGGACTGAAGCACATATACAAGACATAATATTGGAGCGTCGCCTGAACATCGCCTGTACAATCATTCCACAATTGTAGCCACTTGGCACGCTTTTACTGTTTCAGAGAGAGAGGCTTGAGCGACTTGTAATCTTGGCTATACGCCGCCTGTAATACATGTTCATATCAATAAAAGAGCTTGCTTTACTTTAACTTGCGTTTCAATGCTTTCGCTATATCGTCGACTCAGTGAACCTGTTACCAAATTGCTATGCGTTATAATCTCCGCTGCACTCGGATAATCTGTGCGACTCTGTGGCTTAGAACTCTTACCGCCAGCCAATGAACCATGGCCTTGCACGGGCGTGGCTCACGCTCGTGCGGCATCACGCCCGGATGGGTCAAGCGATCGTTCCGCGGGAGCGCTGGCGAGGGTGATTCCCGCCTAGCGGGAACGGCCGATTTGCCTGCGGGAGATCGGGGCGTGACACAGACTGCACAAAAATCAAAGCTATTAGGATAGAAGCTAGGCACGGGTCTCAAGTAGCATATAAAAATATACTCCAAGATGGAAACTCCAATATCTCTCTTGATATCGAGCCCACACTACTAATATCAAATCTAGACTAAGAAGGAAAATTGAACCTAGCTCAAATCAATTTCAAAAATATGCACATGGTTGAAAATCACTAGATAAACATATTTAACAAAAACCATTTTTATGAAATTCTAAGTATAAAATATCCAAGAAAACGAAAACGACAATTAAATATTTTTGTTTAAGAGTTATACAATATGTACTTGCCTAAAGTCAAGCTCCCAGCCTAAATATTCAACTCCACCACTAAGAGGGTTTCAGAAAGCACACTCTTAGGCCTCAAGACCAAGCTCCTAACTCACAAAAAATGGATAGAAAATAAAGAAGTAAAGAAAGAAAGAAAAGTGAGAGGAGAGAAAAAATCCATTTGTACAAATATAAGATGTGATTTAATCATGACCGTCCGATCCTCCACGTCAGTGATCCACGTCACGAGTTAAATCAATCTCGACCACTCAAAACAAAACCAAGAAACCATTAGATAATAAGAAGTGTAAAAACTATGCACAAAAATATATAAATGAAAATATCTCATAAATATCTCGAAAATGTCTCAAAAGCAAAAAAAATATCTGACGGATGAATTTTTTGTCGGTATGTCGCGGTATGCCGACGGTAATCAGGTCAGTGAGAAAAGTTTCAGTTTTGAGAGAATTTCAAGATTTTACGAGATCTAATAAAATATATTATATACGCAATACAAAATATGTATCCATATACCAATACAGATACTATGAGAAGAGTCTCATAGTGACCACCATATCGATGCTAGCTGCCATGTGTAGCACCTCCTATACAACTGGGATCCTGTCGACATCAATAACTCGACCAAGATCAAAGTCTCTGACGATTAGTCTTACAATAAATTTTGGTTGTCTGTCCCTGACTTTTGTCATCCACCAAAACATACTTCCGTTCCGTCGAGCTTCTTCACCCTTGGCTGGTCTAACCAAGCAGACGATATAGTTACCTTGAGATTCAAGTTCCTGAACCTGCCACCTTCGTGTCCGAAACTGAAGCTCCTCCGTATACATGCATCGAGCAGATCATTATATACTGTATACACCGTTGATGACCCATAACTCCCTCAGAATTATGCAAATGAAGATGCACCCACCTTGGATTGAGTTTGCTGCACACCTTGATCTTCTTTCTGGCTTTAAACTGCTGAAACAAATATTGTTGCATGATGCTTTAACAAACCACATGTCACCAAAACCGGTTCCTCGAATCCTCCATATCCTTAAATCATCTCGAAGACCTCCCAAAGCAATTTTTCTATGATACACAAAGTCATGTCGAATATATTTTGAGCCTCCATCTGATGTATGTGATCTATCTGTACATCCCAGGGGCTTGAGCATGTACATACCACAACATATATCTCCTCGAGCCAGCAGTTGGGAGTCCTTTGTAAGCTTCCAATCTTTGCCCCCAAACGTATTGTGATAGCCATCATCTGCCAGCTTTTCTACCAAAATTAAGTTGTAACAAAAACTCGGTATATGATGAACCCCCTTGAGAACGAACTTTACCCCAAGCTCCGTGGTCAAGTGCCCATGTCACGACCCGCACCCAGAAATTGGGCATGAGTCATGGGTACGTCCAGCCTACGTCACAGCATCGACGGTAGAACGCTGTCTAGGCCTCAACAACACTAACACAACATACAAAAATAACCTGTCAATGATCTCAACTCCATAAGGAGGACAATGAATATGCATCTGATCAACAATTCATAAGGTACTCAATTACAAAACTATAATGAAGGTAAATAACATGATAAGATATGAAAGATAAAAAAAGTTCTGACATAAGTCTAGAACACAACTCAAATAACAATAGTCTAGAGTCTAGCTATCTCAACATAAATAAGGTCTCAACATAATACAACCTAAGTCTCACAGTTAGAATAATCCAATACATAAATAAACTAAGCTAAGTGTTGTCTAAACAACTACGGGTGGTGTCTCCTCTAAGGAGAGTGGCTCCTTTGGAATCTCCGGGATATAATCAGCATCTACTCCTAGACTATAATGGGTAGGACAAAAATTCTCAAGATCCTCTGAAAAATGTTATTCAATCAGGATTGGAGCGAAGCACTAACACTAACAAAATTTTTAATTATATTGACAAAAACTATAAAATAGTGCAAGAAAAATATATGATGAAAGAAATACTGGAAAATAAAGAATACTGAAAAAATATGTAATCATCATATGGAACTAACTAGCAATTAAACAGATATGTGTGAATGCTAGAAATGAAGGTACTTAAATAAAAGAATATAAATTCTAGCTAAGTGTCGTGAAATATCAGTTTGCTATGTGATCGGCTTGGAACTTAATCAGGCTTGTTATATATGATTGGCTATGATACAAGTGAGGTTAGGCTAACCATCTGGTTAGCTATGATGCGAGCAATAGTCAGGATAATCATTATAACAGGCTATGAGACATGTAAATGGTTAGGCTACACCCTACGTGATATATGGGGTGAGCTATGATGCATGTAAAGTATGATATGATCACATAACTTGCTAATATTTCTTCGTCTCCAGCTAGAATGATGGATTTCAATCATGACTCCTCATGACAGGTATCTATGATACTAGCCCGCGTATCTGTTGTGTCTAAATCAAGTATACACTACAAGTAGAATCATAGTAATGATCAAAATAATAAAAATGGTTAGAGAATGTACTCGCCTGTGGTCCTGAGCAACAAATGAAGATGGATGTCCAAGATGGAATCACGAAGACCTAAATATAAAATATAAGTGTCAAAGAATGATTCGTAGTGATATTCATGTGTAACTAGCTAATTTTGATGTTTTTAGGCCACTTCTAGGTCCATACTAGATTAATACCTTATTATTCTAGATTTGGTGATCTACACTAGCTATTACTAGGGTGTTCTAAGTCATACAAATGTCTACTAGTCCATATTAGATAATAACTATATAATACTAGTTAATAATAATTATTATACTAGATACTAATAGAATATAATAATTCCTATACTATAGTGTCCTGGTATCCTACTGATACCTACTACTTAACTGACACCATGCTAACACTTCTACTGGTTAAGCCTAACCATATACCTTGCTCATATCCTAATATCCAACCTTTATCCTGATACTCTTAATCCATACCACAAGTTACTACACTAGGATACCCATTTTAGTATCACAACTTAACTAAATAAATTAGCAAGATTTCTTTACCTCACTTCCCTGACATTACCTTCACTACTACTCTCTGATACCTAATCACTAGTACCCAGTCACTCAACTTACTGCCCAAACTTTCCCACTATAGCACACAGAACCCGAGTTCTAATCACCTGTACCTGAGCCAACATCTCCCTCCTTGCACCCTCAAGTTTTCAAAGTACTAGTTCAAGCCCAGCAGTATAGTACATCTGATACCTATGCTTCACACCATTAATACCACTAACCTCGACTGAACCAAGTCAGTAAATTTCGATTTGTAGTTGTCCTCTGCTTCCATTTTACCCCTACAAAAATAACCCTTATACAATACAACAATATTTACTGCTGTCTCTGTAAAACCCCTAATTCTAAAAACCATATTAACCTTTTTAATAAATTATTAATTGAATTATAGTAATAGTGGCCAATAAGAGAAAATAGAATTTATTTAATTTTTATTTTAGGTGTTTGTGCATTTAAGAAATTTATGGAGCAATTATAAATTTTTCTTAATTAATTTCATGTAGGAGACCCTTTGGACAGTTGCTAGCTTAATGGTACACACTAATATAATTTCTAGAATTTTCTATATATATATATATATATATATATATATATATATATAAAGAATTAGAAATTAGAAAAAAAAATAGAAAAGGAATAAAAGAATAATAAGAAAAAGAAAGAAAAAGAAAAAAAAAATGGATTTAAAATCCTAATGGATTTAAACCCACTACCAAACTCATTTCCTAACTCTAGCCCACTTAACCCGGCCACTTCAACCCCCTAACAGCTGCAGCTGCAAGTGCCCCCCGCGTGTATATGAGACCGCGACTCGCATTAGAGAACCCCCCTTCGGCTTCTCCCTATATATATATCTTAAGGAACCAAACCCTAACCCTAATCTTCTTCTTCCCCCTAAGCCGAGGCCAACCTGATATCGACCGCCGCCGGAGCGCAGAGCCACCGCACCGCGTCCGTCGTCCGCGACTACCCCACCGCGCGCCGCGACAGGAAATACACAGCGAAGTACCTGTGTTCAAGCCCTGTTTCCCGTCTCCTCGCTCGACCTAAATCGACCCCGTCTTCACCGGTATGTTCATGACTTAACCCCCTTCAATATCTGTGCATTATTTTACCTCGAACTGAGCGTAAACCTAGGCAAAAACAGCGACAAGTTGACGAAAAATAACAACTTTTGGGATCGCAGAAAACTGCGGTAACTATCTATGTTCACGGACTCGTATCTCCCACCACAGATATCCGAATTCGATTTTTTTTTTGGTATGCGAAGACCACTTAACCTAGTTTATTTTCTGTCAAATACAATAATTTATTAGTTGTTGTGTAGAATTAAATTAGATAAAAAATCCCAAAAATCTGCTTTTTATAATTTTTAGAAATTGCGATACGGAGCGCGCCCCGCCAAACGGGAACGCCACGTCGCGTACCGAGTGTACCAAAAGGTGTGCACAGTATACCCAGACCTGTGGACTTTCGCAGAAACTGATTTAGACGCGTGTGCACGTCGAAATCAGCCCGTATCTGCAGAAAATTCTCCATGTCGCAACTTTTGTAAAACCTCGCGCCATTAAGTGAACGCTTATCATAATGCGACGAAACTTGCACCACTGGACTCGTGGTATCGCGCTGGTCCTGTGACCCAATTTTTACGCAATTTTGAGATAGTTGACCAAGTCGCCTAATGGCGGGCCCTACGGTTGACGTTTTGGGCAAAATTATGTTCGGCTTACCGGAATCCATATTTGGACATACCGTTAAGTTTGTACTGACTTTTAGAGTTTGTTTGACCTATAATTTGTCCCATTTAGATATTGTTACCCCTGGCATGCTTTTCGGTGCAAAGTGGGCCACACGTGGACCCTACTTCGACCGAAATTACCGTTTTGCCCCTGTGTCCAAATTGGACGAAAGGGTAGTGATTTCTAGCTATCTCGCTGATTCCAAAAATGTTGGTAATGTCTATTTCAGCATTCGGAGACGTTTGTTCGGAGCCATTGGTTTCTGATTCTGTGTCCTTGATATTTGGACGCTTACATTATACAGATTTCTTGCCAGACAAGTATACCTTGCCATTGTACTTTGTTTACATTCCATATGATGCATGCATATTTTATTTCTGCTTATTTTAGTTCATTTATTTTAACTGCTATATAAACGGCGCGTCCAAGGAAACTTGGGTGCAACAACGGTATCGTCGTATTTTGTTTTTATTTATGTATATGCATTGGACCTACTTTATTAGACCACCCCATTATCATGAGGCATCTTATGTTTCATTAGCCACAACACTATTCTTACACGAGTGTGAGTGACATATAGGACACGGACTTGCGTACTCGGCTGGCCACTGGTACATATAGGTCGTGCGACGGATAGGGTAACTGCCAATAGAACCTTTTTATGCTAGTAGACCTGACAGTTATTAGAGGTATTATCGTATTATGGATGTGACATGCTTAGAGCATAGGGTGGGGAGAACAACAAGTAAGACATTTGGGTTCTTTTGTACTTTCCTTTTTATGTAACCCGTACGCTCCGTCGGAGATACGCGGTCGTGATGACCCCTATACTACTTGGCGGCCTCTGCCGTTCAAAAGATGACATGCTTTGTAGGCCCCTGGATCTCCAAGAGAACCATGCCAATCCCATTTTTAGCCAGATAGCCCACTTGTTGGAAAGTTGTTCTTAAACTTCATTCACCTAGACGGTTAGGCGACCCTTGGATGTTTACATTTCAGTACCTTATTAGCATGTTTATATGTATCTTGTTACGTCTCTCTGAGGACCTGGTACCTTTCCAGATATAGATGAGCAAGAGTATCCGCATGAGTATGGAACTGGACCTGACGCTACTTATCAGACTGAGGAGGTCTTACCTTCGGAGTATCTGTGATCCATTACAGCTATTAGAGATTTAGTTGCTATTCTTTTAGAGACATTTATCTTATATTGGAATGATTCTCTTCTCTCTTTAGTAGTTTTAGTATAGTCGACTTGCAGTAGATTTGTTTCCATCCGACTATCACACTTTGATACTCATCTTTGATATTCAGTTATTTATTTCCATTTATCTATTTATTTGTGCTGTGGATGAGGTATAGATTGCGTGTGACTTATTGACAGTATATTACCACTGGTGGATTGGATATTCATGTACATCGTACGTATGTATATGGTTTCCATATATTGGAGTTCGTATACATATGGCTGGCGTGTTACGTATTCCTAGTCCTACGTATTTTGGGACTGGGGCGTGACAGTCTCTCCCCTCCTTCCTATTTCTGTACCTAATGCCTAACCAAGTGCTAAATCCCCCCTACACAACCAATGTAGACCTGAGCCCTCATCAGTTCTTTCCACCAGCTACCTGGCACTACCTACATGTAACACATGTTGAACCCAAATCCATACCTCACTGCATTAGCTACAGTGAAATGCACAAATAGTGCAAACGTCCAACTACTACTGAAATACTAAGAGATCCCCTTCCTTTTGTACGTTATAACAATGCTCAACTACTATACCATACTCACATGTATCAATTCCTCACACCTGCTACTGATACATCCTGGAGTATCACTACTAATCACACACTAAGGGTACACACTTGAACATGTGATACTAATCTACTGCTAATAACTGCAACACACTGGTCCTTCTCTTCACACATACTAAAACCAGAAACATCACCCCACACATAATGGTAGCAACAACAACTGCACCAACCATAATAACAACAGGACATTGAAAATAACTTTTAATAAGGACATCATGTATCCTCCCCCAACATTGCCACCAATACAACATGTGTTGCTATGGTGCAACACCAAGTTGCTTCTGCTGTATCCCTTGCTAAACCCAACTGTGCACACTCAAACCACCATACAACATTACACTTAGCATGCTCCAACCCGACACACACACTTACACATATACTAACTATCACTCCCATATGTACATACTAAAATTCCCCCCTACCGACTGCCTACAATCCTCCAGACTTGCACATAGTGCATCAAATACACATGTCTCTCCAAGCCACTACTGTCTCTCCTATAACCACTACACTACAATTTCAAGCAGCGACTGAGCTTGGCACTATTGTTGTCTTGTGCACAGAGCACAGTCCCCAATCCCTATAACACACATAAGTATGGATATATAACTAATAACATCTGACATAGATACCTATCAGTCACCAACACAACTACTAATACACTAGTAACATCAACAACCACCACTCTATATTAGACATTAGATCAAATACCTAGGGTGCATTAATCAAGATACTCTCATGGTGTCATGGTACCCATCAATCAACATGCAAAATCCCCAATATGCAACCAATACTAAATATACCTATCAAATATAACTATATACATTTAATATAACTAGTTACAATAAACAATAGAGGGAAAAATTCATTCTTAAACACCAAACCCCAAATATGAACACAACTTCATGAAGCAAACACCATGAAAACCAATAGAGACTCATTCTCTACCCTTGTGGCTATTCCTAGACCATGGGTGGGCTCCTAATGGTCAAATACACAAAAAAACAGAATTTAAAAGAGAGATTTCAGAATTTTACCTCTTGGGAGATGGATTCCCAATACAAATTCAAGGGTTCTTTAGCCAAGCCTCTTCTTCTCCAATGTTCTTTGTGACCTAAGCTTCTAGGCTTCTTAGATGAGGGAAATAAGAGGGATTGTGGTTTAATTTCTGAAATTTGGTGAAGGAATGTATTACTTTGGGGAAAAACTCAACTTAGAGTTTTTCATGAGTTAATGAATGAACTAGAGGGAGTCTCTCCCCCTCCTATATAGGCCGGCTACATACCTAGGGCTTGGCTAATGCACAATATCCTCAATGCCCCTATGGGTTGATATGAAGAGTTATTCAAATAGTGGGGTTTTTATCCCAAGTGAGGGTTTAGCAATTTCTCTAATTAAATAAAAAGTGATTAACTAGTGGGTCCAAAATATCTAGTCTAAGGTTGAGTCTAATGGTCACATCAAGTCTAGTCTACTAACCCATATCATTAATAATATTAATATAACAAATTATACATATCATGTAACTATAAACATAATATATATATAGTATTATAAATGACAAAAATGTCCCCACTCTAGAAATATCGTAGTAACAAGTCTACCTTCCTAAAAAAAAATTGTCCTCAAAATTAAACTAAACTAGCACAAGAACACAATTAGAACAATAAGAACAATACCTTAAGGCTCAAAAAGATACGGGTTATGCTCGCGCATTTTGTCCTCCCTCTCCCAGGTTGACTCACCTGGAGAGTGATGTCAACATGCAACACGAACCAAAGGAATAGTCTGGTTTCGTAATACCTTCTCTCTGCGATCCAAAATCTCTACGCTGCTCAGGATAGCTGAGAGTCGGACCAACCTCGATCTCCGAGTGATCTAGTACATGACTAGGATCTGCCACGTACCATCTCAGCTGCAACACATGGAACACGTCATGTACCCCCTCTAGTGCATGTGGCAAGTCTAGCACGTAGGCTACTGCACTGACCCTCGCAAGAATACCGAAAGGTACGATGTACCGTGGACTAAGCTTTCCGCTTCCACCAAAGTGAATTGTGCCCCGTGTTAGAGAAATTTGCAAGAACACCAAATCGCCAACCTAGAATAATACAGCCTTAATACGCAATCTAAAATAAGGCAATCACAAGCAATCTTAACAAAACCCATACCTCAAACTCCAAGGGTCTACGGTAGCTGTCAGCCTAATATCGTTGTCTGTCATGCGCTACTCGAAGTTTATCTCTGATGAGTTTTACCTTCTCTGCTGCATCCACGACCATCTTCGATCCCAACAAGGCTCTCTCTCCGACATCATCCCAAGATAACGGTGTGCGGAACTTTCGTCCATATAGAGCCTCGAATGGTGATATCTCAATACTGGCCTGGTAGCTGTTATTGTAAGAAAACTCTACCAGGTATAGATAATCCACCCAAGAACCTCCGAGATCCATAACACAAGTGCGTAGTATATCCTCGAGAGTCTGAATAATCCTCTCCGGCTGTCCGTCTGTCTGGGGGTGATATGCGGTACTGAACTTGAGCTGTGTACACAGGCTAGCCTGCAAACTCCTCCAGAAGTAGGAAGTGAAACGGCTATCCCGATCTGAGATGATGCTCATAGGAATCCTATGTAATCTGAAAATCTGCTGTACATACATCTCGACTAGCTTCTCCGTTGACGTACCCACTTTGAATGGTAAGAAGTGGGCTGATTTGGTCAACCTGTCTACGATGACCAAAATTGCATCTTTTTCTCCTTGAGAACGCGGAAGCCCCGAAACAAAATTTATAGTCATATGCTCCCACTTCCACTCTGGGATGGGTAAAGGCTGAAGCAATCCACCTTGTCTCTGTCTATCCGTATTTACCTGTTGGCACACTAAATGTCTCGATACGAAACATGCTACCTCGCGCTTCATACCATACCACCAAACGTGCTCCCTCAGGTCTTGATATATCTTGTTAGCACCTGGATGCATCGAGTACTTAGAGTGATGCGTCTCCTATAAAACCTCCTCGCGCAGCTCCTCGCATGGCACACATATCCTAGTACCGTGCTGCAATGATCCATCATCAACAATAGTGAAGTCCTCCGATAATCCTGTCCGAACATGTGCCCTGATACTCCTCAGAGCCTCATCCTCATTCTGGGTAGCTCTGATTTTGTCCATTAGCTCAGACTGTAATTTTAATCCCTACATCTGAATCTCGATACCAAGAACTAGCACCTCAATTTTTAAGCTCTCAAGATCGGCCAACAAGTGTCTGTTTGTCGTCAAGTACATAGCCATCGGATACCTGCTCAAGGCATCGGCAACTACTTTGGCCTTTCCTGGGTGGTACTACAATAAAATATCGAAGTCCTTTATCAACTACAACCACCTCCTCTGCCTCATGTTCAGCTCTTTCTGTGTAAATACGTACTTTAAGCTTTTGTGGTCGGTGAAGATCTCCACACGCTTTCCGTACAGATAGTGTTTCCACAGCTTTAGAGCAAAGATAACCGCTGCCAACTCCAAATCATGGGTGGGGTAGTTCTTCTCATGAGAACATAATTGCCTGGAAGCATAGGCAATCACCTTCCCGTGTTGCTGATGAATGCAACCCAAACCCTTCCCTGAAGCATCACTATAGATAGTGAATCCACCTACCCCTGATGGTAATGTCAATACTGGAGTTGTCGTCAAACTTTTCTTCAGTTCATCAAATACGGCATGACAATCCTCCGTCTAGACAAAATATACATCCTTCCTGGTCAGCCTAGTCATCGGCTCTGCAATCCTGGAGAAGTCTTGTACAAACCTTCTGTAGTAACCTGCTAGTCCGAGAAAACTCCTGATCTCACCCACTGAACTGGGAGTAGCCCATGACTCTACTGCCACGATCTTCTTCGTGTTAACTAAGATCCTGTCACCCGTCACCACATGCCCAAGTAATTTAACCTTGCCAAGGAAGAACTCGTACTTTGAAAGCTTCCTGTAAAGCTCCTATTTCCTGAGAGTCTCCAAAACCATCCTCAGGTGCTCCTCATGCTCCTCTGGGGTCCTTGAATATACAAGAATGTCATCGATGAACACCACCACGAACTTGTCAAGGTACTGGTGGAACACCTTGTTCATCAGGTTCATAAATACTGCCGGTGCATTAGTCAACCCAAACGGCATCACCATGAACTCAAACTGGCCATATCGAGTCTAAAAAGTTGTCTTCGGAATGTCTTCTTTCTTCACTTTCACCTGGTGGTAGCCTGACGTCAAGTCTATCTTTGAGAATACCTTCACTCCGCTCAACTGATCGAAGAGATCATCTATCCCCGCCAGTGGATATTTATTCTTGATAGTAAGGTTGTTAAGAGATCTATAGTCGATACATATGCATACTGACCCATCCTTCTTCAGTATAAATAATACCGGAGCACCCCACGTTGATGAACTTGATTTGATGAAGCCCTTATCCTGCAACTCATCAACCTGCTTCTTCAACTCTGCCAGTTCACTATTGTTGACCCTATAGACGTGTTGTGATATTGTCTCTACGCCTGGCACTAAGTCTATATAGAACTCGACATCTCTGTCTGGCGTCAAACCTGGCACCTCCTCTGGAAAGACATCCAGGAACTCTGCTATCAAAGGATGTGGCAACTCCTTTTCTTCCATCCTGGCTCCACAAAATATACCCTTGCTCTGCTTCGCTGCTCCTCTGGCGACCTCGAACTCTGGCTCTCCTGGTGGTCAAAATATCACTCTGCCTCTACGACAATCTATGGTAGCATGGTGCCTACTCAACCAGTCTATCCCGAGTACAATATCGTATCTGGGAAGTGGCATTACGAGTAAGCACACACTCAACTCTCGGCCTCCCAATAAAATTTTTCGATCCTTACAAGAATCACTCACAAGGATAATGCCTCCGCCAGTCATGATCTTGTAAGTCCTATCTAAGGATTCGGTCTCTAAATGATGCTTAAGAGCATAAGATACAGATACGAAACTATGAGAAGCACCAGAATCGAATAATGCAAATGCTGGAATAGAATCGAGAAGAACTGAACCTGATATCACATCTCCTGCTGGCTCAGCCTCCTCGACCGTCATGGCATATGCCCATCCCTGGGGTGCACCTCTCTGCTGCTGCTGCTGCTGGGCAAACCTCTACTTGTGTGGCGGATGTGGTGGTCCCCTCTGCTGGCCTCATGGTGCAGTAAGTGCTCTGGCAGGTCCCCTCTGAGTGGCTGCTCCATCCTGACCCGGACGAGTCTAAATAGACGGACAATCTCTCAACTGGTGTGCTGACGATCCATAAGACAAATATGTACCCAGCCTCTTTCTTCAGATGTCTCTAGTGTGTCCCGCTTTCACGCAGTACGAATATTGGACAGCGGGTTGGGCCTGCCTCTGCGGCTGCTGCTGAATATATCCTCGAGCTGGTACCTGGTGTTGCTGGTGCTGATACGGCCTATGTTGCTGTTGAAAGTGGGGACACTTGGACGGTCCCTCCCTATCACTCGCTTCTCCAGAAATGTCGCATCCTCTCTTGGGCCTGAGGTCCAGATAATCCTCAACAATCTGGGCATCCATCATAATGTCCTCAAAGGTAGCAGTACGACGTCTAGAAGTACGAGACTTGATCTCTCTCATCAAACCCTTCCTGAACTACCGGGCTCGGTCTCTTGGGTCCCGAATCATCGATGGTGCGAAATGACTCAAGCGAAAAAACTCTACGGCATACTCATCGACTGACATGTTCCTTTGGATCAAGTCATGGAACTGACTTTCCAAGTCTCCCCAGGCCTCGTCGAAAAAGAACTTCTCCTTGAAAACCTCCTTGAAAGCCTTCCAAGTAATTCCTCTAGCAGAAAGTCTTGGCTCCATATGATACCAAGATCGATATCGAACATCTGGTTGCCGGCGACCTCGATCTGCAGACTCTCTGGAATCTGAGCCAAGCGCAAGTTCCTCTCTATTTCCTCCAGTAAGTCGTCGGTGTAGAGTATCCCCTCAACACCCTTGAACTCCCGAGGCATCATCCTCTTGAAGTCCACTATAGTGCCTGGTCTCTGTTGCTGCTGTTGCTGGCCAGGATGCTGCTGTACGACTCTCTCCATGACTTGGAAAGTCACTCGATGAGCATTCTCGATGCTCTCCCTCATCAACTCAGTCTGCGCTTGGTACACCTCTCTCTGCACCCTCTGCGCCTCAGCCTGAACTCGTTGAGCCTCTGTTGACGTCCTATGAGAATCCACCATGCCCTGGATCAATACGAATATATGTGCTCCGTCAGCGGGCACACCTTCTGGAAACGGAACCTGTGGTGGTGGAGGGTCCCCCGTAACAACCGGGACATCCCTCTTGACAGGTGGGGGAGGAGGACCCCAAAAATTATGAAAACTCCTACATGAACAGGTGAAGTAGGAGGAGCAACTCCAGTTGTCTGGGTAGCAGGTCGAGAGGTGACAGACCTCTAGGAAGCTGTGGGTCCCAATCTCAGTGACCTAGTCTTCAGTAGTATTTTGAAGACAGATCGAAAGAAGAAATCAATTAAGGCAAAAGATACGATATCATCAAAGGACAGTACAATTTAAAAGAAACAATTATTCAGAATAACAAAATAAAATTAGAAATTTCCTAGGTGTGATTGAGCATACTCTCATCTATACCCTATCTCCTGCTCGTAATAGTACTCTAAGTCTGAACACTACTATGATACAACACTAGTTGTGACCTAATCTTATTCTTCTCGACCTGCATGGGCCACCACTAAAACATGTCATGATCCGTACCCAAAAATTGGGCATGAGTCATGGGTACGTCCAGCCTACGCTGTAGCATCGGCGGTAGAATATTGTCTAGGCTCAACAACACTAACACAACACACAAAAATAATATGTCAATAATCTCAACTTCATAAGGAGGACAATGAATATGCATATGATCAAAAATTCATAAGGTACTCAATCACTAAACTATAAAGAAGGTAAATGGCACGATAAGATATAAAAGATAAAAAGAATTTCTGGCATAAGTCTAGAACACAACTCAAATAACAATAGTCTAGAGTCTAGCTATCTCAACATAAATAAGGTCTCAACATAATACAACCCAAGTCTCACAGTTAGAACAATCCAATACATAAATAAACTAGGCTAAGTGTTGTCTAAACAACTGCGGTGGTGTCTCCTCTAAGGAGAGTGGCTCCTCTGGAATCTCCGGGATGTAATCACCATCTACTCCTGGACCATAATGGATAGGACAGAAATCCTCAAGATCCTCTAAAAAATGTTATCTAGTCAAGATTGGAGCGAAGCACAAACAGTAACAGTAATTTCAATTATATTGACAAAAACTATAAAACAGTGCAAGAAAATACATGATGAAAGAAATACAAAAAATAAGGAATACATGAGAGACATGTAATCATCAAATGGAAATAACTATCAATAAAAACAAATATGTGTATGAATGCTAGAAATGAAGGTAAAAAGAATAGAAATTTTAGCTAAGTGTCATGAAATATCAGTTTGCCGTATGATCGTCTTGGGACTAAATCAGGCTTGTTATATATGATTGGCTATGATACATGTGAGATCAGGCTAAACATCTGGTTGTCTATGATGCGAGCAATAGTCAGGCTAATCATATATAACAGGCTATGAGACATGTAAATTGTTAGGCTACACCCTACGTGATATGTGGGATATGCTATGATGCATGTAAAGTGGGGTATGATCACATAACTTGCTAATATTTCCCCGTCCCCAGCTAGTACGATGGATTCCAATCACGACTCCTAATGACAGGTATCTATGATACTAGCCCATGTATCCGCTGTGTCTAAATCAAGTATACACTACAACTAGAATCACAATAATGATCAAAATAATAAAACGGTCAGAGAATGTACTCACATATGGTCCTGAACAACAAATGAGGATCGATGTCCAAGATGGAATCACGAAGACCTAAATATAAAATATAAGTGTCAAAGAATGATTTGAAGTGATAATCATGTGTAACTAGCTAATTGTGATATTTTTAGGCCACTTCTAGGTCCATACTTGGTTAATACCTTGTTATTCTACACTAGCAATTACTAGGGTATTCTAAGTCATACGAATGTCTACTAGTACATATTAAATAATAACTAGTTAATACTAGTTAATAATTATTATTATACTAGATACTAATAGCATATAATAATTCTTATACTATAGTTGTCACGCCCCAGTCCCAAAATACGTAGGACCAGGAATACGTGACACGCCAGCTACACATTCGACCAGACTCTGGTCTGACTCGAATACATATAAGCTGTAATATAAAGGGCACTATCTATATATTCCATAAATGTAAAACTCTATGCCTCAATCCACAATGTACAGAAGTATACAAGAAAGAGCTATATGTGCTAGAGTCGGCCGCCCAATAACACACTAACTCGAATAGACTCGAGAAGAAGTATGAGTCTATAAAAACTAGGCTACAATAACAGATGAATAATCAATGCAAAATAACCATAATGCCGGTAGATAAGATGTGAGTACCTGGTACCATGCTCTCAAGACATGCAACAACCACAGCAACTCCAATGCTCCGTAATCACCCATGCTGCAAAACTAGCAGGGAACCAGGTCCTCAGAGGGACATAACAAGGTACATAAATATAGCAATGCCAAGTATACAGAAAGTACAAGTGCAACGACAGGGTACTTTATCATAACCAAACAAGTGTGACACAGTTTAAAGATAATGTTCGACGCGTGGGCTGTCCAAAATAAAACCGTAGCTCCGGACACGAAAACACACGACACGTACCGCAGCTCCGGAAGGAGTCACACGGGTGAAACAACTACACTAGATACAGGAATCACTACAAAATACTACATAAATATAAGCGCGTACAGAGTAGCCCAAACGTCTAGTAACTGTCTTCCCCTTCCCAAGCGGTCAACGATTGTGCGTTGAACCTGAACCTCTAACTACAGTCTCGACATACAGAATTAACTCAACAGACGCGACCCTAAGGTCATCCCAGTCTCTGATCATGATGTCAGTATCAGGATATAAGAATCTGGCACGATCACAGTGTATGAGTGTGTCCTGGGGTATCGATATACTCAGGTACGCATATCGAGATACTACGAATTATCCAATAATCTTTCTAAGACGTTACGACGTACGTCTTCACCCGGTTGTGAACCGGACACGAAGTATCGAACGTCAACATAAAAATACGCATAATGTACATAACAAAATAATAAATATCTGTAACTGAAATACAGGGTGGCAAGGTACACTTGCCTGCGTACGGCTGCTGATGACGGGGTTCTGGTACCACGCCCAAGTCTTCAGGTCCCGCAGTACCTAGAAATAGATACAAACCAACAATCAATAATCTATTCTACGACAGACAGGGATGCTACACACATCTACACCTAAACTCAGTCTCAGCCACGACTCACAGGGATAAGTCACTAGGGGGTTGACCATAGTTGACTATCGGTACGATGGTCAAATCAACTAATCATCAGTACCACATCATCAAGCCATCCTCAAAACACAGTTTGTGATTTTAATTTCTTCATTTAAAAATTGTTGTTACCAATCACCAGGTGCTTTCCTAAGTTAATCACCTTAATTTTCCAGTTCTAAATTATCGATCACACTAGTCCTCAATCAGTCATTCACCTACTATCCTTACTAATCATACATTTAAATTGAGCATTTACACTACACATAAATCCTTCGTCAATTTAATTCTCATTAAATAAGTTAGCATTTACCACCACGAAATATATCCTGATCCTTCATTTAACGATCAAAACCTAAATCTCCACAAACCGATATCTAAAATAAATTGTTTTAAATCATGACAAAGACAAACCCTAACCTATATTCATCCTATCAATATATATACCTCCACCACATACCACAAGTCATATTCCCATGTCCTTTATCAACCTTAATCCATCATCAACATGCTCTATAAATGAAACCTTAATACTATGCTCACATGAATATACATAGGTGAAACCCTAGCTAATATTAACACATTCATAAATATAAATAAATCCTATTTAAAACCATAACAAAATCTGGAAATTAATTCAAGATAGGGGGAGAGTCGACCTCGACGACGAGGATGCCGGGGTACGGCCGGTGGAGGGTGGCCGCGGGGTGGTGCCGAGTGGTGGTGAAGGTGGAAGCTGGTGGTGGTGGTGATGGTGGGATAATGGTGAAGGTGGAAGTTGCTGGTGGTGGTGATGGTGGGATAATGGTGATGGTGAAGGTGGAAGCAGGTGGTGGTGGAGATGGAGAAGTCGGACGGGGAGGAGGCCGGAGCGGCACTGCACTACCGGTCGGGGGAGGGGAGAGTTAGGCCGGAGCGGGGGAGGACAGCACAGTCCGGTCGGGGGCTGCAGGCCGTCGGTCGACTGAAGCTTCACAGCGACGGTCGGGTCGGGAAACGCACGGGCCGGCGGGGGTGGCTGTGCACCGGAGCGAGGGACGCACAGGCCAGCGGGGGGATGGCTGTGCACCGGAGCGGGGGACGCACAGTCCGGCCGGGGCCGAGTCGTCGGACGGAGTTCTTCAAGAGAAAAAAGAAACAAAGGAAGAAGAAGAAGAATAAGAATGGAGGGAGGTTACGTATGAATGAAGAAGGAGGGAGGAGAGAGAGAGAGGGGGTAGGGTTTTCTATGCATTGGGATTAGGGCCGGCTTGGGAGGAGTGAAGGGTGATTTGATGGTTTTATAGGGAGTGGTGAAAGGATAGAGGGTGGAGATGTTGCCATTCAAAATAGAGGGCCAAGATTTCTCATGAGAAAAATTATTTCTTCATGAGAAAAGAAGGGGGGTGAGTCTAATTCGGTCACCACACATCTAACCTCAATATTTGGTTTTGGCCAATGGGGTGAGGGCACCTAATATCCCTAAATTACAAATTAGCCCCCTAAATTCGGGAAATTGCATGAACACATAAAATAACGTAAAATTTGTGGAAAAAATCATGGGTAATGATTTGCAAGGCGAGTGGGTATTGGAGGTTTGGCATGGGTTTAATTTAATGGCTATCAGGATTAATTGGGGATTAAAATAGGATTAGGCAAAGTTGGTATCCTCGATTTAAATAGAATTAAAGTGTCCCGCGCTTTTAAATTAAATGGGGGCACTTGGGGTCAAAATCTGGAAATAACGCAGAGGTCAAAAATGGTGGGGGCTTGGAGTCGGTCTTGGACCCTTTAGTTGGTCTGGCTCAACGGGTTAAGTTGGTATCTCAAAATTGAGGGTAACGACACAGGTGTCCGACACGGAATTAAATATGGATTACGGTTTCGAAAAATTGTGCAATTAATTTAGAGCACAACGAAAATCTGATTTTTGAGTGACGAAAAGTCCAGTGCCTAATTTGGCGAGTCAAGTCAGAAGTACAAAAGTCTGGTAGAATTTATGGGCTGATATTGGGCTCCGAATAATTAAACTATGATAGGGCGCGCCAAGGGATTTAATTAAATAAAATAAAATCACAGACAAACTCAACTCTTCTCTAAACCTCATCATCTTCTGAAAAATCCAAAATTTCCCAAATCCAAATCTGACTATCTATAGAATAAATCTAGGGGGTTTACATTCTTCCCAACTTCCAAATCCAAAATATCCCCGAAATTAAAAGTAAAGTACGATAATAACTAAGATAATTTAAAAACAACTAGTAATCAAATGCCGTACGTAAATTCGTACCTTGCTCCTCAAATAAGTACGGGAACCACTGTCGAATAGAATCCTCGCGCTCCCATATAGACTCGCCTGGCGAATGGTACTTCCATGCCACTCTGACCAGTCGAATCGTCTGCCCTCTCAAAGTTATCTCGCTGTGATCGATGATCTCAACTGGCTGCTCTACGTAAGACAGACTGGGCCCGACTATAATCTCCAATGATCAAGCACGTAGCTAGGGTCTGCGACATATCTCCTCAGCTGCGATACGTGAAATACGTCATGCACTCCCTCTAATGATGGAGGCAATGCAAGACGGTAAGCCACTTCGCCAACTCGTTCCAAGATGTCAAAAGGTCCAATGAACCTCGGACTCAGCTTGCCTCTGCCTCCGAATCTGATGGTACCACGAGTAGGCAATATCCTCAAAAACACATGGTCACCCTCCTTGAACTCTAATGGCCTGCGGTACGCATCTGCCCAATGTTTTTGTCTGTCCTATGCTGCGCGCAGGTGGCTCTGAATCTGCTTGACCTTCTCCACTGTCTGTGTCACCAACTCTGGACCAAGTATCTGACGCTCTCCCACGTCACTCCAACAAACTGGCAACCTATATTTTCTGCTGTACAGTGCCTCATAAGGTGCCATCTGTATGCTGGCCTGGTAACTGTTATTGTAGGAGAATTCCACCAAGTGTAGGTGGTCCTCCCAAGATCCTCCAAAATTAATCATGCACGCTCTCAATATATCCTCTAATATTTGTATCGTGCGCTATGACTATCCATCAGTCTGTGGATGATTTGCAGTGCTGAACTTGAGGCGAGTTCCTAGGCTCTCCTGCATACTCCGCCAAAAATGTGACGTAAATCTGGAATCACGATCCGATACGATGCTGACAGGCACTCCATGTAATCGTACTACCTGCCTCATATATATGTCAGCTAGTATCTCTGTGGATTGCCCAACTCTGAAGGGCAAGAAATGTGTAGACTTGGTGAGTCTGTCTACGACAATCCAAACTGCATATTTCTCGCTAGGGCTCCGCGGGAATCCTGTAATGAAGTCCATGGTAATGTGTTCCCACTTCCACTCGGGAATGGGAAGCAGCTGTAATAGTCCTGCAGTTCTCTGTTATTCAGCCTTGTCTTGCTGATATACCAAGCATCTTGCCACGAATCCCGCAATCTCTCATTTTATCCCATGTCACCAGTAATGTTGCCCCAAATCTTGGTACATCTTCGTACCCCCGGGATGAATAGAATAATCGAGCTATGAGCCTCGGTCATCAACTCATGGCGTAGCTCGCCATTCAAAACGTATAGGCGATCTCCATACCTCAATGTTCCGTCTCCGAGAATCCTGAGTCCTGTTTGCATGTCGGCCTCTGTCCTTTCTTGCAATCGTCTAAATCTCTGTAAAACCCCCTTCCTAGAAATCGTATATACCTTTTATTTATTTATTAATTATTAATTAAATTGTAGTAATTAGGTCTAAATAGGAGAAATAGATTTTTAATAATTTTTATGTTAGGTGTTCGGGCACTTAGATGACTTATGGGACCATCAGGAATTTTTTGAAATTTATTCCATGTAGGAGACCCCTTAAGCAGTTGCTAGCCTAACGGTGTGCATTATTATAATCCATGAATTTTCTTATGAGTATATATATATAATATATATGTATACACAAATATATATATGTATATATATATTTATAAAGGAAAAAAAAAGAAAGCAAAAGAATTAAATGAGAATATAATAATAATAATAATATAATAGTAATACTAATATAATGCACTCCTTAGCACCATAGCAGCAAACTACTATTAAATCCCTTAGCACTAAGTCCCCCGCCCACTTCATCCATTGCTACAGACCCGCCCCATTACTTTAGAAGCAACCAAATTGCTTCTCTCCAGCCGACCGAAACCTTTGGCCGCCCGCTCCATCCCTCTCTCTCTCTCCTATTATATATATATATAAATATATATAGTTATCTCTCAAAAACCCTAACCTAATATACCCAGACCTCCTCTTCCCATCTAAGAGCCGTCACCGCAGCCAGAGAAGCCCCACCAAGCCATCCAACCACCCCGTCGACGCCGACCTCGCGAACTGCAGTTTCCCACTCGAGGCACCTTCGCTCCGACGTAATTTTCTGTCGACTCGCTCGACCAAACGCTGTTCCATTTTTATAGGTATGATCACCTCTTAACCCTCTCCAATATTTGTTTTATAGCCAACCTCGGAAAATGTGTGTCCCTAGGTGAAAAACAGCGTCCAAAGTGGACGGACAGACCCAATTCTGGATTCGCAGAATTCCATAATGACCACCCGTATTCCCGAGTTCGTATCTCCCACCACAGAGATCCGAATTCGGTGATTCTTTTCGATACCTATAGAATACCTGACCTAGTTTATTTTCTGTAAAATAACCTTATGCTATTAGTCGCTGTGGACATAATTATATTCGTCACAAAACTGCGCGCACCCACTTTTTTCGGTTTTCCAAAAGTTAGAAAATGGAGCGCGCCCCGCCAAACGGGACCGCCTTGCCGTGTGCCAAGTGTACCGCATAGTGCACATAGCGTAACCGGACACGTAAAAATTTGTGGGGACTGATTCGGACGCGTGTACGCGCCGAAATTAGGCCGTATCTGCGGACACATTTCGTGTCGCAACTTTTGTTGAACTCGCACGTATTTTGTGCACGCTTGTCAGATTGCGACGAAACTTGCGCCACTGGACTCGTGGTAACGCGCTGGTCCTGTGACCCAAATTTCACGCATTTCTGAGACGGTTGACCAGATCGCCACTTGGCGGGCCCCACAGTTGACTTTTTTGGACAAAATTTTGTTCGGCCAATCGGAATCCATATTTGGACATACCTTTGGGTTCGTATTGACATTTAGAGTTGTTTGACCTATAGTTTGTCCCATTTAGAGACTGTTAACCTTGGCACGCTTTTCGGTGCAAAGTGGGCCACACGTGGACCCCACTTTTATCCGAAATTACCGTTTTGTCTCTGTGTCCAAATTGGACGAAAGGGATGTGCTTTTTAGCTATTTTGCTCATTCCGGAAATGTTGGTGATGTTTATTTCAGCATCCGGAGACGTTTGTTCGGAGTCCTTAGTCCCAGGTTCAGTGTCCTTGACATTTGGGCACGTACACTTTACAGATTTCTTGCCAGGCAAGTATACCTTGCCATTGTACTGTATTTACATTCCATATGAGGCATGCATGTTTATTTTCTGTTTATTTAGTTCATTTATTTTAACTGCTATATAAACTGCGCGTCCAAGGAAACTTGGGTGCAACGACGGTGTCGTCGTACTATGTTTTTATTTATATATATGTATTGGACCTATTTTATGAGACTACCCCATCTTCATGAGGCATTTATGTTTCATTGGCCATGACACTATTCTTACACGAGAGTGAGTCACATGTAGAACACGGACTTGCGTACTCGGCTGGCTACTGGTACGTATAGGTCGTACGACGGATAGGGATAACTGCCAATAGAAACTTTGCATGCTAGTCGACCTGGCGGTTATTAGAGGATTATTATGTCATGGACATGACATGCTTAGAGCATTGGGTGGGGAGATCAACAAGTACCGTATTTGAGCTCCTTTGCACTTTTATCTATTGTGCGCCCGGATTCTCCGCCGGAGATACGGGTGGTGTTGACCACTATATATTATATTATTATCATGCGGGCCTCCGGCATTCGAAAGTCGTCGTGCCTTTTTAGGCCCCTGGATCTCCAATAGAGAACCATGCCAAATCCTAGTTTTTCAGCCAGATAGCTCACTTGTGGGGAAAGGTGTTCTTAACTGCATTCACTTAGACGGTTAGGCGACCCCAATGTATGTTTATTTTTAGTACTTTATTGGCATGTGCTTTTTGTATCTTGTTACGTCCCTCTGAGGACCTGGTCCCTTCCAGATATAGGTGAGCAGGAGTACCCGCAGGAGTATGGACCTGGACCTGGCGCTACCTATCAGTCTGAGGAGATCTTACCTTCTGATTATATGTGATTCATTGCAGCTGTTTAGAGATTCTAGTTGCTATTCTTTTCTAGACATTTATTCTTATATTAGAGTTTATTCTTCTCTCTCTTTAGTAGTTTATTATAGTCGATTTGCAGTGGATTTGTTTCCACCCGACTATTGCACTTTGAGATTACTATTTGAGACTGCTTCTTTGATATTCATTTATTGATTTCCATTATTCTATTATTTGTGTTGTGGATGAGATATAGAACTGCGTGTGACTTGTTGTGACACATATTACCACTTGTCATACCTCGATCTCCCGCAGGCAAATCGGGCGTTCCCGCTAGGCGGGAATCACCTTCGCCAGCGCTCCCGCAGAACGATCGCTTAACCCATCCGGGCGTGATGCCGCACGAGCGTGAGCCACGCCCGTGCAAGGCCATGGTTCATTGGCTGGCGGCAAGAGTTCTAAGCCACAGAGTCGCACAGATTGTCCGAGTGCAGCGGAGTTTAGGAACGCATAGGGATCGGTAACAGGTTCACTGAGTCGGCAAATATAGCGGAAGCATTGAAACAAGTAAAGTAATCTCTTTATTGATATGAAACATGTATTACAGGCGGCGTATAGCCGAGATTACAAGTCGCTCAAGCCTCTCTCTCTGAAACAGTAAAATCGTGCCAAGTGGCTACAACTGTGGAATGAATATACAGGCGATGGTCAGGCGATGTTCACAACTTATGTCTTGTATATGTGCTTCAGTCCCGAACGCACCGTTGCAAGGCTTCAGAGGGAACTCCTGGCCTTAGCACGCACGAAGGAGGCGTCCGCACCGCACGAGGTTCTCCCGCACCCTGCATATCAAACTGGTGGATTATCAGTACATTAAATGCACTGGTGGGAAAGCTACTCGCCCGCTCGACAAATCCAAACATGTAATACAGGTTCCGTGCACTACTATTAAGTTGTCTTTCTAGTTGCCATAGGATCAGTTTCATGCAAATATTGAATAGCTTAACGTGTCGGGCAGTGCGCCGTGCAACATGAGAGGAAACACGGCGAGACTTACCAACTTACCATCTCTTCCCTGTCCAAGGCAACATTAAGGCAACATTGTTAATTCGAGCAGAGGCATGTATAAATATTCAGGAGGCAAGCATATGCATACACGAAGGGTCGTTTAAACATGATCATTCAGGTGTTCAGTTGTTGCGATGCAGTGACTCGCACGCGGATAGCCGCTAAGCGAGGATGACTTATCTATATGAACACGGTCGCTGGCAAAGCCATTATGGACGTAGCCGGGGACAAGGATAGCTTGCTACAAGAGTACACGATGAGCTGCAAGCTACCCAGTCCCGAACACGAAGACTACACACGAGCTCCATCCGGACCGGATCGGCCCTAGTGCCCCGGTGACCGTCCGTGGAACTTACCTCGGGTCCGAGTTGTCCGCGACATACAAGCATTGGGTCTTTCCAATTATCACGAGATACACGAGAACACGAGAACACGCGTGCACTAGAATAAGAGAACACGAGAACATGAGTGCACGGGAACACGAGTACACGAGTACACGGGATACTTGAATCATGATTCTGTACAGTGAATATCTTGTCTTGATGCATTCCCCTGGTTCGGGGCTGCCTGGTGACCTAACGGTCCTGGATACTTGCAGGGTCAATCATACACGGAACGACTACTGAGTAGTCTCCCGGAGTTTGGATGAAAACACGGTAACTATCAAGCAGACAAGCATGCGTTTCTAGGAACATAAGCAGGCACGTTGCTCGGGCCCGAAGGTAGTCCGAGAGATAAAATCGTTGAGGGACTTAGCATGCGAGGGTCTGAATATAAGCACTATTTTCATTTTCTATGTTCTAGCAAGCAATACAAGTTGAGATTATTCCCTTAGCTAGGTGCGTTGGATTTATTAGCATGCAGGGGGTGATTCACCTAGCGACTAGCATATATAATTCCAGGTTTTATGTGTGCTGGCTAAGCAAAGACAAGTTCACCGTAGCCACCCACCTTAGCGATGATTCGCCTCGGTAGAGCGATACGTCTGAGCGAGCCTCTGAAAGTCCAAGCCGGATCCTGTAGGGACAAGTCTGGATATCTTTGCCTCTTGATCGAGGCAAAGCAGGTCGGGACAGCTGCACTATTGCCGTTTGAGACGGCAGTCCGCTTGAGCGGAACGGGGTGTTACATCCTACCCAACTTAGAAAAATCTCGTCCTCGAGACTTACTAAGGGCAAGCAGTAATTAGGGTTGAGGCAATCCTAGACAAGTCGTTTGTACTTATTTTATTTGGATATTCACTTGCACAAGCTTCAAAATCAGCATACCGCTTAGACTGGATCGTGCGCACCTTCGACATGCATTTCTAGTGTGAACACGTCAACCAGCTTAGTGATAGCGAAGTCTCAGCACTCGAGTTTCACCTTTTCTTAAGTCTTGGATGGTGCACTAGTTCAAGGCGTCCCTCGAATAGATGCATTCAACCAAACTTAGGGTTAGTGAAAATCAGACAAGCTACTAGCGATACTCTCAAGGGTTCACACAGGTTGGCTCAAAGGCCACTCGCAGCATACAACCAGACAAGCAAGCATAATATTCAAAACGTATTTTGAAAGTATTTAGACTTATTGTTGGAACATCCCATCGAGGCATTGAGAGAGAGCGTGCACATAACCCACGAACGAGCTTTCGAAACAGAGATATCGAATCGAAGTCCAAAGGCGTAGAAGCCAGGCTCTGATACCAACATGTTACGCCCCGATCTCCCGCAGGCAAATCGGGCGTTCCCGCTAGGCGGGAATCACCCTCGCCAGCGCTCCCGCGGAACGATCGCTTAACCCATCCGGGCGTGATGCCGCACGAGCGTGAGCCACGCCCGTGCAAGGCCATGGTTCATTGGCTGGCGACAAGAGTTCTAAGCCACAGAGTCGCACAGATTGTCCTAGTGCAGCGGAGTTTAGGAACGCATAGCGATCGGTAACAGGTTCACTGAGTCGGCAAATATAGCGGAAGCATTGAAACAAGTAAAGTAATCTCTTTATTGATATGAAATATGTATTACATGCGACGTATAGCCGAGATTACAAGTCGCTCAAGCCTCTCTCTGAAACAGTAAAAGTGTGCCAAGTGGCTACAACTGTGGAATGAATATACAGGCGATGGTCAGGCGATGTTCATAACTTATGTCTTGTATATGTGCTTCAGTCCTGGACGCACCGTTGCAAGGCTTCAGAGGGAACTCCTGGCCTTAGCACGCACGAAGGAGGCGTCCGTACCGCACGAGGTTCTCCCGCACCCTGCATATCAAACTGGTGGATTATCAGTACATTGAATGCACTGGTGGGGAAGCTACTCGCCCGCTCGACAAATCCAAACACGTAATACAGGTTCCGTGCACTACTATTAAGTTGTCTTTCTAGTTGCCTTAGGATCAGTTTCATGCAAACATTGAATAGCTTAACGTGTCGGGCAGTGCGCCGTGCAACATGAGAGGAAATACGGCGAGACTTACCAACTTACCATCTCTTCCTTGTCCAAGGCAACATTAAGGCAACATTGTTAATTCGAGCAAAGGCATGTATAAACATTCAGGAGGCAAGCATATGCATACACGAAGGGTCGTTTAAACATGATCGTTCAGGTGTTCAGTTATTGCGATGCAGTGACTCGCACGCGGATAGCCGCTAAGCGAGGATGACTTATCTATATGAACACGGTCGCTGGCAAAGCCATTATGGACGAAGCCGGGGACAAGGATAGCTTGCTACAAGAGTACACGATGAGCTGCAAGCTACCCAGTCCCAAACACGAAGACTACACACGAGCTCCATCCGGACCGGATCGGCCCCAGTGCCCCGGTGACCGTCCGTGGAACTTACCTCGGGTCCGAGTTGTCCGCGACATACAAGCATTGGGTCTTTCCAATTATCACGAGATACACGAGAACACGAGAACACGCGTGCACTAGAACAAGTGAACACGAGAACACGAGTGCACGAGAACACGAGTACACGAGTACACGGGATACTTGAATAATGATTCTGTACAGTGAATATCTTGTCTTGATGCATTCCCCTGGTTCGGGGCTGCCTGGTGACCTAACGGTCCTGGATACTTGCAGGGTCAATCATACACGGAACGACTACTGAGTAGTCTTCCGGAGTTTGGATGAAAATACGGTAACTATCAAGCAGACAAGCATGCATTTTTAGGAACATAAGCAGGCACGTTGCTCGGGCCCGAAGGTAGTCCGAGAGATAAAATCGTTAAGGGACTTAGCATGCGAGGGTCTGAATATAAGCAGTATTTTCATTTTCCATGTTCTAGCAAGCAATACAAGTTGGGATTATTCCCTTAGCTAGGTGCGTTGGATTTATTAGCATGCAGGGGGTGATTCACCTAGCGACTAGCATATATAATTCCAGGTTTTATGTGTGCTGGCTAAGCAAAGACAAGTTCACCGTAGCCACCCACCTTAGCGATGATTCGCTTCGGTAGAGCGATACGTCTAAGCGAGCCTCTGAAAGTCCAAGCCGGATCCTGTAGGGACAAGTCTGGATATCTTTGCCTCTTGATCGAGGCAAAGCAGGTCGGGACAGCTGCACTATTGCCGTTTGAGACGGCAGTCCGCTTGAGCGGAATGGGGTGTTACACCACTATGGATTGGATATTCATGTACAGCGTACATGTGTATATAGTTTCCATATATTGGAGTTCGTATACATACGACTGGCGTGTTACGTATTCCTAGTCCTACGTATTTTGGGACTGGGGCGTGACATGTTTTTGTGGTGGCCCATGCAGGTCAAGAATATATTGTCTCGGTTACGTGACTGTACCGAATAAGCCTGCATATAGGAATAGAGTATAAGGATCTCATCCACGCTTGATTGAAACTCATCCTTCCTATTTAATACTTGCATCCTGTTTGATTCCTGTACTTTTTCTAATCGTTTCGTACATCAACTGCAGAGAGATGGATTTGCAGAATGGATGTACTACCGCCGATGGTGACGCAACTTCTGGAGTCAATGGTCAGACTCAGGGAGGGACCCCAACGATTCCTAGGCTTCCGGGGCCAGATGGACAGACTCACACCCCAGTTCCATCTGATCTTCCCGCTTCACCTATTGGGAACCTTCCACCTGTCCCAGTACCGCAAGATGGCCAAGCGCAGATGTTCCAATTCTTTCAGATGATGATACAGGAACAGAGGCAGCAGGCAGCCGAGCAGAGGCAGCAGGCAGTCGAGCAGAGACAAAAATTTCTGGCAGCACTGGAGAGGATGGCTGCACAGGCTACTGTACCAGCCCAAGCACTAGCTCCAGTACCTCGAGCTAGGGTTGGATCAGTAAAGGATTTTGTTCAGATGGGTGCAAGGCAGTACAAGGGCACTGAGAGCCCGGAGGAGACCACCAGCTGGATCACTCACACGCAGAAGCTACTGGAGGCATCGCAGTTACCCACGGACCTATGGATGACGGGTGTACGGACGCTTCTAGATGGTAATGCCCATCACTGGTGGGAATCTATGGAGCGCCAGTTGGGTACTTACCAGACTTGGGAGCAGTTCTTGGAGTTCTTTGAGGGAAAGTACTTCCCGGACACTGTCAGGGATACCTTGTATGATCAGTTTCTTCACTTAGAGCAAGGGAACCGAACAGTGGACGAGTATGATGCCGAGTTTAGTTGACTCAGCAAATATGGCACTGCTTTGATACCAAATAACTTGGCTAAGGCTAAGAGATTTCATCGAGGACTGACCCAGGAGCTACAACATTATACAAGCTCGCAGTCCCGAGTCTCTTACGCTGAACTACTGACAGAGGCCAGATTTCAGGAAACCATTAGCAGAGGAAAAGGAGGTCAGCTGAGGACACAACAAGGATCAGCAAGGATACAACAGGAACCAGCCAGGACACAACAGGAAGGACCTATCAGACGTCCTTTGGCACAACAGCATCAGCAACACCGAGCAGCACCGTACCAGAATCAGGGGAAGCCTTATTGCAGTTATTGTGGAAGGAACGGACATATTTCGAGAGATTGTCGAACTCGCTTGGGTCAGTGTATGAGGTGTGGCTCTGGACAGCACCTGGCGAGAGACTGCCCAATGCAGCAGACACTTCCACCTCCAGCTCAGAGATTAGCGCTTCCTGCACCGAAGCCAACCTAGCAGATGACTGGACCGGGAGCACCTCGACCCCCAGCAGCAGAAGGATTTCAGAGAGGACCATCGCTACCCACTCAGGAGGAGCAGTATAGGAGGACTGGACATGGACAGCCACAGAGGAACGGGCGAGCTTTTGCATTGGAGGTAGATGACCTGGATCATGAGGTGGATGTCATAGCAGGTATTACCCTTGCTTTTACTTTTCCTGCTGTGACATTATTTGATACGGGAGCCACCCACTCATTCATATCATCTAGTTTTATTGCCAAACACAACATTGCTTCTACACCATTATCTAGTTGAGTTAGAATTCTTACCGGAGGAGGAGTTGTACCAGTTAGTCGAGTTTGTAGATCGGGCCCTATAGTGATACGTGGTAGGGAGATGAATGCCCAACTCTTAGTCCTTCCTATGCCGTCTTTTGATATTGTGCTTGGAATGGACTGGCTGAGCAAGAACCACGCCTTCTTCGATTGCTTTGGAGGAAGCATCCTTTTTAAGGTACCAGGCCAGCCTGAACTTGAGTTTACCCAAGGATCCACAGAAATCCTTGATGGTATGTAGCTCGCAATGGACGATGTTGTCTATCACCCTATTATTTCAGAATTTCTAGACGTCTTTCCAGAAGATTTGCCAGGACTACCCCCAGACAGAGACGTAGAGTTTTCAATTGAACTAGCACCCAGAGCAGCACCTATAGCATCGCATGTTTACAGACTGGCAAAGAAGGAGATGGACGAGCTGAAGGCACAGTTAAAAGAGCTAGAGGAGAAAGGTTTCATCCGACCAAGTGCATCACCCTGGGGAGCACCAGTGCTGTTTGTACCCAAGAAGGATGGGTCAGTGTGTATGTGCATTGACTACAGGGCCTTGAATGCAGTGACAGTGAAGAACAAATATCCATTGCCACGCATTGATGACCTATTTGATCAACTCAGTGGAGCTAAGGTATTCTCGAAGATAGATCTGAGATCGGGATATCACCAAGTGAAGGTACGAAAGTAGGACATTCCAAAGACCGCATTCAGAACAAGATATGGATACTACGAGTTTTTGGTCATGCCATTTGGATTGACCAATGCTCCAGCGATCTTCATGGACTTGATGAATCGAGTCTTCCACCAGTACTTGGACCAGTTCATGGTCGTCTTCATAGATGATATACTTGTCTATTCGAAGAGCCACGAGGAGCACGAGGAGCACCTGCGGATTATTCTAGAGACTTTAAGAAGAGAGCAGTTATATGCTAAACTCAGCAAATGTGAGTTCTTCTTGGACATAATTTCATTTCTTGGACATGTTGTTACAGGAGATGGTATTTCTGTTGATCCAGAGAAGATCTCAACAGTTGAGACATGACCTGTTCCTAAATCAGCAGCAGAGGTGAGGAGTTTCCTTGGACTTGCGGGATATTACCGACGGTTCATGGAAAACTTCTCAAGGATAGCGGCACCTATGACTCATCTGACTTGTAAGGATCAAGAATTTATATGGACTGACGAGTGTCAAGCAGCCTTTGAAGAGTTGAAGAAGCGACTGACTACAGCACCAGTATTGGCGATTTCGTCAGGATCAGGAGGTTACGTGATCTACAGTGACGCATCAGGAAAAGGCTTAGGATGCGTATTGATGCAGCATGGCAAGGTGATTGCATATGCATCTAGGTAGTTACGAGTGCATGAGAAGAATTATCCGACTCATGACTTGGAACTTGCAGCCGTTGTATTTGCCCTGAAGCTATGGAGACATTACTTATATGGGAAACGAGTGGAGATCTATACAGACCATAAAAGCCTCAAGTACGTCTTCACGCAAAAGGAGTTAAATATGAGGCAACGTCGATGGCTCGAGTTGATGAAAGATTTCGAGATAGAGCTACATTATCATCCAGGCAAGGCTAACGTGGTAGCAGACGCGTTAAGCCGGAAGCCAACAGCTTACTTCTTGACAGCACAGAGGGAACTTTTGGAGGACTTGCAAGAGCTTGGCATTGAAGTGATAATACCCGGAGCAGATAGGACACTAGCCAACTTACAAGTTCAATCATCATTGGTAGAGAGGATTAAGGCAGCTTTGCCTACAGATGCCAGATTCAGGAGACTGAAGGAAAGGACAGAGGCTGGAGAGCAAACCGGATTGCGCATTCATGAGGATGGGACATTACTATGTGGTGATCGTCTTTATGTTCCAAATGGAGAGATTCGACTTGAGCTGATGGCAGAGGCTCATAGTTCGATTTATTCTATTCATCCTGGAGGTACCAAAATGTATCGTGACTTACGACAGCATTTTTGGTGGCATGGGATGAAGAGAGAGATAGCTCGCTTTGTAGCTAAATGTCTGGTATGTCAACAAGTGAAAGCGGAGCACCAGAGGACAGCAGGATTATTGCAACCACTTGCGATTCCAGAGTGGAAGTGGGAGCACATCACTATGGACTTCGTCACGGGTTTTCCCAAGAGTCCAAGTGGGAGAGATGCAGTGTGGGTAATAGTGGACCGACTCACCAAGTCAGCCCATTTTATACCTTTTAGAGTGGGTCAGTCTACAGGAGCTTTAGCTGATTTATATACGAGGCAGATTGTGAGATTGCACGGCATACCAGTCAGCATTGTATCGGACAGAGATTCGCGCTTCACATCGCACTTTTGGAGGAGCATGCAAGAGAGTCTTAGTACTCGTCTGAAGTTCAGTACATCTTACCATCCGCAGACAGATGGGCAGTCAGAGCGTACTATTCAGACCTTGGAGGATATGTTGAGGGCTTGCATGTTAGACTTTGGAGGATCATGGGAGGACCACCTACATCTTGTAGAGTTTTCTTACAACAATAGCTATCAAGCGAGTATTCATATGGCTCCGTTTGAAGCATTGTGTGAAAGAAAATGTAGGTCTCTTGTGTGTTGGAGTGATGTGGGAGAACGTCAAATTTTGGGACCCGAGTTGGTGGTCAACACCGTAGAGACAGTCAAGAAGATTCAGGGACACTTGCGAGCAGCGCAAGACAGGCAGAAGCAGTGGGCAGACCTTCATCGTCGTCCCTTGGAGTTCAAAGAGGGCGATCACGTCTTCTTGAGGATATCACCAACCAGAGGCACCATCTGATTCGGAGGGCACGGCAAATTGAGTCCAAGGTATATTGGACCATTTGACGTGCTCGAGATAGTTGGAGAGGTGGCATATCGACTTGCGCTACCACCTTCACTGGAGGGAGTACATGACGTATTCCATGTGTCGCAGCTCAGGCGATATGTGGCAGACAGCAGTCATGTTCTCGACCATTCGGAGATCACCATTGGGCCAAGCTTGTCATACCAAGAGCAACCCGTGGGAATCCTTGATCGTCGAGAGAAAGTGTTGAGGAACCAGTCTATTCTCTTGGTTCGCGTAGCATGGAGGCATGGCGTGCCAGGAGAATCAACTTGGAAGCGCGAGGACGACATGCGCAAGCATTTTTCGAACCTATTCGCAGACCAAGGTATGAATTTACATTGTTAATTTATATCTTATACCATTCTTGCATTCTATCGTGGCTTAATTTTAATTTCGAGGACGAAATTTTTACAAGTTGGGTAGAATGTAAAACCCCCTTCCTAGAAATCGTATATACCTTTTATTTATTAATTATTAATTAAATTGTAGTAATTAGGTCTAAATAGGAGAAATAGATTTTTAATAATTTTTATGTTAGGTGTTCGGGCACTTAGATGACTTATGGGACCATCAGGAATTTTTCGGAATTTATTCCATGTAGGAGACCCCTTAAGCAGTTGCTAGCCTAACGGTGTGCATTATTATAATCCATGAATTTTCTTATGAGTATATATATATAATATATATGTATACACAAATATATATATGTATATATATATTTATAAAGGAAAAGAAAAGAAAGCAAAAGAATTAAATGAGAATATAATAATAATAATAATATAATAGTAATACTAATATAATGCACTCCTTAGCACCATAGCAGCAAACTACTATTAAATCCCTTAGCACTAAGTCCCCCGCCCACTTCAACCAAATTGCTTCTCTCCAGCCGACCGAAACCTTTGGCCGCCCGCTCCATCCCTCTCTCTCTCTCTCCTATTATATATATATATAAATATATATAGTTATCTCTCAAAAACCCTAACCTAATATACCCAGACCTGTTCTTCCCATCTAAGAGCCATCACCGCAGCCAGAGAAGCCCCACCAAGCCATCCAACTACCCCGTCGACGTCGACCTCGCGAACTGCAGTTTCCCACTCGAGGCACTTTCGCTCCGGCGTGATTTCCCGTCGACTCGCTCGACCAAACGCTGTTCCGTTTTCATAGGTATGATCACCCCTTAACCCTCTCCAATATTTGTTTTATAGCCAACCTCGAAAAACGTGTGTCCCTAGGTGAAAAACAGCGTCCAAAGTGGACGGACAGACCTAATTCTGGAATCGCAGAATTCTAAAATGACCACCCGTATTCCCGAGTTTGTATCTCCCATCACAGAGATCCGAATTCGGTGATTCTTTTTGATACCTATAGAATACCTGACCTAGTTTATTTTCTGTAAAATAACCCTATGCTATTAGTCGCTGTGGACATAATTATATTCGTCACAAAACTGCGCGCACCCACTTTTTTTGGTTTTTCAAAAGTTGGAAAATGGAGCGCGCCCCGCCAAACGGGACCGCCCCGCCGTGTACTAAGTATACCGCATGGTGCACATAGCATAACCGGACACGTGAAAATTCGTGGAGACTGATTCGGACGCGTGTACGCGCCGGAATCTGGCCGTATCTGCGGACACATTTCGTGTCGCAACTTTTGTAGAACTCGCGCATATTTTGTGCACACTTGTCAGATTGCGACGAAACTTGTGCCACTGGACTCGTGGTAACGCGCTGGTCCTATGACCCAAATTTAACGCATTTTTGAGACGGTTGACCAGATCGCCACTTGGCGGGCCCCATAGTTGACTTTTTTGGACAAAATTTTGTTCGGCCCATCGGAATCCACATTTGGACATACCATTGGGTTCGTATTGACATTTAGAGTTTTTTGACCTATAGTTTGTCCCATTTAGAGACTGTTAACCTTGGCACGCTTTTCGGTGCAAAGTGGGCCACACGTGGACCCCACTTTTATCCGAAATTATCGTTTTGCCCCTGTGTCCAAATTGGACGAAAGGGATGTACTTTTTAGCTATTTTGCTCATTCCGGAAATATTGGTGATGTTTATTTCAACATCCGGAGACGTTTGTTCGGAGTCCTTAGTCCCAGGTTCAGTGTCCTTGACATTTGGGCGCGTACACTTTACAGATTTCTTGCCAGGCAAGTATACCTTGCCATTGTACTGTATTTATATTCCATATGAGGCATGCATGTTTATTTTCTATTTATTTAGTTCATTTATTTTAACTGCTATATAAACTGCGCGTCCAAGGAAACTTGGGTGCAACGACGGTGTCGTCGTACTATGTTTTTATTTATATATATGCATTGGACCTATTTTATGAGACTACCCCATCTTCATGAGGCATTTATGTTTCATTGGCCATGACACTATTCTTACACGAGTGTGATTCACATGTAGGACACGGACTTGCGTACTCGGCTGGCCACTGGTACGTATAGGTCATGCGACGGATAGGGATAACTGCCAATAGAAACTTTGCATGCTAGTAGACCTGGCGGTTATTAGAGGATTATTGTGTCATGGACATAACATGCTTAGAGCATTGGGTGGGGAGAACAACAAGTACCGCATTTGAGCTCCTTTGCACTTTTATCTATTGTGCGCCCGGATTCTCCGCCGGAGATACGGGTGGTGATGACCACTATATATTATATTATTATCAGGCGAGCCTCCGGCGTTCGAAAGTCGTCATGCCTTTTTAGGCCCCTGGATCTCCAATAGAGAACTATGCCAAATCCCAATTTTTCAGCCAGATAGCTCACTTGCGGGGAAATGTGTTCTTAACTGCATTCACTTAGACGGTTAGGCGACCCCAATGGATGTTTATTTTTAGTACTTTATTGGCATGTGCTTTTTGTATCTTGTTACGTCCCTCTGAGGACCTGGTCCCTTCCAGATATAGGTGAGCAGGAGTACCCGCAGGAGTATGGACCTGGACCTGGCGCTACCTATCAGTTTGAGGAGATCTTACCTTCTGATTATATATGATTCATTGCAGCTGTTTAGAGATTCTAGTTGCTATTCTTTTCTAGACATTTATTCTTATATTAGAGTTTATTCTTCTCTCTCTTTAGTAGTTTATTATAGTCGATTTGCAGTGGATTTGTTTCCACCCGACTATTGCACTTTGAGATTACTATTTGAGACTGCTTCTTTGATATTCATTTATTGATTTCTATTATTCTATTATTTGTGCTGTGGATGAGATATAGAACTGTGTGTGACTTGTTGTGACATATATTACCACTATGGATTGGATATTCATGTACAGCGTACGTGTGTATATGGTTTCCATATATTGGAGTTCGTATACATACGGCTGGCGTGTTACGTATTCCTAGTCCTACGTATTTTGGGACTGGGGCGTGACAATCTCATATCTGTAGGCAAGGCTGCCTTGATCCTCTCAATCAATGTAGACTGAACCTCGAGACTGACCATCTGTCCATCCATGCCTAGCAATACAATCTCAATCCTGAGTTTCTGAAAATCCTCTAACAACTGGCGATGAGTCATAAATATATGCCATAGGCTTCCTGCTCAAGGCATCTGCTACTACATTTGCATTGCCAGGGTGGTACTGCAACTCAAAATTATAATCTGTCATAAGTTCTAGCCAACGCCTCTGTCTCATATTGAGCTCCTTTTTCGTGTAGGCATACTTCAGATTTTTATGATCTGTATAAATCTCAACACGCTCTCCATAAAGGTAGTGTCGCCATAGCTTTAGTACAATTATCACTGCAGTTAGTTCCAAGTCAGGCGTCTTATAGTTCTTCTCATGAACCCTTAGTCGTCATGATACGTAGACTATCTATTCTATCTAATCATAACTCATATTTGCTGAGCTTGGCATACAGTCTCTCCTGTCTCAGCGTCTCCAACACAATCCTGAGATATCCCTCGTGCTCCACCGGGCTCTTGGAATAAACCAAGATGTCGTCAATAATTACCACCGCGAACTTATCCGAGTACTGGTGGAAAATATTTTTCATCAAACACATAAATATTGTTGGCGCATTGGTTAAACCAAACGGCATAACTAAAAACTCATAGTGGCCATACTTCATCCGAAAGGCCGTCTTCTGGATGTCCTCTTTCCGTACCTTGATCTGATGATAACAGGATCTGAGATCGATCTTCGAGAATACACATGCACTGCTAAGTTGATCAAACAAATCATCGAGGCATGGCAGTGGATACTTGTTCTTTATCGTTACAACATTTAATGCCCTATAATCGTTATGCAACGTATCGTTCCGTCCTTCTTTGGTACAATAAGATGGTTGCTCCCCATGGGAAAATACTAGCCCGGCTGAAACCCTTGTCTAAGTGATCCTCTACTATGGACCTTTCACTCAACCAACTCTTTTGGTGCTAGTCTGAAGACGGGAAAATAATTGGCTCCGCTCTTGGAGTCAACTCTATAGCAAATTCTATCTCTCTGTCAGGTGGCAGGCTGGAAAGATTCTCTAGAACCACGTCCTCAAACTCTGGTATAATGCGAGGGTACACTGGTTCACCTTCTACAATGTGTGCCTCAAAGGTAGATGGGCACCATGCTCCCAGGCTCTCTAAAGAAACTCCAACTCAGGGTAATCTGGTGGTCTAAATATGACACAACCACGACGACAATCAAGCATTGCGTGGTATTGGCTCAACCAATCCATGTCTAGGATAATGTCATAGTCTAGACTTTAACCTCAAGATAAATTCTTCTGTTCTATTTTCAACATCAATCCCCAAAAGAAAATATTTTCTTGCCTAATGTATAATTTCTCTTCTCCTCAAGGTTTTCCCTAAAATTTTATTCCTCGAATTTCTTCTTTTCGTTATTCATCTTTCCAAGTCACAAGTACAATAATGGTATCACTCAAGTACATACTAGAATTTCTGGAATCCGATCATTATCTTCCAAGTGAGATCCTAAAATTTTATTTCCTCTGGCTCATAATCTTCGTTTCTAGCATTGCTATCACATATAACCACTAGTTTCCATCATCAGGCTATGCATTTCCATAAATTATTCTAGGTCATGATCAACAATCCTTCCAGCTCTCAGTACTTCCAAGATCACTGCTACCTCCAGCACGGGTAGGGTACTACTGGGTCCAATTCTCTTGCTACCCTTCCATACTAGTTCTAGAATCCAAAATAACCTATCATTCTATCCTACTCCCGGTAACAATCTTCTCGGAGAATGTTATACGAATTCTGTCTTCTGTCATCTGGACTACGATCTTCTTCTGGAGGGAAATCATCAGTCACAAGCATTCGTCTTCCCGAATAATAGGGGACGAGAAACAAGGATAACGATATTGACGAAGATTAAACGAATACAAATTGGAAGTCCAAGGGCGATAATTACATACAAAGAGTTTTTAAAATCGATTATGGATTAAGATCCTATTCAACAATCATAACATATATTCCTAATTTGCAGGCTCGCTTGGCACAGTCAGGTGACCAAGACGATTTAAATCGGACCTGCATGGGCCACCATAAAAACATGTCACGCTCCAGTCCCAAAATACGTAGGACCAGGAATACGTGACACGCCAGCTACGCATTCGACCAGACTCTGGTCTGACTCGAATACGTATAAGCTGTAATATAAAGGGCACTATCTAGATATTCCATAAATGTAAACCTCTATGTCTCAATCCACAATGTACAGAAGTATACAAGAAAGAGCTATATGTGCTAGAGTCGGCCGCCCAATAACACACTAACTCGAATAGACTCGAGAAGAAGTATGAGTCTATAAAACCTAGGCTACAACAACAGATGAATAATCAATGCAAAATAACCATAATGCAGATAGATAAGATGTGAGTACCTGGTACCATGCTCGCAAGACATGCAACTCCCACAGCAACTCCAATGCTCCGTAATCACCTATGCTGCAAAACTGGCAGGGAACCAGGTCCTCAGAGGGACGTAACAAGGTACAAAAATATAGCAATACCAAGTAAACAGAAAGTACAAGTACAATGACAGGGTACTCTATCATAACCAAACAAATGTGACACAGTTTAAAGACAATGGTCGACGCATGGGCTATCCAAAATAAAATTATAGCTCCGGACACGAAAACACACGGCACGTACCGCAGCGGCAAGGAGTCACATGGGTGAAACAACTACACTAGATACAGGAATCACTACAAAATACTACATAAATAGAAACGCGTGCAGAGTAGTCCAAACGTCTAGTAACTGTCTTTCCCTTCCCAAGCGGTCAACGATTGTGCGTTGAACCTGAACCTCTAACTATAGTCTTGACACGCAGAATTAACTCAACAAACGCGACCCTAAGGTCGTCCCAGGCTCTGGTCATGATGTCAGTATCAGGATACAGGAATCTGGCACGATCACAGTGTATGAGTGTGTCCTGGGGTATCGATATACTACGAATCATCCAACAATCTTCCTAAGACGTTACGACGTACGTCTTCACCCGGTTGTGAACCGGACGCGAAGTATCGAACGTCAACATAAAAATACGCACAATGTACATAACAAAATAATAAATATCTGTAACTGAAATACAGGGTGGCAAGGTACATTTGCCTGCGTGCGGCTGCTGATGACGGGGTTCTGGTACCACGCCCAAGTCTTCAGGTCCCGCAGTACCTAGAGATAGATACAAACCAACAATCAATAATCTATTCTACGACAGCCAGGGATGCTACACACATCTACACCTAAACTCAGTCTCAGCCATGACTCACAGGGATAAGTCACTAGGGGGTTGACCACAGTTGACTATCGGTACGATGGTCAAATCAACTAATCATCAGTACCACATCATCAAGTCATCCTCAAAACACAGTTTGTGATTTTAATTTCTTCGTTTAAAAATCGTTGTTACCAATCACCAGGTGCCTTCCTAAGTTAATCACCTTAATTTTCCAGCTCTAAATTACCGATTACACTAGTCCTCAATTAGTCATTCACCTACTATCCTTACTAATCATACATTTAAATTGAGCATTTACACTACACATAAATCCTTCGTCAATTTAATTCTCACTAAATAAGTTAGCATTTACCACCACGAAATATATCCCGATCCTTCATTTAATGATCAAAACCTAAATCTCCACAAACCGATATCTAAAATAAATTGTTTTAAATCATGACGAAGACAAACCCTAACCTACATTCATCCTATCAATATATATACCTCCACCACATACCACAAGTCATATTCCCATGTCCTTTATCAACCTTAATCCATCATCAACATGCTCTATAAATGAAACCTTAATACTATGCTCACATGAATATACATAGGTGAAACCCTAGCTAATATTAACACATTCATAAATATAAATAAATCCTATATAAAACCATAACAAAATCTGGAAATTAATTCAAGATAGGGGGAGAGTCTACCTCGACGACGACGATGCCGGGGTACGGCCGGTAGAGGGTGGCCGCGGGGTGGTACCGAGTGGTGGTGAAGGTGGAAGCTGGCGGTGGTGGTGATGGTGGGATAATGGTGAAGGTGGAAGCTGGTGGTGGTGGTGATGGTGGGATAATGGTGATGGTGAAGGTGGAAGCAGGTGGTGGTGGAGATGGAGAAGTCGGACGGTGAGGAGGCCGGAGCGGCACTGCACTACCGGTCAGTGGAGGGGAGAGTTAGGCCGGAGCGGGGGAGGACAGCACAGTCCGGTCGGGGGCTGCAGGCCGTTGGTCGGCTGAAGCTTCACAGCGACGGTCGGGTCGGGAAACGCACGGGCCGGCGGGGGTGGCTGTGCACCGGAGCGGGGGACGCACAGTCCAGCGGGGGGATGGTTGTGCACCGGAGCGGGGGACGCACAGTCCGGCCGGGGCCGAGTCGTCGGCCGGTGTTCTTCAAGAGAAAGAAGAAACAAAGGAAGAAGAATAAGAATGGAGGGAGGTTACGTATGAATGAAGAAAGAGGGAGGAGAGAGAGAGGGGGTGGGATTTTCTATATATTGGGATTAGGGCCAGCTTGGGAGGAGTGAAGGGTGATTTGATGGTTTTATAGGGAGTGGTAAAAGGATGGAGGGTGGAGATGTTGCCATTCAAAATAGAGGGCCAAGATTTCTCATGAGAAGAATTATTTCTTCATGAGAAAATAAGGGGGGTGAGTCTAATTCGGTCACCACACATGTAACCTCAACATTTGGTTTTGGCCAATGGGGTGAGGGCACCTAAAATCCTTAAATTGTAACTTAGCCCCCTAAATTCGGAAAATTGCATGAACACATAAAATGACGCAAAAATTGTGGAGAAAATCACGGGTGATGATTTGCAAGGCGAGAGGGTGTTGGGGGTTTGGCACAGGTTTAATTTAATGGCCATCGTGATTAATTGGGGATTAAAATAGGATTAGGCAAAGTTGATATCCCCGATTTAAATAGAATTAAAGTGTCTCGCGCTTTTAAATTAAATGGGGGCACTTGGGGTCAAAATTCAAAAATGACGCAAAGGTCAAAAATGGTGGGGGCTTGGAGTCGGTCTTGGACCCTTTAGTTGGTCCGGCTCAACGGGTTAAGTTGGTATCTCAAAATTGAGGGTAACGACACAGGTGTCCGACACAGAATTAAATATGGATTACGGTTTCGAAAAATTGTGCAATTAATTTAGAGCACAACGAAAATCTGATTTTTGAGTGACGAAAAGTCTAGTGCCTAATTTGGCGAGTCAAGTCAGAAGTACAAAAGTCCGGTAGAATTTATGGGCTGATATTGGGCTCTGAATAATTAAACTATGATAGGGCGCGCCAAGGGTTTTAATTAAATAAAATAAAATCACCGACAAACTCAACGCTACTCTAAACCTCATCATCTTCTGAAAAATCCAAAATTTCCCAAATCCAAACCTGACTATCTATAGAATAAATCTAGGGGGTTTACAATAGTGTCATGGTATCCTACTGATACCTACTACTTAATTGACACCATGCTAACACTTCTACTGGTTAAGCCTAACCATATATCTTGCTCATATCCTAATATCCAACCTTTATCCTGATACTCTTAATCCATACCACAAGTTACTACACTAGGATACCCATTTTAGTATCACAACTTAACTAAATAAATTAGCAAGATTTCTTTACCTCACTTCCCTGACATTACCTTCACTACTCCAACTCTCTGATACCTAATCACTGGAACCCAGTCACTCAACTCACTGCCTAAACTTTCCCAATGTAGCACACAGAACCGGAGTTTTAATCTCATGTACTTGAGCCAACATCTCCCTCCTTGCACCCTCAAGTTTTCAGAGTACTAGTTCAAGCCCAGCAGTATAGTGCAGCTGATACCTATGCTTAACACCATTAATACCACTAACCTGGACTGAACCAAGTCAATAAATTTTGATTTGCAGTTGTCATCTGCTTCCATTTTACCCCTACAGAAACAACCCTTATACAACACAACAATAATTACTGCAGTCTCTCCCCTCCTTCCTATTTCTGCACCTAATGCCTAACCCCAGTGTTAAATCCCCCCCTGTACAACCAGTGCAAACCTGATCCCTCATCAGTTCTTTCCCCCAGCTACCTGGCACTGCCTACATGTAACACATGTTGAACCCAAATCCATACCTGACTGTTGTACCTGCAGTAAAATGCACAAATAGTACAAACGTCCAATTGCTACTGAAATACTAAAAGATCCCCTTCCTTCTGTATGTTGCACCAATGCTCAACTACTACACCATACTCACATATATCAATTCCTCACACCTTCTACTGATACATCCTGGTGTATCACTACCAATCACAAACTAAGGGTACACACTTGAACGTGTGATACTAATCTACTGCTAATAACTGCAACACACTGGTCCTTTCCTTCCCACACATTAAAACTAGAAATAACACCCCACACACAATGGTAGCAACAACAACTGCACCAACCATAATAACAACTAAACAATGACAATAACTGCTTATAAGGACATCATGTATCCTCCCCCAACATTGCCACCAATACAACATGTGTTGCTGTGGTGCAATACCAAGTTGCTTCTGCTATATCCCTTGCTAAACCTGACTGTGCACACTCAAAACACCACACAATATTACACTTAGCATGCTCCAACCCGACACACACACTTACACATATACTAACTATCACTCCCATATGTACACACTAAAATCTTCCCCCTACCCGACTGCCTAAAATCCTTCAGACTTGCACACAGTGCATCAAATGCACATGTCTCTCCAAGCCACTGTTGTCTCTCCTATGACCACTACACTGCAGTTTCAAGTAGCGACTGAGCTTGGCACTACTGTTGTCTTGTGAACAGAGCACACTCCCTAATCCCTATAACACCCATAAGTATGGATATATAACTAATCACATCTGACATGGATCCCTATCAGTCACCAACACAATTACTAATATACTAGTAACATCAACGACCACCACTCCATATTAGATATTAGATCAAACACCTAGGGTGCAGTAATCAATATAATCTCATGGTGTCATGATACCTATCAATAAATATTCAAAATCCCCAATATACAACCAATACTAAATTTACCTATCAAATATAACTATATACTTCTAATATAACTAGTTACAATGTACAATAGAGAGAAAAATTCATTCTTAAACACAAAACCCCAAATGTGAACACAACTTCATGAAAAAAATACCATGGAAACCAATAGAGACTCATTCTCTACCCTTGTGGTAATTCCAAGACCATGGGTCGGCTCCTAATGGTCAAATGTACCCAAAAAAAATAATTTAAAAGAGAGATTTCTGAATTTTACCTCTTGGAAGATAGATTCTCAATGCAAAGTCAAGGGTTCTCTAGCAAAGCCTCTTCTTCTCCAATGCTCCTTGTGGCCTAAGCTTCTAGACTTCTTAGATGAGGTAAATGAGAGTGATTAGGGTTTAATTACTAAAATTTAGTGGAGGAATGGATTACTTTGGGGAAGAACTCAACTTAGGGTTTTTCATGAGCTAATGAATGAACTAGAGTGAGGCTCCCCCCTCCTATATAGGCCGGCCATATACCTAGGGCTTGGCTAATGCACAATGTCCTCAATGATCCTATAGGTTGATATGAAGAGTTATTCAAATAGTGGGGTTTTCATTCCAAGCGAGGGTTTAAAAATTTCTCTAATTAAATGAAAAGGGATTAACTAGTGGGTCCAAAATGTCTAGTCTATGGTTGAGTCTAATTGTCACATCAAGTCTAGTCCACTAACCTATATCATTATTAATAATATAACATATTATAGATATCATGTAACTATAAACACAATATATATAGTATTGCAAATGCCAAAAATGTCCATACTCTAGAAATATGGTAGTGACACCACATCATCGATGCCCACAACTGTACCCGTCCCCTCATCGCCCATCGTTACACATCCGAATATGCCGTCTCGATATGACATAAAGTTTATTCTCTGTATAGTGTGATACAACACCCCTTATCCAAGATCCAATCCCTGTCACAACACATGCCATAAGGCTCCTCTACGTCGGTTGCTATGATGATAAAATCTTTCATAACCGTAAAAACTACTTGATCATCCTTGCCTTTAGTCTCCTCGTTTTTTTGTGTTCATGCATTTTCTTTTAAAATGACCTGAGTCTTCCCTTCCCATAAGAAGCAACCAGAGTAGACTTATGTGATGAATCAATCTGCTTACGCTGAGCCTCCTCATTCAACAAACTACTTTTGACTGCCTCCATCATGACAACTCCATCAGGCATGAAGTTTCTCACAGACACCACTAATGTCTCCCAATTTTCAAGCAGATAACTCAAAAGCAGCAGGGCCTATATTTTTGTCGAACTCTCCATGGACACGTGATAAAACACCAAATCTTCCATCTATTAGAGGATAAATCCAATGGCCTTCCGATCCAAACGTTTCCAGTAATAAGCAGATTTGTTCGATGGCTTGACGTTGTCACCCTCCGATGAATCATGCAAAACCTTGCACCAGAGTAGATCCTCCATCCTTGGCTTCAAAATTGCCTAGTTCTCCCCCGTGAGAAAGATCATATAGTGTCAACCTGAGATCTCTGATACCAATTATTGGGAACGTGGTATGACCCAAACTAAAGTTGGCCCATGAAGTGTGATATTGGACTAGGAACATATACCTTAAAAGAGAATTCCTATGTAAGGCCTAAACCAATCACAATTATCTACACCTCATGATTCCACCTGCTATCTGATTTAAGGTTAAACTATCAACTTCATTGTTACCACTTTTTTGAGTACTCAAATGGAAACGAGATATAATCTAACAGCCCCTCTGAAATGCAAGTTTCTAATCAAACTTTGATGTGAAAAATGTACACAATCTTGATACGCAAAGCATTACATATCCTTCGCATATCAAAGATTCAAATATTTTAATAGCATAAACTAAATTCACAGATATAGTCTTTCCTTTTACTATAATTAAGGGATTCTATCTATTCTTTAGTTAACTTATTCCTTGTCTAGAATAGGCTATATATAGTACGATGTATTGTGTAATTCTTTAAGGCAAATATTATTTTTCTTCTCATATGGTATCAGACTAAGCAAATGAACCCTAAAAATACTCTTCTCCCACCTTCTCCACTCTCACTTTTGGTCAGGCCTCACGCCATGGCTACATCAACTCCCTCTTCGTCCTTACCAATTCGGACACTCTCCCCTATGAAACCCTAATCTACATGCTTACCATCAAGATTTATTCCTCAAATTATCTTCTATGGTGAAGCCAAGTTTACCCCTTTTAATTGGTCAAGGGCTCATTAGCCTCATTGACGAAACTCGTTCTGCACCACCGATTGTCGTAGATACGGAAGGAAAAACAAAGCCTAATCTGGCTTATCGCTCATGGCTCATTGATGACCAAAGGCTCATGATAAAGGACCGTGTATGACAACTCTACCGGGGGGTGAATAGAGTACAGTAGAATAATCTACCCAATTAAAAATTAAGCAGAGTAAAGGTAGCTACTAACTAACAGTGTATATGCAAGACAGTAATAAAATAATTGTAAGAGTAAGAGAGAGCAAACGCAAACACCGCGATGTAAACTGGTTTTCCTTTGAGAGGACTAGTCCAGTCCCGAGAACTCAAGCTCAGAGTTTTATCCATTATAATCACCAATAGTGAATCACAAGCTTTGATCCGAAGTCTTTCCACTTCTTTACACCACGAGATTTGATCTGAAGTCTCGCAACTTCACACACCACGAGTTTTGATCCGAAGGCTCACAACTTTACACAGAAGAGGGGCTTGATGAACCAAGCCTTGTACAACTCTGTAGACTTCTAGACCGAGATCGCACTTGGCACTAGAAGGCTGGAAGTTGATCTTGGAGATAAGAAAGTTTAGGCTCTCATGATTTACTCACTATATGATAGAAAGATTGAGAATGGTTGAGTGAGTAAGAATGTGAAAATATAACTCTATTTATAGGTTATTACAAAACTGAGTTCGACAAGAATTCCGTAGGGAATATTTGAATTTTCGAACGTTGGAGGCCAAGAAATCAGGGATATAATAACATGATGATTTTATACCAAAAGGGTATCCGAGTTCAGTATGAATTCGGGGCAAATTCGGTCCGAGTTCGTTTTACCTATTTTAGGTAGATCCAAGTTTGTATGTGGACTAATTTGGTAGATAGGTTCAAGATATATTTGACCTAATTTCTGGGTAGATGGGTTTTAGGCTATTTAAGTGGACTGAGTTGCTTAGATAGGTCCTAGACTCAAATAAAATATAAGATTATATATGAAAACCAAGAGCACTGATGAAGCCAAACTTCTGAAACATCTGCTGACTTGAAGACGCTTTTTTTCTTGATGGCAGTTGTCCAAAGATAACCAGATATGAGAATCTGAATATCTTTCAGGGGCTTCGCCCCCGAACCCCCACGAGAGGGGCTGTCCCCTCGACCCCCGTCCGCTGACCGGGTAGCGGAACCCCCGGGTGCGAGGCTCCAGATAAGTTGTAGGTGATTGGACAGAATTTTCTGGCATAACGTTGTCTTTGGCTCATCGTCATATAGCATATGTCAATTGCTTATTTTGCTTATTGCTTTCTGCAAGTACCTGTTAGACGAACAAGAAAATATACAGAAGCAAATATTACATATCTGGATAATGCTGAGATTAAGTAGAAGATACTATAGTGATTGATCGATTACTATAATGCTAAACTTTATCGATTAGCCATATTCAAAAACTCAACATAAACAATGTGCCAATACATGAGTCTTCTTTTTTTCTCTTTCACTGAAGAAGCGATGTCTATTGTAGTTGGATGCAAAACCGCTCGATCGGTTTGGCTTGCCTTGGAAAATCACTTCAGCCATCAATCCAAGGCACGTGAGTTTCGACTTAAAGGGCAACTTCAATCGCTCAAAAAGGGCGACAAATCAGTTGCAGATTTTGGCCGCGATTTCAAACTGGTGTGCGACCAATTACCTGCCATCGGTTGTTTTGTTGATGATACAGATAAAATACATCTATATTTGAAAGGTCTGGGTTCTGCTTATTCCAAATTTTCAATAACACATATGGCCATGACTCCTTTGCCATCATTCACGGATCTCCTAAATAATGCTGAGGCCTGGGATCAATCCCAACAAGGGCTTGAATCTGATGCACCACCTCAGGCAGCGTTTACCGCGACAACTGATTCAAGACCACCAGCATCCTCTTCTCTTTCTCGTGGCCGTGGGCATGGGCAGAAACAGGGTAGCCATGGCAACGGTCAGAAAAGACAGCCTCATTGCCAAATTTGCAGAGTTAATGGCCATTATACCAATGCATGTCCCGACCGTTTTAAACAAAGCATTGGTGCTCCTTCGGCTAATATTGTGGAGGCTTTTTCTGCTGCTTGCTCTATTACGGATCAGCCTGCCTCGGACTGGTACTTGGACACAGGAGCCTCGGCTCATATGACTCCTGCTCCAAGTAAATTGGACAGGTTCGGATACTATTATCTATTAATGCTTCAATTCAATTATCAGAAGTGTTAGTTGTTCTGGGGATCACTAAGAATTTGCCATCTATAAGCAAGTTGACATCTGATTTGCCCATTGATGTGGTCTTTACTGATAATTATTTTACGATTCAGCGTCAGGTTACACGGGAAATTCTGGCTCGAGGACGTCGTAGGCATGGTCTCTATGTTTTGGATGATAATAAGTTGGCATTGGTTGCTGCTCATAGGCCGAAAGCATCTTTTGAAATATGGCACTCCAGACTTGGCCATGTTTCTTTTGATGTGATTTACTTTTTACATAAGTTGGGAAGGATATATTACTGCTTTATTACCCAAACATGTTATTTGTGACTCTTGTGAGCAAGCAAAAGGTAAGCGTTTACCTTTTGTTTTGGATGAAAAATGCTCATCTTCTGTTTCGGACCTAATACATTGTGATTTGTGGGGGCCTGCGCCCGTTATTCCTGATTCGGGATTTCGATATTATGTTATTTTTGTGGATGATTTTTCGAGGTTTACGTTGTTTTATCCTTTACGACAAAAATCTAAATTTTACGATGTGCTACTTCAGTTTCATGTTTTTGTTAAAAATCAGTTTTCTTGTCGTATTAAAATATTTCACAGTGATGGGGGCACTGAGTTTACAAACAATAAGGTGCAAAAAATTCTTTCGGGAATCAGGAATTAGACACATTCTTTCTTGTCCATACACACCAGCTCAGAACGGACGGATCGAACGTAAGCATAGACATATCACTGAAATAAGGTGCAAAAATTAGTTTTCTTGTCATATTAAAATGTTCATTCTGACAGATTTGCCTCTTCTTCATTGCCTGTCTCGGAGTTTTTTGAACCTGCTCGGCTGTGTGGTCCTTCTACTCCCGGTCAGAATAATCATATGGAGTTGTTGCAGTTAGTGAGCCTCGTGGTTTCAAGTCTGCATTAAAACGTCCAAAATGGTTGGCAGCTATGAATGAGGAGCTTTCTGCCTTATCCTCCAATCAAACGTGGGATCTTGTGCCTCGACCCGCGGAAACAAATATTGTGGGTTCAAAATAGGTTTTTCGAACTAAGTTTCTGGCTGATGGTTCGATTGATCGCCATAAAGTCCGCCTCGTTGCCCAAGGTTTCACTCAACTCCCAGGATTCGATTATTCCCACACTTTCAGTCCCGTGGTCCGGGCTTCTACTGTCAGAATTGTTTTATCTCTAGCTGTTCTGCACAATTGGCCTCTTCATCAGCTAGATGTCAAAAATGCTTTTCTGAATGGTGTTCTGCCAAGGCCTGTCTTCATGGAACAGCCGCCTGGGTTCAAAGATGCACAATTCTCAAATCATGTCTGTCGCCTTAAAAAGGCATTATACGGGATCAAGTAAGCTCCACGTGTTTGGTTTCAACGACTCAGTGATTTTCAATTGAGCATTGGATTCTCCTGTAGTCGTTCTGATTCATCTTTGTCATATATAACTGTGGGTCGACAACTTTATATCTTTATATCTGTTAGTATATGTTGATGACTTCATCTTGACAGGAAATTCTTCAGAGCTTTTGCAGTCATTCATCTCTCGTCTTCGTCAGGAATTTCCATCAAGGACATGGGTAAACTCAGTTATTTCTTGGGTCTTGAAGTAACTTACACTTCCTCTGGCATTTTTTTGAATCAGGCCAAATATGCTCGTGATATTCTCCAACGAGCAGCTCTTGAGAATTCCAAACCCGTTTCCACTCCTTTAGTTGAAGGTTGTCAGCTTCCTACGGATAGCAAGTTGTTTGATGATCCTACCCTCTATCGCTCTTTAGTGGGCGCTCTTCAGTATCTCACGATTACTAGACCAGATTTGTCCTTTGCAGTGAATCTGGTCAGTCAGCACCTTCAGATCCCAACTATTGAGCATTTTCAGACAGTGAAGTGCATCCTTCGCTACGTAAAATATACACCATCATTCGGCATTTCTTTCACTCGTAGCTCAATACCTACGATAGTTGCCTAATCTGATGCTGATTGGGCCCGTTGTGTGGAAACTAGACGATCTACTTATGGGTACTCCATTTATCTTGGTGGAAATCTAGTTTCTTGGAGTGCAAAGAAACAACAAATTATCACCCGTTCCAGCTGGAGTCTGAATATAGTGCCCTAGTGAATGCAGCTTCCGAATTGATTTGTGTGCTTCCGCTTCTTCGGGAACTTCAGGTCCAGATCCCCTCCTGTTCCACTCTTTTTTCTGACAACAACAGTGCTATTTTTCTTAGTCAAAATCCAGGTGCTCATAAATGAGTGAAGCACATTGATATTGACTATCACTTCGTCCGAGAACTCGTCTCGTCGGGTCGCTTAGACACGCAATTTATTTCATCCGACTTACAAATTGCGGACATCTTTACAAAGGCTCTTCCTCGCCCTCTCTTTGAATTTTTTTGGGGACAAGCTACGCATTGGACCTCATCCCACATCTTTCTTGAGGGGGAATAATAGCATAAACTGAATTCACAGATATAGTCTTTCCTTTGACTACAATTAAGGGATTCCATCTATTTTTAGTTAACTTATTCCTTGTATAGAATAGGCTATATATAGTACGATGTATTGTGTAATTCTTCAAGGCAAATATTATTTTTACCCTCATATATTTAATAACCAATCCATATCCAGTATTGAATATATATACCTATATAAAATAATAATAATAAGTAATTAAGTCCAAGCCAATCTCCAAAATTGTTTTAGAATCGAAATGGTCCTCCACCATCACTTCCAGAAGAGTTAGCATTAACGATTGCTGCCATAACTCAACGATTGCTGCCATAACTCAATATGATTATGGATGATTGCAGTGTGGCCATAATAATAACAAACGATTTGTGTATGGAAACAAGATTATACGTAATAATTATTCGCAACTGTCACTTAAATATCTAAAGATTAATTAGGTTGGATTTTGTAATGGACCACAAACATGCCTGAAGTAATCATGTGTTCTTCTTCTTGGCTTAAAAATAAGTTTTTTTATGTGAATATTCTTACATATAAGAAAATATATATTTATTGCTTAATAAATTTATTTTAGATTTAATGTTTAAATGTTAGATCCTCACATGAGACATGACATAAATAGAAATATAAAACAATTAACGGTGGGGGTGCCTTTGAGATTTATGGAAGTTATGTGAAAACATATAAATATACAAAAATACTATTAGTCATCCAATATGTGAATATTCTTACATATGAGAAAATATATATTTATTGCTTAGTAATATTATTTTAGATTTAATGTCTAAATGTTAGATCCTCACATGAGACATGACATAAATAGAACGGTAGAATAATTAACGGTGGGGTGCCTTTGAGATTTATGGAAGTTATGTGAAAATATATTAATATACAAAAATATTTCATCCGAATTTTTTGGATAATATAATCTTTCATAACTGAAAGATTACATCACATGTCGATATGGTATATTATTTGTTAGTCCCGAGGCGGGGAGGTGGACGGTCGGGCCGACGGCGGGGAGACGAACGGAGCGGTCGGCAGGTTAGGGAAATGAAGGGTCAGCGGGTTGGACGACGGTTGCGGCGGAGGAGAAACGACGGAGAGAAGTTAGGGGGATCGGGGTTTCGGTTAGATACTGTAGCAGGTGATAATGGGTCGGGTTCGGGTCGGGTTTAGCGGGTTCGGGTCAGCGGGTCCAGATCTGACCTACTAAGGTTTGGGTTGGTTTAGTTTGGTTTATTTAGGCTGGTTCGGTTCGGTTCAGGTTGGTTTAATCCGGTTTATTCTGATTTAATTAGAAATAATATTTTTAGCTATTTAAAAATAGTTTTTGGGTCCAATAAATTCTAGAAAAAATATACTATGTCTATTTATTTATTTTACACTCAAAAATATAATTTTTATAATATTTTAATATTTAATTTAATATCTAAAAATATTTATCCCAGAAGAACATTTATTTTAATTATTTAAAAATCACGAAAAAATTCCAAAAATTTATATTTTAATTTCTGTAAAAATTCGGGTGTTTACATTTTCCTTGCCTCAGTTTTCGCTGTCGCTTTGTTGCTTTCGTGCTTTGAGTTGGTTTTCGGATTTGCTTGCGTTTTCTTGAACGGTTTCGATGGATTTCATTATTTTCGTTCGTTGAACTGCACTTCAATTCCGAGAATGAAAAGAGTAGAATATGTATTGATCAGTTGTTCATGGCAATGCAGGTGAACGAGCAGTAGGCGACGCACGAGTGGAGTCCTGAAGCACCTCTTTCCTTTCCTTCTCCAACCAAATTGTGAGTGGCTTATATTCGATTCAGTTGGCCCTTCTTCCAAGTCTTCACATCTAAAAATCTTATATTCTTGCTTGCCCCGATTAAACGATACCAAGTAATAACTAAAAGATGTCAAGATAAAAATGAATAGACTTGGATTATTATGCTTGTCAATCAACTTGTGAACGATTACTTTGTTGCATGCTAGCTCATTTAGAATGTTCATCATATGCTTCAATTTTAGTTAGAATGTATGCTTCTTTTATAAATTTTGCTATGCATATAGAACACACTTTACTAAGCAATATATTGATCAGAAAGACTATGCAAAACCGTTTATGCTATGGAACTTGTATCGTGCTCATATGTCCTAAATTTGCATGAATTGATTGAAAAACTTAATGGACGTCGTTTGATCACGGACAACTTGCGCACAAAAATTTATGGTTTTTGCGGACGGTCGCCAGGGCACTGGGATCGATCCGATCCGGGCGGAACATTATGTATAGTCGTATGTTATGGATGAAGAGTTATGTAGTGGGGCTCGCCACCTGTATTGCATATCATTCTTGTCTCAAGACTATAACCCGTCCTTTATGATAATATGCCAGTGATCCTTTCATATATTTAAACTTGTGCAAGCTAACTTGTATCTTCGTGACAGGAAATGACATGGTAAGTATTGTGCAGGTGGTTCAGACGGGCAGGTAAATATCACCGAACGGTGGCAAGTTCATTTCAGTAGTTTCTATATATATACTGCTTGCTTGTAAAATGAACTAAGGAAAGATAGAAAGACCACAAATAATATGCATGCTTCAAATAAATAATGTGTTGATTGGTATAGTTGGGTTAGCTTGCCTTCACCAGTACGTTTTGATGTACTGACCCTCGTTGAAATAGGTTCCCCGCACTAAGGAGATCCTGCGAGGAGCATAAGTCATTCCCCAATCCAGTCCAACTGTAGGCGCGTCCCGATCGTGCCATCCTTTGAAGAATTTTGAAGCAAGGAGCTAGCAACCCAAACTTGATGTAGCTCCGCGGGAAAGCCATCGTCCCGCCTGGAGGTCCCTTATTTTGAGTTTTAGTAAATGATATAATATACATGACAACTATCTTATTTTGTGTCAACTTTGGTAAGCCCGTGCGGCAACCTTATGACTCGTTCAAGAGTTTGTAAAAAGATATTCATAATCAATAAAGAGAACTTTTTCATGTTTCAACTTTGTGTTTCAATTTATCTGCGTACTCTGAATATGTGCTCGCTATGCAAAATACCTTAGTCTTGTACGGTACGCAACCTAGATCTGCATGATGTCACATCCGGGGGATGACTATCGATTTCACGAAATTGGAACGTGACACTAATATCCCCAAGCCAAAACATGCTCAACCAATGCGCCACACAAGCAACTCGTGTAATGCTATTTGTGATAGACCCAGCCAAAAATTAAACTCCATCCAACACATTCGCTACACGAGCAACTCGTTCAATGATCCATTTCTATCCGGTGCTTCTACTCACAATATGCCGCATAACCAATCTCGTTTGCCAACCAACTGATCCACTGATGTAATCAGAAACTCCCCGAACGATAAGCCAAGCCAACGCAATGATACACCTCTCGACTTGCTGCACAAATACAACAACACCATACAACTTGATGTACGAATGCAATAACGCCCTACGATGCTACGTGATATACCAAAAACCAACGAAAGCAATACAACAAAAAATAACATGTAGCCACAACCAGCAATATATAGACTTATTGCATGAAATATCCATTGCGGCACCGAGTAAAGCCAAGAACTAAATGACACACGAAAGTTATTTAGAGTTTGTGATGAAGCGAAGGACCAAGTCCGAGGAAATGAACCGGGCACTCTGATACCAATATGTCATGCCCCAATCTCCCGCAAGCTCGATCGTCCCCGCTGAACGTGAATCACCACGTTGCAACACTCCTGCAGGATAATCGTTCTCATCGGGACGTGATGCCGTACGAGCCTAGAGTTGTGCTCGTATAAGACGATATTGTCAAACATCAAAGTTATCATCAAAACGACCAAGTTGTAACGAAAGTCAAATATTGTGTACCAAGCAAACATCAGAGTATACGCAGCGAAGCTCTCGATAAGGTCCAAATAAAATTGCCACAAAGGAGATTGCAACACTCTTGTTCTTTCTCTTTGTAAAATCCCTAATCCTAAAAATTGTATTTACCTTTTTAATTAATTATTAATTGAAATATAGTAATTAGTGGCTAATTAGGAGAAATAGAATTTTATTTAATTTTTATTTTAGGTGTTTGTACATTTAAGGGATTTATGGAGCAATTATAAATTTTTCCTAATTTATTTCATGTAGGAGACCCTTTGGTCAGTTGCTAGCCTAATGGTATGCAATAATATAAATTCTAGAATTTCTCTCTCTCTCTCTCTCTCTCTCTCTCTCTCTCTCTATATATATATATATATATATATATATATATATATATATATATATATATATATTAAATAGAAAGAGAAAGAAATGAAAAAGGAAAAGAAAAAGAAAAAGGAAGAGAAAAAGAAATGGATAATCCCCTAATGGATCAACCCACCTATCCGCTAGTTTAGACTACCCGACCCATTAAGTGGAATAGAAGAGCAGCAACAACAGCCCCTTTACTTCTCACCCGCGATCAACCCCCCCCTGTGTCCCATCTTTCCCCTATATATAAATCGCATCTCCACCAAAAACCCTAACCCTAATTCATCCTCTACCCATCTCCCTCTGAACAAGACCGCCGCTGAGCCCTGACCGCCGTCCGCGCCCAGCCCAGACCGCCAGAAATCGACCCCGACGACCGCGATCGTGTGACGTGCACCACACCGCGACAGTTTTGAACTGCGACGTACCTGTGTTCATGTGCTGTTTTCCGTCACCTCGCTCAACCAAACTCGACCCCGTCTTTATCAGTACGTTCACTACTTAACCCCCTTCAATATTTATGTGATAGTTAACCTCGAACGGCGGATAATCCAAGGCAGAAATAGCGCCCAAGTTGCCAAAAAAAGATAACTTGTGGGTATCACAGAAAACTGCGGTAACTACCTATGTTCCCGGATTCGTATCTCCTACAACAGAGATCTGAATCCAATTTTTATTTTTGGTATGCGGAGACCACTTGACCTAGTTTATTTTTTGTCAAATATATTAATTTATTAATTATTGTGTGTAAAATTTAACCAGTTAGAAAATCCCAAAAATTCACTTTTTCCAGATTTCTAAAATTTGTGATACGGAGCACGCCCCGCCAAATGGGATCGTCCTATCAAGTACCGAGTGTACTAAAAGGTGCGCACAATATACCCGAATGTGTGAGATTTTGCGAAAACTGATTTGGACGCGTGTGCACGTCAGAATCAGCCCGTATCCACAACAAATCCCCCGTATCATAACTTTTGTAAGAGCCCTGCGCATTTAGTGCACGCTCGTCAGATTACAACAAAACTGGTGCCACTAGACTCGTGGTAACACGTTGGTCCTGTGATCCAATTTTTACGTAATTCTGAGACAGTTAACCAAGTCGCCAATTGGCGGGCCCCACGGTTGACTTTTTGGGCAAAATTGTGTTCGGCTCACCGGAATCCACATTTGGACATACGTAGAGTTCATACTGACTTTTAGAGTTCGTTTGACCTATAATTTGTCCCATTTAGAGACTGTTATCCTTGGCACACTTTTCGGTGCAAAGTGGTCCACATGTGGACCCCACTTTGACCCCAAATTACCGTTTTGCTCCTGTGTCCAAATTGGACGAAAGGAAAGTACTTTCTAGCTATTTTGCTTATTCTGGAAATGTTAGTGATATCTATTTTAGCACCCGAAGACGTTTGTTCGGAGCCATTAGTTCTGATTTCGTGTCCTTGATATTTGGACGCATACACTTTACAGATTTCTTGCTAGGCAAGTATACCTTGCCATTGTACTGTATTTATATTCCATATGATGCATGCATATTTTATTTCTACTTATTTTAGTTCATATATTTTAACTGTTATATAAATTGTGCGTCCAAGAAAACTTGGGTGCAACGACAGTGTTGTCATGCTATATTTTTATTTATGTATATGCATTGGACCTACTTTATGAGACCACCCCATTATCATGAGGCATTTTATGTTTCATTGGCCATGACACTATTCTTACATGAGTGTGAGTCACATGTAGGACACAAACTTGCGTACTCAGCTGGCCATTTGTACGTATAGATCGTGCGACGGATAGGGATAACTGCTAATAGAAACTTTGTATGCTAGTAGACCTGGCAGTTATTAGAGGTTTTATCATGTCATGGATGTGACATGCTTAGAGTATGGGGTCGGGAGAACAACAAGTAAGGCATTTGGGCTCTTTTGCACTTTTTCCTTCTGTAACCCCGAAGCTCCTTTAGAGATACGGGCGGTGATGACCCTATTTATTACATGTGGCCTCTGTCGTTCAAAAGACGACATGCTTTGAGGCCCCTGATTCTCCGAGAGAGTCACGTCAATCCCATTTTTAGCTAGATAGCTCACTTGGTGGAAAGTTATTCTCAAACTGCATTCACTTAGACGGTTAGGCGACCCATTGGATGTTTACTTTCAGTACTTTATTGGCATATTTATATATATCTTGTTACGTCCATCTGAGGACCTAGTCCCTTTCCAGATATAGATGAGCAGGAGTATCCGCATGAGTATGGACCTGGACTTGACGCTACTTATCAATCTGAGGAGGTCTCACCCTCGGATTATCTGTGATTCATTGCAGCTATTAGAGATTTTAGTTGCTATTATTTTAGAGACATTTATTCTTATATTAGAGTTTATTCTCTTCTCTCTTTAGTAGTTTTGGTATAGTCGATTGCAGTAGATTTGTTTCCATCCGACTATTATACTTTGATACTCATCTTGATATTCAGTTATTTATTTCCATTTATCTATTTATTTGTGTTGTGGATGAGATATAGATTGCATGTGACTTGTTGTGACAGTATATTACCACTGGTGTATTGGACATTCATGCACAACGTACGTGTGTATATGGTTTCCATATATTAGAGTTCGTATATATACGGCTGGCTTGTTACGTATTCCTAGTCCTATGTATTTTGGGACTGGAGCGTGACACTCTTGCCCACAAAGGTACTTACCGTTCATACATTATGTCCCGTATATCCAAGCAGTGCCACTACACCTGCGTACCTAAAATAATGCCCACAAACGTGGGTCAGTACACAGCCATACTGGTGAGCGAGGTAACCCACTCTTCTAAGCCGACACTAAGTAGAAATAGTGAATGCAAAATATATATGATGATCTTTCTACTTGAATCCTAGATTCATTTTATGGCATAGTTATAACATATTATGGAAAATTGTAAAGCAGGTTAAGCATGCAAGCATTCAACTCAAACTAATAGACAAGCAGATATATCCAACTCAAAGGGAAACTAGCATACAAACCATCCTAATCAAACCCAAGCAACACGGAAACCTATCAAACCATCATCCAAGCCTTAATAATCCATCCTCAACGATGCCACAATCCAAGCTTTATAATCCAATCTTCGATATGCACACTCTTGCCGAGGTAAGGTGGCCGGCGCCTAAATAAAAAGCAAAAATCAAACCAAAACAAAGCAAACCAACTCTTATCTATATGAAGTCACTGGCCAAGCCATAAAGGACTGTTCCAACTGCAGTTTTACTCGATCCAGCGGTGAGTAGCTAGCCCGCCTGAATCGTATCGAACCGCCGGTACCGCACCCAAGGCACGTTACCCAAATTTGCTTCCTCCATGGTGCCTCGGAGCCTTCCCTTTCGAGAAAACCAAACCATGTGCGCAACAGGTTGTCCATGACCGATGCAAACTCCAAGTAGGTATGATGAGAGAATCGAGCATTCTTTCCTCCAAAACTATCTACTCTCAATTCAACCAACTATCCATAACCATTCTCCAACTTATAGCCCAAGGCACCATCTCAAGTTATCCCCATAGGCACTATGTCGCTTCTCGACACAATGTTCTAATTGGTGCAACACTCCTTGCTCAGAATTATCCTGTGGCACAATGCCCTAACAGTGGCACAATGCCCTCATCGATGCAGTTGTTCGATTTTGAACCATAACTGCACGCTTTGCATGACAAAGTGCCCAAGTGATACTCGTGCACTGATGCACTCTTGTTTGCCCGTCCGAATTGCCTCGATGTTCCAACCAAGATGTATAATTCCAACTGTCCAAGTATAATTCCAATTATTTCTCCAGCTGCCCCTAATATAATCCAACTCTAGCTCCAACTGCCCCAACGTGAAACCAACTCAAGCCACAAATCTATCCAAGCAAACGACGTACACTCTATGCACGCCACAGTGTAGTGATTTCCAAGTTCCAGTCCAAGTTTTCAAGCCTTTACATGTGTTCCATATTATTAGACATAAAGGAGTAGAGGAGAAGGTATAGAGCCTACTCACCAACTATGATTCTGTTAAGCATCCTGTCCGGCCGATACGGCCGATCCCTTGAACCCCTGGTCCGATGCAAAGCACGATCTACTCAATTGGTATGACCGTGCGAGCAGGTCGTGCTCTCCAAATCATTCGACCATTCGGACTAAGAAAGACGGTATTATCGCTCCAAATCCTACTATCACAGTACTGCTCTGAACGAACATCTGATTCCATCAAACTCCGTTTGGGATCTGCACATAAAACTAACTCAAATCAATACTTATTCCCAAATCCAACAAATCAAAATGTAACCAGCTATTGCCTCATTCAATACGACTCAGCGTAATGCACTATGCGATTGTGGGGCGTTATACTATATATGAATAATACGAAGAGTCAAACACACATCTACGTGTCCGTATCAAAATATGACATGCACAAAGTTCCGTATCGGAGGAAAAACTCCCAAAATTGACACAAAAAGTACCATAACTTTCTCAACAGGCCTCTTATGAACTCAATTCCAAATTCTATGGGTAGCCTATGCATATGGATTAATTTATCATGATTAAATCTCAGATTTAGAACCAAATTGAAGGGGGGAAATTTAATTGTACCTATTAGGAGATTGATTCCCAATGTAACCCCTAAATATGATGGAATTGGCCTCCAACTTGTAGATCCTTGCTCCTCTTTGTTGATTCTTGCTTTCTCCTTCTAGATCCTTACTCCACTAGCCTCTAATGGTGATTTAGGAAAGAATTAGGATAAATAGGGAATTGATGTGGGGAATGAGGAAATTTGGTTGGGGGAAATTCTAGATCTAGATTTGAAATAAAAAGAGGAGAAATTTTTTTCTCTCTTTATGTAGGCCGACCCTCCTTGCCCCTTCCTCAAGATACTATATAATATCTATTATAACCCTTGGGGCCTCTCATAAAATAATAATTAAGGAGGGAAGATTCTAGTCTAATGGTTTAATTAAACTAATCATCCTCCTAAAGAATGGGCTTCTATTTGGGCTCAATTCTAACAATTAATACATGTTGGTCTATGAGTCTAAGCTAAACTAGTTAGGTCCACAAACACAATTCCAAATCACTAAATTAACATCTAACAATAATTAAATAATATAATAAATAATTATACAACATGCACAATATTTAATTAAATATAAAATTACCAAAATATCCTTTCCTAGAAAATGTGGTAGTTACAGAAGCCCATCCACCTCTTCTTTTCGATGTGGGACTAAAAAGAAAATATAAAAAATTGCTATCCCACAATCGCAGCCCAATGCATAGACCGCTCAGCGCCCGTTCAGCACTCGCTCAACGTCCGTTCAGCGCCCGCTCATGCAATACGTGCATGCAACACGTGCATGCAACATGCGTATGCAACCAGAGCATAAAACTTGTACATAAAATGAGCACACGAATGCAACAATAATGCACAAGTGCCTTTCGACGTTGCTAACGTGCTAAGTGTAAATTGTGCCAACAAAGTGCCACTTTGCACCCTTGAGCCCGAATCTGAGTCCGAGTCCGAGTTTGAGTCACTAAGTCCCTTTGGGACTTAGCTCCTATATAAATAATTCCAAGAGCATGAAAAAAAAGCATAAATGCTTTCATGAGGAGTTAATTATTTTTTCTCCTAGGAAAATACCTCCATATGGCACTCATGTGCCCCACCACACCCCATGTGCACATCTTAACTCATACAAAGTATTATATTGAGATACCCACTTGGTGGTATAGCTAATATGGGACTATCTTTACTAGTTCAAAGGTAAAAATACCAACAATCTCTAATATATCTCAATATATATGGGTTGAGCGTTCCCCAAAGTGACTGTCCATCATGCATTAGGATAGATGTCGCTTTGACTTAAATATTTCTGTATGGGTCGAACAACAGTATGATACAAGAATGGACAAAGCCTTGAATTCTGCACCATAGCTGCAATTCTTCTTACTCATACAATGATATCAGTTGTGCTTCCGGTTGCACATTAAAGGTCCTGTGCACCCCTGGTTTCGGTGTATGTAATTTGGGCGTCTACAAGTTTTCCCTTAAGAGATGGCCTATATCTCTTTCCATACACTCTAGGTAAGTTTTGTTAAAGGGTCCTTGGCATGAAGTCTCGAGCTTCCTTGCGTTGCTACTCCGCTATGACATAGCCCAGAGTAGAGGCTAAACCTTATCGTGTTGTCAAGCCATTGTAGCGTGATGTCCCAGCCTCTTTGTAGTGCCAAACTACATAGCATGAAGCATTGCGCTTCCTTGTAGTGTTACGCTGCTGTGACATGGCTCGCGTAGCTAAGGATTTACATCTTTTACCTCTATGGTGTCACACCACTATAACATGAGAACATCGGCCTCTTTGTAGTACTGTCTACTCTCTTCATTCTACAGCATTAGGCTACCTTCCTATGTACGGTACTACATCGCTGTGATATAGCTCACGAAGCTGAGGCATTACCCTTACCGTGGAACCTCTTGGTGGTGTCACCTAATGTAGCATGGAGATCTTACACTCCTTTGTGGTATTATGCTATCGTGCTTTTTGTTAAGCACACCAGACATTCAAAATATCTGAGAACTCATTAAGGCATCTAATCCATTCTCCCACATGACTTATTCTACACAAAAGAATAATTAGTAGACAACAGTGGTTCTAGGTCCGTAATCCCTCAATGTCTCAAAGGACTACTCATTGTTCCTAATATTCTTCCAATCAATGGTCCTTCCTTGAACCAATAGCTAGAAGCCTAGTAGATTTCTTTTTGAACTAATAACATAAAAGTAAATGATAGGATTGCAAAGACACAATATCAGAGGTCCTCCAAGCCCATATAAGTTGTATCCTTGACTATATGCAGTATTACGCCACTGTGACATGACCCAAAGGTGAGGTTCACTCCCTCGTATGGTGTCACGCCATTGTAACATGGAGTACTACCCTCCTTTAGAGTTCTTGGGATCAAATGACGCTGGAGGCCTTACATGAACGGATCTGTCAGACTCTCCTGGCTCCGATCATCAAACGCTGTAATGATCTACGCTATCTACGCTTATTCAACGTCATTTACTGGCCCTTGAGGCCTATCATGAATGGATCCGCCAGATTTACTTGACCCCAGTCATTAAAATACTGTAATAATCTACGTAATTTGCACTCATTCAGTATCATGTGTTCTATCCACATAGTTCTATTCAAACCATTAAAGAGATAAATAGATGCCACTGTTGTAGCTTCTTGATTTTTACAGTATGTCGGTATCATCTGAATCTGTGTACTAACCATAGGAAGATCATCTGAGTGCTTCCAGAGCCATTCTATTTATATGTTGCAGCTTGATAGTGCAAAGAACTATGAGAGTAAAGACTGCTGCTTTGACTTCCACGATATAGCAACACCACCTCTGGAGAAGTCACGTCCTCTTGTGGATATTTTACTCTTCTTTCCTGAGCATCAACTGGCATTACCGAAGCCTTCTTTCATATCTGGATAACTGTTGTAGCACAAGATATACTACTGAGTTCTTTTGAGAATTTTGACGACTCTCTTCACAGCTTTCAGTATTCAATACATATACTGCTTGTGAACTGACTCAGCATCCCTACAGCAAAAGCTATGTCAGGTCTGGTGGTATACGCAGCTTGAATCACTCACCTGATGATGCTCAAGTACACCAACTGTCTGATGCTTTTTCTTGGATTTGGCTTCATATTTATGTCACACCTAAGGAGTATCGTCCCTAATACCCTAAGTGTATGATCAATATTTTATGCCGAGAGCTTGTGACTAAGCAAGCCTACATGGTATCCAGATTATCTTATATCATCAGGATGACATCCACAATCCTATATCCTGAGTTTGGAAAAAAGGACATCTTTGTTAGTGACACTTTTGTGTCCATAACTGGGACTAGCAAGTCGTCCACATAGATACAAACAATGACTCCTCTATTATCAGCGAACTTCGTATACGCATACTTGTCCATATCGCTGATCCTGCGATAACTTTGACTAGATGACTTGTCAAACTCCCTGCTGCCACATCCTAGGAATTGCTTTAGGCCGTATTGATATATCACCAACTCGCAGACTATCTTCAAACCTAAATGATAATAGTTCTGACTGTTGTTCATGAATCTCTCATGTCTATCTTTATCCAAGACTTGTTGTCTTTCCATCATCGGATAAATAATCAGCTTGTGAATAGAAGCTACGACAATCATCATCCTGATTTATGATACCCTCATCGATGTGCCAAAGAACTCAATCCCCTATTGTATGAGAAAATCCTTAGACAGACAGCCTTGTCTTGAGCTCAACTGTTCTGTTTGCTTTTATCTTCATCAACTTGAAGATCTGATAAGTATCTGATTGGTTTAGCTCCTTCAGGCAGATTGACCAACACCCAAGTGTGGTTGAAGGTTATTGAGTCATACTCATTATTTATAGCCTCCCTCCAGAAGATAACATTTCTGGTCTTTATTGCCTCATCATAGTTAAGCGGATCTTCTTCCACATAATAGGTGACAAAATCATTTTTGAAGTCCTTAACTCTCCTCACCCGCTCAGACACTGGCTCTAAGAGTTCTAGTCCGATCGTTGTTGTTGGGATGACAATTTCTTCTTGGAATACATCTTCGTTGGAAGCTTCAGCCTCCTGTGTACGCACACTATTTTTTGAAATATCCGCGATAACATTGTTCTTGTACCTTATAAATTTATCTTTGAGGAGTTTTAAGTCACGAGATTCAATGATATGATTTAATTCGATATCAAGAAATCTTCAAGTATTACTCTTTTCAGCATCACCCTAAAAGATTGTCTTCGTAGTCCTCGATTCCAGCTTCTGAATCTTTAATTCCGGAAGCTTCACAGACATCAGACACCCCCACACTTGAATGACGTTCAAGTTGGGTCTAACTCTGAGCCAGATTTCCTGAGGAGTGACATCAAAACTTGCGTATGGCACTCTATTAAGAATGAACGTAGCCGACAGCACAGCTTCTCCCCAGAAGTAGTTTGGAAGACCCGTAGTCAACAGTATTGAGTTCATCATCTCTGTCAACGTTATGTTCTTTCTTTCAGCTACTATATTTGATTGAGAAGAATACAGAGCAGTTGTCTCATTGATAATTCTTTTTTTTTGCAGAACGATGCAAATTCAATAGACCTATACTCTCCGTCTAGATCACTTCTAAGTCTCTTGAGTTATTGCCCCATTTGAAGTTCAATCTCAACCCTGAACTACTTAAACTTCTCAAATTCTTCGTCTTTTAACTAGAGCAGATAGATGAACATGTACTTCGAGTAGTCATCGATGACAGTAATGAAGTACTTCCTTTTGGCTTTTGTGGAGAACTGCTTGAAGTCATAGATATCTGAGTGAACCAACTCCAAAAGATCTGTACTTCGGTTTACCCATTTGAACAATTTTCTTATAATATTTTTCTGCGCACAGACCTTATACTTCTCCACCTCCTTACCCCCATATTTGGAGATAAACCCTAGACTAGACATCTGGCAGTATGAAATACATGTCCTAGTCAGGGGTCCCACAACTTTTACAATGAGACTTTAGTCACAAGCAGAAGTTTGAACATCCATTTAAAACTGAACGTCTTGTTTCAAAGTATGTCTTCTGCCAAGATATCACATCTGGCAAACATGGATGTTCACCCTCAAGTCTGCAATAGACTTCCTGAGATCATGTCCTTGGTAATCACTGGTACGTTGCTACATGCACTCATTTGACTGTAACTTTTCGAAGTTCAGAACCATTATTCCAATCCCCAGATCCTCTGCTTGATCATTTTTTGGCATCAAGACCTTCACCACTGAAAGGTTCGACCTTAATTAACAGCTCTTCTTAAAGCACATGTGGCTAGATGTAGCAGTTTACATCCATTGGTCAGCAACCACGCCATAGGACTTAACCTGTGGAATTATAGCAACCAAGTTAAGTAATCAAAGAAACCAAGTTTAGTTATACATTGCTATATTGGTTCGGATTGGTTCTACTTCCAAGTTTCAATTTCAGCCATACGTCAAGTCCTGTATAGTGCAGTGACATTCATGTGCATAGGCCACCATACGCCAATCTATGCGCATAAGCCTTCATGCGCGTCTTGCATGCGCAGAGACCATCATGTGCATTGAGATACTATGTGTCCAGCTCTGCCATGCGCCAAGATGCCAAGACTTCCAATGCACTGCCATGCGCCAAGTCTTGCAAAGCTTCAAGTCCTATCATGCGCAATGGTCTGCCCCTTATGCACATACTGCAATCCTTGGTCATCTTGTAATCTTCCTTCTAACTGGAATACGCGTCCTTCAGTCACTATCTCCTCCATCCTCGGAAATGGTAGGTACCGATAACTCACTTTTAATATTTGACATAGGACTCCTTCCCTCATCTAAATGTTCGAAGTAAATTTCGTCAATCTTCTCAAGTTTGTGAAAACTTGTGTCCAGAAGACTTGAACGGATGTTTTCCATCTTTATTTGGATCTTGCTTTGAGATTATTAGTCCTGGGGCTTAACCAAAGATAGAAGAACGTATGGTCAAGATCAGAGGTTCACACAAAATTCTCACTCTGACTATTCTCGATTTCCATGAAGAACTATATAAGTATTCTGATTACAACATCCTCTTATGATTAAAAAAAAATCAAAATTAACCAAACTTCTCATTCTTTCTTATAATCGCAGTTGCAGACGAATAGAACATAGTTAGAAAAAACAAAAATTACCTTCGTTCTTTCTTGCAAAACGCAGTTGCAATCAGACAGGACGAACCAAAAAGAAAAAGGAGAAGAAAAAAAATAAAAAATTATTCTTGCTGGGACGGTGAAGACCACCGTTGCTCAAAGCAAGTTTCGTCCTCTATCGACGATCTGCTCCCAAGAGCCAGCAAGTTTAAAAGAGAACTTCTGGAACGCTCGTAGTCACCTCTTTGTATGACTCGAATGGACTCCTTTGGAATACTATTTCTCAACTTTTTGGTGTGTCTCAAAAGGAGGCTAGATGGCTCTTTATATAGGGAAGGATGGAAGCCTATCCACCTATTTTTTCTGAAGTGGGACTAAAAAGTCAATTTACAAAATTGATATCCCACAATCGCAGCCCAATGCATAGCCCGCTTCATACAATGAATGCTGACGTGCTAAGTGCAAAGTGCGCCAATAAAGCGCTACTTTGCGTCCTTGAGCCCGATTTCGAGGGCTTAGCTCCTATGGAAATAATTTCAAGAGCATAAAAAAAAACATAAATGCTTTCATGAGGAGTTAATCCTTTTTTTCTCCTAGAAAAATACCCCACATGGCACCCATGTGCATACCTCAACTTATACAAAGTATTATATTGAGATACTCACTTGGTGGTGTAGCCAATGTGTGACTATCTTTACTAGTCCAAAGGCAAAAAGACTAATATTATTTGTATATACGTATAATCTCAATCAAAATAAATATAATATCAATCAAAATAAATATAATCTCAATCAAATGAATCAAGATATACCAAAACTAAATATAATTTAGTCATGGCTATCAGAGCTCCTATTTATGTACTTGTGTATTATAGTCCATGTTATTGAATTCATTGTCCCCGATAAATACACAAGTTCCTGATCAAAAATTCTGACTAAGATTATACTTACCTTACGAATTTTTATTTATCTTAATTTATTTATATATCAAGGTAATTTATTGTGCACCGAAAAGAAGGCTGTTGATAAGGGCACTACATAGTTTACTTGGGGCTAGCCCAGGATTGGGGCTAGCCCATTAATGAATGAAGTTTACTCATACTAGCCCAAAAGTTTACTCATACTAGCCCAAACTTTAAACTCTCCTCCCAAACCCTCCAAACCTCCACCGGAGCCCTCTCCCCTCCTCCCTTTCTTGCCAGAGCCGTTCTCCTCCACTTCCTCCTCCTCCTCCTTGTTGATGGCTCCCAAAGTCTCGAAAGAATCAAGGTATAATTTTTTCTTCTCCTTGTTCTATTGCATTTAGAAAAATTTTCCAAAATTTTAAAAATTTCTATTGCATTTCGAAAAATTTTAGTGGTTATATTTTCATTCTTAAAATGAGGGCATACAAGTCCTGAATATAGTTTAGGATATAGTTTGGACATTTTTCTGGATGATCGTACCCGATTTTAGGGCATACAATTTTGACATTCGTCGAATGTATCGAACAGAATCATGCGGGACTGTAAAAATTTCTACAGTCCTTAGATTGAGGACTGTAGAAATTTCTACAGTCCTATATACATTGAGGACTGTAGAAATTTCTACAGTCCTGTCTAATTTAGGACTGTAAAAAATTTTACAGTCCTGTATACATATAGGACTGTAGAAATTTTTACAGTCCTGAATGTTAAATTAATTTAGGATGTTAAAATAATTTTTTTGTCTTATAGTCACGTCCCTCGGAAGGGCACTGAGGCTGAAGATATCATAAGAAGATGGCCTACTGCGTCGATGCGTAAGGAACGCAATGTTCAGCGTACTATTGAACCAGCTTTCACTATCTACGACCCCGAGGCATGCCCTGAAGTTAGGAAACGTCGAATGACGAAGAAGACAGTCACTCGTTCAAAGAGATGTGCTCCTACTAGTACTTCTAGTTCTTCTTCCTCCTCCGATGAGGACATACCAAATATCCAAAATCGGCCAACTGATGGTTCAGGACCTTCTCAACATGCAGATAGTCCTATCGAGACTCTACTACAAACCCTCGAAAATTGGGCTACTGATGGTTTAGGACCCTCTCAGCAGCCAGATATTCCAGTCGAGACTCGTCCAAATGGTTGCTCTATGTTACCGTCGATCGAGAACCATATTGCATACCAAATATGGAACAATCCGGTAAGTATATTATGTTATGATAATTTTATATATAGTTCTAAGTTCTAAGTTCATCCAATTATTTATAGATAAGTACATTTTATATATAGGTATAAGTTCATCCAATTGTTTACTTTTCAGGAGAGTTCTCGTATGTCAACGGTGATCAACCAGGTCAAAAAATACAATACATAGAGGTTTGAATTATTGGAAGACGATGTGAAGGCTAAAATTATTTCTATAAGTTTACAATATTTGGGTAACTACTCATATACGACGGTGGATAATGCACTGATATCAGCATTTGTAGAACGATGGCATCCAGAAACCAACACTTTTCATCTACCAAACGGGGAGTTGACGATTACCCTTGATGACGTCCATCATATATTAGGACTTAGGGTTGATGGTCGAGTCCTGATGAATCATACTTTTGACGAATCGAGCATCAACATTTACGACCATATTGTAGATTATGTATCAGGGGGTCTGGGAGTTAATGCTACTAGGTTTACCACCCTTCGAGAATTCAAGAAGTCGTACGGACTTCCTTTAAAATATTTGGAGGAGACATTCGCTGATTTGGACCCCGAAGTGGATAATAGCGATAATGTGGCCCGTGGATATATGCAGTTCATCTTAGGGGCTGTCGGCATTACGGATAAGTCTGGAACGTCCATACATGCCAAATATCTTCTGAATTTGGACGAATAGACACGGTGGAAGAAATATCTTGGGAAAGCGGTATACTAGCATACCTTTACCGCGAGCTTGGTGCGGCATCCCGCGTCGGTTCGAAGATAATATTCGGATGCCAGACTCTACTACATATATATATATATATATATATATTTGTCAACTTGTATACATAATTAAAAAATTTGTTGTTAATTTTTGGACTAATATTTTTTTAACTTGGTTATGCGAAGGCATGGATATACGTACACTTTTCAACCCTACAGCGGGCTGAACTTAACCGAGGGTATGACGAGCACCTTCCTAGAATGTGCTGATAGAAGCTAACTAAGGAAGATGCCAAACGTCCACATACATTGGCCATCCTACGGAATGCACTCAAAGATATGACGATAGAAGAGGTGAATTGAGACCTAATTTTTTAATGTTTGGTAATAATTTACTAAATTATGTGACGTTTTGCTAAATTTTATGCGTTGTAGATTGTTTGTGATCCATATCATAATTTGCGACAGACTAGTCGTCCATTGCAACCAGTCGCTTTATATCACGGTCTGTTAAGTTGTCATAAAATTGAAGATGCTTATATGCCTGATAGAGTGCTCCATCAGTTTATCTACGTACAAATAGTCCCGAAGCGCACATTAAAAATGATAACTGCTCCGCGAGGTACAAAACTGCTAAACTATATTCCTGCGGCGTTCACCTGGGTCTCGAACTTCTTCATTGAGTGGCAACGTCACGTTATTAGAGAAACCGAACGGCAACCAGCAGTAAATATGACTGATTGTAGCGATGACTACCTCGCCTACTATGCTGGTGTCGGACTACCTACGTTGTTCAAACGTGGAGGTGATATTTGCATGTACCATCAGATCTTTCGGCCAAATCTATCTTGTATACTACATTGGTCAAGATGGTGAGCCAACTTATTCACTTTCAGTTTGATATGTGTAAATGTTTATAACCTAACAATTTTTTTAATTCTCATGAATAGGCTAGGAAAGTGAAGAAGTTAGGAAGAAGCCTCGTAAGTTGCCAGGGTACGAATTATATGGCCATCAATGACGAGCTACAACAAATCGACAACGCTGAAGATTTTTCTTTCTTGGAAAATAGAGAGCAACGTACAAAGAGGCGGCATGAAGTTTAGGCCATGTTTCAAGATTTTTAAAACTTTTCTAAGATTGTGTTTTGAGACATATAAAACTTTACAGTTTGAAAACTTTGAGTGGTTATGTATTATTGAAATATTTTGATTGGTTATGTTTTAAGTTGCTACGATTTGCTACAATTTGTGTTTGAAGTTTGCTACATACAGTTGTTAAATGTGTATAGGCAGCGGCTAAAAACTTGGACTGCCAAATTCTGGACAGTCCTTAAAGCTATCAGGACTGTAAAATTTTTGACAGTCCTAATTTTATATAAAATTTTGCAGAGACAATGGGTTCAAATTATGACTGTGAGAATTTTGACAGTCCTCATAGCTTGTGGGACTGTCAAAATCCTGACAGTCCTAGTTTTACATAAAATTTCCAGTGTGTTAGATTTAGGACTGTCAAAATTTTGACACTCCACATAGCTTGTGGGACTGTCACAATCCTGACAGTCCTAGATTTACATATAAATATGCAGACAGTGGATTAAAATTAGGACTGTCAAAATTTTGACAGTCCTCATTGCTTGTGGGACTGTCAAAATCCTGACAGTCTTAGTTTTATAGAAAATAAACAGTGGGTTAAAATTAGGACTGTCACAATTTTGACAGACCTCTTAGCTTGTGGGACTGTCAAAATTTTGACAGTCCTAATTTTATAAATAAATGTGTAGATAGTGGGTTAAAACTAGGACTGTCAAAATTTTGACATTTCTCATTGCTTGTGGGACTGTCAAAATCCTGACAGTCCTAGTTTTATAGAAAATAGACAGTGGGTTAAAATTAGAACTATCACAATTTTGACAGTCCTCTTAGCTTGTGGGATTGTCAAAATTTTGACAGTCCTAATTTTATATATATTCGTGCAAATAGTGGGTTAAATTAGGACTGTCAAAATTTTGACAGTCCTCATTGCTTGTGGGACTGTCAAAATTCTGATAGTCCTAGTTTTATATAAAATAGACAATGGATTAAAATTAGGACTGTCAAAATTTTGACAGTCCTCGTAGCTTGGGGGACTGTCAAAATTTTGACAGTCCTAGTTTTACATATAAATGTGCAGATAGTGGGTTAAAATTAGGACTTTCAAAATTTTGACAGTCCTAGTTTTATATAAAATAGACAGTGGATTAAAATTAGGACTGTCAGAAATTTGACAGTCCTCATAGCTTGTGGGACTGTCAAAATTTTGACAGTCCTAGTCTTATATATATCACAGCGGGTTAGAAGTAGGATGTCAAAATTATGATAGTCTAGTGTGCTTGTGGGACTGTCCAGATTGTGATAGTCCTAGTTTTATATAGATTTTGACTCATTGCACAACATACAGTTCAAGTTTTATACAAATTTTTTTTATTGCACAACATATAGTTCAATAAACAGTTCAACATACATGGCTCATTGTACAAACATACAGTTCAATATATAGTTCAACATACATTTCTCATTGCACAACATACAGTTCAATATACAGTTCAACATATATGGCTCATTGCACAACATACAGTATAAGATGAATCAATCGATTAGAATATCAAAGTAGTCCTTCCACTACCAGAAAAAGTCAAATTAGCGACGTCTAAAAACGTCGCTAAATAACCAAAAAACGTCGCTAATTAGGTTTAGCGACGTAATTAGCGACGTTTCAAAGCAGTCGGAAAAAACCAAGTCGCTAAAACAAAAAACGTCGCTAAACGTCGCTATGCCGACGTTTTTTAGCGACTTTAATGTGTCGCTAAATTTAGCGACGTTTTACGACGCCAAGTCACTAAAAAGCGACGTTTAGAAAAGTCGCTAAACGTCGCTGATTAGCGACATCTATCGCGACGTTACACCGACGTCTTTAATGACCTGGCTATACTGCCATGTCAGCAATTGGCGACGTTTAGCGACGTAAGTAGCGACGTTATTAGCGACGTCCTTAGCGATGTTTTACAGCGTCACTACTTAGCGACGTAATTAGCGACGTAATTTAACGTCGCTAAATGTCGCTAAACGTCGCTAATAACGTCGCTAATTTTTAAAAAAAAAAAAAAATAATGTGCAGAAGCAAACATTGGTGATTCCCTGCAGTTTTACATCATCTTCATCATACACACCAACATGATTCAATCTATATAATCCAATTAAATTAAAGACCATAAGAAGTATCAATCCAATTAAATGTGGATAACTATATAATCCAATTAAATTAACTAAAAAATTAAAGACCACAAGAAGCATCATACATCATGTCTATTGTTGAAGTATCAATAATTCATAAATAATAATAAAAATAACTATACTACTACGGATCTGCAGGAGGCTGACCAGCGGCGCGCTTGAAGGATAACAACTCCTCATACTCGTCCCGTGGAATCGACACCGATGTCGATGGAGAAGGCAGTGACGTCGGTGGAGGCCTTGCCCGCTCCAAGTCTGCGAGTCGCTGGTTGTAAGAATCCAGGGTAGATAACAGCCTCGTACTGCTATCACCCATTGAATCCTGCATCCTCGTCAGGTTCTCGCCCATCGATAGCTGTGACGCTTGCATCCTCGTCAGCTTCTCGCCCATCGATAGCTGTGACCCCTGCAGCTCCATGATGTTGCGATCTTTGGAGGCTCTAATATCATTTGTTAATTCTCGTAGCTCCGTCATGCTGCGGTCGAGCATATCCAATCGTGCGATGAGCATCGGATCATCCGCCTGCGGCTGGGACCGGGACTGGTCCTCCATACTTCGCAGCAAGTCGTCACGGAGAGACGCAATCTGACGGTCAACGGCCTCCTGGACGGCCTCCTGGACTCTGGCCGACGACTGCGAGGGCTGCGACTGCGAGGGGTGTATAGAATGCACAGCTGTCGGGGAGGCCCTAGATGACTGCGTCGCAACCAGGGCGCCATAGGAGCCCGTACCGTAGTACGTACCCCTCTGGAGACCACCAGATGCGGTCACCCACAGGTCGTCCGTCGACGGAGATGGACCGGGCTGCGACGAAGCACCAGCCTCTCCAGGTGTAGGTGCACTAGCAGTCGCCCGCTCACGAAGCCTAAGATACTCGGCCTAGAAAAGGTTTAGAAACTCAATAATTGCCTAAGTTATATTAAAATAAACACAAAGTAAAGTAATACTTACATCGGTCTCTGAGGCCCTCTCATCAATGAGATTTCTGTCCTTGCGATGGGTGGCCAAGAAGACGGTCACCATGTTTGCATCCTCACCCCTCTATACCTGTTAAAAATATATTTTTTATTACTAAACTTAAATATTTTTTCCAAGTACCATTTTATGGTACTTGGTATTTATATTAAAATAATATATTTTAAAAGAAAAAATATACCAAACGACGGAAATGTTCCGTCATCGGAATCGAGCCACCACACCACTTGGCAGCATTTTGCCTAGCCGCCTTGGCCTTCTTAGACCTTTCCTTGTAGCTCGGATCGTCGAATCTAGCCCTCATCGCAGTCCACTGCTCAGGCGTGATCCAACCTTGGATCGGTTTTCCAGCACGATCACGAGCCTTCTGGTCATCCAGAGCATCTCGGATAAGCTTGGCGGCAATGGTAGGAAAGAGCCGCTCGATCAACTCGGCCCGGTGCGGAGGATAAAAATACGTTTGCTACAATAAATAATTCATTAAGTTAGCATCACGAATATGCATAAATTAGAGGATTTATTTAATATACTTTTACCTGGAAGTGCGCAAACCAGAACGCCTTCCTCTCCTCCAGAGCCTCAGAGTAGTTGATCCAAGGGCCACCATAGTTGTTCCTCAGAAATTGGCCCAGGCGTCTTTGAACCGACGATGGACGATATCTATACAAAAATAATAATTTAGATTACTGAAAAAGTCAATATACGATAAATAAAGAGAAACACAAATATATACTAAACCATCTAATTGACTTACTTTGTACCGTCGGCCCAAATCTCTGTCCTCGTCTCCTCCGGTGGTGCGCATGGAGGATCTTGCTGATGCTGGGACAACGTCGGCACGACCTCCTCTACATGCTCATCTGTCTCCATGGTTCCGTCAGCAGGAGGAACGCTGGACGAGGGAGTACTATCACGCCTGGAACTACTCGTCCCAGGAGTGATGCCACGCAACGTCGTCGCAGTCGGAGATGTGACTGATCGATATACTGGAGTACTGGGCGACGATGATCCGGAACCAACAGTAGGCAGTACCGGAGTGGCACTTTGTCTACCTCGGGACCTGCCGAATCCTCCGCGTCGTCCTGTCATATCTGATAACAACATATGATGAATATAGAGAAACACAAATATATACTACATTCTACAGTCGAAATGTGATACATATCTCAAAGCATTATACAGTCAAAATATAATACATATATTCGTTAATGTTAACATCTACTTCTACATGCAATATTTACAGTCCAAATACAGTTACATTCTACATAGAATATTTTATATTTTCAATCATCTTCAGAAAATTCATCTTGTTCGCCTTCCTCGTCCTGCTCTTCCTCTTCCTCGTCTTCACTTTCATCTACTTCGTCGTCCTCTTCGGATAATTCTACATCTTCTACATTATTACTCGTGTAATGAGTAACTTCCGTTGAGTCCACATCTATAATATTTGTTACAAGAGGTAGATCGTCCTCCTGATAAGCTATTTCGTCAATGTCAAAGGTATTTCTAGCTTTAGTCTTGCATACTGCCCACCAATCCGACCTCGCTGTCCCCCGTCTAGGATAAGTTGTGAAGTACACGAGCTGAGCCTGACTTGATAGGACAAATGGTTCGTAGCCTTGATATCTACGCTTGTAGTTTATATCCACAAGGCCATGCTTGTCAATTTTCCAACCTTGATCTTGAATCGGATCGAACCATTCACACCTGAATAGCATGATATTAGCAGGTTCTGGGCCATAATTATATGTCAACTCCACAATCTCTCGTAAGATACCAAAAAAATCATTGTCCGGATTGACGTCTTTGTAGTTTGTAGATTTGATACACAAACCACTATTTTTCGTGGAATCAAGATCCAGAAAGCTGTCTCTGATAGGAGCATTTGTTGACTTGAACCTGAACCCATTCACACAGAAACTTGGCCATATTTTTACGGCAGTAATTGGTCCCTTGGCTAGAGTCCTAATAGATTCAGTCTCGGGTGATATTAGACGATCGACCTAAATACCAAAGTAGCGATAGTAAGTTATTTGTTTTGCAAGTGCAGAAATAAAAAGTAATTACCAAGCATCTTACATATGCGCTCAACCAAGAAGAAAAATGGCATCTCATATCTTGTTCTACTTCTTCGTCTGTTATGTAGGGTCTAACCGACCTCAACTCATCATTATATGTACTGAAAAACAATGAAGCAACTGCTGATTAGTAGCATAATAGTATCTTATACTATTACATTGAGATGATGTAAACGTGGACGTATTAATTACTTACCCCTCTAGCTTCTCCACTTCATCCTCGTCGCAATTGAGTAATATATACAATTGAGCGATGACAATCGAAGAAGCACGGTTTGCCTCCGTGTTTCAAACAGAAAGCCTGAGAACGGTCCATGTAATACGGACATGAGAGACTACCATGGGTGCTCCATCCCGATAACATTCCATAGGCCGGAAAGTCGTTGATGGTCCACATAAGTGCTGCCCTCATCTGAAAATTTTGCTTTCTAGAAACATCGTACGTGTTGGCACCGACTTTCCACAGCTGATTCAATTCATCTATCAAAGGCTGTAAATACACATCGATGTTCCTCTTCGGATTGTTCGGACCTGGGATAATAACGGTTAGGAACATATACGGAGTCTTCATGCACATCCAAGGCGGTAGATTGTACGGAGTGACGATCACAGGCCAACACGAATACTGGGAGCCCGAAAGTCCGAATGGGGTAAAACCGTCAGAGCAGAGCCCCAATCTGACATTACGCGCTTCCTCGGCAAAATATGGATACTCTCGATCAAAGTGCTTCCATGCTTCTCCATCGGATGGATGATCCAATACTCCTTCGATCTGTTTTCGCCTGTGCCAACTCATGTTTTCTGCAGTCTCCTTAACCATAAACAACCGCTGCAACCGCGGCGTCAAAGGCAAGTAGTGCATCGAATCGGTAGGCTTCCTTGCACCGACAGACTTTCCTCTAACAGTGGCCTTGTAGCGATCAGCACCACAGAATCTGCACGCATCTTCATCCTTGTCATCTTTGTAGTACAACATGCACCCGTTGCGACATGCATCAATTTTTTCGTATCCCATCCAAAGCGATCTCACCATCCTCTTAGATCGATAGAAGTCTTTAGGCAACTTTGTACCCTCGGGCAAGATCTCTATAATCAAATCGAGCAGTCGATTATAGCATTCTTGCGACATGTTAAAATTGGACTTGATGCTCAATAATCTTGTAACCACCTCCAACGGTGAATGATCCTCACAACCAGGATATAGTGGAGTCCTTGCATTCTCAAGCAACTCCATAAACTTTGCAGCATCGGCATTCGGTGCCTCCTCAGCTGCATCATAATTGTCCGGATTGAAACTAGGTCCCGCCGCATCATAATTGTCAGGATTGAAACTAGGCCCCGCCGCATCATAAACCATGTTCACCAACCCGTCGTCATAAGCATCATGGTCTTGGACATCCATATACGGCTCTACATAGGGCTCCGACTCTGATGCTAGAGATACAAGTTCTCCGTGCGCGGTCCACTGATAGTAATTCGGCGTAAAGCCCTTCGAGTATAAATGATATGTAACTTCCACTTCAGGATGATATTTCCTGTTGCGACATCTCACACACGGACATTTAATTTTGGTACCGTCCATGTATTGAGGGAACGCCTTTGCGAACTGCAGGAACTGCTGTACACCCTCAATGAATTCATCCCGCACACCGCACATGTCATCAGGATGACGGTTGTACATCCACGAACGATGACGCAGATAGTAATTCATATCCATTTCTAGAAACTTCTACAAAATTGACAGTATGTATCATATAAATCATTACATGCAAAATTAACCGTACTATAAAAATTATAACTGATATAATACATATTTTCATTTATCAAAACTGCAGCTGCCCCCAACCTCATAGTACTATGAACTGCACTATAAGTGTGCAGTCAACACTACAAATAGTGTGTCATACTATAGAACTGCAGCTGCCCCCAACCACACTCCTAGGTCAGTGTCCGTAATGGGAAAAGCAGTCATGGCATTGCACTAAGGCACCTGGTGCTTGAACAATTTTTGCATCAAAAGTTTCCCAAGTACACGGGCTATTGCTCTATGAAATGGATAACCCCATGCATTGTGGCTGTACTCACTCACATTTACCGGCAGATTACTGCACTCCCTTTAGTAAAAAAACCTAACCCCCCAAACTGGCACACTGATACACACATACACTCTTAAGAATTCTGTAATCAAAACTCACCTGGTACCAACAACACCTATTAAGTACTCTAAATTCTATACTTCATATAAACACTCCATCTATACTCATATAAACACTCCATCTATACTCCCAGATCTGGGATACACCTATATGAATGCTCAACCTTCACACCTATTACTTATTCTCTTCAACACATATATTCACTCAAACACCTGACTAATACACCTCTTTAAATCAGTCACCCACTGCTACTGCTTACCTTCTTCCTCAATATTTGATTATCCCTTATCCCGAGCCACACACTCATGTGTGCACTATAGTATCACTATGAATACCCAATCTTCTCTCAGATGTTGGTGTTATATCTGACACTTGCCCTCATGTCCTTCAAATCATACGAGTTCAAACCCCATCTCAAACACATCCAAATCCTGCCTTGCACTAGTTGCTGACTGGCTCAGTAAGTTGCTGCACAAGGATGCAGTATTTACACTGTATTAGGACCCCCTCACACCTGCCTGCAGAAGCTAACAACCAACTACAATGCACCTAAACCTTAATGCACACTATGTTCAGCTGTGCAGTGCCTCCCCAAGTTGTCTGTTGCACATTGGGCTGATGTGCCTCAATTCTCCCCCTGCTCACTGCTAGTAAGCAGTGCTCACTGCTGCTGTTACCTCTCTCGTCGACTTGGGCCAGTCGGCCCTAACCCTAACCCTAGGTCCTGATCAGTGTCTGTGTCAGTGTGTGTGTGTGCCGTGTCTGTGTCTGTGTCAGTGTCTGTGTGTGTGTCGTGTTTGTGTCAATGTCACATGTGTCCTGTGAGAGAGAGAGAGAGAGAGAGAGAGTAGGGTTTACCGGAGTAGTCGCGGTGGAGAGCGGGTCGACGGAGCGTGGGGGGGGATTTTTTTTCTTTTCAAAATTTTAGCAGATGGGGAAAAATGAAACCGATCCCTAATTAACCAAATTTTAGCGACGTTTAGCGACGTCCAAGAAAAAACGTCGCTAATTTAAATTTTAGCGACGTCAATGCGTCGCTACACACGTTGCTAAATATTTTCAATATTAAAGTCACTATATATGTCGCTAAACGTCGCTAAATTAGACATATTAGCGACGTTTAGCGACCTAAACTGAACTTATAGCGACTTATCTTTTAAAATCTTAATAAAAGTCGCTAAACGTCGCTAAATGTCGCCATTTAGCGACGTCTAGCGACGTTTTAATAAGGAGTCGCTAATTTTTATATTATTAGCGACGTTTCTTTTGACGTCACTAAAATACGTCGCTAAGACCACTTTTTCTAGTAGTGTTCGGCAAGATTTTTGGATCCTCCATCTTTATCATCTTCTTATATCTAGCAATTGCATCCGTGTAGGGTGTCGTCTATGTGATCGCTTTCTCTGGTGCGTATTTATACCATAGCGTAGAAGGTGGAGGAATAGGAGAATGACCGATCAACCTTGGGATGACAAAGTGTTATCCGATAAGCCCTATCGAACATAGATTGGATAGTCTGTGTTCGGCCGAGGGAGCGCACATTGGAAAGAAAGTATTGTTAATGCCTTATGAGATAATTATAATAGGTATCTTATACCTATTAGAGAATACGTATGCAGCAGGCGGGACATCCATGTAATGGTCTGGTACAGTAACTATTTCCGTACAAGGTATTGCCAACAAATCTCCAATAATTTCTTCGTCGAGTATCTGCCTATAGAAGGGTAGACGAGACTACAACTCCTCGTACAGCTCTTTTCTAACCTGTCCATCCTGCTTTAACTTAATAGCCTAGATGTCTTGCTAGTGCATGATATCTATAATGGCCATCCTTAGGAACATCAACAATAGACCAAATGAAATCTCGTATCTCAGGTAGAAAATTTAGAATGTATAGACTATATGAATCAGAGAAGTTATCTAAACCCTCCTCCGTGACTGCATCGTTCGTTTTTTGTTTCTTTCCCCTTCGAATAGTAAGCTTACTCTTTTTCTGCGAAAATACCACACTTTTGATAACCGATTTTGTCTCAACTTGCTCTAAATTGCGTTCAATATGTTCAAATAAGGATGGATCTCTTTTAGTTGACTCCATCTCCTTCTTTTTTGCTCTACTCATTCTTGAGTGTGGTCTTCCGTTAGGAGTTCAAACAACAGATGGCTCTTGCAATCGAGTTATTGCTGGGACTACAATTTGTTGGATTTTAACCTCAATGGATCTTCTCTCCGGTTTCGATGCGACACACCACCTTGCGTGCAGGAGTTTCACTTGTGGCAAAGAAAAGAAATCATCGTAAACATCCACCGTCGGTATTATCGACAGCTGTCTCCAACGTTGATCAACTACATCTATTGGAATAGATATAGATTGATGATGATATTGTTAATCTCATGTGCACAAGGAAGGCCGAGTGAATATCGATATGAACAATCGCAAACCTCGAGATCATAACCAACCAATTTCGACCTACCAATCTCCTCAAACAATAAGACCAAGGCCTTGTAAGATACTACATGGATTAAACCATCCAAAAGGTATTCATGCTTGTATTCATGCTTTGCAATATTGAGGCTCATCTCAAATGATGCTACAATCTCGTTCACCGTAAAAATAATCATCAAATGAATCGATTGCCAAACGGAGACAAAATTACTGATCGATGATTGTAGATATCTTTTTAAACTTGAGTGTGATCCTTTGACCCGGTTCGTAGTGATTGTGCCATAATGCTTCACCATATTCGTCCATGCTAAGACGAATTATTCTTTATGTGGTTCTAGCCAAGTATCTTTGATATAAGATATACATGTCGGGTTACTCGTCTCCCACTTTTGTTTGAACATGTACCATGCTGTATCGTAGCTGTCTGTAGTACTTGCTCGCCATACAAGACTCCAATCACTGTAGAATTCTTCGAAGCGAAGCATATCGATTTTACCGTCCATATTTTCAAATTTTCTCTTGCATTGAGCTTGGATATTTCAATTTATATGCCAAGTGCATAGTAGTCTATGCACATGAGAAAATACAATATCTATAGCATTTATTAGCGTATATTCTCTGAACAGAGGGCTCTTTGTATCCTGTGTAAAGGGATTAAAGTTTCTTCAACGCCCAAGTGTAATCCTCTACTGTCTCACTCTTCATAAAATAAAAAGCGACTGAAAATATTTTTTCCGTAGACGTAAACCCAACAACGTGAAAAAGAGGCATCTTGAACTTGTTGGTCTTATATGTACAATCAAAGGCCAACACGTCTGCGAAGGACCGAGCCAAGTGTGTGCAATCATGATGAGCCCAAAACAATGAAAGGAGTTCATCAGTTTGTGGATGTCTTCTATGGTACTCCATGTAGTGATGCTCCCCAAGCAACTTCAATACTTGCTGCATCGCCATTCTTGCTTTCATACTATTACATTTTGCTCTCATCAAACTATTATAGATCGTCCTCATTGTTGACTTTTTTCCATCTTCTTTTTGTCGTACGGTAGAATAAATTTGTTTCGGTACAACACCGGAAAGGAACATTTCTTCAACAAACTTTCTCTCATCCTCCTTCAACCGTGCCACGTAGGTATGACCCGTAAGTGTCTCTGGAATAGGATGATTGTGTATTCCATTCTTAACTTCGATTATCCACTTTACATCTTCTACTTTTACAATTAACAACTTAAATGGATAACCACATTTTTTCGTCCCGACGTTTTTCTTGGGGATTTTTTTTTCAACAATACCCTTTTTTTTATTATGCTCCCTGAACACACCTCCTCTTTCGCAGCCCAGCTCTACATATTTTTGGTTCGACCGAGATCTGATGGATCTTGCGATGACAATGACTATATTATGTAGTCTTCCAACTTCTCTGCACTAATCTAATGCTTCTTCCTGGGATGCAAATTGAATATCCGTTGAGAATATATCCTCCACATCAACCCCAATAGCAGGATGTACCACAACATCTGTACGAGCTTGGTCCTATAACCAATATAAAATAATCTAAAATTTAATAACTTCAAATAATTGGCAGTTCAAATAATTTACAGTCTTTAAGATTCCGGACTGTCACTATTTTAACAGTCCACTTAGTATATAAGACTATCAAAATTATGACAGTCATATATTTATATAGGACTGTCGAATTTTATATAGTCCTTACACAATGACTATCGAATTAGGGTTGTCATTTTACGTGCTGTACGTGCTTCGGAACAACCGACATGTTCTTCGGAAGGACCGAAGTGTATATTTAATGGATTGCATGATCCGACTTCTTCATCGAACATAATTTCATGCATCGCTCCTACAATAGTAAAAAAAAACTAAATATTTTTGTGACAATCGCAAAACTTATTCATCGTATGTTGTCGAAGACATACCGGAAGAATATTCGTTGGACAATCACCAAAGCAAAAAAAAAAATTCACTTGGGACCACAACTATCAAATTCCAAAGTTAGGTTTAGATTTTTGGACTTGGGAGAATGAGAAATTTCTTCATGTGAGGGTGAAAAACAAAGAAGAGAAATAATTTTTACTTATATAGGTTAGTGTGGGCTAGTCCTAAGTAACTTTGAGGAGTGGCAAACTTGTAATTTTTATAAAATTTTCAATCGGCTAGTCCCATGTAAACTATGTAGTGCCCTTATCAACAGCCGAAAAGAAAGAGTTTTTAGGACCAGTCACAAATTAATAATATTAAATTTTGCCATGTTAACCTGCCGTGCCATGTAATCTGCCATTGGGAAGATTATATCACCAAAAAAATATATCAACTATACTTTAATTTGCCCTATTTGCAATAGCAGGGGAAAAAAATTCATATTTGTTGTAAATAACTACTCATGAACCATTTTATGATTTTGGCAAATTAAACACCAAATGCGAATGAACATAGTCATGCTATTTCTAGTCCATCCAAAGAAGTAAGAGCATTCGGCAACATAATAAAAACGCCCGAACTTCAAGTGTCTAATATGTAAAGGCAGCACAAACAATGTGATATGAATCATACGAATAAAGTTTTCCATCACAAGTAGCAATAAATATTATTAATAACCAAATTTAAATCCACCCCTAAATGGCTGACTTTACAAGTGATTGATTTATAAGACAGCTTGAAAGATTGTAAATATATATATTCGAATTGCTTGTTTCCATCTGAAGAAACACAATTTCATGAACAAAATCATTGAGAGGGACTAAGAATGGTATGAAATAATTACAAGAAAAAGAAAAAGGGTAAGAGAGTACATAGGAAGTATAAGTATTTGGGAAGGAGGAAAGGAAGGAAGGAAGAGAGAGAGAGAGAGAAAAAGGATGGATGTGAAGTTTGAAACACACATGGGAAGGAAATTCACAATGGAGGTTGGATTCTTCGATACAGTTCTCGACGTGAAGAAGAAGATCGAGAAGTACGAAGGCTTCGATTGTGCGAAGATTACACTCTTCGATCAGGAGCAGGAGCAGATGAAGGACTCTGACATTATTATCGATACGTATGGTGTCACAGAGGGCTCTACTCTCAGACTTAGGGTCGAAGACGAGAAACCTGTAACCGAAAAGCCGCCAGTGGAGATATCAGTGCAGGTCATTGTGGCACCGGAAAGAAAGTTGGCCTTCAAAGTGGGCGTGAAGGAAACTGTTGGCTATCTCAAGGAGAGGATAGAGCATAAGCTCGGCATCCCCAGAGATCGGTTTGCACTATGGTACGATGGTGTCGAGCTGCTCGACGTCCGAGTCATAGATGAGTATCCGATCAATGATGGCTCAGAATTTCGTGTGGTATTTGCTAATTAAATAGACTGACTTAGTCTAAAATCCACATTTTATTTTAATAAGAATTAATGTCGATGTAATGTTGTCACTGGTTATTCAATATCTTGAGATAGTGTGCTTGCTTCTTTTCTTTTTCCATGAGGATGTTATGTTTCTCTATTTTTTCAGCACATACAATTGTTAGAATAGAATATTCTTATGTGCTTTGATGCTGCCTGTCCTTTGGGAAAAAATACTGAAAGGCAGCAGCAAGTTTTTGACATCCGTATCCGTCGCTAATTCTTCATGACGGAACTGTGACAGGAAAGTCCAGTCGGCCAAGTCCCTGTTGATACCAATATTGTCATTAATCCATTGTTATAGCGACAAATCAGTGATGAAATAGCGACGAATTTTGTGACTACTTGACGACAAAAGTAGACGCGATGGGCTAGCAGCAGTCTTTGTGTGATTCCAAATTCCGCTACTAGCAACTGTTTAGCGGGGAATTGGCGACTCCTTGGCAATGGAGTTGGCAACTACCTACCGAGGGATTAACAATGACTTATTTCTGATACGTGGGTTTGAGTTTCTGGCAATATATAGTGACAAATATATCCATTGTTGTAGTGACAGTTTCTGGCAATAGTTGTTGTAATGACAGATATATTCGTTGTTGGCCTAGTCCATCTACGACCACCACCAGCCATATGTTAATCTAAGTAATGAGACCAATGGTGTCGTGATACATATATGTAAGTCATGACTAAATAGTATACATCTAAATTGTCATAATAATGGGTATATAAATGTATGTGTTGTAATACGATATACCTAATCTTCAATCTTCTTCTTTTTCATCCTCCTCCTCTGATACCTATTCTTGATCATGGTGCGAGATAAGTCATGCATGTCAACTTCTTCGTCACCTCTATTTTTTTCTAGAGTAACACCAACCTGCATATCATCTCGTTCAACTGTTATAACCTATTAGTTGAAGCTACTAGATCTCATCCTCTTGATATGCTAACTCTCCAGCATTTAACGTATTTCTATCTTTAGCCTTGCATACATCCTGCTATTCAGACAAATTCCTACATCGTCTAGGATAACTAGTGTGATAGACTTGAATGACTTGACTTGTCAACACAAAACAGTCAGCCCTCTATATCCCTTAATCGATGATTTATATTGACAAATCCAAAAAAAAAATTTGTCAACTTTTACCCTTGGTTTGATGTTGTGTCGAACGGATCACATTTGAACATCACAATGTTCATATGATAAGGGCTAGATCCGGGGTATTGTAACTCTACAACACACCATAGTACATAATCATGATGTGGATCAACATCTCTAGAGAGGAGGAGCATTGGAGGAGGTCGATTGCCACAGGAGGAGAGGCGTCGGCGGAAGAGGAACATCGGAGGAGGAGGAGTGCAAAGGTGAACGAAGCAATCTTCTCGAATCAGTCACCTTAATCCTTTTAC